>JAUMJM010000038.1:2400000-3000000 GCA_033558235.1 Neomorphus geoffroyi
GTGGAGGAGAGTAAATTCTAACAGAATAACTTAATAAAAGGAAAAAAGCAAACCTTAGGCTAGTTTCTGGCAAGGGAAGAAACAGCCACAAAGCAGGCTCCAGTGATAACGCAGTTCACATTCCACACATGAAAGATCCTGAAGTCAACTCTACTCCCGTGTTAGGAACTAAAAATTTCATAACGAGCCCTGTTTAAAATGACCACATACGGTAAAGGATTATGGGGCCAACTCCTCTGTGTTTTGAATAACACAGAATGGGTGCACACTCAGCAACACTGAGACAGCCACACACTGTGGACAAGAAGAAACCAGGGACATGCAACTGTCCTACATGGAGCAACCTGCCCCAGCCTAGACCCTTCCGAGGGGGGTTTCACAGCTATTTGCAGAGCCACCACCCAGCCCTATTTTCCCCAAAGAAGCAAACTGCTCTCCTGGTTTGCATTGTGCCTCCTCACCGCCTGCAAAGAGAAGCTCTGCCCGTTTCCCAGACTTAAATAAAACAGGGCTGATTGTGCACCCGCTGAGGAGGCTGTAGAGACCCAGCTGCGCCCCAGCTCTTGTTCTAAAGAAAAGGCAACGCAAAGGGAAGGTTCAGCCAAGGGTTTTCCAGTTTTCTGTCTTGGGAGGAAGAAAAAAAACCAACGCAGCAGTGGGTGCATGGCAGCACTGCCTTGTTTGCTTCCTGAAAACTGTCCCACTTGAGGATTTGACAAAGGCAGTGGGAGAAAGCACACGTTCCTTGCAGCCTGAGCTCCAGCTGGACATACTCCTCATGGTTCAAGTGGTTTGGATGGCTCCTGAAAGGCAGCAATTGTGTTATCACCCCCTACACAACATTTCTATGTTGGCCTACCACAAAAACAGGGAAAAAAAGGGGGGGGGGGAAATACCCAAATCCTACTGCCATGAGGGTTTCTGGAGTCTGGAGTCAGGTACTGCAGAACACCAGCAAAAACACCAGTCCCCTTCCCAGCTTCTCATGCATCCAAGTCTCTGCACCTCATCCCTGCCCATGGGACCAGGCAGCTCCCTGGCAGCCCTCAACCCAAGAAGGGCACAGGGCAGGCTAGACTGAAGCAGGCAGGGCTGGGAGAGCTTCCCAACAGCCCGGCCAAGCAGGTGCTCAGCGTCTTTGGATATGGGAAGGTCTGGCACAACTGCAGGCAGGTGAGCCTTGCAGCCCACTGGGTGCCAGTGGTCCATGGGATGCAGCACTGTGGTCCCCTGGTGTCCCCACCTTTTACATCCTCTCCCCAGGTTTCTGCAGGCAAAGGGGCTGCACGATGGGCAGCAAGCAGCTCCCACACCCACCAACCCCAATGTTGCCAGCATGGGTGTCCTCGCCTCCAAACCATCCCTTGACTCTCTGCCAGCTGGGCTCAGCATTGGAAGGAGCCAAGTGGAGCAGCCTCAACACAAGCAAGTTAAAGACCGAAATTAGTTCCCAAGTTGCAAGTCTTACAGGAGTCCGAACTGGCTGGGAGGAAGCCCCCACCACACCAGGGATGCTGCATTGCAGCAGCCACCACCACAGCCACTCATTTCTTCTCCAGGAAGGGGCTGAAAAGTCCCCAGTCGAAGGCGAGCATGGCCTGGGGATTGGGTCGCTCCTTGGGCTTCTTGAAGTTATCCTTCTCAATGCGGAGAGTCCTCAGCACCTCCACCGGGTCCGTCTTGCCCGTGAACTTCTGCAACGGCTCCTCTCTGTAAGAAGACCAGCTCTGCTGTGACCACAGCAAGGACTGTGGAGATCCCCCTCCCTGCCAGGACCCCAGCACTCGCCAGGATGGACGTGTTGGGTAACTGCTGGGGCACACAGGGCTCATCTGCACGTTCCCTGTGCTGGGCAGTGTGGGACCTGTGTCCAGGCCCCCATCCCCTGCCTCAGGGCTTGGGATTCCCACCAGCTAGCGAAGTCATTCAGAGAAGGGATGACTCTGGAGGGAAAAGGGGAGCAGAAGTCTGGGGCTGGACCAGCCAGCCAGAGTCTTCTCCCCACCCCAGGCCGGGGCTGTCCCGCGGTGGGGCCCTTCATACCCATAAGGCACCAGCACTGCTTACGTGACCCGCAGGAAGGGGTTGTAGAGGAACTCCTCCTGCAACGTGGAGGGCACTGTGGGCAGGTCCTCATCATCCCGCTGCTGCCGAGGAACCAGAGATGTCCAAAAACCCACTGGCATTCAACACACATCCCTCCGCCCCTACCCCAGCAGGGGCACAACCACTTACTTTGGCCCACACGAGTTTCTTCTTCACTATTTCATTCTCTGGTTCCACTTTCAAGGCAAACTTGAGGTTTCGGACAGTGCATTCATGGCCACAGAACACCTTCTGCAATGCCAGCGGGAAACACCCTGTGTCATACGTGTGCCCGGTGCCACGTCCAACCCATCCAGGTCCCACTGCAGCCCCAGTGCCAGGGGTGAGCACTGCCTCTAGAGCAGTGCCAGCCTCAAGACCCCTCCTGGTGTTGAGGTCCCTCCGCAGGCTGGGGATGAGACGTGGGGTGCTCACCGTCTCCTTCGGCAGAGTCCCCAGGATTTGGGTGAGGTTGGTGTACATCTGCTCTGCCGTCCCCTCAAAGAATTTCCCGCAGCCTCCCACGAACAAGGTGTCACCTGCAGGGAACGGGGGCTGGGATTGGGGGTACTTTGTCCCTGGTCCTGGGGTATCAGGTGGGAGCCCCCAGGCACTGGATTCACTCCATGAGCAGGGGGTTCAGCATTTCCCGTGTCCCCAGTACCTGAGAAGAGAGCTGGGGCGTCCAGGGAGCCGTCTTCCCACATGAAGTAGCACATGTGGCCCGAGGTGTGGCAGGGGGTGAAGAGGCACCTCACCCGGATGGCCCCAAACTGTGGGAAAGAGGGGCAAGGACCCTGCTGGGGTCACCTGGGTCCTGATGGGCAGCCAGGATCCCCCAGATCCGCCACCGGGCTCAGCAGGTCACAGGGATGCTGGGGATGGTGCTGTGGGCGAGTCCTTGGTTGCAGATGTGTGCTCTGAGGGTGTTCAGCAGCGGGGGCCCAGGAGGAGGTCTAAGGCCCCCAGTGCAATCTCAAACACACTGGGAATAGGATAGGGTTTCTCTCCCAGTAGAGAGCTCCTTCCCACCCCAAAATTCCCAGTGCCACATCTGCCACTGCCCCAGGGCATGATAAGCCTGAGCACAGCCCTGGCCAAGTACCGACATCATTAGGTCTGGCACTGGCATAGGTTGCCCAGGGAAGTCATGGCTGCTCCATCTCTGGAGGTCGAATGGGCCTTGGAGCACCCTGATCCTGTCCCATGGCAGGGGGTTGGAACTGGGTGGGCTTTAAGGTCCTTTCCAACCCAAACCATTCTGTGATTCTATGATTCCATGATTTTATGGTGCTGCATCACTGGAGACCATGCCCTCGCCCAGCGCTGCTCCCCATCAGCCCAGCACTGTGCCAGCCACAGCCACATCGCAAGGCAGGATCCACACACAGGGGTCTGAGCCCAGGGGCACTCATCCACCCACGCACCGTCAGCTCCTGGTCGTGGGTCACCTTGTGCGTCAGGGCCCCAATCCGCTCATCGGCGCCGTAAACCCGCAGCCCAGGGCAGAGCCTCGCCAGCTCCTCATTACCTCTTGCGTGGTCCCTGTGCCAGCAGAGGAGCGAATGGGCACCCAGTCCCACACCAGGCACGGCCACTCCTGGTCCCCATCTCACACCAGCAGCACTTACCAGTGGTGGTGGGTGGTGAGCACCGCTCTGAGCACCACCTCTTCCTTCCTGATGATTTCCAGCAACTGAAATGGATCCAGAGCAAAAGAAAGTGAGTGTACAGAGAGGAGGTGGCACACACACCCCGCCCCAACCGCTACAGCCACACAGCACAGCTGTGAAACAGCCAGCACCCACCCTGTCCATCCCAGTGCAGGATCTGTCCCATACGGCACCGCTCTACAGGCAAAGAGCCAGCAGACCCGGGCAGGGGAAACAGTGAAAACCACCACTGAGCTGGGAAGGGCTGGGGGTGACACAACAGCTTGGCTCCCCCCACCTGACGCCAACGTGCAGAGCGGAGCAGTCGGATGGGAACACGCTTCTCCCATGGGGACAGCTGTATTTTATGGCTGGTGGTATTTTAAGCTGATGCTTTTGCAGCATAAGGATGGAGGAGCAGCACGGGCCATGCATGGGGTGAACACCACAGCTGGGAGATGGTGGTCATGCCACCCATCCTGGCGACAGCGAGGATGGGGCTCCCCACCCTGTGGCTCAGCTGCCTGGAGGCTTTCAATGCCAACTTAAAATTCACCGCTACCGACAAATCCTGTGGCTGCTCCTGATTACGTTCATCCAAGAGGAAGGGAACATCCGAGTCGGCAACAAACGCTCAAACCGTGCGACAGCGTCTGCACACTGTGCAGCGGCTGAGGGTGGCACAGGGGGGTCATCGGGCAGGGAGGTCACAGCAGGGTGACCCCAGCGCTGCCTTCCCTGCCTGCCCCCAGCTCCTAGAAAATGGGAATTCACGTGGGATAAACGCTCTGAAGCCCTATTTGGGGTTATTCTCACTTGCTTTGGGGTCTGCAGGGCTTCCAGCTCTGGCACGGGGAGAGCTGGAAGGGAACAGTGAACGCGACACGGAAATCCCCGCAACGCAGGGTGAGTGGGAGTGGGGTCTGGAACACGGACACCCACTCGTGGGGGCTGAACAGGGGTCAACCGCAGCGGTGCGACCCTCCACGCACACACAGATGCACCCCCTGAGCACCAAGACCCCTCATGCCCAACCCCACGTGAGGCCCCACCGTGGGCGTGTCCCCAGGGGGTACCCCAAACCCACTGTGGGGGCAGAAACCCCTCTCACCCTTTTGGGGACGGCGGCATCCACGGCGATGGCCTCGCGGCTGCTCTCCTCGATCACCAGGTACATGTAGTTATCCTCCAGGACGGAGATCACCTTCACCTTCATGGTCCCTCACCAGCCCGGACACGCAGCAGGGGGGAAGCAGAACGGGGCTGGGGGGGGGGGGGGGGGGGGAGACGTGACCCCAACCCTGTGCAGGAGAAGAGGGGGTGGCCCCAGCTCCACGCAGTAAAACAGGCGGTGGCCCCAACCCCACGCAGCAAAAGGGAAGTGACTCCAGCCCCACGCAGGAAAACAGGGGGTGGCCCCGGCCCCACGCAGCAGAATGAGGGGTGGCCCCAGCCCCACAGAGCAAAAGGGGAGCGTGGTCCCAACCCCCCGCAGCTGCGGGGCGAGGACACGCGGGAGATGCTCTGTGTCTTCCCTCCCCCCCCTCAGCGCGGAGCCCAAGCGCGGCGCAGCCGGTACCTGCGGGCGGCGCAGCCCGGGGCGGGGCGGGGGGCGGGCTGACAGCCCGAACGGCCGCGTTGCCTCCCTTCCATCCTCCCTCCCTCCACCCCTGCCTCCATGCATCCTTCCCTCCCTGCATCCCTCACTCTCGGCCTCCCTGCCTTCCATCCTCGCCTCCTTCCGTTCTTCCCTCTCTCCCCTCCTTCCACCCTCCCTCCCTCCTCTCCATCCTTCCCTCCCTCCCCTCCATCCCGCTTTCCCCCTGGCGTACAGCAGGAGGGATGACCCTCCCTCCCCCCTCATCCCAGTGGGAAGCAGAGATGCTCCCCCCCCCCCCGTGTTTCACCTTGCACCCCTACATCCCCGGGGCCCTACGGCTCAACCCACCACCCAGGTCCCACCAGTGCCTGGGCTGGGTGCACAGCGGAGCCTGGCATGGAGGAAGGTTGAGACACACGGATTCCGCCCCCCAGGATCCCCAAACTGCAGCCCTGCCAGTCGCTGCTCGCTGAAGCCGAACCAGCCGCTTCTCCCGCTGCCAGCGGGCTAGAAGGGAGGGAGAGGGGGACTGAGATGAGATCTTGGGCGGAAAGGTTCTCCTGTGACGGTGGTGAGACACTGGCACAGGTTGCCCAGAGAAGTGGTGGCTGCCCCATCCCTGGAGGTGTTCAAGGCCAAGTTGGATGGGGCTTTGAGCACCTGATCCAGTGGGAAGTGTCCCTGCTCATGGCAGGGGGTTTGGTCCCTTCCAACCCAAACCATTCTATGATTCTATGAAGAGCCTCTCCCGTCCTTGGGAGTGCTGGGCGTGCTGGCTCCCACCAGGCACCAGGAACATCAGTGACACAAGATGGTGTGGAGAAGGCCTGGATGCAACAGGGTCTCACAACTGAGCCAGAGCTGCAGGGACAGCCTAGAACCCAAAGGCAAGGGCAGGCAGGAGCAGAGACAAGTCCCATCTCCTTTCCCAGCCCAGCACAAGCCCCAGTTCAGGAGTGGCCACAATCCCCCAAAACCCACAGTGCTTGCAAGCAGGAGACATCCAGTGGAGGAGCTGTGTTCTGCTTCCAAAAACAAAAGGCGGTTGTAACACGACCTTCAATAAAGCCTCAGAGGACACCAAAATCTCTCCCACTATATCCCCCCACCCCGCCCCACCCCGCCCCAGGATTAGGTAGAAAGTTGGTTGACTTAAATCACCAGTACCAAAAACCCAACAAATACATAAACGAGGAGCTAAAGCAGCCCCCTTCTCCCAGGCTGCCCCAACAACACTCAGTTTACAGCTGCTCTTTATTTGCTCAGTTGTCACACAGCCATCGGTACAGTTACACTCTGGTGTAGCAGCACAGCGTTCAAGTTTAGGAGGCAATAAAATTTCAGGTACCACTTTTCTTTCTGAACTACATAAAATGTACCTTTTTAAAGCAAATAAAGAGATAGTGCTACACCAAATCCCGCTCCTACGCTGCCATTCAGCATGTCAGTTGGAACAGCAGACCAGTCACACCAGTCACAGCCGGGTGCTGACAGATTCAGTTGTGGCATTCCTTACCAACACGCACTGGGGATGGTGCTAGAAACTGGAACCAGAACCACTGGAACCATTTGTTACTTCCAACTGCAAAGCATTTGTCTGAAAATCTCTTGTACTCGAGCAGATCTGCAGTGTGCAGCCAAGAGCAAGAAAAGAGGGAGAAAACAGAATTAGGAGGAAGCTGCATTAACCTTGCAGATGCCAAGGCTGCAAGGCTGGATCCCACCATCCTTCTAAGCTGAAGGATGGCAAGTGCAGGACAGGGGTGACCCTCTGAAAATCTTTTCCCCCGAAGTTTATCCCATTCATCCCCTTGGACACACTGTAGCCCAATCAGAAGAACAGCCCACGGGAAAGTCCCTTCTACAGTTGTCAAGCTGGCTGCAGGCTTGGGTCCAGGAACAAGGACAGCTTTTAAGCCCCATGGACCAACCAAGGAAAAGCAACAGGCCGTGTGGTTTCTCAGGGGGTCCAAGATCTGAGCCCTGTTTAATCTGGCAACATGTGGACACCCTCTCCAACTATAACATCACCTCTGCTGCCTTTCTAGCAGAGAGGCTATCGGTAGTGAGGCATCTGTTGGAGGAGTCTCATCACTCAGCTGTTAGACATGCAGTTACTCACTAGGGAAGCAGTTT
This sequence comes from Neomorphus geoffroyi, assembly GCA_033558235.1. Taxonomy (NCBI): domain Eukaryota; kingdom Metazoa; phylum Chordata; class Aves; order Cuculiformes; family Neomorphidae; genus Neomorphus; species Neomorphus geoffroyi. The sequence continues at coordinate 2,407,474 of JAUMJM010000038.1, forward strand.
CTCCTCAGGATTTTGAACCGTCAGACAAATCTCTTCTTTGTTTGTGTGATACTGACACAAGTAACATACAGATGACACTTAAGAGCAGCGAGCAGGAACACACAAACAGGCTTAAGTTAAGAGCGAAAGGGTGTAAGCAACAGTGCAATCTCTAGACAGCATGCTGGCTGGAAAAGTTACTGCAGTCCCTGACAGGGAACATCAGAGAGAAGAGAAAAGCTGGGCAGTCTCCCTGTGCCATTCCCAGTGCCAGACTACCCTGTGCATTCCACAAATTGGCCCTCAACTGGCGAGGCAGAGCAGGTCTGGCACTGAGAATCAATTTTAGTGGAGCCAGAACAGACTCGGAAGCGCTTATTTAAGTAGCAGCATGGAAGAAAAGCTCAAATCTTCAGCTGGCAACGTAGTTACTGCATTTTGTCTCTGTTTTAAATGAAGAGATCTGGGGCCCCAGTCCCTCAGTCTACATTCACATCAAGCTCCTACAAAAATAACGCGAGCTCTTTCCTAGACCTCAAGGTTTGACCCTTCCTCACTCCAGACTCTGAGCCACATACAACACTTGTAAAATGATCTGCATGCAACACATGTGACAGTTTGAGAGCCAGCAATAGAGGATAAATATTCTTCATCATAATATAAATATGCTGTAGAACATCTCAACAAGGGCAAAGTGCTTTTTTTTTTTCCTTAATTAAAACAAAATAAAAATACTAAATATGACCATCTCAACCACAAGAGAATGTTCAACTCCTAAAACATCTGAATAATCTAAATTACACTTAAACTGACATTAAAGTGATCCAAGGCAGTGCTCTCAGTCCTTTGGGACGCGGAAGTTGTCCTTTTCTTTCCTGATGGCCCCCATTGTTCGGATGGGGTCGGTCTCCCCCGCGTGCTCCTGAACTGTCTTCTCCCTGCCAGGAGGGAACAGCAGGGACAGCGAATGCAAAGACTGCAAGATAAAAATCTCATCCATGAAGTCCCTACTATCACGTTTCGCCTGCATCAAGGGGAAATGTTGCACTTAAAGATCAAAGACTCAGGGCTTTGGCACAGCTCCCTTGCTTTAAACGCTTGCTAGCAAGAGGAAATTGCAAACCCTCTGATGCCTTGAACAGCATCTTTTGCTGTGCTCGTCTGCCAAACTCTGCTTCATGAAGAAACGTAATTATACAATGAAGCTTGTTCCACCTCCTGAGTCAGGGACTCCAGCACTGGCAGAGACGCTCACTGCAACCCCGCAAACTTCATTGCAGAAAGCATCTGCCAGGACAGTAAGTATATTTTAAGGAGAGTCTTGAGGGCATCACAACAGAAATATGCAAGGCAGGTGAGTAATTCCCACTTATGGCTCTTTCTTTGGAGACCCCCTCCTTGCCACATGCCCCCTTCCAAACACAAGGACCATTCCCATCCCTTGCATCTCCTCCATACCTGACTCGCATGAACGGGTTGTAGGTAAACTCTTCTGCAATGGTGGAGGGTATGGTTGGCTCACCGCTGTCATACTTTGCCTGTAACAAGGGAGAGACTTCTACTCGATGAGGGATGCTTTGGTGAACAAGAGATGTCCTGTGTGTGATGCAGGATTAACGCTGCACTTCACCACCTCAGCTGCTTCTCAAGCCAGGCCCTTCCTAGGGCCACGCACAAAGCCAGACAACCACTGAGGGACACAGAGTCTTGGGACAGAGCCAACCCTCCCAGACAGACACGCACTTCTGCCTGTAGTCATACCAGGAAGTTTCCAGGGAGGGTGACATCTCCTCCAGACAGCAAACCATCTTATCTGGGCCACACAGAAACATTTCTCCCCAACAACGCTCTCCTGGATACCCAACAAACTGCAGCTTCTGGCTCTCAACTCCTTTCCCTCAGTCTCTTTCTCCCCAACATTGTCTTCTCTCCTCTACCTCCTCAGAAAGGCTCTGCTTCCATCAAAGCATCAAGTCAAGGGAGAGGAAGAAACAGCTCACCTTGGCCCAAGCAAGCTTTTCCTGGATACTGACATTGTTGGGTTCAACGTGTCGAGCAAACTTGAGGTTGTTGATCGTGTATTCATGACCACAGTAAACTCTCTGGAAGAGAAAGGAAGAATGACACCAAGTAACTCTGAAGGTACAAAGTACCATCATCAACGTTACAGTACAGCAGGAACCACAGAGTCAGCCCTCCAGGAGTCTCTACACTCTTCACATGCATAGGAGAAGTGCCAAGAGTTATCAGCCAGTTCTACCTGCCAATTTAACAGCAAGCCTGACAGAAGAGCCCAGGTGTTCCAGCTTACTGCCTTTGTTTTAATAAGCAGCCCCTACTCTTTCCCCACAAAGCACAAACATATTTGGCGTAGGCATTTCCTTCCCAGAGGGCTCCAGGTATTCATCAGAAATTGTCTTAGATGCTAAAAGCATTCATTCCTTCAACACATAAGAAGTTCACTTGTCAGCGCAAAAGGAGAGACTCATACCGTTTTGGGGTCCAAGCTGCCCAGAATCTCAATCAGCGCTCTGTACATTTCCTCTGCGGTTCCCTCAAAGAATTTCCCACATCCAGCCACAAAGAGCGTGTCACCTGCAAGGAAGGCATAACATGGCATCAGGACCAGGGAAGGCTCCACGCACAAGTGTGAGGCATAGGGTCCTCGAGGACTCGGTCCTGCCACTGCTGTCCTCGCTGCAGCTCGGGGAGAGTCAGGCTACGCTGCTGCCCCACATGGGCTTGGTGCTACACAAACCATGTGGCAAATGCAGCTCCTAATGGGGGAAACCCCACAGCCTCACCAGGCAAACCATGCCTGCACATGCCTACCTGGGGGCGATATGCTGTCCCCTCTTGTCCTTTCTAGGACAAGAAAAATGTGTTCTCTTTGCTATGATGTTGAACAAAGATGAGTTGACTCTGCACTTTCGTCCCAGTGCTCCCTAAAATCTTGCTGAAGCAGTTACTTCTTCCATGCAGAAGTGAGTGCAAGCTCTGGAGAACACCCGTCAGGGGAGGGATGACATGGCAGTCAGGGAAGCCCTGCTCTCCAAAACAGGATCCAGAATCTGGCTACCAGAGATGGAACACCAGGCCCTCTTACTGCCCTATTTTCTCTTTTCTCAGCTTCGTTACAGACATGAGTACAGATATATGGAAAAGCAACAGGTTTTGGGATTGGCCACAGTTTGGCCTGAGACAGTAAACCAACAACTCGTGTTTAGAGGAAGAAAATGCTAGATGTAGACTCATCCAGGGCTCGCTCTTGATGTTGCTTGCAGGGTGTCCACCAATGGTTTACAAACCCAGAGGAGTCTCACCACTTTCATCTACAACTTCTATTTGCTAAGGGGCCAAGATGTGGATGTTAACAAGCTGCACAGGCAGCAAGGGATGAACGCACATCCAGAGTCAGGAGCACACAGGCATAGGGGCAGCTTATTTCCTTGCAACACAGACTGCCAGCAATTAATTTCCCAACTCCTCACCTGTAAAAACTGCAGGTGGCTCGGAGCTATTTGGCTTAGTCACATAATAACAGATGTGTCCAGAAGTGTGACACGGCGTACAGAGGCATTTCACATTAAGAGATCCCACCTGGGAAGAAGGCAGAAGACTAGAGCTTAAGCTACCGTTTGCTATGGTTAGAAAAGTATCGCAACTATTACAACGGTCTAGTAGTCCTACACGCAAATTCTCACATAGCTGGCCAGTAAACATCAGCCCTGCTCCTGGGAGAGTCCAGCAAGAGAGTTTTATGGCAGGGATTTGGAAGGGAGCCGTTTCCTCCTAGCAGGTGCTGCAACAAAGAGAACTGCCAGATTCTTTTATTTACATGCAGAGTGATTCAGCGTTTGGTTGGCAGCAAGAGCAAACAGATCCAAAGCCACACAAAATCCTTAACCAAGTGTAAAAAGCTCCAAACAAAAATGAAGCTGAAGGGAAGAAGTGGATGATACTCAGGAAAAGAGAGGATTAAACACATTCAGGAAGCCAAGAGGATTTCTCCCTCACAGCCTTAATTTCCACACCTTCCCGTGTGTTTCTGCACTGCTCCTTTGCTGCTGACCCTCCCAAATGTGCCCTGCAAGACTGGCGGTGACACTGATGCCAGCCTGCACCTTTCACAGCAGTTTATGTCACCTGCCAGCTCATGCGTACAGAAACAGCTCAGTTCCAACAAGGTTTGCTGCTTTAGCTCTGGAAAAGCGATGCCGGCTAGCACTGCTGACCCACCTTCTCTTCACCCTATGTTTCAGCTGCTGCGCAAAGAGGACCCCTTCTTTTGCGTTTGTTCAGTGCTAACTGGGCTCTAAGCAGAACACAAGCCCTGTCATTCCACACATCAGCTCTGAGCATCCCAGCTAAGGCAGCTGCCAATGAGCACGCGGACACCCAGGCAATGCAGATGCCCGAGCGACACCAATGTTCACATTAATAAGGTATCACCAGCCAGAAGGAGACAGAGGAATTAGGGTTTATAGGGCTGGAAAAGGGGAAAAGCTGCAGTTAAACTACAAACTACATCCAAGAGATGTTAAAAGGTAAAAGAGTTGTGACCACAATATCAAATCGAGTTGGACCACGCTAGTTCAGCTCCAAAGCTGTGACACAAACAGGAGATGCCCCCAGCCGAATCCTGCAGCTCCTTCCCTTTACCTTGAGCGATGTAAGGTGAGACACTTTCTGTGTCAGTGCTCCAACTCTACTGTCTCCCCCATACACGTGCAACCCCGTCTCCATCTTTACAAGCTTCTCATTTCCTCCAGCATGGTCCCTGGAAGGTCAGAAAAATGGATATGGGTCAGGATGAAGACAAATTTATCCTAACTCGTACTGCAGTGATAACCTCCAGGCGATCACTTCTGATCAGGTGGTTTCCCAGTATCCAACACTTGTCCTCATATAAAGCATACAACACATCCACGCAAGTGGAGATGATTTCTGCAGTAACCAGGGGGAACCATCCCTCAAAGGTTCATATCTAACTGGGAAACACCAGCCTTAGGGGTTCACTGTCCACTCTCCAGTAACCAGGACAAGGGGAGACAGGGATAACTGGGAGGTATGTAATCCAGTGTCCCATGGGACACTATGGAGCAGGCACACAGATGGCCAAACAGCTCAGCATTCGCTCATGGTGCTGGTCCCGCCAGATGAGGGCTGGCTCTCCAGCCACAGAGGTGGCTCCAATATGACCCACAGGAAAGGTTACTCAGGTTCAGCTCTGCAGAACATTCTTTGTCCCTGGTAGAGTTAATCTGCAACACAGGTAATCCTCCCAGAACTGCTGACTATCAGTAGCACACCTTACAGGCATGTCCTGGCACCTCAGCATGGGTGTGCTCCCTCCTCAGCTACCTCCACACATATTTATTTCACCAGCCACCTGGAAGAAGGCAGTGTTTTGAAGGTTAAAGGCACTGACACAGAGTTTGCAGTCCTGACAATGCATCTATCTGGCCACAGCAGACCCAAGGGAACACTTCCCAAGCTCTGATCCTTCTGACACCTAAGTTCCTGCTTAAAGAAGACCAACTTGATCCAGAAAAGCAACAATTCCTGACTGCTTGTGTTTACACAGAGGGAAGAGAGATCCCACTACAGCAGACAGTTACCAGTGATGATGAGTGGTCAGGACAGTGGTCAGCTTCACACCGTGCTTTTTTACTGCATCCAAAACCTGCAGGCAGAGAGCACAGCAAGAGAGTTACAACACACATGAAACAACAACACGGCCTGTGCCTAATGAAACCTAGACATGGACACAACTGCTCCAAGGCATGACAGCACCACATCAGCAGCTCTGCAGCGAGTTCATCCCTCTCCATGTTGTAGTTAGAGATCAGGACACAAGGTCTCTGACACAGCTGGCCATGATGAAGCCTGCAGTCCCATTTCCTCTTTTCCACACTATATCAAACTAAGGGCAAAAACCAAAACCAGATCAGTAAGTCTTGAAGTCAAGGACAAGCTGCCCAGAAGCCGCCTGCCTGTGAAACCCTGTCTGTGGCCAGTATTTCCTGCCCTTCCCCCAGGCCTGAGTCAGCATGGGACTAATTCTCTTGTGGATGTGAAAACCTGGATCTCCAAGCTCCACAGTGGAGAGGACCCTGTTCAGAAGGGCAGCGGACAGCATTACCTTCTGGGGCTGCACAGGGTCAACTATCGCAGCCTCCTTCGTTTCCTCATCGATGAGGAGGTACATGTAGTTGTCTGTGAGGGCTGGGAGTAATTCCACCTTCATGTCGGCTTGTGTGACCGTCTTTGATCTCCTCCGCTCGTGCTCCGTGTGCAGGAAGGCTGCTCGCAACTGTGCTGGACCTGGGGACCCCAAAACAGTCAAAGCTCAGGTTAGCCCAGGGAGGGGAACAAGTGGGACAGAGTACAGCAGGTCCCCCAGCCCATGGCCCTGGAGTAGGAAGGGTACAGACAGCCCAACCTGCCTCCTTCAGGAGAGAGGCCACCACAGGACAGTGTTGGTGCCTGGCTGCGTCACCTTGTGCCCTGCAGTGTGGGAGGCTCTCAGTGCCTACAGCTGCACTGAAGAGGGACAGGACACTGCTGCCAGAGATGTGATCATGAGGGCAAAGTGCTGCACCTCGATTGGAGATAAGATTTCAAGGGGCAGGAAAACAGAACGGAGAGGGAACAGCTGGACAAAGGTCAGCCTGGGATAGTGGCTTGGCAAAAAGAGGACAAAAGGGCCATGTTACAGCCAAAATGAAAAAAAAGGAGAAAGAAAAAAAAAGGAGAAATAAAGGAATACACACGCTGCTACAACAGAAGTAACTGGTTCGTTATTGAGGAAATCTCATCCTGCACAGTGCATGGGGAGAAGGCAGGCTCTCTGTGTCGAGGGTAAGGCTCCTTGCCTGGTCATTGCATCGCAGGCAGGGTTCTTGCTCACAGGCTACCTCGATGCAACAGCAACACTTCCCTGTTTGCTTTTAGTTAAATGTTTAATCAGATCCAAGAAGCAAATTTAATTCCAGATAGAAAAAACTGGGCTCCACTGTTCAATTCACAGTTGTGCAGTTCTTAAAGGAACAACCAAGCCCTAAGAGGCTCTGCCATAAAAAAAAAAGGAAGGGAAATGAAGAGGACAAGGTCTCCCATTGCTGGGGCCCTGCAATTCAGGCCAGGGTCCAGACACATGCAGGGAAAGAGGCATCAGTCTCTACAAGTCAGAAACCAGTTGTCTCAACGCCCAAGGCCCTCACACCACTAGAGGTGATTGTGTTGGCCTGAGCTGTGCTGGCTCAGCCACTGTTTTGTTTTGCACTGCCAACTCCCTCCTTAAGGCTCTCGACATTGGGTGCTTGGTCACCTTCACCAGTGCCAAAGGGAGGGGTCACCACGCTCCTAATCAACCTGCTCCACTCTCCAAAACAGATCAGTCCCGCCCAGCCTGATAAGAGCCTGTTTTGGCGAGAAGAGGACCCACAGACCGGCTGCAGTCAACACCAGCAGATCCCCAGAGCTCCAGAGACCAATGGGACCAACAGCGCTGCAAATCCAAGACCAGAGTTCTGAGCAGGGCAGGCAGCTGCTGCTGCAAACCCAGATCCAGAAGCAAGCACGAGCTTGAGGCTCCTCTAGTAAAAACGTCCTGCCTGGAACTTCTTCCCCTTCTACCTCCTTGCTTAAAAGGGAAGGGAGGCAAGGAGAGGAGATGGCAAAATAAAACACAGTGCTTAAACCCCAAGGCACAGCAGGGTAGGCATGCGCTGGGTGATGGACAGTGAAGGCACGTAAGTATTGAGCAAAGCATCCGTACCTGCCAAGTGTTCCTCTGGAGCAGCAGAGTCCTTTCAAAAAAAAGAAAGAACAAAACAAACAAACAAAATCCTCCTTATTATTCCTTGATAAAAAAAGAGAATCAATTGCTCTTTAACTGCTCCCTAATGCAAAGCACTTTTCTTTTGGATACTATTAGTCACAAGTGTACAGATACTGCATTTCCTTTGCATGTTAGATACTGACTGGAAAAAAAACCAACAACCCAAACAAACCAAAAAAAGGCCAAAACCAAAAGAAAACATAGCCTCAACTTCAAGGCAAAGGAATTATTCACATACTTAAAATGCTTTCTCCCTATGAAAAACTTCTAACCTTGGCCATGATCCTGAAGGCTCTTTGCATGTTTAATTCACAATTCTCACAAAACAAACAAAACAAACAAACAAGCTGCACCACATCAGGAAATGTTTTCTTAAATGCAACTTAAATGAAGGAATGAAAAAACATCCACAAAGTGGGACTCATCCTCAATTCCCACCTGCAGCTGAGCTTCACCTTTCCAGCCTGCCCCAGCAGTGCCCAGCACAGCCCTTTGGAGAAGGGCGTTCTGGGACCCCGTTCCACTCCAGGAACTTTCCCAGGTGATACAGAACTCTGGCCTGGTTCGGCAGTGACAGAGATCATTTCAGGAATGCTGTAATTCAGGCAGGTCTGCTCCAAATTAATGCCCAATGACTTCATTTTCACTTGGTTTTGTAACGCATCCCTCCTGACTTCACGCCTGAAGCAGAGCACTGGGGACAGCCAAACACCAGCACCCTCTGACTCAGGAATGGTTTGCCAAGAGGAGAGGGTTTGCAGATGTGAAGTGTTAATGCTATCACATAAACACATGCATGCTGGAGACTGAAGGCAAGCAGGCAGCAGTTTAACAACAGATTCCTTCAGAAAGGGGTGCTTCATGCATTTTCTCCATAGCCTTTTGTTTTACTCATTTTATGACAGAAAAGAGTGGAAAATTCCCATTTTGAACATGGCTGTCACTCAAAAATGACTGCACACAAACACTTGGCTCAACATCCCTGTGTTGCCTCGCAAAGAGAAACACTGCATTCCCTTTCCACATACTCTGTACATAAATATTTTTGGACACCCCGTGAGCTTATGGCTCCACATGCTATGGGGCTGGGTCCTTGAACCCCAGCTAATTCCCACTCCCACCTGCCTTGCCCACCTGGTACACACTGCCAGTGGCACAGTGTCCTGGCAGCATGGGCAGGGCATGCATCCACACGTTGGATGAGCAAAGCCTGTGTGGAAAGGACAGCACCCACCCTGCAGCCTGGGAAACGCAGGAGCTGCCAGCTCCATACTCGTTCCCAAGATAGCATCAGGGTTTCCAAGTCTGGCAGTTAACTCCTATGGATTCACGTTCATTAAGCCGGGTCTTAAAATTGGAATGATGCAAAAGGACTCTGGCAAGACTTCCCAGAGACGCTGTGAAGCCCAAGCTCCAGTTCAATGAGAACACCTTCACAATTTAGGCCCTAATGCAAAGCTTAGACTTTGGGGTTTGTTTACATTGCCAATACAATCTCTCACTCACCAAACCCAGTTTAAACACCAGCCCCTGTTCTCCAGGCCCCTTCTCCCAGCGTTATAACCAAACCTTCGGCAGTCCAGAAACTCCACAGGAGCCTCCAGATGGGTTATGGATGTGAAAAGCCGGCGACAGACAGGCTCCAGCTGAGCAGATACTGACCTACTTGGGGCTGTGAGTCAGCTGAAAAACCTTGGCGCACCCAAAACAAGAAACCAGCAGAGAAAAGCCACCCTCAAACTTCCGAGCTTGCCTGGGCACTTGCTGCCAGCCAAGCTGAAACCCATGGCCAGCCACCCACAGCCAGGGACCCGCAGCCACCCAGATTCCTGCAGGTCCTGGATGCATACAGCAAGACCTGCACCCCAGGCCCAGCTGTAGGGGGGCATCGCATGCCCCATCCCCCCAATCCCAGCAGCAGGGAGCATCGCACAGCCCCTACCCTGTGTACCAGCTGCAGGGGGGACATCATACACCCTTGCCTCAGTCCAAGCTGCAGAGGGGCATCACACAGTCCCCAGCCTTGTCCCAGCTGCGGGGGGGGGGGTGTGTGTGTGATATTGCACAGACTCCCCTGCCCTCAGCCCAGCTGCAAGAGGATGCGTTGCACAGACCCCAGCCCCGGTCCCAGCTGCAGGGAGGGTTATCGCACAATCCCCCACCTTCAGTCCCAGCTGCACAGGAACATCGCACAAACCCCCGCCCCAGCTTCAGCTGTAGAGGGGGCATCGCACACACACCACCGCCCCTCCAATCGCAGCTACAGGAGGGGCATCACATGCCCTCCCCTCCAGTGCAAGGTGAAGGGGGTGCATCTCCCCACCCTGGTCCCAGCAGTACAGGGACATCATGTCCTGGCCTCAATTGCACGGGAGCATCTCACAGACCCCAGTCCTGGTCCCAGCTGCGGGGGGGGGGGGTGGGGGGGGTGGGTCATCGCACAGACCCCAGTCATGGTCCCAATTGCAGGAGGGCATCGCGCAGACCACAGTCATGGTCCCAATTGCAGGAGGGCATCGCGCAGACCACAGTCCCAGCTGCAGGGGGGATATCACGCACACCCCCTCTTTTGCCTCAGTCCCAGCTGTACAGGGGCATCGCACAGCATTCCAAGCCTAGTCCCATATGCAGAGTCGTCATCACACAGACCCCAGCCCCGGTCCCAGCTGCAGGGGGGCCATCGCACGACCCCCTAGCCCAGACCCAGCTGCAAGAGGACCATCGCGCACACACACCCCCTCTCCCACCTCAGTCGCAGCTGGGCAAGGGCGTCGCACAGGCCCCGGCCCTGTCCCAGTTGCAGAAGCAGCATCACACGCCCCCTCCCCGCCCCCGCCCCGGTCCCAGCTGCAGGGGACATCGCACACCCCCAGCCCCGCTGCAAGCGACAACCCCACCACCCCAGCCTCGCTGCCCGGCCCGGCCCCGCGGCTCCTACCAGGCGCATCCCCCGCGCCGGCCCCGGCCCGCCCCACGTACCAGCTCTTAGCAGCGCCCCGGCCGCCAGGGCGGCGCCGAGGCCCCGCCAGCCCCCGCCGAGCATGGTGCCCAGCCCCGGTTACCTTGCCTCCCCGCCCCGAGCCCGGCCCCGGGCAGGCGGCAGCGGCCCCGGCCCGGCCCGCGGCGGGGGCGGTGCTGCGCTCGGCCGGCCCCTTCCTCCGGCCCCGCCCCAACCGGCCGTCCCTCACCCGGGAGAGGAGGAAGGGAGAAGGGAGCAAGCGGAAAGGAGAGCGGGGAAGGGGGAGCGGGGAAGGGGGAGCGGGGAAGGAGGCAGAAAAGGGAGCAGGAAAAGGAGCAGGAAGGAGGAGAGGCTGCAGACCGGGCAAGGTCAGACCAAGGACATCAGTAGTCCGCAGGAGATGACCATGGCTTCCTCCAAGCCACTCTCCCGCTTCTGGGAATGGGGCAGGAATATCATCTGTGTAGGGCGCAACTACGCAGAACACGCCAAGGAGATGGGGAGTGCGCTGCCGCAGGAGCCCCTCTTCTTCCTGAAGCCCTCGTCGGCGTATGTGCGCGAAGGATCACCCATCCTGCGTCCCTACTACTGCACCAACCTGCACCACGAAGTGGAGCTGGGGGTGGTCATCGGGAAGAAGGCCCAGGCCATCACCCAGGCGGACGCCATGGAGCATGTGGCTGGGTACGCGCTGTGCTTGGACATGACAGCCAGGGACACACAAGAGGAGTGCAAGAAGAAGGGTCTGCCCTGGACACTGGCCAAGGGATTTGGTTCATCGTGCCCAGTTAGTGAGTTTGTGCCCAAGGAGAAGATCCCTGACCCTCACAAGCTGAAGATCTGGCTTAGGGTGAATGGGAAGCTGAGGCAGGAGGGGGAGACCTCCTCCATGATCTTCACCGTCCCTTACCTGATCAGCTACATCAGTGAGATATTCCCCCTGGAAGAAGGGGACCTGATTCTGACAGGGTCTCCCAAAGGTGTTGGATCTGTGCAGGCCAACGATGAGATAGAGGCTGGGATAAGCGACGTCATCTCCATGCGGTTTAAAGTGGCACAGCAAACGCGTAGATCCTAAACAGGAGCTGCACTGAGACCTTGTCTGCGTTGGAAGAGACTTTGAACATCTGTTTAATGAAGAGACACACAAGCTGTCCTGTATGTTAACAGGAAGAAAATCGGTTTGAATATATGTTTAACAAAGAGACACACAGGCCATCCTGTATGTTAAAAACACAGCTCGAGCGTCTAAAGAAGTCATGCATCAAAGACATGTAACCCATGAGCTCGAAAGGCACTTGATTACAACAGCCCTGTTCCCATGGATATGTCTGCCTCCAGTGAGTCTGTGAATGTGGACTCTGACCCACCTTGGGACCCAGCATTAACACCCAGACCTACCTGGAAACAATCCGTGGAGACTGTGCTGGGGAGCTGGGGTGGCTGTCACTGTGTGCTCTTCTGTTCCAGTGGCGTATTGAGCTTTGCCAACGTTTTGCCTTAAAATAAAAATTGAAAGTTAAGCTGTTGAAATGGTGATGTAGGAGTGTTTCTAACCAGCTAAGTCTTGTCTAAGTAATTCCATTAACTGCGTGTTTTTCAGACAGCATTTCTCTCTAGCATTTATCACCTGAGGCACTGATATGCAGAAAGGCCATTGCTCACGCTTATTCCTATAGAAACCAAGGCCATCCTCAAGCTGGTAGAGCCATGTCAGAGGTGGAAAAGGGTGGCACCTGCAGGGAGGAGCAGAGAGGAGAGATGACCCCAAACTGACAAACAGAGGATTCCATCCTGTATTTGTCATACTTGGGATAAACCTGAGCGATCACAAGGGTCACAACACCCCTCTTCCATGGCCAGCGACCATGAAGGTCTGTCTTTTTGCTTCTAATCCCGATCCATGTGTTCCTGAATGCAGTTCCTGAGTTCAGCTCTCTCCTGCCACTGACCTTTCCCCATGCCTGCTCTGCAGCATCTGTGGTGATGTATTCATTGGAGGGTGGGGAGGTGTGATTTCATGTATTTGTATGTATTTTGTTATTAATAATATTTTTTCATTATTATTATTTCGTTAAAGCTGCTTTGGTTTTAGTTTTCAACTCACAAGTCTTTTTCCTCTATTTCACTTTCCCTGGGTGGTGTTAGCTGCCAGATTGGGCTAGGCTGGGGCTAAACTATGACAAGAAGCTAAAGCTCACCCATGCCATGCAAATCAAAGATGTGTGTTTAACTGTAAATCAAGAATTACAGCTTCAGAAAGCTTCTGTCCTTGGGGTATTCTACACCAAAAAAGGATGTTTGCTTTTCAGATTAGTTTCACGATTCCTCCGTGCTTTTTTCAAATGTACAAATTAAATGAGGATTGCTTTCCCTCCCGCTCCAAGGGGCACAAATGCAACAGGAAGGGTGCCAGATGCTTGGCAGGGTTTTTTCTTCCTAAACTGAGCTTTAAATATGCTTCTTCTACTTTTGTAAAATAATACAAAAGATTAAGCATAAAGCAGCTCATTGGTAAAGATCACCAGTAAACTTGTCTTTACTTTTACTGATGTAAATATTTTTTTAATAAAAGTCTAAGTGCAGCAATTACCGTTACTCATGCCATGCAGTGCAACAGTTGGAGTTTAAGTATTTCCAGCTGTTGAAAAGCCATGCTGTGTAACTGTTCCTGTTTCCAAGCTCCAACTGAACCAACACTCCCCACCAGTTCTCATGACAGTGAGTTCTCTTTCATTTCAGTGAAGTGACAAAGTTTTAAAATACGATTTAAAAAATCCTCCCCATGCAAACATCAAAACTTGCCATATTCAAAGGCTGCACAGAACTGATTAATTTCTAACACAAGCAGATGAATTTTTTTTACATACGTGCAGGCACCGAAGTTAAATGCTTCCATTTACTGGAGCCAGATCTTAATATCCACTTTGGTTTTAGAAGTGCACTTGGAGAGTCTTGCAGAGAAAGTGACTGTAGATAAGCACCTCCATGAAAGAGCAGCATGAGCCAGGGTGCTGTAAATCACCTGCTGAGAGAACACAGAACACGTTGCAGGAGAAAACCAGAAGTGTTTCTGTCCCTGTGCTTCCCTGGCTACGGGCATCTGCAGCACAACGCTGCGTGCGCATACTCCACCTGCACTGGGTACCAGCCCTGCAAACATGCGGGCACCCCAGTTCACTGTGTTTGACTTAAGCCAAAGGCTTACGGAACATGGAAAAGGTCTGTGATGAGGCCCAAATGCTGCGGGCATGGTTCATATTTCATCTAAAGGGAGCCTTAGGAACCAAGGCCAACTGAAACAAACATTCAGCTGTTACATCTGAACAGAATCAGCCCCTGGCTTGTGGAAGTTGAAATGCTCCTTTATCAAGGTCTGCCTTGGGAGTGGGAAGCTGTGCTCCAAATTTGTTGCAACTCAATGCGCTGGGCCAAGCAGAGTGTAGTCAGGCCAACAGAGCTGGGAAGTTAGGGTGGGTAATTCTGAAAGAGGAAGGATTAAATTCCATTTCAATGCTGTTTCCATTTCTTGGTGCCTGTCAAACATGACCATCTATGGAAACAGCAATAACACATCCTGTGCAGTTTGGTCATGAGCACTGTGTATTGATCACTGAGCTGGGTTGTGTTTAAAAGTAATGGAAACATTCACTGCAACATTTTACAGCCATAACTGTGAATACTCTGAAGCTGTTTATTGCTGCAACAGGAGAGACACAGTGATCCAACAGTGGCAACATTTTTTGTGCTTTTGGTCCCTTGTTCCCACTCACACAATTAAGAGGACACAATCTGAGCAGTGCTTGTCAAAATCCACCATTTCTGTAGTTGTTTTCTCTCTGCCACATTGCTTTAATGGATAGGTAATCAGGGCAATTTGAGTTCCTCAAGGCATCCTAGCCTAATAAATACTTCACAAGAGAAGGGCCATAGTAACTTCCCAGCATTTGGAACAGGCCAACTCCCAACATGCTCAGAAGGTGAGGGCTGGTGAAAACAGCAAATACATTAGCTGCCCGGAAAGCTAGGGACAAACAGATTAACAAATGGGGGAAAGTACATGGAGAAGGGCAAAATGTACATACCTGCGTTCTGTATGTTCAGCTAACAACATGTGTCTTGGTGAAGAAGAGTCTTTTCTTCTCTGCTGCTTACATTCTGAGCTTGCTGGTTTGGTTGTCGGAGATCCCTGGTAATGGATTACTCTGTGCTCATAAGATTTGGTCTGCTCTAAAGAAAAGCAGCCTTGCAAACATCGTGGCTGTTTTCACGCCTTTGCAATTGCCAAAGGTTCTGTGTTTGGACTCACCAATGCACACCACAACCCAGGCAGGATTTCACAGTGGGTTTTTATTTTTTTGAACTAACAGAAATAGCACAAAAGTAGCAAGGCAGTTATAAACATAGCTCAACAAATCTATCCTGTACTGTTTGTTATTTTTGACTTCTTAAAATACTTTCTAAACTGAGAGAAGAAAGCTTCCATCCCTCTTGTAAGTGGGTAGAAACAACTTTGCTGAAGCTTTTAAAGCACAACCACCTGAGACCAATACAGAGGCCCACTTAAAAGGGTTAGTAATGCATATTCCTTCCTTACCATCAGAACATACCTAGCCAAATACAACAACAACAGTTCTACCTCTAATAATACAATGAAGAAACAGCCTTTTTCCTAAGTGTTCTCAAGCCATGTAGTGTGATCTCTTATTTCCAGTCTCTTTTTCTGGACAGGCTCTGACTGGCCTCTATGGGGTCTGCCAGTTTGCACGAAAGAATATTCACTTTCAGGCCGGTTCTCCAGCTGGGTGACAAAGTAACCTGTAAAAATAATTAGAGATTTTTGGGTTTACTGCTGTATAGCTCCTTGAAATATATTATTTTTAAATATCATCCAGCATGTTTAATTGATGGATTTGGTTATATATGTTTTGTTATATTTTATACACAAGTACACACATTTTATTCTGTGTACCTGTCACTGCTGGAGTAAAACACTTCCATTTTGTTCTTGGAAATGAAGACAGAGGGTGGGAAAGATGGGAGAGTAAGAACAGTTTTGCTACGAAGGGCAAGTTTAAAGAAGGGAGTCAGTATAGATTTGTCCTAGAAAAGGCTGTTCTGTGAAAAAGGAATCCAGTCCAGTACAGAGCATGCAGTTAAAAAAAGTAAAGAATTTTGCAAGTAATAGCAGCAATTGCTCCAGGGATGTGAATCTAATATTGCTGTTGCTTTAAGAAGAATTGCAGATTTTAGACACGTCTAATTACATTATTTCCAAAAATACAGGTAACAAATACTCTTAGGTAACTGCATACGATCTATCTTCTGTACTGTCTGGGTCTTACTCCAGCAAACTGGCAGTGTTAACTTTACTCATTAGAAGTCTACAGCCGTGGAAGTCAGTGACTGAGTGAATCATGCATACAGGCTTTTGAAATGTCAGCTCCATCAGTATTGGTTAAGAACAGTTCGTGTCATTTGCAGTTTGTCTGAGAGAGGCCTGCATATATCTGATCCTGCAGGGACATCCCCAGTGTTGAAATTATGACAAAGACTATTCACTTGGAATATTCAGAATATGCACAAAACCCAACCCTTATTTTTAAAAGTTCAGCAGAATTGACATGGAATCCTTCAGTACTAAATACATTGCCAGATGGGAACCAGCTACTGCTTTAAATTAGTATTGAATACTAACTTTAAAGTAAATCTTGCTTCGTTCCAAAAGAAGTTGCCATTTCAATGCAGTCTTCTTGTCTTCTGTTAGAGCAAGGAACTCCTGGACCTGTAAATAACAGAACATCCCAGAACACTGCTTCAGCATGTAGTTATAACAAGATATCTACAACAAAATGATGACTGAAAGAGCATGTTACACATTTTTATACATTTCTAAGCTGTATTTTCTATTTAACATAGTGTTAGGTGTGGTATATGTACCAAGAGAGACAGATCAGAATCAGAAAAAATTGCAGGGTGTTTGAGAATCAAAGTTAGGGAATTCCAACCATGTTCTCAGAAAAGTCAAAATACAGTGATATTCCAAACAGGATATTCACTCTTATGTTTAACATGTCTCCTCTTATGAGCAGCTACTGACTTCTGACTTGTTAAAAAGCCATATGTGTGTGTAGCCATATGGACACACAATTTTAACTGGTGTACACACACACGAAGAACATTTACACATATTTCTAATTTTCATCAGGTTCCACAGCTCAGATCAAATAAGAACCACTGAACTCATTTCCACTTACAGTGCAGCCTAATGTTTCCTCAGCTACACAGTCAGACAGGTAACAAGAATAGAGAGTGCCTGTGTGATCCGTCAGATCAACAAGTATGTCAAAGCTTGCAAAAGTTGACTTTGAATCTGGAGAGATGTCGCTGCAGAAACTGCATGTGTTTGACATTTCATTCACCACAAAATGGCATATTGAGCTGAAACATAAGATGATAATTAAAGCACATATGCAATTCCTCTTTGTTTGAAACTGCTTTCTAGACTGAGATTTCCCAAGAGACTTTTCCTCTTTAAAAAATTCTTGATCTTCTAAACTCTTAAGTTTAGCTGAGACAAAATGGCCTCTTTCTTTTCTCCTTTAGGAGAGAGAAAGCCAGTACTTCATAAAGCCAACTCCTCTTTCTTGCTACCTCTGGAAATCTACACGGCAGAGGAGTTGTGTTTCTTGTCCAGAACCTGACTAAAAGATTGTTCTATCTAATTTGGGTCAGAGGAAGAAGGATAAGCACTTTTTAATACAAATTTAAAACAGGCAGACGCTTACCATCGGTTGCGAATAACTTTTGATGCATTATCATCAATGTTCAGTGTAGAAATGTAGCCATAAATGATGCCATAGACTAGGTCGAGTTTCACACCGCTCTCTAAAGCTTTTTCCTTCAGCTGTTCCACAGTATAAATGTCAACTATAGTCTCCACTGAAAGTTTAAAACACGTTAAGTGTATCTGAGAGAAATAACGCAGAAGAGCAGAAACAAAAAGGGATCTTAAGGTAATAAAAAGGAGAGGATTGACCTAAAGCACCAGAAAAGCCCTTCCTTTTGAAACAGGCTTATCATATTGGGACAAAAATAAAACAAAAGAGGAGTCAAATCAGGAAAATATCTAATACTTGATCCTTGCATCCCTGAAAATTAGTTTTTGACAGAACTTTCCCTCTGTTTTTCGTACTTATTCAAGACATAGCAAACACGTCAGATAGGCTGCAAGCTGGCCCAGACCCTAGCCCTGCAGACATGGAGCACTGTAACAGCAGCCCGAGCTGTAAGTGCCCAGCTAGGCCATGTCTTGGTTTTGTTTCTGTGAATACACAGAGCAAGAACTTGACATTCCAACTGCACTATTAAACTACACTGTACACTAAATAAAACCAAAGTGTTTGGAGCCATGCTTACAGTTAATGGATTCTTTTGACTGCTCCTCCATTTTATCTTGCAAAGTTCGGGATTGTGCACTCTCTTTTATGAAGCTGAGGAGAACATTTGCTTCTGCTGTTTCTTGAAAATGTATTTTTAAAGTTGTTAATCCATGTAGCATGTAAAAATGACAGCATCATTATATTTTACAACTTTTTATTCTGCTAGCACCAACACATTGTCTCTTGGAATTAGCTAAGAGATGCTTTTCTCTTTTTTTTGCTTTAACCATTAGTCCTATGAGGAATGTATGAAGGCTACTTAGGTAAAATATTTTTAAAAAATTAAAAAAAAAAATAAAAGAGCAGAAGCATTGGCCATGTAACAGACAAGAAAGAGGCGGGGAGCTTTCTGAAGGAAGCAGGCAGAAGAAATCACACCTCCAACAGATTCCTTCATACATTCTAGTCTATCATGATTGCTAATACCAACACAATTCTTCCACAGCTCTTACCTGGATTGGTTGTAATGATGGTTTTTGATATCACAGTTGCAGTCATACAGTTCCTGAATTTGTCAAAATTTATTCTCACGTCTGATGCAAATATCACTGTGCACAGAAAACCCACAGCTGTTACTGTAGAATAAGCATAACTTTAAGAACTACTGTAAAAACAAGAAAAACGGACTATTATACCTGTTTCTCGCGGGATCCAAGTCTGTGCAAGCTGAATAGATTCATTATCCCAACTAAATTGAAAAAAAAAACAGTTAATGTATCAAAACGTTTTCAAAACAGCAACTAAACTGAATTACTAAATAATACAATTACAATTAAATTGGTCAAAGGGAAGACAACTGCTTTGTTACATGCACATGCAAATGGAATGCCATGTGTGTCCACAGGCATCTTGTTTGCAGCCATCCAGGATGCTTTATATACAGTCTAATAATTTATTCTGTGCCGAATGGGATAAAATAGGGGCTATTAGATTGTTCACAATTATTCAGTGCAGAATATACCTGGAGAAACTATTGTGTGTATTTTGGCAAAAGTAATTTCCAACTAAAGCAAATCACAGCTAAAATAACTGCTTATCAGCTGAGCCTTTTCTATGGGAACAAGTTGATTGCTCACATCACTAGGCCAGATGTTCAGCCGGCTTTCCAAGACTGGAATCTTTGTAACTGTGGATGATTAGACTAGAGTGAGGTCAAGTGGTATCCCTCCAAAAGGATAATTTGATGGTTAGGCCCCTTGAGAAAATCTCCTGCAGCTCATCCTAAGTTTGGATGGCAAGAATACTGTCAAAGTAGTTTTATGCTGGTGTTTTTTTCCCTTAATCCTTAGAAAAAAGATCTAAACTATTTACTTTTCATCTAGCATTGCTCAGCCACCTCTTCATTCATGCCATCTGAAATATCTTCACTACAATGTTGTTGACCAAGGATTTCCTGAAATTTTGCCCATATCTACAGCTCCATGAAGTGCAAATGGCACTGTTCGGGTAACCACAGTGCCACCACACAGTCTCCACGTCAGAGGACTCCTAAGTGTGCAGCCCTGTATCCCTACGTACCAGCACTGAAACAGGAGTATCGGAGCTGCTGCTGCCGATTGACATTGGTGGCAGCTCAAGGGCTGGAAAACTTCACACCATGGGTGCTTATTAGTGTTCGTTTGTGTACATTAACTGCGTTAAACATTACACAGAGTAATAATACAGTTTCTAGGGCAGAGACAAGAGTCCAGTACAATCTTGCTACTCGTTATCTAGGGAGTAAAGGTCATTTCAGCCCATGGACAGCAAACCCACTGCAGGCGAATACCCACACCCCCTTGCACATAGATAAGCCACGAGTTTATTGAACAAACAAGGGGCAAAATAGAAAAGTTCCTCTGTAAATAAATCACTACTTACATGCACAAATGGCACGGACATAGTCATGTTTGTAAAAGGGGTACAGGTTGAAAATACAGCCAAAGTAGGATCAAAGTGTTTCTGTGCTATTTTAAATATTTAAAAACTATTTCAACCTATTTCCATTCTACTTGTTAATTCTGCTTGGCTTTAAAAGTGAAGTGCACTCCTCTTCCCACCTAGTTTGTGGAATAACTGTGCTGCCTTTGCAGCTGTTTTTAAATGCCATTTCCTGAATTAGTTCTCATTTCCACATTAAACAGATGTAACTATTTGGAACTAAGCTTCATTTTGCCATTCATGACCCAGCAATCTGTCAGCAAGGCATAAAACTATATATAAGATTACTCTAAGGAGTCTCTGTAAGCCTCTGTTCAGCGCACATTACTGCCTTATCACAGTTTCCACCCGAATAAAAATACATTTAAATTCAAAGACAGTATTGTAACAGTATGTATTACAGTTAATGTCTTTACCTACTCTTGCATTTATTTGTGTATTTTAGTGAATTAAAAAACATTTTACCATACTATTGGAAAAGACATCTCTGTTTCATCATACAGCTTTACTTCACACCTCTGACCCTTTCTTTTGTCTGAAGTCATAAAATACTTAGGCTCCCCAACCTTTAAGAAGAAAGAGATGCAGTCACTTTTCCTCTACTAAGTGTTTAGGAGAATAAAAGTGCTAATCTTAAAAACAGAAGAGTTAAAAAGGGGAGAAAACATGGCCAGCATTAAAAGCAAACCACAAAAAGTTTATCAGCAATAATTTTACTTCAAAATAGATATATTTTATTTTCTAATAGTTGGCGGTTTAAGTATTTGCAAGTTTTCTACTGCTTGCATATGCATGATTTCAAACAGACAGGTGATGTATTTCTTTTTCTTTAACTCCCTCCTCACATTGATGAGAATTTTAAGTCGCTGGAATGGTGGTTGTGACTCAGCTGAAGTGACTGACAATCTAAATAGACAAAACCAGTGACTCCTGTTCACTATGAGTCCCAAAATCCATATCCACACTTAAGTTAATTAAGTTACCTGTGGTACAATAAAAAACACTGCTCCGTTGCGGTTCCTTAACTTACTGACATTACAGCTGCAAGCACATTAAGGATCCTTCCATCTAGGCTTTGTCCATTGGCAGTGATATCACCCAGCGAGTAATAGTCCTGTGGGTCCTTGACAGGCAGATGCAGTAGTGAAAGCAGTTTGGTGTCCATTTCATAACAGGAAGAGGTTTTGACCATTGAATGATTTTCACTGAGCAACAGTTTGTAGCAACTAGAGAGTATGCACAAAACAATCACACTGATCAACATTTCAATATGTTAACAGTGTAAAATGTTAATTCAATTCACAGGAGAAAACAACTGCTGATTTATTCCTTTAGAGCTGAAAAGCCAACATGCATTGCTAGCCATGTACAATACATAATTGTAAGTCTATGGGCCTTTATCAGTCACTAAAAATAAAATAAATTGAAAAGTCTGTAAGTCAGGTAAGCAAAAGGTTTTGGCATCATGACGTAAGACTACACTGCTGTAGTCAGACTGGATTTGGCAAGGTACTTTCAAAAGCAACAGCCCAATGACCTCAGTAATATTTATAAAGTCCTCTTAACCAGTGGAAATAAGATATATTCAATATATTCTGGATAAATATATTTTACAAATGCTTATGAAATCCGTAGATTTGGAGAGGAGCTCTTTTCCTCAGTGGAATTTCTACCTGGCATTTGTTCTTTTACTTCTTTTTGCTTAGCCAGAAAGCGAGTGTTATTACAGCAGCTATGCATTTGCTACAACACTTAGAAATGATTAGTGAGCAAGAACATAAAACTTGTAACTTTGCAATTTAATGTGCATATATGCAATATTCTTATGACTGCCATATGATTAAAAATATGAGAATATGACCAGTTAGGAAACAAACATTCATTAAAGAACAGGTGCATTAGTCTAACATCTACATCTTCGATATCTAAGATAAGTTAAGACATATCTCAGTTATGACTTGCAGTGTTAGTTTCATACGCCGGTTCAAATTATTTGGATTTTGGAGAATGCACTGAAAGACAGTATGTGTACTTTGCATGATGCAAAAGGAATGGCAATGCCTTACCTAATTAAGTAACAAGTATCATTACAGTGTATTAAAATGCCTTCTAGATAAACATGTGAATGGATTTTGAGAACTTATAAAACAGTGATGTCTGACAAATCATTTGGGCAAAATCAAATCAATTCCATATTATTTTAGTAGACCTTACCCAAAGAATGAAATTTACTTTGTTTGGTTACAAAGAGCGTTATTACTTTATGACTGAACTCCTAAGTTCATATGCTGAGAAGTATATTCTCTTTTGGGATTATTTGCCCATACGTGGTTGACCACAGGGAGGAAGGTACCTAAGATGACCAAGCCCCAATAGCTCTGCCATTGACAACTAAAACAAGCGTTAACTTGATCATTCTGGAAAGAACTACCAGTCTATGCTTTACATTTACCTAGGAGTTACAGGGTTGAATTTTTCTTCTCTTTCTGCTTCCTTTGACTGAACTAAAGGATTTTCAATTGTAACTAAAATAAAACATTGATAAGTAATGTTAGAAAACCGAATATACATATATAGAAAGAGAAATGGCTTTTTTAAATGGTTGATTTCAAGGTTAGTATGGAAAAGATATGTCCAGTAAATGATGCTAAATGTTTTCAGACTGAAAACTGTATCTTGTCCAGACAGCTCACACTGTATCCAAAGTCCCACAAGAGTCACCAAGACATTTAATGGAGACAAAATTACAGCAAGTTCTTGTGTGTGTGCTCTTTGCAGACACAAGTTTTATCCAAATACTCTGGTCTAGCAACCACGGGCAAAGTCTTTCTATTAACTTAACAAGATAAAAAGCACAGCCTGCAAATAAATATAAGATTTTTGTTGTGTTATTACAAGAAACCGTAATCATATATATAATGAAATGGAGACAAAGAAAAACACCAAACTACAGAACGCTTTTTGTAATTTAGAAGAACTGAATATAATGCAAGAATTTAGATCAATTGACTATAGATGAAGGTTCTGTGTGGCTGCATTCAGTGGATTTGTATCTAACCATTTTGTTGACATATTTAATGGTTTTGATTTTAAATCCTCGAAATCTTATTCTTTTCCTCTTTATAACTGAACGATTTGTTTCCAATTAAACTGTTTTCTGAGTCCTTGGAGAAAAATACAGCAAAACCACAAACACAGAACACTGATTTACTGGGAAAAAAACAACTCATATTCAAAGAGAAACATGTTAAGAATAAACTCTGACTTACCACAGTCACCAACTCTAAAGCTTTCTGAAAGTGCTCTAATATACTCTTCTCTGCCCCAAGAAGTAACATTTATAAAATAAGTGGGTGAATCACGGATAGTAAAGCTGAAGGTGTATCTTTCTGCCCCAATGTCTGCAAAAATAAACAGTACTGTTACATTTCATTAGCACAGCTTGATTTCAGTCTAGAATGTGCGTATAAAAACTATTTTGTGGAGTCTTTCCTAGATTTTGTCAGGAATTGACTCCTGCAGTCTGGTGAGTTCCACTAGAGGCCAGCAGACTGTTCAGTAAACACCAGTGATCGTGAATGGGACAGCTACAGCTCCCACCGCGGTTGTCCTGTGCCATCCCACCCACCTACTCGGACCACTTGACTTTAGGTTGCACCGTATAAACTCAGACCCAATGTGAAAGAAACGAGAACTGCACGATGCCACATTCAAAGCATCAATAAACACGAACAGGGCTAACGCATGAAGCAGCGCTATGGACATGTACATACTAGCCCAAATTTTTCAGCAAGTAGGCTGTTTGTAGACGGCTGTGCCCATAAGTGTTGACAGATAAGGCTGCAGACCACAGGCACTGTCACTGCCCAGATAGTTCCAAGGGGTCTGACTGTGTAAAGCAAAGTGTTTCCAGCTCTGTGGAAAGTTCACGGTCAAGACAATATTAGACTCAGAAATACCGCGCTCCCTTTTCTCTTTCAGCTTTCCATAGATCATACAGCATTGTGTAATATGTGGGTTTTAAACCATCTGCACATAGTAAGCACAAACTGACTGTAGTTCCATGGAGGCATAAACAGGAACACCACGTTTTCAGACCACATAGAATTGTTTCTGGTGATGATGATGTCTTCCTTCTAGAAATCCCCCACTAGAGCAGCTCAGCATGATGACAATACCAACAGCACAGCTGAGCTCTTCACACAGAGCTGAAACTGCTCCCTGGGACTGGAGATGCTTCCTAACAGTGTCCCTGTCATCCCTAAGTTGTAGATATATTACTTCAATTTACAAATAATGCCATATTAACCACAAGTTGTTCCAATTTTTTCTCCAGAAATATAAGATGAAGCTGGTGCCACTCAGCCTAGAAATTACTTGTTTCACTCCTTAAGACATCTCCTTAACAGTCCTGTTTTAGGAGAGAGTGGCTATGAATGGACCAGTTCAATTCCAGCAGAATTTGTACAATGGGGATTCATACCAATACCATCTGCTTCAGGCCCTGAAGTGCTTTGCTGGGGAAAGTTTTACAGACAAATTCTAATCAATAAGGTAATTTTAGCCAAACTAATGCAGTTCTTTCATCTTTGTTGTCAAATATACACAATTTTCTTGCACGTTTTTGTTCTATATATTTTACACTGAGGATTCTGTTTCTGACTGATACTGATTCTAGTCATAGATGCCAACTTATACTATATAAGAAAATGAAGTAAGAACTGTTAAAAGGGACTGTACTTTTTCTGTCTGGGAAGCTTCTGACATCTGTTTTCCCAATAACCACACCGATTACATTCTGAAAAATAAAGAGATTATAGAATACAAGTATTAAACACAGATGCAAATGATGAATTAGATTTCCTGGTCTTGTACTCTACTGATAATAATAAACATCTTTCTGACTGGTAGTCATTTTAATTTATTTATTCCACAGTGCCGTTATCAACTAAGGACTAAAACATAAACAGACAATTTTACTTTAAGAAAAAGAATTACTAATAAAAATATTAAAAGAAATACATCTGTTTCTTTTTGTAAAGACAATGGGAGGGCAAAAGTTCACCCAAAGCGTTCAGAATTTTGGCGGTTCTACAGCTGTCTCTCCTCAGGTAGGCAGCAATGTTGTTATTTCACACTCTCTGTACAGGATCTCCTTCAATACACCATGAAATATCTGGACAGGATTTATTTTACAGTTAAGCATCCCAGGTTTCCCCTGCTGTCAGCACTAAGATACACACGTGTGCATCCACGGGGACGGCCTTATCCAAGCAACCCAAATTTCTACAGGTGTCTATTCCTTGCTGTCTGTCTCTCAACCGACTACAAAGAGGGCTTTGGCTGTGAATCTTTTTGATGATTCAAAACAAAAATAAATCTTATTCTGCTTTGCTAAACCTGTATTTATTAAGCAAAAGCATCCCAGTCTCAATTGTCAAACAGAACTACTAGGAGCAAGCATCCACAGGAACGATGAATGGTGGGATTTTTATAGAAGGCCCCCCTCAGTGTAAGAGGAGAGTATTGCAGTGTTAATCTGGGAAATTTTAGGGGCAAGGAACGGAAGTCAGTACGGTAACAAGGACTGGAAGAACACACTGACATTGCAATAACACAAAGGTGCTTCGAAACTTGAAGCACGCCACTTCTCTTACACTTCACAAGTGCCTTTATTTGCAGTAATGCTTGGCTTTCTCTTTAAAGCCAGGGAACCACAAGGGGCAAATAAGGGGCAGTGTAACCATGTAAGAATCCACACAAGCAGAATTTTGCACCGATCTGCGATACAATCTGAGGGATTTCACTGCAGCAGTATTGACATGTATTCAGAAATTAGCCCTCATATTCCCAGTTTGCTTTGAATCACTAGATGGAGCAAGGTAACTGTCTTATCCTTCAGTGGTGAAAACAAACTCCTTAAGAGGATGTGTGTGTACAGCAGTGCAATATCCTAGCTCTTTCAATCTTTTTGACAGAATACTTTCTATCTGTCCACAACATGTAGTGATTTAGATTAGGGTTGTAGTTTTCTATTTTTAGTTTTATTTCTTAAAAACCCCCCACATTTCAATTAAATCTGAGTGCAACACACCCTGTATCTCACTACCATCCAAAAGAGCTGACATTCACAGGAATTAAGCTGATGTAAATCTGCAGTTTCCAAAAGAGACCTCCCCGTCCCTGCTGCGAGTATATTCATCTCTCTCGCATTAACACTAAGCCTGCACAGCAAGTGGCAGAAGGAAGTGATTTGACTGGAAACTAGTTTGGGGGGGAAGGGGAGAAAGAGGGTAGAAAAACTTACAGAGATCATTTCCTTGATCAGTTTATTGTGCAACTACACAAGCAGTGGTTTCACCAGAGGAGGAGGAGCGGAACAGGCGTGCAAGGAGGAAGCAAGCCATGCTGCCTTTTCTGGCAGAGCATTGCTTAAGGCCCTTTAACCAAATAATGAGACTGCAACATTAACACATTGTGAGTTCCTTAGGCTTTGATCTGTTTCATTTTTACAAAATAAACCACAATGTAAAAAAAAATATGACCAAGTGTTGCGTCCTCAACTGTTTTAACCTCCTAAAGACACACTGATTGTTCTGTCATGAAATACTGGTGAATTGCTTTTTATGAAAGTACTCTCTTGGCTACATGTTGCTAATTGCAATGTTCAAGATTAGTTTTATTTAAATAATAAATGAAAAAAAGGGCTAAATTTTGCCTCTCCCAAATAAGAAGCTGTGGGAACAGGAAAGCTCCATTTTCACTCTCTTTATAAGCATCAGGACTTCGGCAGGGCATGCAGCTCTGCAGACCGTGCATCTTCTTTAAATTGCACCACAGATTGCAGTGCGTCTGCATGGAAATGCTGCCTCTGTTCTGTTCAACCCCCCGCAGCACTGGACACGCAGAAGGCATTATCACTGGTGGGCTACCCAGTGAAGGGTGGGAAATGCCACATCAGAGAATGATGTAGCCTTCTCCCTCCCATATTAAAACATCACCTTGAACTGCGAAAGAGTGAGAAATTGGGCTTCCCAGACTTCCTATTTTTTATTAACCATCTAAAACCCCAAAGGGAAAGATAAGAGTTCTACAGCATGCGCCCCTGTTCTGCTCTTACTCCAGTGATGATGATCCAACTAGGACAACAACAGCAACAAAATCATACTCAAACATCTGCATGAATCTGCCAACTACAAAGCTTTAGTCTGTGAGTTTACTTTTTGGTTCATCCTACACAAACAAAATTCTTAGCTCCTTATAAACTGACAACACAAAACCTGCTTGTTGTTCTGAAGAAACAGAAACAATCCTATCTGACCTGTAACTGTGAAATCTTTGTCCAGTTAAAGCAGCATTCAATGAGAGTTTTGTTTGAATAACTCAGGACTGTGTTATTTATCTCAATGGAACCGAGCACACAAGTAAAGGCTGCAGGATTGGGCCCTGTGATCATAGCTCACAGTGAAAGACTATTGTAGGTTACGGATGTATTCTGACTGCATAATGCTGACTCTGTACACGTCTTTACTAATTCCGCATTCATTTAAAACATTACAAAGAAGCCTCTGATACTTTCAGACATTGAATTGTCCAGTCAATATCTGTAGTTGCAGTATACACATACTATGGACAACAGCATCAATTTTCATGTTGCTGGTTTATACACAAAGAAGGTAAGGTACTTCATATCTAACAATTACACTAATGCTATTAGTATCTAAATACATGCCAATTACATAATTTTGCAGTAATATAATACAGTCATATACCATTTCATTTGAGAACAAAAGTACTATGTCTATGAGACTTACAGGACGAGCAAGATTTGGATGAAGATCTGAAAGTGCAACAAAGTCCCGTGCTGAACAAGAATAAGCCATTCTTTATCTGTAACTTGAGAAAACTAATTTAGATTTTTTAAAAATCTAAACAAATCATTCAGAACTATTCATAGTGAGAACAAGTTATTTTTTAACACAAATGTTTTGACCTAAATAGCATCTGTCTTCAATAAAAACCATTTCCAAGCCATCTGAAGCAGACAATTCTGTATTGTTTGTATTTGGCAGTGTAAGTTATGAATTTTACTATAACCACTCTACCTGTGTTTCTCAAATAAAGGTCTGTAATTTTTATTTATTTAATTGTTCAGCATTAAATGACTCCATTAACATCAGCCTCTTGAAAATATTTACCCTCCTTCTGTCTGGGAAGTCCAACTGAATTTAATGAGGCAGTTCATATATAAAAGGCCATTTACGTGGGAGGAAAGAAGTGTTGGGTTGCAAACCACCTTAACTGAGGTTTTGGGCTTAATATTAAACTGCTTTAAAATGCGAGTTCATGCCTACCTCCAAGTAGAAAAGTATTGAATTTATTAACATAAAATGTTTTAAAAATTGTTTTTTTCGTGCTACCATACAGTGCCACTGCACACTCAGGTCCTTTCTACGTATGCTGAAGTCAGGCCATGGATGCTTTGTCAACTCATCTGAATACTCTTGTTATTTCATGGGCATCCTCGGAGACATTACTGATATTTAATGAACAGCTGTCAGATTCTATTTTTTTTATAAAAGAAACCATCAAGTTGTCCAAATTTTAATAAATTTTAATATGAGAGAACTGCTGACATTTTTTAGAGCCCTGTTCAAACTTCAAAACAAAAGTACTGAACAGCTTTCGCAGTCTTTGTACCTGGCACTTTGTGTGAGAACCATTAACCATTTAACTGGGAATTAGTATAACGATCTGATCACATACTAAAAAAGAAATAGACAGTCTACACTATAAAAAAAGTAAGCAGTTATCTGAAATAAAGTGGTTTCTCTAGAACAGCATTTCAAACCAAGAAAGATATCCCAGATTTGCCTCTCAAAAACTACTGAACAATCACAGAATCACAGAAGTGTTTGGGTTGGAAGGGACCTTAAAGCCAATCCTGTTCCACCACCCTGCCATGGGCAGGGACACCTTTAATGGGACACTCAAACTTATTCCCATCCCATTATATGGAAGAATTCATGTTTGCTTATGTAAGAAAATCATCTCAGCTATCCCTCCAAGGCACATTAATACTCTTACCTCAAAATAAGTTAAATACTGTTAATGCCACACCTCACAGCACAGCTGAATCAGGTTAAAGGAAACAGCACAGGGAACACCTGTATCAAAGCAAGGTTAGAGAGGCACTTTAGGTTTTAAAACCTAAATTTAAAAGCAGGGTACAAGCCCTGTTAGGGGATGCTGTAGTGTGTGTTGGCACCCTGTGCTCACCCCTCTGAGGCAGGGGCTGAGCTCCCCAGGAGATCCAAGGGACCTCTCCCCTCACCACCACCCAGTATTGGACCTGAGAGAAATGACAAGATGAAAATCACAATTATAAAAGTGTGAAGCCTTTAGCACCACCACCCCATCCCAAACTGCTGTCCAGTACCAGACAAGCTTGCACCCAAGCCAGGCTGTACACTGCAAAGAGATTTTTCTTGTGTGAACCCATCATCATCCTCATTCCTTCCCCTGCCTGACAAACACGTGGCAGCCATCTCACAGAGGCAGGGGCAGTGTCCACCTGGAGGCTGGGCAGACAGGAGCCTTTACCACAGCTCACCTACTGCCAAGGATTCCCAGGGGAGACACTAGCTGACACGGGAAGGGAGAGTCCTAAAAAGAAGGCGTGAGGTGCTCAGGACAGGGAAGCAAAATGGCGGCCAGTGCTGTGGGCGGGAAAAGGCGCCTGTGCCCTCCTGCTGCATCTGACCTCCACACAGCAGGCACGGTCCTGGGGCTCAGAGAACAGCTGCCAAAACCCCATCCCGAGACACCAGAAATGTAGAGTCCTGGGGCTTTGCCATGCCTGAGAAAGGGCACTCAGCCCAGAGGGATCAGGTCAGGGCACAGCACCACCAGCTTCCATTCAGTCAGGGTACAAGCCCTCTCATGGGAGGCCACAAGATGCGCCGGCACCCTGTGTTTACCCCTCTGAGGCAGGGGCTGAGCTCCATAGCACAGCAAAGGGACCTCTCCCCTCACCCACCCAGGATTGGACCTGAGATAAAGGTTAAAATGGAAATCAAAATAAGAAAAGCCCTTAGAACCACCACCCCATCCCAAACTGCTGCTTTCTGGTGTCTGAGGGAGGACGCTCAGCTCAGAGGGATCAGCTCAGAGCACAACACTGTCAGCTTCAGTCAGCGCCAGGTCCTGAGCTGAGGTTTCAGATCTTGGTTCTCACTTTCCTCTGCTCTTGTGGGGCTTCACCCAAGTCCCCAGCCATTCCTGCCCCATCACTCCCTCTGGGGCAGAAGCTTCACCCCCACACACCAAGTTTCCCTGTTCATTTAAACAACCTGATTGCATCTTTTCCTTGCTGTTTTAACATAAATTCTGTATTTTCTTGCAGTGCTCCTCCACAGCAGGCCCTGGAAGATTTTTTGTGACCAAATCCATTCAGCAGGGTCACTAACATCTCTCAAGTCTCTGGACTTAAAACTGATGAAGCATCAGCCCAGGAGTATAAAGCCAAGCTTATTCTCCTACAATTGAAAATGCACAACGCATCAGCAAGACAAAGCACATTGCAGAAAGATCTGGAGGAACCATTCTCCAATTCTTTTTTTTTTTTTTTTTTTGTGGTAGCTCTAAGGGAAAAAACATTGCAGCCTGTATTTTATAAATGAATTAAAATTTATGGCTTAAGATACTATTTATATTGATTTGTGCACAGCATTCCTGGGTTTTCAGGCCCTGTAGAAGACTGGAGCAAGCCATTTTGTCCATTTATATTGCGTATGAAATTATTTTTCATGAAATCGATTCTCTTCACTTCTGTATCATAAAAAATTTTACTCCTGATGAGTAATTTTATGACCTCGAGGGTCATAGCTATTGAAGTTTTTAGTGCAGCCTGACAAATTCTCTATGTTGACTCTGTATTACAGGATCTTTCATTTCTTCAATTAAACAGCTGAAAATGGACACCACCTGTGCTCTCATATTTATTGTGACACTAAAGTCCATGATAATTACACCGTGCTGATGACAAACTGCATGCCAGAGAACTGACAGCCTGGTGGGTTTTTTTTTTTAGATCACATTTTATACGATATGATCCAGGGATCTAAGTTTGTTCCATAGGTTTGAAGTCTCCAGTAAACAGAATGACATGATTTTTTTCTTAGTTCTATTGTTTTAATTATCTCAAGCAGAAGATAATGAACATGCTGATGAGATTATGATTGAATGGGAAGGAGAACTGATACACTAGGTGGGAAATGCTTGCAAAAGTAAAGGTCTCATTCTTACCACAATGACTGCAAGGTAAACCAGGAAAAAAAAACCCCAAAACACCCAAATGAGGTCTGCGGGATCTCCACAGCTGCAGAAAGTGATAAAAGCAAGATCGTAGCCCGTGGGTTTGCAGGTGTCGAGCTTGTCTAGTATCTCAGGAAGGTTTTGGTGGAACGCAAACCTTGCTGAACTGAGCTGGAATCTTGTACTTCTGCCCAGCTTGGTCACCACTTTCATTAGGTTTTGCCCAGGTTGAGCTGCTTTTCTACCACAGGCACAAAGGGCAGGTGAAACTCGACGCTACCTGTGTTCCAAGGCCACAGGCTTTGTTTCATTTCAAAGCCACCAGAACAAGGATGCTGTTGTACACCACTCCTTGGCATACCCATAGCCTCAAGTAGACGTCTAATGATCAGGTGAGTTTGCTTTGTGATTTAGTCCCACTCCCATTTTCAATGTGCCTGCGTTTCAAAAAAAAAGCTGCTTTTTACTTTCCCATGATAGCTCCTGCTAGGAAGATGTTATCAGGAATAACACAAGCACAAAGGCAGCAGATGTGGAACCAGAGTTAATTCACTAGACGAGGAGATTAGATGCTGAATTTCTAACTTGCAGATACAGAGACAAGAATTCATTCAGTTGCTGTACCCGCCTCACAGCGATGCTGTGACTTCTGCCATTTGTACGGCACATGGCACAACAGGGAACAGTTGGTGATTTGGACTCCTGTAGGTTACTGTAAACAAATAACATCTTTTTGGTGCTTATAACAAACAAATGTCTGTCCTGAATGCCTCCTGCTAATTTACAACATCAACTGATTCTCCAAGTTAGGAATTTTTAATACAAACACTGAAGAGAGCCTGCAAAGCCAAAAGTTAATCAACTTGTACTCGGCTTTACTCAAAATTTCCTCCTCAATTGACCTCAAAGTGGTCTCTAAAACAAATCAACATTGTTATCTACCTTTGACAACTGAAAAAACAGAGCTAAGTGAAAGACCAGAGGCAATTTCCTGAGGGCTGTGCACCACACAACGACCTGCTCCGCTCTCCAATATGAGCACCAGCCCCTGTAGGAGGGCAATACTATTAATTCAGTATTTTTCTGATCTAGTGCTTGATCCCAGAAAGATCCAAGTGATTTTAATTCTCCAGCTTCTCAGTGGCACTTAGCACTCTGATGGATTCAATCTGTGATTACCAGACACTTTCCATACGTGGCTGCAAATTGCATGGTCCTTGCTAATTAGGACTTCATGCATGGATTTATTTAAATTACACTCATTGGCATGGTCAAGGAGTGCAAATGACATTTTGTAATTCACTTAGTAATTTGTTACGTGATTATCAGTACTATTTGCATGCAAGGGAAGCTCTTCCCCTCCAGCAACAGCAGGGACATTGCAGAAATTATCTTCAAAAGGATCTTCAAAAGGTAGAACAATGTAAAATACTTGCTCTGTGAGTTTTATGCTGCCCGCAGTGTTGACTGAGTGGGCTCACTAAACATTTATACATTCTTAGGACCAAAAGAATCTGTAAAATGAAAAGGGCAGACCTGTAATTTTATGTAATTGGCTTGACTGAATGCATTAAAAGCAGCAAATCGTTGAAGGTATTCACTGTTCAGTGGCTTTGGCTGATACCTGAACTGGCTGCGAACCAGGAGTGCTGATGGAGTAATGATGGACATCTTCACCAGCAGTAATGCAGGTGCTGATGCCGCCAACAGGTGCTCAGTGTGTGGAGGGATATTTAATCTAAATTTCTCCCCATCACCCAGAGAGTCATTGTTCATTGCTCACTTCGCCCTGCATCTCCCCCATCCCAGTCTCCAGCACTGGAGTCATCCCAGTGCTGTTTCAGTGGGATTTCCTTGCTCTGAGCAGCACCACGGCCTCCTGCAGCACAGAAAAACACAGAAATCTGTGGAGTTTTATTTTAACATGAAAGCAAATCATGACTGGTTCCTGCCTAATCTGTACTACTTCTGGCTTCTTTGGTCCAGAAGATCTGAGGCTGGTACCTCTGCAGGGCAGCGGTATGAGCTGTGGGTATGTGCCTGCAGGCAGCTTGGACACTGAATGTGTGCATGAGCAACCAGGACCATGTGTCAGAGGTCGGGATGCCCGCAGCTCTCTTCTGCATGAGGAAGGCCCTATTGCTGGCAAAGAATTAAAAAAAGCCTTGTTTCAGGTGCAAGGATATGTGGGACATGTGAGTCTGCCCTTCACAGCTGTCCAGGAAGGATGATGTTTCGAAACAGCAGCTGCTCTCAAGACAGTAAAGTCTCCCTGTTCCCTAATTCACATGAAACTGCTTAAACTCAGCCTTCCTCAGGGGCAGGGGGTGAATGGCATCTGCAGGGCCTAAGTATGACAATCATAGCATTGCTGCAGCAGTCTGCTGAGAGAAACCATCGGCCTCATTCTCCAGGGCTGGGCTTGGATGCCTGTTCATCAGCAAGCTCAATTTTTAACTATTTCAACACTAATTAGTCCCTTCTGTAACAGTCACACCAGGGCGGAGCAGAAACGTCACACAACGCAGGCAAGCCAGCACAATCCAGAGAAGAAAGCAAGTCATCAGTGCCGGCCCGTACACCAAAATTGGCTCACATCAGCTGAGCATCGCTGAATTTTAATCAAAAAATATACACCACAATTGAAATCTAAGATCTTCTGGGTAGTCACTAAATCGTTAGTACATTTGCAGAGAGTAGTTTGCAAACAAAGCTTCTGTGTCTTTATTGTAGCAAAAGTCAGAACAATATGTCTGTGCAGGAATTCACTGCTCAAAAATACTGACAAGTGTTTTCTTTGCTTCTTTATCTGCACAGTGATATTCTACCTTGCTTTTTTGAAGATTAGGCTCTGATTGCACAAGATTTTAAAGACCTCAGCCTACCTTTTAGCTTGCCTGAAGTCACAGAGATAGAAAGTGCTTCTTTTTGGAGCCTAAAAGTGGTGTGAGAGCACTTAGGCTGTAGTGAATAACTTCTCCTGCACATAATTCCAACATAATTTAAGTGAGATCAGTGAAATTATTTGGTTTTTCATCACTTTCCCCAAGACCAGAATTTCCACCTCTTTCTATGAGCAAACAAACGATGAATATTTTCCAATAAGACATCATGAATTAAAAAATCCAACAATTAAAAATAGTTGTAGTGACAGATCCTTGACACTGGGGAGGAATTTGGGAGGGGAAAAAGAAAGAAGATATTTAGCATATTTAGTATTGTTTGGCTGCCTTTCAAACATTTCAAGCTATTCAAATCAATGAAACCCAAACCAAATAACTTGTATCTGGATTTCAGTTTGAAACACACAATACTCAACAATACCAATTAGGACACATGGGATGAGTGTCTCCCAGTGACAAAATTGGGGAAAGACCCTTTCAATGTTCAGTCACTCTGGTTTCCAACCAAGCCTAAAACTTGATCATTCCATGAGCAGTTTGTAAAGAGGAAAACTTGGGACATAATTCTCAATGACAGATCGGGATGGCTGTAAGAGAAAACTGGGACCTTAGAGTAAAGAACAATTTTCCCCCACCACAGAATTCAGTGAACAGAGCACCAGTGAAATCCAAACAGCCCTTCCAAACTAGACTTTCCAGCAAAAATATACCTTTCATCTCCTGGCTGAGCGCTTGGTCCCGGCGTGGCGGTGGCAAACCTCCCATTGCCTCCAAGAGCCAGAACTGCATTCAGCCCTTCCTAGGTAATCATGTGTCAACATTTCCACAGTGCGCCTGGCTGCCTGTCAGCCAGCTTGTTAGAAAATTGCTGCAGACTGATACTGACAGTTAAACTTATCCATTAGAAACCTCAAACCTCCACACAAAACCAGTTCAGTGCAAAAAGGTACCGGACCTGAGCAAAACAGGACTTTAACAAGAACTTTTCCCTTAAGAAAATGAACGCTAGAGGTCAATCTAACAACTTGTCCCGGAAATATATATCCCTAGAATAAAATATTACAGACTTCTTCTGTGTACTGTACACCTCTCTAACTACATCCAGATTCACTGACTTGGCAACGCATTTTGTATCTAGCAAGAGTTTCTTCTATTCTTCTGAATTTGTTCTTGTCTTGCTATACATCAGTATTTCCTTTTCTGGAGCTCGCTCCTATGATTGCTATCCCGACTCATGTGGCTTACTAATGGGCTTAACTACCCATTTATGAAATGAAAGGGGAAATTGGCACTTGGGGGTGTAAATACTGGAGACCAAATCTGTCCCTGGTGTAACTCTGCTGCAGTCGGTTGAGTTAGATGAAAGATGAATGCAGGAACAGCAGAGCAGCCATCCCTACACAGATGAAAGCCTGTCTAACTTGAGATTTTGTGTCTCATGGATAAATCCATAGTTTCAACAAGGTAGCAGGGAGCCAGTGGAGAGCTGGGCTGGGCTGCAAGTGATGGTTTTGTGACTTCCAGCCTTCAAGTCTGATTCCCTTCCAAAGCATCTCCCACCTAATAGCAATAGGCATGACTTCATTACCTACTCCTCACACTTCGTTCATCTCATCTTCTGCACTTGGATTCTGGAGAACCTTGTGGCTACAAACTCCCACAAACTATTTATGCATAACACTCAAAAATGGTTTTGACTGAGGGGTTTTTTTTTTCTTTATCATTCTTAAATGCCCGGTCTTCCAATTTCAGTGAGTTTCTTTTCTCTGCTCTTAACAACAGAAATAATATGTAGCCCTGCCAGCCTGCTTCAGCCTCCTCATTGCAACCTTCTTTAGCAAATCTCCAGCTCCCCTTATGTAAGGCTCCTCTCAGCCAGACTCGATGGAGAAATGGAAGGAGCACAGGCTTTGCTAACACAGAGGCTGCCTCCACCAGGAAAGCCAAGGGAGACTCAAGGCACTAAAGTCATGTCAGATGAAAGCACAGATCCAGCAAAGTGTGTTTAAGCACAAAATTTCTCCCAGGGAATCACTGGGACCGCTCGTGTGCTCCACACTGAGCCACATATGTGAGTGCTTTGCTGAAGCCAGGCCAAAACGCAGTTCTTTATGAATGCAGGCCAGATCCTGTAGCAATGAGTAACACCAATGAGTAACATTTATTCACACAAGTGGTCTCTGTGGAGAAAGGCTGCCAAGTCCTGGCCCCGTATGATTTTTTTTTCTTTAGCAAGCAGCCAGAGTAGAGCTCCATATGGCAACACTGACTCCTCACTCAGCAGCTTGCCTGCTGCCAGCTCCTCAGTGGAAAGGACCCAGTGAGGCAGAAATATTCCATCTCAACCTTCATGTTACAATTACCTTAAAAAAAACTGCCAGATAAATTCCTTAAAATTCTTCCAAAGAGTTTCTTCCTGCTGTGGCTGCCTGCATGACCGTGGCAGTTCTAGCTGTGGGCAGCAATGCGGCTACTCTCCTAGGGCACTGCCCAAGCCATTCCCAGGTGACTTGTCTTTCAGGGCATGTCCAAAGGGTGCTCAGCCTTTGTGCCTGGCTACTCAGAGGACTGGCACATCCCAAAGCTTCCACAGAGGTGATGGGTGAGCTGGAAAAGCTTCTTATGCTCTTTTTCAGGCAACCTAATATGGAGCTTAAGCTTCCGTAGAGACACACCTGCAACAGCACGTCTCAGTTAATGCACACACAGGAGAGATTCGGAGGGGTACAAGAGTGGCTGCGTGCAGAGATGGATGCCTTGTGCCACCATGCAGCTGCCGTGTCTTAACAGTCTTGCTCCAAAATTTTTTAAGCAGAGCTGAATGGGAGACCTCTCTCCTCACTGACCTTCCTTGCACCTTGCCCTCAAAATCTGGAGCTCCCAATACCCCACCCTGGTATTTTTTCTTCCACTAAAATGCACAGGGAAAGATCCAGTTCCCCTGAGCCACAGGTGCTGCACTTCCCCGGTGTTCCCATTCACCCCATCCATCTGGGAGTTCACGCAAAGGCTGGATGAAGCCAGAAGCTTTCCCTGAGGGCTGACAGCAGTGACCATAGCAAGAAAATCCTTGCCACAGCAAAGACAGGGTATAGGGCCCTTGCCAGCCCAAATTCCAGCTGCACAAGGGCCTTCCAGGCACCGCTGTGACCCTTCCCCAGTCCCCCAACACCACAAGGACCCCACAGCAGAGAAAGTAACATCCGCCCATCCAGGGTCCCACACGCATCCTATGCTGTCTCCATCCTTCACCATCCCATCTTCTGAGAGGCCAAACATGCAATTCCTAGCAAAGATCCATAACAGGGACTGACATTTGACAAAGGTCTCTGAAGAAACCAAACAGCACTTAAGTGGTCGATGAGGAGCATGGCCACCTCACCTTCCTCACCACCACCAGTAGCTCCCCATCACCTCTGGAACAGCCCTCAGCACTATCATCCTCCTGGTAGGGTCTGAGCATACAGTAAAGCCGGGAGTTCCACCAGAGCAGCGTAAGCCACAGCAGTACCTAGTGTACTGTGGGCTTAACCCAGTCAGGGTCAAATCTGCTAAGCACCTAGGGAGGATCAGACCCAAAACAAGGCTAGTGGTGAGCCCAGGTTAAGCTCATGAAGCTTTTCAGCACCCCCACAACCTCAGCACTGCTGTTGCGTGTGCAGTTGCTGCCAAATCAATAAGTGCGTCTTCCTGGTAAATAATTGTGTCAGTGGGATGTTAATGGTGCACAGTCCTCGTGGTGTAAAGGCATTCTTTTTTTTGTCAATGAAGCTAAGTCATTCGTTTTCCTCCCCCTTATCCCCCCCAAGCCTTCCCAAATGCAGAAAATGGGCTCCAGACCCACCTCCTACAAGGAAATGAGAACCAGCCCTGGAGGATCACCCAGCAAGAAGCCTCTGTTCAGAGATCTGACGCCTCTTCAAAGACGGGGGAACAAATGTGCTCCTACCTCCACTGATTTATGAAGAACGTCTGCGTCAGCGATGAGGGGGAAACGCTTAAACGCTACCAGAGGGAAGGGGAATCAAGTGCTTGCCGTCTGCGCAGAGGGGGTTGCATTGAATAGCTCCTCTATTTATTATAGTTTGTTTTCATATAATTAGATCTATATTGCATTTTGAAGGAAAACAAACAACCTAGTGACTGCAGCACATGCTGTTGGATTATGTGCTCGCTGGGAAAATAAACACTGGTGTGCCACCACTGGGACCAGCCAATGGCAACCGGGATGTGCCAAAGGCAGCTCTTGAATTGCATGTGCCAGCAGCCAGCCTGAAACTGTGTCCCTGTGTGTGAGGGACATGGGGAAAACAGGTGGCTTGCTGGAGGGAAAGAGCCAGTATCACCTCGGACAGACACAGGAGCAAAGCCAGAGCACCATCTTCCCCTGGACCAGGCTGGGCAGCCAACCTAGCACCTGGGGAAAGGCAGGAGAAAGGCTTGATTGAGGCACAGCCCAGGAGCACTGTCTGAAGCCAAGCTGTTCTTTCCTTCCTTCCTTCCCCCATGCTGAGAAATTCTGAGTGTAAATTGTTCTAAGTTATATCTGTTTGGTTTTAATTTCTGCTGATGCCCTGGTGTTATTTACACTTTTGAAATACAGTAGTAGGCACGAGTATAGCATTGTGTTCATGAAATACTGCCCACTGCCTATAGTATTTATTGATCAGTGCAGTAAATAATTCCAACAAGCACAACTCATCCGAGTGAGCAGAGGATGCAGCCGAATGCTGCCCATCTGCCAGGGCCTAGCACACATCTCTTCCAGGGCTGGCAAGATTGCACCAGCAGCACAGGGCTGACAGAGCCGCTCCTGATATATTCTTTCATCCAAAACAAAGCCAAGAGAGCCAGTATAGCTCCCAGGCGGGTCCTAGAGGCATCTGTGCCTTGGGCTGGCACAGGGCTCCCAGCCAGAATGGCCAGTACTGTGGGGACATCTCCAGAGACTCAGGATGCAGCCTTGTGCCCACCATGGGATGCTCCCAGTTAATGCCAGTAGGCAGTAACGGACGAAAACAACTGCTTGACTGTTTTCAAGATGGAACAAAGACAACCAAGGGACACGCAACCACACCAGGAGCTGGATCCCCACAGCACCCTCAGCACCACAAACCCCACGAGAGCCAGGAGGCCACTGCTAGAAAAAAAAGCTCTCTGCAAGGATCTTTTTTCAGTTTGATTTGACCACGCTTGGGGAGGAGAGGAAGGCAGTAAATAACAGCCCTGTGTATAAGCAATTGCTCGATTAGCATAGTTAATGTCTGCGGAATTTATTCAGTGTCTGAATTCTTGTACTTTTTCCAGGGGAAAGGCAACAGGGGGACTTTGCATAATGCTGTCCATGCAGAAACGAGTCTCTCAGCTGTCCCAAGTATTTCCCTGGAAGCCCTCCCTGTCCTGCAGCAAGAAGAGAGACCCAGGAAAGCCAAGCACTAGATTGGATAGAATTAATGTTGCTACACAGGGACTCATTTGTCTTGGCTCAAAGGTGAACTGACACCATCCTCAAGGACAGGAGCTTTACAAACAAAGTAGGATGATCTGAACCAGATCTTGACCTGATCTCAATCATGCAGCTGCACCGAACCAAATGAGGTTGATTTATGCCAGCAAGAAACCATGCTCTCAGGCTCAAATTCATGCCCAGCTCCTACTGCCACCAGCCCTGCTGAAGCTGCCTGTCCACACTTGGCAGAGCTCACCTTACTGACCAGCAATCCCAGCAGCCCAGTGCAGAGCCATGACACGACATGGGACACTCACTCCATGACATAGTACCACTGACCTCAGCATCCTGCCTCAATCAGCAGCCTTAAGAGTCTCAGGGCCAAATTGAGACCCTCAGAATGGGATGTGCTGCAGCAGATGCTCCTCTGGGTTTCTCACAACTGCTCATCACCACAGGGTGCTGTGTGTCTTAAACACAGTCTGGTTTTAGGAGACCCTCAGCATCACATGGTACATATGGGACTGCCCCAACAAGCTCTCTCAGGCAACTCCTCTTGGCTTTGCTGCAAAAAATACCGCTTCCCAGAGAAGATAATCTTGCATCAAACTAATGTCTCAGCCATGAAGCCAGCCTCAGTGAAAGATCAGGGTCTGGAGTAGGTTACAGGGGAACAGTGGATCAGGGAGTAGATTTTGTGTACAGGTCCTCTTGAGCTGCCTGCCTGGTTAACACTGCACACACTGCAGCATCCCTACTTCCTTTGCCAATGCAGAGGCCACCTTGCAGCATCTCCCCACTCTGATGTATGACAGCAGCAATGAAACTGTTGCAGTAATGTCACCAGCAATGCTGCAAGTTTTGGCCCTGCTGATCCCAGTTCATCCTTGGACAGCATTCCTAAGCAGGGTGGTACCAGCACAAAAGAGTGCTTTTACCAGCTCTGCTAATTTTTACTCCAGGGAGAGCATGACACCCTGACCGCCTCTCAACAGAGGACAGCTTCTTCCATTTTAGCTGGTCGCTTCCCCAGAGAGGGGGAGCACAGCCTGGAGGCCAAACTGGGATCCCTGATTCCAGGCAATGCAAGTTGTTGGCTAGCTCTGCATCCAGCCAAGCCCTCTGCTTTACATCACTGCCTGCGCACACTGGGACCTTTTGCCTTCCCAGGCTCCCCCAGAACATCCTCTCTTGCTCCACAGACACAGAGTGAGATTGCAGCAGACACTTGCTGGCCCCATTTCCTGAGCTACCCTTGAGCTCAGCACCACCAAGGAACCTTTCACAGTCCTGAGTGGCTGCAACATCTTTCACCTCCTGCAAAATACCCCAACTCACTTGCAGACCTGAAGGTACAAGTTCCTGCTGCTCAACATGCACCCAGTAGCATTGGAGTGAGGGGACCAGCACCCACTGTGCTCCCCAGCACCCTAAACCCCAAGAATATTGAGTGGAGCCACTTCACCTTGGCCCATTGCCTGGGAAGGAGCTGGTTGCCAAGCTCAAACTTGGACCTAGCAATAGACTTTTGTGCTTTGGCTCATGGATCCTGCAAACAAGAGCTTTAATCATTGCTTGCTTTTATGTGCCGAGAGCCAAAATTGTCTTGTTAAATACAGTAAGTGATCAGTGCTCAGAGTAAAGAATATTTCAATGACTGCTTGTGCGGGTAATTATTTCAGGCTTGCCTCTCTTCCCCTCTAGAGAAAAATTATGGAATGTGGAAATTATTGCAAAGCCTCTCTGGACTTGGAGCATTTCTGCCAGTTACAGGCGCTTCGCTCTGGGCAGCACTTGAGCCCATGCCTGCATTTTGCTGCCTGCTTGTGTGCTGTCCCACTCGCCAACAGGCACCACTCCCTGAGCAAACTGTACCAGGAACACATCCTCCGCAAGCAGGTACAGGGTGGCCTTTGCCATTCTAAAGGCAACAGGAGCCTCTGCTGTGCCGGCCTTGGGGTGAGCCTGTCCTCCCCCTGCCTGAGCACGGCACATTAGCACACATCAGCCAAGCCCAGAAAAACATTTTATAAGGGTTTTTTTCCCCACTTCTGAATCCCTTAGTGGCAGCTGTGGATCTGTGCCTGGGAGCCCCAGCTGTGCCATGACCTCAGCTCCAGGCAGGAGCCCTTTTCAGCCAGTGCTTCTCTTCCAGCCCACTTTAATATTAAATTATTAACGTTGCCTTTTAGCTTTTATTGTGACTTTTTAAAAAACAAACAAACAACAAAAAAAAACAACAAGAGGGAGCCCCAGCACCGCTCATGTCATTGGGGTTGACAGAGTGGGAAGCCTTAAGCTGAGGTGCTGCATCCAGGCCAGGGTGCATAGGGAAAGAGGAGGAGGGTGGTGCTCAGCCATCCTGTCGCTCAGCCCCAACTTTGATGAAGGAACCAGAAGAGCAGACTGCAGCAATGCTGCTTGCTCTGGCAGCCAGGGATGTCTTTCTGGAAAAAGGGAATTTTCACTTTTCTGAGCAAAACACCCTCAGCTCGCTCACAGCTGGGTTTGCACCACCTCCTCCTCTGCAAACATAGC
Organism: Neomorphus geoffroyi; assembly: GCA_033558235.1. NCBI lineage: Eukaryota > Metazoa > Chordata > Aves > Cuculiformes > Neomorphidae > Neomorphus > Neomorphus geoffroyi. The sequence continues at coordinate 2,449,826 of JAUMJM010000038.1, forward strand.
TTCTGACCAAAATCCCAGCACAAGGAGGAAAGTGCCAAACAAGGGACAACCGTCAGTTCACACTCATTTCTAGAGAAAGGTTTAGGGTTAGAGACACACACAAAACTGGCTTTTAAGCACAGGAAGCTCCATACAGAGCAGCTGGGGATTCACAGATTTCTGCTGTGCCTGGAAATGCTGGGAAAGCTTAGTCCATGGAAGAACAGGAGCGGAGGGAATAACTTCCATCTGCAAATGCACTGCTTCCCTCATGGGCAGCTCTGGCCTCAGTGAGGAAGGGGGATGCAGCCCCCCTGCCCACACCCCTATCCCCTGCTGCCAGAAGCTTCAACCCCGTTCAAGAGGGGAAGCAGAGTTGGGGGCACCCCTGCAGCCACCCACACCCATCAGAGCAGACCACCCCGCTAATACCAGCTCCCTGCACTATTTACAGAGCATCACAATGTCCTGGAGTGCCAGTGATTCATGGGGCGCTTTCCTCCCTTTCATTACACTAATAAATCTCCTGACAAAGCAAGGCTGGCACATCACAGCACACAGCTATACCATCCTTGCAGCCAGCGGGCATCTCTGCTCCCATACCCAAGAGATTCTGTACGAGGCAATTCTAGTGCTCATGTGTGGGATGGAGAAGGAGAATTTAGGTGAGTGGACGAAGCTTAAAAAGTCAGAACAAATCCCTGAGTAGTTTCAACATAAACACCTCTGTGCAGGTTTATGGGCAAAGCAAAGTCTATCCCCAGCTGGCAGGTGGGCAAATACTTTCACTCTAAAGCTTGTTCCTGTGAATTTATTGCATTGGGATCAAAAAGGCAGAGCTACGAACTCCAGTGGATGTATGGGTACCCATGGAACCCCCATCATCCCTGCCGTGGGGTCTTGAGGCTGTGGGCAGGAGGAGCTGGACAGCACAGCTGCACATAGGAGAGGGAGCACCCCACCGGGAGAAGAGCAAGAGAATTGCAGCAGACGGAGGCCCCCACAATGCCTTCTTCCCACTGCACCTAGGGCAAGAGTAAAGCAGAAACCTCTCAGGGTTTGGTTTTTTTATGTATTGCTGTATGTAAAACCTGCTGTGAAGACAGACCTGAAGGCAGTGCATTCCCACCCAGCACTGAGGCCTGAGGGGCAGGAGACATGCAAAGCGAATCTGAGCAGCAAAGCAGATGTGTCCCGTGGTAAGTGCAGCTCCACAGCACCAAACCCAAAGCACTTGGGCACAAACAAATGTCCAAAGGGAAGCAAGAAGTTTCAGAGAAGCTCACACCTTTAGCTAGGTGTGAAGTGACTCCACAGCACTGGCTCAGCCGCACACACATGAAGGTCACTGACCCTTCTCCTACTCTGATGGTTTTATGTGTTTTGGTTTTTGTTCTAGAGGCCATATAAAAAAGCATCAGTGCAGCCACGGGTACAGCACAGCAGCAGAGTTTGCCTGCTTCAATTGAGACAGCACTCGTACCTTGACAACGTCCACATTGCTGGACAGGAGCTCCTGCACTTCAGGTGTAGCTTTGACTCTCCATACCTGTCCCCAGACCTCTCTGCAACCCAGCCAAAGCCCTAGCGCTGGTTCCTAGCACAAATATCCACTCTGGAGCTGGATATGATGCTCTTAATCCAGTACTTGCACGCTGGGTGCAAGACCACAATGTCCCTTCCCATCCCCCAGTGATGCCACCAGCACGCTTCCCCTATGAACTGCTCTGGCTGCCACAGAAGATGCTTTAAAGATCCTTGGGTGTTACAACTAGGTCAGAGAAACAGACTTCTTCCCTGCCATGTCCCTATGAGTGTGGAGATCTCCTTATCCTCATTTTTCTCTGCCCCATTTTTTGGAAGACATGGGGTTCAGACCCATCACCCATACACAGGGCCAACAGGAAAGGACTCATTCCCAAGGAGCATTGCATCTAAACCATTCCAATATGGCAAGGCAATGTTAGCTAGCTGGGAAAATGCTTTAAAGAACCTTAATTAAAGGCTGGCTGTTGCACAAGCCCCTTTCCCATTCCCACCAGAAGCCTCTCCCAATTGCCTAGCCTCTCCCCCGCTGACTTCCATCCCTCGAACTTTCTTTGCTGTTGGCATCTGCTGGCAGCATGCTGCAGCAGCCAGGGGGTGCCTCTCCAGCAATCAGCCTCCGCCCTCAGATGGAAGTTTGCACTCATAGCAAAAGGGAAAAAAAGTGAAAATTTATCTGCCTGTTGACTTTCAGGCATGGTTTGTGGCAGCAGCTGCCACTGCTGGGGCAAAGCACGCATGGCCGTACCAGTCTGCTTCTTCCCAGGCTCTGGGAGCATCAGATTCTTCATAGAATCACCCGAGCTGGAAGTGATCCAAAGGGATCATCGAGTCCAGTTCCTGTCCCTACTCAGGACATTCACACCATATGACTGAGGGCATTGTTCAAACGCTTCTTGAATGCTGGCAGACTCAGTGCCAGTGCCATGACTGCTTCCCTGGGGAGCTGTTCCAGTGCTCCACCACCCACTGGGTGAAGAACCTGTTTCTAATAACTAACCTAAACCTCCCCTGGCACATCTTCGTGCCATTACCTCTAGTCCTATCATAAATCACAAAAGAGAAGAGATCTGCATCTGTCTCACCTCCCTCTCTTGTAAGAAGACAGTAAAGAGCTATGAGATCTCCTCTCGGTCACCTCTTCTCCAGGCTGAACAGACCAAGTGACTTCAGCCATTCCTCATACAGCTTCCCCTCTAGACCCCTCACCAGCCTTGTGGCCTCCTCTGGACACTCTCCAGTAGTTTTATGTCCTTTTCATACTGTGGCGCCCAAAACTGCACACAGTACTCGAGGCGGGGCTGCACCAGTGCAGAGTAAAGCAGGACATTCACCTCCCTCAATCATCTGGACACGGTCTGTGCCTCTCCTCTCTACCCATGTTAAATTAGGACAAATGGGGCTAGATCAGACCATCTAATGCCATCACTCACCTCTAACACTGGTCCTCAATGTAAGGAGCTGCAGAATCGCTTGGTGCTCCAGCCATCTCCCTTCTCCTGCCCACTTTGTCTCAGTGGCCCTTGGGCAAGGGGCAATGGTGGCAGTGCCCCATCCCACGCCTCCCTCCACTCCGCACCCATGGGAAGCAATGGCCATACACAATTAAGGCCTGGGGCTCACCTCCTGCCAGGGGAAGGCTTGCCAGAAAGGCATCAATTTATTTTTCTATCAATCTAAATTGATTAACTATGTGAGGCAATGCATTCCTGTCTCTAATCAAAGAAGAATCCAGAGCTCTCCCATTAGCTGCAGGTGGTGCTCAGCAAGGGTGCACAGCCTGACAGGATCCAGTCCCTCTCACAAGCATCAGCTCAGCTCTCTGAGTGGGAAAAGAGTGCTGTTGAGTTCAACCTGCACAGGAGGAGGCTGAGCCTGGCACCCTCCTCCTTCTGAAACCACCTCCATTTGGATGCACAGGCAAGATTTAAACTCTGAACAGATCAGCAGCTTGCATTTTCAAAATGGCTCAAAGAATACTTTTCTTGTTCCAAGAAATGCAAATAAACTTAGCAGAGCCTGTTTCCTCCCAGCAGCCCCAACACTTGCACGTCTTTCACGTTTGTTCTCGGGAGCCACGGAGTTTGGAGGCAGTGGGGGGGGGGGGCGGGGGGGGTGTACCCAAGACGATGGTGGGACCAGGGCTGGAGGATCCAGCCCTCACTCATGGCAGAACCCCTGGAGACTGCCCTGCCATGGGGACATGCCAGCAATGTGTCCTGTCCTGCTTTTGACAGGCACCAGTTCCAGCAGGTTGCTCACAGATAAGTTATTTGGTTAATTATTACAATAAGCAGCTACTATTTTCCTAAAGCCTGCTTGCAGGCTTCCAGAAGGGCTGAGCCCACGGGCTGTGCTTGATTCACCCCAACTCCAGTTAAACCAGTGAATCACCTCACCCAGCATCAAGGCACAGATGAACCAATGCAGCTCAGCCCGCTCCTGGATTTGACCCACGTACTCCCTTTCCTTCATTACATTCCCATACCCTGGAGCTGCCTACACCTGATGGTGCTTGTTTGTGCCCACATGTGGGATCCAGCCTGTGCTCTGCATGACTTGGAAGCCACTACCGGGCACCTGGTTGCAATTACAGCGGCCTCTCTCTCCGCATGGGCATTTTCTTGTCTGTTGGGGAATATGGCATGAGTTTATTCTGTGTATTGAGATCATGTCAAGATCAAAACCAGAGCAGAAGCCAGTGGAGTTGGCAGCCCCAGATGCTGTGCAAGGCCTAGGTGCAGTGCTGGGGGGGCTTTGGAGGAAGGCAGGACACTGCGAGGGGACACATCCACCACTCCCAAGAGCTCTCCTCTGTGCTGGCCAGGAAGGGAGGCCAGCACAGTGCACCCTGCAGCAAGAAGCATCACGGCCCTAGACATCCTCGAGAGTGGGACAAGGCAGAGGTTTGCAGATGATACTGTCCATGCTGCAGCTCATTTCACCAGAAAACACAACTGCGTCCTATGGGGACAGCCCCAGCCCTGTCTGCTGCCCCATTCCCACAGAGCCACTGGGCTGTCCTCGTGCACGGAAGAGGCACCAGTAGCCCTAGGGCAAACACTCAGATGCCCAGGGAGATGCGGAACTGCACCATGAAACAGACAAAGCTCTTCTTGGAGACCCCAAGAACAAATGCTGGAAAACTTGAGATGCATTCAGCACCACAGATTCTCCCTGAGCACTGCTGTGTTCGACCACACTGCTCCGTCCCTGAACACCCCACTGACCCTACAAGCAGCACAAAGGATTTCCCTGTTACAGGTTATAAACATTCCCAGGGCACGTCAAGATGAAAAGTGTAATTGCAAATCAGCCCTGCTGCTCTCCTGCATCTCCAGACTTACACAAGGGCAGGGAAGTTTTAATTTCTTCCTTTTGGAGCTGGTTGTTTTTTCCCCCCATTTTTGTTCTTTCACTTCTGTCCTCCTAGATTTGTATAAAAGAAGAAAGAGTAAATAAAAATTCTAGAAAGCTCTTGCAACCCTGTTCTTCTTGGCTTATGCAGTGGTTGGGAATGAAAAGGAGGCCCAGAGTGCAGAAACCACAGCGCTTTGGATAGCTGGAAATTCAAAACAAAAATGAGGCTAGAAATGGAAACTTTGGTTAACTGAGACAGGGATGAAAACTTCATTTCACACTTGGCAGCAAAGCTGGATCTCCATTGCCCTCTGTTCTGGCTCTTGCCCCATTTAATCTGCTGCCCAAAAGGCATTTCTGCAGCACTGGCAGCGCAGGATGATCATTCTATCATCCTCTGAGCAAGCAGATGTGGGCACGTCACTGCCCAACACTCCCAGGAGCTCACATGGAAACACTTCCCTGTGGAAGCACCAGCAGCATCCTGGGAAGCAGATAGAGATTGGGTGCTCACCTGAGTTTTTGAGCCCATTCCTCCAGCATCTGCTGTCCTGGGGGGAAACATCACCTTCCAGGTTTCTGGACCTTCAGCATTCTGAGATAGACATAAAGAAGGGGAAAAGCCATAAAAACAGCCACGTGGGACTGTGTCCCATCCTCAGCAGTGTGCGATAGCAGGCACACAGAAGACATCAGCACAGCTCAGAATCATAGTTTGATAACTTTATTTCCAGAGGTCTTGTGCAGGAAGATACAGTGGTGACACCTGGCCCTGCGCCTCTACTGGCGCTTTCTGGGGCTGTTTCTGAATGGTTCCTGACCCCATGGCACAGGGGTGAGCAGTTGGACCCCCACTGACCCGGCTGGATATCGGTCCCCAGCAGTGCTGCTTCCCACCCAGCATCAGGGGGTCCCACTGAGTGAACCCCCCCTAGTTCCTGCCCAAGCCCAGCAGTAGCCCTAAAACTGGGATCCATGGGCTGATACCAACAGTTACAGAAGACATTCCAAAGGAAGTTTCAGCTTAGATTTCCCGAAGAGCCCATTGCCTCTTGTCAGGGGAAGGGCTCCCAAACAAGCTCCACCAAAGCACCTACAATAAAGAGGCAGAGTTTCTTCTCAGTAACCCTCAGCTCTTGCTGAGACAATGTAAGAGCTGTGTTGTTTCTCCGCCAAGGTTCGAGCTGATACCTTCAGAGAGTTAGCTGCTGGTTTTTTAATTAGGGGGTGAGGCAGTGGTGACAAAGGCAGCTTCTCCTTGAGAAGCACATGTTGCACTAGCATGTGATGGGATTCCCATCCTGCTGGTAAAGGGAACCCATCCAACTCTGCGGAAGGAAACATCATGGTGGAGAACTGCTGGGTAAGCACACTGAATTCCGAGCCACCACTGCTCAGGCGATACCTCAGTCTTTGCAGACTCGATGATCCTTGTGGGTCCCTTCTGACTCAGGACATTCTCTGATGATTCTATGATTCTATAACCAACTTGCTTCTCCAGCAGAAACCTCCATGACACTGTGGACCCACACCACAGGACAGCCTGAGTCAGACCTGGGAGCTGCATCCCCATGTGCTGCAGGTGACTGGGGAGCAACTCACCACAGATCTTGGCAGAGCCAACAGCCCAACCACCATCCTGCCCAGAACAGCTTTGACTGGAAGCACATCGCTCCACTGGGGCTCTTTCAATTGAAAGCAACAGAAACGACTTAAAACGCTGCTGTGGTGGACATAGGCGAGCAAGAGCCGGGATATTTCATCCATCCCTTCCTACCCAAAGTCGCATTTATTGTCTTGATCTAATGAAGTGCAGACTTCACCTGGACAGACCCATAAGTGGCTCCTCTCAGAGGCAATGAATACAAATACTTGACCTCATGAGCTGCAGGGCAGCAATTAGTTTAAGCAGGGGGTTTGTGTAACACTTCAAAAGTCTTAATCCGTGCGGTCAGCCCTGGCACGGTATTTGCCAGAACCTATTGAGTAGTCTTAATGAGTCTGCAAAGCAAGCTTTCAATACATTTTGGGTCGCTTCAGATGCTTTAAATGGCATAGTCTATATGGTATTGTGCAGCTTTAGAAAGGCCCGGGCTTTAAAAAAGTATGGGTCCCTTTCACAGGGCAGACAGAAACCATCTTTCGAGCTGGGACCCTTACCGTTTTGCATATCAATATGGCTGGGGCTGAATGCAGTCACTCAGCTGAGAAATAGGATCACTATCAGCGTTTCCAGGCTTTCACAGGCACTTGGGAAACTTTAAAGCCCTTCCTGAAGAATAATTTGGTCGAATGTCGTGGCTGGAAACAAAACCTAAACAAGCAGAGCACAGTCCATCATGCAGAGCTGCCAGCGCGGCTGACAAGAGGCTCCAGCCGCTCTGACATCCAGCCCCAGCGGGTCGGGGTCCCAGGGGGACCCCACTGGGCATGAGGGGCCGAGTCCCACCCAGCAATAGGCACATCGCTCAAGAGGGCTCAGGGATCTGAACCAGCAGAAAACCAGTCCTCATTTCATCTCCTCTTACTATTCTTTTACAATATTCCAGTTTCTCAACAGCGACCGTAAATCCCCAGGCTCTGGCACCACAGTGGTGGCACCTGCATCTATCCCCAGAGCCACTCACACAACACCGCGATGCTCCCACTGCCCACACAGAGCAGGCAATGGTTGGATTTAGCGCTGACATCACATTAAGCCCATCCCGCACACGTCACTCATCCTGGCGGTGACCAGAAGAGCACAGGGCTGAACAAGGCAAACATTCTGAACCTCAGCTACAGGCCAGAGCATTGGTATGGAAAATATATCACCTCCAAGGGACACAAAGGAGGTGCTGGGACACAGGAATGGGAAGAGCTGTGTGGGGTAAAGCACAATGTGCCAGTGTAAAATGGCCCCAGAGCTGGGAGGAAAGAGGCCGTGCCCAATGTGCATCCCAGAAGTGGTACCTGCCGCCTCCATCAGCCCAGCCAGCAGCAGTAAGGAGGGGAGGTGATGACACACCTGGCAGGATGCTGAGCAATGGAAGAAACCACAGCCCAAGTGTATTTGCAAACAATACAGGGCCTGAGCAGGCCCTGCCAATTAGCTCATTAAAGAGACAAATACAAGTCACTAATAAGATATTAGAGGTTAATTAAATGTTTTCCCCATCTTTAATTGAGGAAAAAATAGTTAATTCAGATTAAACTAATTTCTGCAGCCTCCCATGATGGCCCTCTATGGCTGCAGATTTGAAAATCCACTCAGATCCTTGAACTGAAAGGTCAGAGTTTGGGGCTTTTGTCTGCTCTGCTTGGGTGAATTCAGGAGAAGTAAGGATTTGCATCCTAAGGGTTAGAAATGTCCTGCTTTATCATCTGGGTTACTCCAAGAACATTACAAGGTATGTGATATGCAACTCCGTCTCCCTAACCCTGGACATGGCATTTGTTCAAACCCTATTGCCCTTAATTGTTCTTCTGAACTAGGAAACTCCTGCAGACTATTTTCTCTCTGCAAAGCACACTCCACACTTGGGGTCTGCTGCTCAGCTGGCATCACCCACTGCCCCACGGTAGCCCATGCCTGCGCATAGTATTGGAACTTGATTTATTAACCCCCCTGGCTGCATAGCCCAGAGGCCAACTGGTTTCTAAAGCTTTTATTGTGGATGGCAAAGCCATCATCCCCATGCACGCACCCACTCACCCACTCACCCGCTCCCACTCCCCACTCCGAATGGTCATGGTTAACATAGATTAGCAAGATTTATATGGAAGAATATTTATTCTGGTCAGGGAGGGGAGAGGGGTCATCTGTGGGGTTTTTTTCTTAAATATTTCTCTCTACGCCAGAAAGGTCCATTTCTTGCCAGAAAAGGTCCGATATAAATTAGAATGAAGGCAGGCGGTTGCTAGTGGGGTGGCCACAGGCATCCCTGGACTGTGGTGGCCATGAGCATCCCCGGATTGCAGTCCTGGTTTCATGCACCGCCAGGCAGACTGGGTCTCAGCATAGCAGCAAACCCTGTGGGTGGCTCAGTCCCAACCAAAGTCCTGCCCTGTCATCTGATAAAACTTCATATTGAAGGGTCTGTAAAACTCCCGCAGGCGCTGGACCACCTGCTCGTCAATTTTGGGATGTGGCCGCCCCTTGGATTTCCCCAGGCAGCGGGGCTTGCTGCCACCCTCCGGCTTCTTCAGACAGGGAAAGCCCTTGGTCTCATTGAAATAGAAATGTTTGTCCGTCACCACCCTCTCAAGACCCAGAAAGTCCTGGACACGTCCCATCTCCCCGGCCGGGTCACTGACAAGTCTCTCCCCACTGACGAAGAGGAATTTGGAGAGGGGGAAGTACTGCAGCCAGTTGTCCAGGTGCTTGGCATAGATCCCAATCCTCACCGCGCTCCAGCTCGTGTCGATCAGTCCCGTGCTGATGTTTTTGAAGGCCAAGGCCTGGAAGCTGGGAATGGTGGGGTTTTTGGAAAGTGTCTGTGTGTAGTCCGAGATGGCACGGGTGACGGGGTTACGCACCACCACGATGAGCTTTGTGTCCCGAGACATGTTGTAGATCCGTCGGGGAGCCTCCTTGGTGACAAAGTAACTGGGGGTCTTCTCCATCGTGATCTGCCCCTCCAGTGTCCGTGGCATCAGGCTCCTGGGGAGAGAAAGGGACATGGTCAGGGCCGAAGGCTGCTCCAACCTGATGCCATAATTGGGATGGTGAGTGGGAGCAAGCCCCAAAACCCAGCCAGAAATGCCCAGGAGGTTCCCAATCACAACTGCCTCTCTCCTTCCACTTTTGCCAGCCTTGTCACACCACACTGGTCGTATCATCTTCAAAACCTCCCCTGTGAGCCCCTCTGCCCAGGTCTCCCCTTTCTGCTAGCCTTGTCTGAGCCTCCTCTTCATCCACCCCAGGTCTGTCCCTGGGAAGGAACTCCCATCACTCTACCCCATCAGCAGCACCATCCAGAGAGCACTTGCAGACTGTCATTCCCCTTCAGAAGTCCCCCGTGACACCCTTCCCAACCTTGGAAATCCCTCCTCCACCCCCGTGATGGGACAGGGCTGGTTTTCATCCCAGCCTCCACACAGATTACACATCCTGGATGTGACTCATCATGGGGGTGGGGTGTGCACCCATAGGGGGTAACCTCAAGGGGTGGCTGGAGATGCAGATGCCCACTAAGACTTCCACCTCTGCCTCCAGCCAGCAAGAGGTTAAGGCCAGAAAAAGACTGTTTCCTTCTTGAAATTAAGGTGGAAAACCTCTCAGGCCTCAGCTATTGTGCTGTGTAAAATTCACTGCCCTGATTGTTCCCTTGTGCACTTTAATGAGGCATTAATTGCCAGAGAAATTACCCAGCCATGTCACCCTAGGGGCTTCCAAGAGGCAGGGGCTGCAGAATGGGTCCCCCTGCCACCAGCGCAGGAACCTGCCCCAGAGCCCTTCATGTCCCATTTCTTGGGGTAGACACATCCCCCCTGGCCATCCTGGTGAAGAGGGTACTTGATCTCCCCAGTGGTGGAATCCCCTGAGCCAGGACCACGGGGCGGGGGTGGGGAGCACCCAGCTGGGAGGCAGCCCAGGGGTCCCTGAGGGCACAGCCCCCAGTGTGGCTCCCCAACTTGTGATGCCACCTGTTGCTCCTCACGGTTTCCAGTGCAGACGTGCTGGGGACCGACAGCTCTCACTTGCTGCATCCCAGCCACATCCCACTGGCTCACACCCATGGCACCCGGCATGGGAGCCCTCACGGATGGATCCATGTGGATGCAGAGATGGAGCTCAGTCCTCATGGGGCTTATCTGGGATCAAAACAGCTTCATTTCTTCCATGCTGTCCCAAACTATGGTCCTCATCCCCTCCACTGTGCTCGGGTGATACATGTGCTTGCCCTCCCTGGCCACGTGAACCAGAGGAGCCTCTTGCTGAAAGCAGGCTGGAAACTCGTTCAGCTCGGAGCACAGCCCTGCTCTGCTCAGCCCCTGCCGTCCATCTGACTGGGCACGTGTCCTGGCACCAGGTCCATCCCAAGTAGGGCGGCTGCTTTCCCACAGGGAGGGGACATGAGGCTTCCAGAGATTTGCTTAATACTTTGGGAAATGACCAAACCACTTCAATAGTTCATCTGAAATAAAATTACACAGCAGGGCACCCACAGAAATACCTATAATACATGCACAGAGCAAGTGTGTCTCCTGCTCCCATCTAGGGCTTCCCTTAGCAGATGGCAGAACACATAAACCAGTGCTTGCTGCTGGGTTAAAAAGGGAAACTGAAGCACCAAGAAATGACTTGGCTTGTGTGTGAGCTGCTGTGTAGATACCATTATTTACCCAGCCAGCAAACATCCACTATCCTGGCACAAACCCACTTGTATGGGTCAGGAAGCACACAAGCACCCAACCCAAGCTGCTTCATACCCAAAAGCATCCAGGGACGAGCTCCAGGGATCACAAAGTCTCTTGAAAAAAGTACCGATACTCGAAATAACTATGACAAGGAAGAAAATAAAGCAAAATAAATAAAGTCTAACCAAGATGTTTCACTTAACTGGAAGGAGAGAGTTGGGACTGGCTAGACTCTTTCCTACAAGGACTCGCCATTTTGCCTGAACTTGACAGAATTGCCTACAGGAAAGCTGGGGAGGGGCTCTTGATCAGGGAGTGCAGGGAAAGGATGAGAGGGGACTGCTTTCAGGTGAAAGACAGAAGATTGAGATGAGATTTTAGGAAGAAATGTTTTGCTGTGAGGGTGGGGAGGCCCTGGCCCAGGTTGCCCAGAGCAGTGGTGGCTGCCCCATCCCTGGAGGTGTTCAAGGCCAGGCTGGATGGGGCTCTGAGCCCCATGATGCAGTGGGAGGTGTCCCTGCCCGTGGCAGGGGGGTGGAACTGGATGTGCTTTGAGGTCCCTTCCAACCCAAACATTCCACGATTCTATGCTACGCTGGCAGAGCAGGAGGATGACGATGGGGCTTCCTGCTGGGCTGCCACTGGGTTTTGCAGTGGGGCCGCCTCTTGTCAGTAGCACTTTGGGGCAGGACACGGTGTATCAGAGATCCCCACCCCAGAGGGCTCTACCTGGCATGGGAGCTGGGTCCCCACGGCAGGAGGGGCCGGGGCCAGGCAGCAGCCGGGGCTGTGCAGTGGGGAAGCCGGGCTCTGCCCAGCAGCATCTGGTCCTTATGTAATGGGAAAAAGCTTGAGGTTTGGGTTTTTTTCCCCTGGTCGCAGGAAAGAACACTTTATTAAAAGCATTTGTGAGCAATGCTGGACCCTGCACAACTCCCTCCCCCAAATAAGAGGCAAAAGTCACTTTTTCCCCAGTCTTTTTTTTTTTTGGACAGTGTGAGCATTTCCAGAGCCACTTTTCATTGTGGCATCACTGCCTGGCAGCCCAGCTGCTCTGTTTGGTACCAGCCGTGCCTGGGCAGGCAGAATGCCCTTCACAGGTACGTGCATCCTGAGGGCAGTGATGCGTGGATTCCCCAACCATCTGAGCACCTTCCCCTCTGCCACAAACAACCACACTCACTGGAGATGCTGACAGCTGGGGTTCCTGCCGTGAAGCATCTTCCCAAACCAGGAGCAGGTCCTTACAACCCCACGCTCCATCCCCTCTCTGCGGTGTTTGCCCATAGCCAAGTGAAAAGCAACCACACATCTCCATCTGCCGCTGGTGGCACATCTGCAGCCTGTGCTTGGGCTTCCCCCCACGAGCCAAGTCAGCAAAGCATGTTTAACTCTAACTACACTCAGAAATCTGCCATAGGGTTTGTCATGGACTCTGGGAATGGTTTGGGTAGGAAGGGACACCCACTAAGTTCCGAGCCCCTGCCATGGGCAGGGACACCTCCCACTGCATCAGTTGCTCAAACCCCCCCAAGGCTGGTCCATCAGAGCCATAAGCTCTACAAGCCAGCACTTACACAGACCCTCAGACAGGCTCCAACACACCTACAGCTTTCCTTCCAACGGAAGCAAAAAGCGCATGACCCCACCATGGGCTGGACACCACTGACTTGGCTCTAAAACCTTGTTCCTGTGTTCCATTAATGCAGAGCCAGCAGCCGCTGGGATCAGGGTGGCAGCAGAGGAGTTGGGTCCCAACATCATCTTGGAATCAAGTTTGGAACAGCAGCCTCTGAGTAGTTAATTGTGCAACACCTCCTCCTCCTCTGCAGCTCCATCACTTCCAGCTACTTGCAAGATAATTACGCTGTTTCACATTTTCATTAACTCCCTAATACTTTCCCCTAAATTACCCCAGTTAATTATTGATAACCCCTGTCTCCCACCAGCTCTTGCTTAAACTGGCAAAGAGCCAACCAACCCTCTGTTTTGCTCCACTTTAGTGCAAGCAATGCACAGTTTAATTAAATTTACAGTTAATTCCTATTGACCTTAAGGCAACTCCTTGGGAATGCCAAGCACCACCTACAAGTAGGTGACACTGCAATCATAGCATCGGTTGATTGGAAAAGACCTTTGAGTCAAACCGTAATGTACAATGAGGACAAGTCTGATAAGGAAGCACCTCAGCAGCCTTGGAGGGAATTCCTATTTCTAGAGGAGCTTGTGTGCCCAGGAGGAGAAATCAGAATCTTTTACCTTTCTATTAAGCTGATGAATTAGACAGTAAAATACCTGGCATTTGAGAGGCATCGAAAATGGGATTTCCTAGGTAGGAATATTCCACATGTGAAGCTGTAATGCTTTAAGAAAACAGGTAAATCATGGAGAGGGATGGAAAATGCCACTCTCTACTTCAGAGCCTCCCAGGAGCCATTTCCACTCATTGTTTCACCAAGTTTTCCTTTCCATCCCCTTCCCAGTGACCCATCCTCATCCTCCCCCCACCCTCCAGGCTGTGGTACCAGTTGGCTCAGAGGCTGCTGTACCACCTCACGCTCTGCATGGTCACCCAGGGCTGAGCCCACCAACGCGTCTCTAAACTCCCCTAATTGCTCCCAGCCAAGGTGCATTTCCAAGGACTACCAGACCACCCTGGGACATTCCCTCTATTACAGTCAATGGGAAATTGCAGATTATGGCTGTGCTCCCGAGGGCCCTCATTTAGATTAATTACCTCCTCTGTTGAGGTAGTAAGGTGCAATAACTTAAAGCCCTGATAAAAATGCAGAAAGCTGCATTAAATACAGTTTAACAGTCAAAGCAGGCAGGTAATCAAAGCAGACTTCAAAAACCTGAGCCATCATAACTTCTCAGGGTAATCAGTTCACGATTCCTCAACTCTGGGATGATTTTGCTGCAGATGAAAGAGAACTCCCAGTACGGAGCTGTGAACATAAAGTACTGGATGCACCCATTGGAGGAGAACCTTGCTGATAAATAGGTCTCCAGCCTGAGAGCATCCTTGCATTAGCACCCGTGCCAGTGGCTTGTGTGGCAGCATCACATGCAGGGCAGGCTCTGCCCATGATTCACCCACCCCAAAAATGTCAGGCAGCATCAGCAGCAGGGATGAAGGTCCAACGAGTGCCAGGAGCGGGAAGGAAGGTCCCAAATCCAAGATAAAGCACAGGCACAAGTGATGCGTGCTCTCCAGATCAGGGCTTGCAGGTTCTATGTTACCACCAAATGTGAAACAGAAAAGGCAGAGGGGGTGAAACCCCTTCATTATTATTAAAAAAAACAAGCACTGACAGAAAAAGCTCCCGATAAAAGCAAGTGAAAGGCAAGGGGATTTCTGCCAGAGGGGACATGGTTGAGAGCTTTCTGCAGAGCCAAAGAAAGTGATGTTTTCAAGGCGATAAGATGAGCAATGGGATGATGTGAGGGACAAAACAGGTTAAGACAGCCCAGCTTAGCACCACCAGCTCCACTCCCCGTCCCAGTCTGGATAGGGGGCACCAAGCAGCATCTGGCTGTGGTTCTGGGGGACCCCCTCCCCAACAGGCAGGGCGACAGGCTGCCCAGAATGGGGCTCAATAGGGATAGAATGAGGTTTGGGGGACCCCTCCGTGAAAGGCAGGGTGACAGGCTGACTGGGATGGGGCTCAATGGGGGGACAGGACCTTTTTTGTACAAATGTAAAACAGTTTGGAACCAGGAGAGGGGGACAAGGCTTGGGCCAGATTTATCCTCTCCCAGCAGACACCCAGTACCACCCAGATCTGCATATGAATCGCCCCAACAGGCTTATCTCACCCAGCGGGACAAGGCTGCCTTTGTGGCCCCTATGAAGTTGTTAAACTGGAACCAGTTACGTAGACTTTAAGATACTGGCCTTTTCCTTCAAGGCAGCTAAAGTAGCAGCACCTTTGCTGGGAAGCAGGATGCCAGAAAGCAGCAAGGGGGATAGGATGTCCAGAGGGACAGACCCAGCCTTGTGTCCCTGCTCCTGGCTCTGCCAAGGAGACCTTGGCTGCTGGGGGGTCACTTGGGACTCCCCATTCCCCAAAGCAGGGTAGGGGGTGTGGACAGGCAGCCACGCTGACCCCCACCCCAGTCCCCTCCATCACCTCTCCTTCCCGGAGGAAAGCACCAAGGTATCTGTTGAACCTCAGTACGAGGCATGGAAAGCAGAACTCAGTGCCAAGCCGCCTGGGAGCAAATTAGGTGATATTCCTTTTTATTCCTAATTACTGTGATATCCCCCCTCCCCTTCGCCGCTGCCCCTTCAGAGGAGGCAGCGGGTCCTGCCAGCATCTCCCCCAGCAGGCAGAGCCCCCCAGGCGCTTTCCATCCCAGGGCTGCCTCCATTATTTTTGATTCTTTCACTGATTCAAAAAAGTGTAAATGAGGCCACGGCTTCCCAATCAGGCCTGGCCAGGAGCTAATTGGCTTTAAACAGGGAAACCTGAATATGCTAATGATGGCAGTAACAAGCCTGTGATGCGCCTGGAAGGGGAGCCAAGCCCTCGGCTCAGCAATCGGCTGACTCTGAGACACGTCAATTAACAACAAGGAAGATAATTTATTAATGCTCCTTTGCACTCCTCTGCCCTTTGCTCCTAATTACAGTTTGATACATGAAATATCACACAGGTTTGTTGGGTCCTGCTGCAGCCCCACTCCCACCCAGAGGAGCATCCCTGGGCAGCCCTGATCTCAGCCAGAGCACCCTTGAGTAGCCCTCATCTGAGTTGGAGCATCCTTGGGCAGCCCCAAGCATCTCCTCCTGCACCTTTAGCAGCCTCTGACCCAGCCAATAGCCCAGGACCATGACTGAAGGATTTCCAGCCAACATACAGGACCCCAGGGCTCTCCCACCATGAGGCCTCTGGGCTGGGATTCAATCAGGTCAGGCTGCAGAAGAGGCTCAGAGGAGAAGGGACATACCATGGGCTGCGTGGCACTGCCAGGCAGGGATGCTCCCCATGTGGTCCAAGCCCCCACAGCCCCTTCCCAGGGGGCTCCCTCGCCAGCTGCAGAGCCCGGGTGCTTCATCCTGTGAAGGGTATGGGCTGCAAAGCAGGAGGGGGCAGCAACGGGATCTGTTGAGGGGCTCCTGGAAGGGTCAGGAGCTGAGAAGTTTTGCATTTGGCTTTGCAACCTGTTTAGCAATCAAGATCTGGGGGATGTGGAGCACGGAAAGGAAAGAAGCCATTAGCATTTCTAATGGAGTGGCTGCTTTCCCAAGTCACCCGAAACTCAGTTATTAACCGTGATAAGAACTGGGGCCATCTAGGACACCATGGCTCCTTTGTCCATTTATCCAAACCTTGGTGCAACCCAAGTCCCCAGCCCTGGCAGGAAGGTGAGAAAAAGGCCAATTGTCCCACAACACCGTGGGGCAGCTGCAGCGCCTGCCCCTGCTCCTGCACAGACCCAGACCCACTCCCTCCACCGCCCGGCATTTGCATCGCAGTCATGCTCATGTTTATGGCTCAGGGTTGCAATTATGGGCAGCTCAAGGCCCTGAAGGTTTTTTTCTTTGCACAGTTATTTCAGCGGGGTTGTTAAGGCCAAAGGGCTCCTGGTGAATGCACATAACAGCATATGATTATGAAGAGCAGAAATCAGAGTTAATAAGGGTGCAACTCCTTCCTGCTCGGCAGTGACAGCACTGAAGGAAGAGGCTGCTTGGCCTCTTCTCAGCATCCGTGGGATCTGGAGATGGTCCTTCCTTGCCCTACTCCGCTGTGGAGCTATGATGCATGTGGTCATCCCAAAAAGGCAGAGCAGCTGCAGGGACCCATCACAGCCAGCACCACTCAGGCCCCCCCATGCTCATGCTGAAGGCAATGCCCCTTGGTCAAGGCACAAAACCACTGCCCTGGACTCCTGCTCACTGCTGGAGTGAGCACTGAGCTTTGGGCACCCCGTGGGCACCCCATGGGGACATCGCCCATCTCCATAGCTCAACCAGAGACAGGATAACAGCAGGACGATGCCACATGCAGCCCTCATCTGCAGGAGAGGGACTCGAAGCAAAACCAACCACGTGTTCGCAAGAGCAATATTTTGCTTGCGACGAGCACAGATGTATTTTGAACAAGGATTTGCGATAAAGCAGCTGAACTAGCTGGCTGGGTTAAAACAGGTGAGAAACAGAACAGCTGCGTGAATCCCCTCAAACCCGACAGAGAGCACAGGCTGACACGTGCCCAGCCTTGGTGGGATGCTGGACTGGGGCCAGCGGAAGGTGAGGGCAGGGCTGCAGCAGACACACACAGCTCTCTCCATCCCTCTGGAATGAAGCATGTCTGCATGGCAGCAATTAGAAATCCTCTTCTCCCAGCTCACTCCCTGGTGTCTCTTTGATTCCTGAGTCACAGCGGCCCCAGAAGCACGGGGACAGCCTGTGGCAGGTGTCTTGCCTGTGACCCAGGTCACCCGAGGGCTCTGATCTCCAAATGACCCTTCCCAGCAGTGAATATGTACCCGCGCTCAAACAGCTTGCAGATGAAGGAGCAACAGACTGGAGATGATTTATTCAGGAATTAAAGGTTCAGTACCCCTTTTAAAGGCTGTGCCTCTGCACTGTCAGCCTTCATTGCACACAATTAAAGGGGTTAGCTGCCCCGGCCCGCCGTGGCCCTCTTCCCTTCCAGGGGAATGGAATCAAACAAAACCAACCCCCCTTTCATACCCTCACCAAGCCCCAGTCTTGTCCCTCCAGCGTATGGTTGGGGGCACAGCGGAAGGACTTGCAAAAAGTTGTTGCATGAATGGCCTGTAGCTCCAGCCCGCAAAGCTGCTCTGGCTCCATTCTCTGCCAAGGACCAGCTCGGCTCAGTCCAGGAAGTTGCTCTGGCTCCATTCTCTACCAGGGACCAGCTCAGCTCTGCCAGGCATGGGTGGATGTAGATGCTTGGGGTTTGAGCCCGCTCACAGGAGGGGATGCTCGGGGTCAAGGGTAGCCCTAGTGCCAGCCATGCAAAGCCCATTCCTGCAGCTGGGGATCTGGTGAGATGCTCCTGGAGTACAGAGGGTTTATACCTCCTCCTGTTTACACCTCTAGAACACAACCTGACCCCTCTCCACCAGCTCAGCACCTTCCAGCTCCCAGGCACTGGTTGCAGGTAAACTCACACCAGCATAACTCAAACACAGGCTTGAATTTCCCTCTCACACCTGAGAGGGGAGATAAGGATAAAAATCAGCATCATCCGGATTATTTTCTTTCCCTTCTAAGTCGTGAGAACTGATGTGGTGATTTGGCTGCAGGGAGGGGGGAGCATCGCTCACAGGCACGAACAGCGGGAATTCAATGAAAAGCTTCCTTCCTCTTATAACAGAAAAGGAAGAAACCTGCTGGCAGCAGCGCCTGCTGATAATCTCTTTCCAAGGCAGTAAATTTTCCTGCAGCTACGCCAGGCAAGTAATCCAGCAGATTATTACACCTTTCAACGGCATCAGCCTTCTAAATACGCCCTCCCCTCACCATGCACCTTGTGTTTTACGACCTGACTCGCTGTCTGAGTGCAGCCCAACACAAATTATGCTTTTCTGCAACCAGAGTAGAGGCACTGGTGACAGATTTTATCCCTCTGGTAACTGGGATCCTTGGGCTCTGCAATAAATAAAGGAAATATGCTCTTCAGGCTGCCATGCTGGGGGCTGCATCACCACAGAGGGAAGGGACCCCTGGAGCTGCTCCAGGCGAGCACCCCGCTGACCCCGGCAATCGCAACGCCGTGCCGAGAAGGCACACGCTGCTTGGACAGGCATAACACGATTAATGCAGACTTAGATGCTTCTAATGGGCAGCTATTTTTTACAGAGCAGTTCTCCCTAGTCTGAGCGCTCCAGGCAGGCAGCACGCTTCTGGCAGGCTGTTCAGATGCAAAATTTATAGCTATGGGAAAAAATAGGGGGAAAAAAATCCCTGCAACCACTATAAGTATATCTGAGGTCTTTGTTTTCTATTACAAATAGGAAATACACATATTTGTTTTCACTGAATTGCTGCTCTTGCAGCAATGAGCTGATTGTGCCTGGTTTCGCACCTAGGCAGAGAGCAAGGGAAGGACATAAAAAGCCCACAAAAATCTCATTTTTTTCAAGTTTTAAGTTACATGGCCAGCAGGAATGGGAATTCTTCCACTTCCCAAGCAGGCAAGAGGAAAACAGCTCTGGTTAAAAAACAGTTCCTAAGAGACAAATGAGAAAGCACAAGGACATCGAGGTCTCTTGGGTCAGTGCATGGTGCAACACCCATCCCTCCGGCCACCTTCCGCCGCACCCCACACACCTATGGCCAGATCCTGTGCGGATGCTCCAGGGATGCAAAAGCCATGCCCACACCATGCCCTGAGCACCGCAGCCACCCTGGGAGCTCCTCAGGCACAGAGGTTTCCCCATGCAGCCTCTGCAGGCATGAGTGAGCCTTTCCTGAGCAACCCTATGCCCACAGCTTAACCCCACGCACAGCGCAGCAGCGTCTGCTGCTCTCGGGAAGGGACATTAAAAAAACAGAGTTCTCTCTAATTTTGCAGTTACCTGCAGGGCCTGGGGCTGCTGCATGCCAGCACCTGCCACTCCGAGGAGCTGCCATACTCAAATTTGAAGCAAAACCCAGCATTTTAATCCCAATTCCAATCTCCAATATTACAAGCGCATCCATCCACCCCCAGCCACGCGGTGCCATGTCCTGGGGACAACAGCTCCTGGCGGTCCCAGCCCACGAGCAGTGCCAGCCCAAGCCCCACGCTCTCAGCTCATTATCTCAGACTAATTAGCCAGGGTGCAGTGCCCTCTGTGGCAATGGGTCCCTGGGATCCCTCCATTCCTGGATCATGGGGTGCAGGTGGGGGGCACCCCCAGGAGCCCCACATCGGACAGCCCGGTCCCAGTCGTGCCGCAGGTGCAGGAGCAGCAGGAGTCGGCGCGAGGGAGGAAGAAAGGAGGAATCCACACATGTCTGCCAGAGCGAGACCTTCCCGCTGGCCGGTAAATTGACAGCTGCTTTGATTTGATTAGCAGATGCTGACGAGGCATCGAGACAAGTCCCCAGAGCCATGAATAATTTCAGTGTATTTGGGTTTATTTGATCTCAGTATGGGGCTGGCCCCGCCACCTCGTCCAGCCCCGGCCTGGACCCTCACAGAGTGGTGGGAAAGGGACTGTTGGGGTCTCCAGATGGCAGCTCTGGAGCTGTCCCCCTCCAGCCCATGCTCCAAGGAGGAAAGCACCCTTTGCCATGCTCTTCGTCCTCCTCCATCCGCAACTCCTGCACACCCATCCCACCCAGCTGGGCGGCAAGGAAGAGACCTCCCCTCAGCAGCTTTCAGGGAACAGAAGAGATTACCCCAGCCTCACAACTTTTAACATCGCTCACTGCTACATTTTCAAGTCTTTTTTAACTTTTCTCCTCTTTTAAATGGGTAAAAATGGGAACTTTACACTTTCTGGTTGCTGGACCAGAGGAGGGATCAGAAGCCACATGCGAAGGCCACCAGGTCCTGCTGGCACCGCCAAGGGTTGGATGCTTGTTAGAAAGCAATGACTGCATTTTAGAGTAACAAACCGGCAATAAAATCCCACGGTCTGACACAGATATACCCACCAGATGGTACCTCTGAACCAGTGTGCCCAAGCACTACACCAGGTATCAGGTCTTCCCCATGAATGGAGAATTATAGAATCACAGAGGTTAGAAAAGACTTCCAAGCTCATCCAGTCCAACTGCCAGCCCAACTCCACCGTGCCAACTAAACAACTTCCCAGAGTGCCACAGCTACATGGTTTTTTGAACACCTCCAGGGATGGAGACTCCACCGCTTTTTGGGCAGAAGAAGAGCTGGCCTGGGCTCCAAACTGGACAGCAAGTGAAAAATGATGCCAGCAGAAAGGATAAAGAAAAACTCCCTCCATAGGGTGCCCCCAGGACACTCAGCTCCTCTGCCCAACACCATGGTGCATGATGGCACATGGACCCAGCCAGGGCTGAAGAGAGAGGTCTAAGCCCAGGGTGAAAGCTAAGGTTCCTCCCACAGCTCCTCCCAGGGTAGCTTTGGGAAAAGACAAGCCAGGACCACACTCAGCAGACACAGCCCTTGCCATGACACTGCTGGGGTTCCCCTGCATCTCCCTGACCGAGAACCCCAGCTCCTACTCCTGTAGGTAAAACAAGTGGTAAAAACTAAGCACACAATCTGTGTTTTAAACCAAGCAAATTCAACTGCTTCAACAAAAGCAATTTTAATGTATTTCTCCTGCCCTCCACACCTTCCACATCTAGTTTAAAGTGGCACTGGTTGGATCTGATAACTTAGAAATCAATGATGATCCAGGCATCTTTGCCCAACCCCTGCCATCGGAGTAACGCCTCTCCCATCACCCTGTGCCGATTTAGCACATGGTGAGTTCACCAACTGTATTTCATGGAGGCTTCTGCAAAATTGCTTTGTCAGTTAGGCTCTCCTCTGCTGAAGAAGCACTGAGTCCTGCTTGAAGCTCCAGCTTTCAAACTAACCATGAGTTATTCTGAAAAAGATCCAAAACTGTCTCAGTTCTACCTAAGAAAACATAAATCAGTCCTCACGAACTGGAGCCAGGTCTGAGGTCTCCAACGAAACCACGGGGATCCATCAGCACAGTTTCCAGTGACAGTTTTAAGCTCTCTTGGCCAGATCCACCAAGATATTTGGGTACCTAATGCTTGCTGAAATCGCTGATGACTGAGCACCTCAATCCCCCTGCAAAATGGGATCCCCAGCTCCTCTGAAGGAGGAGAACCCACCCGGTGCCTCACTCTGCCTCGATTCCTTCCAGTCTCCATCCCAGCCTGCCACCATCTCATCCCCCACGCTGCCCCTGCACAGGGGGACCGCATGGTCCACAGCATCAAAACCCTCAAGGGCTGAACACCCATCACCATCAGCCACTGCCAGCACCAGGGGCTGAGCAAGAGGGTGCCCTGGGCTGCCCGCAGCAAGGGGAACAGGAGCCAGCAGTGCCAGCCTGGTGCTGGACCAGGCCAGCTCTGCTACGAGCAAGCAGCAGCTTCCACAAACAGCCCGAAGCGATGCGTGAGCTGTAGGCTTTGGCCCAAGGGTGGAGAAGCTCCATACTGGTGCAATTACCTGGGTTTAGACAAACCTCCACGGGTGCCTGGGCCGGGTTCAATAGCTGGCAGAGGAGCAACATCATCTGCAGCATCAGCTCTCGGCTGGCGTGTGGGGTCCTTCTGTGGGGCTGCCGGGGAGCTCGAGGCAGGGAGCAGATGTCCTGCACGCGCACAGCCCCAAGAGCTGCTGCAGGTGTGGGGCAGAGGCGCTGCCTGCGGAGTGGAGGACAGGGAGGCAACGATGCCGCAGCTGCGTGCAGGCAGGAGGGGCAGAAATGCGCTGAGACAGCAGTTTTCCATCAGAGACCCCCCCCCCCAGTCTCCAGCCACGGCAGGGCTGCAAGCAGGATCTGGCCATCCCCATCTGCCCAGCGCTGCTGTAATGCCTTTGACAGCTCAAGCGGGCATCGCTGTGCTACTGCCTGTCCAGCCCTGGCAGGAGGCACGGCTGCACACTGCCTGGTGGCCTGGAGCAGCAAACAGCTCTGCAGAGCAGCAGGTTGCACCCATCTGAAGGCAGTGCTCACTGCTAACCACTGCAGACTGCGTCCTGCAAGGAGGCAGAGATGGAGCCAGGGCTGCCCAGCCCTCCTTGTCGCTGCCTTCCCTACCTGAGCAGGGCAAGGGAGCCACAGCTGTGTTGGAAAGGAGAGAGGTTTCACCCTGCGGCTGGAGACCAAAGCCCAGATGGTGCCAAACAGCCTTCAGGCAAGAGCAAATCATCCCCCTGTCTCCCTCTTCCCTTGAGCAGAGGTCACAACAGCATAGAATCCTGGAATGTTTTGGGTTGGAGGGAACCTTAAAGATCATCCAGCATCCATCAGCCCAAAGCCCTGCGTTCCTCCAGCTTGTGCTGCAGTTTGTAGCCTCCTTCCCTGGTTTTGGGTGCCAAGAGGGGAAACTTTGACCTAACACTCACTTGAGATGGTCACCACCCCTGCAGCCGGATGGTTTGCCCTCAAAGCAGCACCTGACTCTCCACAAAGAACATTCTACATGTGCCACAGCTCACAACAGCTCCGAGCTGGAGAAGCTCATCTGGCCTCCCTGCCTTCATCTACAATAAAAACCAGAAATACAGCTTGTTTGGTGTTTGTCTCGGGTCGAAAGCTCTCATGCTGCTCTTGTTGGGATGGAAAATGCATCCAATTTTTCCACAGAAACAAAAAAGATTCTCCATCTGTGTCAAATTTGTAATACAGCCTGGGGGAAGCTGGGAAACAAATTTAGCTCTGTTTTTTGCTATCAGAAAAAGCCCTGTTTCCTGGCAAAAAGCAGAGCTGAGCTTTGTCCTGTAGGACAGCGGTGACGTAAGCCACCACCGAGTTGCTCTGTGCCGCCCCATTCCACGGCGTGTGCGCCAAAACACCAGCAGAAGCTGGGCAAAGGGAATTGGGAGATGGACCCCGATGCACAGCTTGTAGCCCCGGGGTGGCTGCCAAATGGTTCTTCTCCCTGACAACCTGCTCAGGCATTTCCACACGTGTGCAGGACTTGTCTCCCCAGTCTGCAGCCCATCACATGGGACCTCATAACTGTTTCCTCTGAAGATAAGGGAGAAGCCTCAGAAACACAGCCAAGCCTGGACAACAAGGCTTTGGGATGCTGAGGATGCTGCTACGCGGCCCTGCTCCCCTCGCTCTGTGGTTCAGCTGGTCCCCAGGCGAAGGAAATCCCCCACGGAGGAGGGCGATGGGGGTGGATTACGCACTTTGCTGCAAAAAAATAAGGCTGTTTCTCCACCTCTTGAGAAAGGAACTACAGTGGCACAGGGAAAGCTCAGCATACAGGAGTTCCTGCAGCCCCATGCCCAGGCTGAGCAGCTCCCAGGTGCTCATCACCCCAGGTGCCCATCACCCCAGGTGCCCATCACCCCAGGTGCCCGAGCAGAGACAGAGGAACTCCATCCCTGTAGGTTCGGGTCTCTCACCCCAGTACTGGTGCTCCCTTCCTCCCTCCCTCTAGCAGGAACTACTGGGAATTCTCTAAGAAAACATTTCTTCACTGGAAAAGCATCGGTTCGTGGCAACTAGAGCTGCTTGTGGGAAAGGACTGGATTTTGATTATTTTTAGCCAGGCTTCCTAAGGAAATGTGGCTTAAGCAATCACACGGTCTGTCTGCCTGTCCGCCCAGCTGTCTGCTCGTCTTCCCCCTGCCACGGCTGATCCTACCAGCCCATTCCAGTCGGATCTGATGGAGGACAAGAATCAAAAATAGGAAGTTTGCACATTTCTATGAAAAGCTGCTGCTAAGCAGCTGCTGAGACCCCAACCACTGCCCTCGGCTCAGGGCAAAGCAGCTCCAGCACAGCCCAAAACCCAGCAGCCCCATCTGCACCAGCTTCGCTGGGCTTCATGCTCCCCAGGTCCTGCTCGGTGCCGGAGTATTTGGTTGTGGAGGAAGGCCCATTAAGGCCCCCTTTGGCAGCGGTTCCTCCCCACCACAACAGGCAGAGATGCGCTTGCAAGCAGGAAAGTCCTCCCTGGAGCCAAGGGCTGGACTCTGCCAGGTCTTGGGCATCAGTCAATACCAGCAGCCAGGCCAGACGTTCTGAGGGTCCCCAGCCCTGACCCCAAAGCCCAGGGAAACACCAGCATGCGGGGTCACCTGGCTGCTGGCTTGTCCCCAGATTGCCGTTTTCGTAAGGAAAAAAAATGCACAAGCATCCCCGTGCTCCCCAGCCTCACGACGTTAGCGTGTCTCGCTGCCACAGCCTCTCTTCCCGCTGGGGAAAAGACCCTCAGGTCGGGCAAAATGCCGTCTTGGCAGCAGGCTGGGCAGCGCCAGAGGGACTGGCAATGTGGGGCAGAGAAACTGCAGCAAAGAGAGGGCATTGCTGCAAAGCCCCAGGGTTTCGGGAAGAGGAATTCGAAGGCTATTTTATTTGCTCACAAGTTATTATGTGTCATCTTATATATCTGAGACAGTCTTAAACCCTCAGAAGCTGGGGGGCAGTGAAGCAGCAGAGGTCAAAGCGCAGAGACCGGCAGAAGCAGAAAGCTGCTTTGCATTTTCATAGAATCATGGAACGGTTTGGGTTGGAAGGGACCTCAAAGCCCATCCAGTTCCAACCCTCCTGCCTGCTGGGGGCCAGGAGAGGTGCAGCTCGTTGAGGAGAGGAGCTGAAGGTCTGGATGCCCCATGCTTCTCCACCGCCCAGGGCTGGGCAGTGCCCAGGGTGCTTGGCTTGATGCTGTGGGAGGTGGCAGCGTGCTGGCACAGCTCGCAGGGAGCACCGCCCTGGCTGGTCATTTTCATTAGCAATTTTCAAACATAGAAACTAGAATGAACCCATTGCTTCCTGGAAACATATAAAAGTTGATGACTGGAAACAGCACAAACTAAATTAACTACATATTATTGTCGCTGTCTCAGTGGTGCAGGATTTACTCCCCTCCTCCACAGGCTACAGGGGCAGCACAGAGAAGAGACCTTAGAGCAGCCTCCCAGTACAGAAAGGGGCTCCAGAAAAGCTGGGGAGGGGCAGGGAGTGCAGGAGGGGAGATTGAAATGAGATCTTAGGCAAAAATGTTTTCCTGTGAGGGTGGGGAGACCCTGGCACAGGTTGCCCAGGGAACTGGTGGCTGCCCCATCCCGGGAGGTGTTCAAAACCAGGTTGGATGGGGCTTTGAGCCCCCTGATCCAGTGGGAGGTGGCCCTGCCCATGGCAGGGGGGTAGAACTGGATGAGCTTTAAGTTCCCTTTGAACCCAAACCATTCCATGATTCTAAGAAACACTCAACAAGCAGCAGCCATGGAAACCCTGTCCTCCACAGGTGATGGGGACGGTGAGCACCAGGCACAGAAAACTAACCAGACAGAAGCCCGGCTCTTCTGCCACTGTCCCTGTCCCACCAACCAGCACCTGCAGCCAAAGAGCTGCTCAGTGATAGAGTGGCTGGAGCCAGCCTAGGACCACGCGCATCAGTCTGTGCCAAGAGAGAATAAAGCTCTCATTTTCTCCGTGGCGTCAAACGGGATCCCAGCTTCCCTCAATGGCGAGAGCAGCACACGCTGTGAAAGCTGCCCGGCTCCCTTGTGCCAGCGCATCTGCAGCTCATGGGGGTTTGTGCCTGACTGGCAGGCAGCGCCCACCCCAGATGGGACCTCCTGCCTGCAGTGGCAGATCCCTTGAGTTTCCCATCCCAGTCCCAGGGACTGGAAAGCCTTGGGATCAGCAGGGCTGGGGCAGGGGGTGAGGGGCAGAACAGGGCGTTAATGCCGCTTTATGCTCTGTTTTCTGGGGTGCAGTGAATGAACAGAGCCCATCGTGGAGCTCCACTGCTCCTGAGAGCGCTTCATATTCCTCTGTCTGCTTTTGACTGAATCAGCCACTTGGATGGATGGACAGATGGACAGGAATCATAGAATCACTTGGTTTGAGAAGACCTTTGAGATCACGGAGTCCAGCTGTACCTGTCCATCACTAAACCATCTCTGAGTACAACATCCACTCGCCTGTTAAACACCTCCAGGGATGGGGATCCAACCACCTCCCTGGACAGCTGTTACAGTGCCTGAGAACCCTTTCAGTGAAGAGATTTTTCCTGATGTCTAACCTGAACCTCAGTGCAACTTGAGGCCGTTTGCTCTCATCCCATCACCTGTCACTTGGGAAAAGAGACCAGCGCCCAGATCCCCACAACCTCCTTTCAAGAGGTTGTAGAGAGCAATGAGCTCTCCCCTCAGCCTCCTCTTCTCCAGGCTGAACAACCCAGGTAGCCCAGAAAGCATTTTCCCCCTTAGAAAGAAGTGACCACAGGGATGCTCTGTCCTGGGATTTGGGGGTCCCTCTGCACCCTGGTGAGACCAGGAGAAATTCTGCTTTAGGATGAAATTTAATGTTGGGGAAACAAAATAGCTCTGAAAAGTCACCTTATGATAAATTGATTTTTTCCTGCACAACAGCAGCTTTTAAGTAAAAAACACACACACACACACAAAAACAAAATAAAAACTTCTTTAGGCATTTCAGAACAGTTTTCCCCAGTTGTTGTGAAAATTTAGATCCACAGTCGTGTTCGGTAAAATATTCAATTCCCCACAGCCTGGAAAGCCTCATCAAAAATCCATTTGAAGTATTACTCTCAAATCCCTCATGGCAATGGGATATTTTAAGGTCAGTTAAACTTATTATTCACTCAAGATTTTCTTTCAGGTCCCTGCATATTTCAAACAGATTTTTCCCCATCTCCAGCCCAACAAAAAGCCCTTTTCCTTTTTTTTTTTTTTCCTGAAAAGGGAAAAAAAGCTGTCAAAAGCAAAGCTACTGATCAGAACCAGCTTCTGAGGGCTTAAAACCCGCTACAGTTTGTACTTGTTGCCAAAAAACACTGACGCTATCTCAGATCCCCAAATCCCCTGACTTTTAAAACACTGAATGGAGCTGTGCTGCAAAAAGAAGAATTAACTTGAATTTGTTTTTCTGATTTGCAATTCAGTTTCCTTGAAACAGGGAACATACACAGATTTTTTTCCCCTCCCTTCCATTGTGCAAGGAAAGAAAGCAAATTCTGAAAGTGCAACCTGCTTTATTTTTGGATTATTTAGGATTTCCAGCTTAATGCAACCGCAGTTTCAGCTCTTATCATCCCTTTTCCCTCCAAGGACACTTTTTGGTTAAGAAAAATAAAGATCACTCAAATAAGGTAATTTTTTTAATTTCTGAAGTGTCCCCAGCTCCAGGGAGGAGCACCAACAGCTCTGCTCGCAGCACACAAACTGAGCTCTCAAATCGGTACCTCTGCACAGGGGCCAGCAGGATGCGTCCCTGGAGACATCCCACCACAACCCTGAATGCAAATTGTCTCGTATGAAATAACAAATATTTACAAGAAAATACAACAATTTCTATTTTTACAACCACCCACAGAGAAACTTCACAGTCGATGACGAAGTTCTGAAGTAAGCAAAAAGATCAGCCTTTCCTCTAAAACACAGATGTCCACTTTCTGCTCAAAGCCTCCCCAGTTTTGAAACACCAACACTGACCAAACCCAAGATTTCACATGGAAGCTCATCACTTTCTCTGTATTTGAACAAAACGCAAACTTCTGCTTTCCCAGGAAAGACGATTGCTGCAACACAAGGGGATTGAGTTCAGCTTCTCTGTTGAGCTGTATGGTTTGACAGCAGCCAGGGGAGAGCCAGTGCAAACCATGGAATCATAGAATCGCTTGGTTGGAAAAGACCTTTGAGATCATCGAGTCCAACCGTACCTGTCCAGTTCCAAACCATCCCTGAGCACCTCATTGGTCCAGCTTTTGCACACCTCCAAAGATGGTGACTCAACCACCTCCCTGGGCAGCCTCTGCCAGTGCTTCCCAACCCTTTCAGTGAAGAATTTTTTCCTAATATCTAATCTGAACCTCTCCTGGTGCAACTTCAGGCCATTTCCTTGCGTCCTATCGCTTGTTACTCGGCAGAAGAGACCAACACCCACCTCACCAGAACCTCCTTTCAGGCAGTTGTAGGCAGTGATAAGGTTTCTCCTCAGCTTCCTTTTCTCTAGGTTAAACAACCCCAGTTCCCTCACTCTGCCCAAGTTCAGCAGCTGTAACAGCATTTGTTTGTCCCACAGGTCTACTCGTGCTCTAACAGTGACTTTGCCAGCATTTAGCACAGATACTTCTGTTTTCAAACGGTCAGAGTGAACCTCACCGTGAGCCCAGCCTCCCCCAGGACCAACGGGAATGACTGCTGAGCCACTCAGACCCCGAAAGATATATGGAACTGGGACAGCCACAAAGGCACTTCCACAGCCCCTCCTCCCTGGGATGGAGGGGTCATCCTTTCAAATCATTGGCTGCTCCCTGAAAGATAGTTCATGTTTACACCCTGGATAATAATTTCACAAATTTATGAAGGTCACAAACGATATTAAGAGTTCAACCCAAAGCCAAGAGTAATGCAGCCAACGCAGGAGGCAAATTGAGCAGAGAGGAAAAGATTGCAAGAGCCCATAATCTTGCTCCAGAGAGCAAAGAGTTTAGAAATTATTAAACAGTTCTTAGTATTTACAGCCATCTGGCCCACATTTCTCCACTTATTCCATCAGACATATGTTGCTTTTATTGCCACCATTGCCAGCTCTCCCCTGTTCCCTGCAAACACATGCATCCTCCGCTCTCTGCTCATTTCCAGCTCAGCACAAGGCAGAGGCTGCAAGTTCAGCTCAGTGCAGACTCCCAGCAAGTGAACAAACTTGTTCGAGCCACTTCCATTTCTCTCATTTGTACCTTAAAAAATCCGTGTTTGCACAAGACAAGGCAGCTCTGGCAGACTGGGATGTAATTCCAAGTTGGGAACCCCACTGCTGCAAAGCAGCATTGCTCCACCAAAGCCAACAGCACCTCATCTATTCATGGCTCCCAGGAGAGATCTCCTCCAGCTGTGAAGGTGTGGAAGACCAAAGTCCACAAAAAGAGTGTTTTCTCTCAGATCCCACACTGCTCTTTGACCCTACCACACAGAGGCTGTGCAATAACACACCCTGGCCATCGCAGCCAAGCTGCAGCACCACAAACTCCTTGATCAGCCCACTCTGCACCTTTCAGTTCCAGGTCTGATTCCTTCTGAACACCCCTCCAGAGTTGGGCCAGAAGCCAGAACTGTAAATAATGCATAGAAAGGGAGAAAGAGCAACGCTGATCTGCTCCTACCACCCGCGCCAACCCCTTTGCCCTTGACTGCTACAGTCTTCAGAGGGCAAGAGAAAGAGGAATTGCAGCACTTGTCCATGGATGGCCAATGCTGTCACACTCATGTTGGACATGGGAAGAGACCCATGAGCCAGCAAGGTTGTTTTGGAGCTTCAATCATCCCCAGCAAGAAGACAGATCTCTTGGTTAAGATCAGGCTTAGCTTCCACCAAGCACAAAAACTCCACCCCTGGCTCTTCTGCTATGTGGAGATGACTGCTTTCCCACAGTACAATTCTTATCTCCCAGCAAAGCACATCTTCACATCAGCTTTGGTTGCGAGTTCCTCTTCCACGAGGCTCCTCTGAAGACCGCTCTTCAAGCAGGAACAGTCTCTTTGAGTTCACAACAGGGCAAGGAGTGAATTACCTTTAATTACAGACTGTCCAGGGTCTTAAGTATCAGGCCAAGTGTTACCAGATGTGCAGGGATCTCTGTCAAAGCGATCTGCAGGCTTGAATGCCTGTTTGGATATTTAATATGTTGGTATCTGGGGTGTGAGGGTCAAAGCCAGGGTTTTCAGTGCAGATGTTACAAGTCTTTTCTGCTCTTAGCATCACCTTTTAATAACACCATAAATCATCAGGCACTTCTCAGGTGACCACGTAATTGCCCATTTGTGTATCTGAGCAAGCTTATCTGGACTCTTACTCTTTGCTGCCATAAAAAATTGCCAGCAAAGAAGACCTGCTGAGAGCAAACGCCAGGGTTTTATGTGCCCCATCTCTCCTTCCACAAGTCATCTCTTGGCATGTGCGCTTCAGATGCACTGTGGCAGCGCACGGAAAAGACGAGTAACTGATACAGGGAGATTAAAACAAGGTTGGATGGGTCTGTTCCTAATGCGAGCCTGGCTGCTCGCAGCCCTTTGATTGCAGCAGAAATAAAAGATGGAAACTCACTGGAGGCAAAGGAATTAATTAAAAGGAGAATAAAGGAGCATCAGTCTGTTGGAGTCCTGGCATCAATTCTGAGACTGGTTTTGAAGTGGCAACAGTTTTACTTGTTCTTTCAAGTTGTTCTTCTACATCCTGCACGGTGACTCAGGGAACTGACATGCAGCATGTGCAGGGCCTCACGCTAACGGCCAGCCAGGTGACCCAGCTGGCACAGGACCCACCTACCTGCCCACCAGTGGGGACACCCAGCCACTGCCCCAGATCCTTCCACCTTCTTCTGCTTCAAGGGTCTACCTCCAGAAATGGGAGGAAAGGAGATTTCTGTAGAAATCAGATCTCTTCAAAAGCTCACACAGGAGTTGGACTCCATGATCCCTCTGGGTCCCCTCCAACTCAGGACATTCCATGATTCCATGATCCCACACTGAACTGCTCCTAACTGCTTTCTTGTGATCCACTGAGATATTCCAACCATGATGGAGCCACTGTCCTTCACCGGGCTGCTTGCGCTCATTTGGGACTTTTAAATAGTCTCCAGATGGTTTCATAACTCTGCAAGAAATCACTGTAGGTGAGAAGAACTCAAACCACCTTGGGCCAAACCACAGCTCAAACTGGGATTGTCTTCAAACACTACTACGCACGTACATATGGACTATGATTCTCCAGAGCTTGCTTCTCATTCCTAAGCTTTCAGTTTTCTTGTGTTCAGGACATACTTTGTACAAGCAAGAACTGAAACTCACCCTATCCAATGACTCCAGGAGCTACACCAAGGCTTTTGAGACTCATAACAAAATCAGAAGAGTTCCCAACCCTGCCCTCCATCCAGACTGTGCATTAAAAACTTCCGTTCAGCTGCCATGTGAAGAGCAGGATCCATCACCAAGAGCATCCCAGCTGAGTTTGGAAGGCTCCACAGCCAGATTTCTTTCCGAAGGGCACTGGTTACCTTTACTCTTCATCCATGAGCCTGGCCCTAACTTCCCCAAACAGCAGCATGGCATCTGGGGACTGTTTTCAGGTCAAAGCTGGATACATCGCACACACACAGCCTATGGGGTAACTCAACAACCTCTGAGATCATGTCACCAGAAACCCAACGGCAACAAGGTGTTTGTTAACACCCACAGGTAACTGGCTGAGCTGAAACGCTGACACAAGGCTCCTACAGCTGGAGTTAAGTGATCACCAAACCTTGGCAGGACTGGTACATCATTGAAGCCCAAATTTGCCTTTATTTTAAAGAATATTTGTCTTGAAAAAAATGTTTAGAAGAGGTCTTCCACCATCAGTGATTAATGCTAAAAAGGAATAGCTCATTCAAGGTTCCTTGTCAGTAATTCAAGTTTTAGGAACCTTTTACACAACAGAGACCTTTTTGCGATCCCTGCTGTGAACAGCGCAAGCCCTCACATGCTTCCTGGTACACTTTGAAGCAGAGAAATCTTAATTTTTAATATACACAACAAGATCAGAACTAATGAGGCTACCCCTTGTTATCTGCCTTGTAACAAGATCAGCATCAAATCAAGCGTGCTCTCAGAGAGGACGGGTTACACTGGCACCGTGTGTCCTTCCCATCTGCGTGGTGGGTAATTAGCCAGCACGCCACTCTCCCAGCCTGTGCCCAGGTTAATTACAGGGACTCACTGGGAGCCGCATAGCTGTACCGAGCTCGGCAGCTCCCTCTCCTCCCCAAGGCTGATGGGCTCTGGCACCACCTCCACTCCCCATGGGATACAAAGATGAGCTCTGATGTCCAGCACAGGGCAATGCTCACCTGCCAGCATGCCCCAAGGTCCAGGGCAGGTCTGGGTCATCATGGCAGCGATTGTCCCTGGTGGTCTCCTAAAAGAGCCCAGGAATGCTGCACACCTACAGGAGAGGTCCTAGTAGGTAGGTCCTACAGGGATCTGCAGTAGAACTGGTGGGGCTGGAGACAACTTTCATCACAGCCTGGAACAAAGCTAGATTCATGGAATAGGCACACAGAGAACCTCAATCACGGCGCGAGGCGACACGAGTGACCAGGAGCCATGTGCCAGGGCTGACAGCAGGATAGCCCCCTCTGACAAAACCATAACCTATTGTCCTCCCAACTAACCCACCCTACCTAAGATGGGATCTGAGCTTCACACCCAGGTGGATGCAGAGCACCACTACCCTTTCAGCAAACCTCCCTGTCCACACAAGCTCAAAATAAGTAATAAAGCACGACTTCAGCTGCAGGAGCCAGCCTGGACCCCAGGAAAACCTGGCAGGTGAGGGCAGGATGGTGTCCGGGCTGCTCAGCACCACACACACACACAGCCCCTTCCCTGGACTGGGGCACTGGGATGCTCCCACCACCGCAGTCAGCCCCTTGTCGCCAAGGCATGCACTGACCCAGCAGCAGCACACGCCCTCCCTGTAGGGCAGGAGGCCCCTGAGGATGCCTCTCTCCCTCCTCTTTCTGGCAGCAACCTGGCCCCTGCCCGACAGATCCTTTGTGAAGGGGAGGCACCAGCAGCAGCCCGGGTGGCAGTGGAGCGGATGCAGGTTGTCACGCTTGGGCCTCTGACACCGCAGGGGGACGTTCAACTCCCTCCCTCCCCCCAAAACAGGCTTTTCATGGAGACAAACGATCCCTTCCCTCAACAAAACCCAAATTCCCAGCTGAAAGTACTTGGCAGCAGCCTCTTGGAATTTTTCTCATGGCTTGTGTGCCTTAGGAACATGACTTTCTGAAATATAAAAGCAGCCAGAGGAAGCGGGTGATGCTCTTGTTGAAGAACAACACCGCCCTCCATCCTGGCTATGTGCCCCGCTGGGCTGTCGCTCACCGGGACGGAGCCGACAGGTCCAAGTGGCTGAGAAAAGCTCTGCCTGGCCATCATCAACCCACCCAGCTCTGGAAAGCCATCACAATGTCTTGGTTGGGGACCACAGGGGTGGCCAGCAGCCCCCTCTCGCTCCACAGCATCTATTGACAAGTGGCAGTGATGAGGGATTGCACTGACGAGCTCCTGATCAATGGCACTTATCGAGCCCCCTCTGCGCTCCAGTAATTGGAGGATTTCTTTTGCTTCCACTTTTATTGACATTTCCTCCCTGGCAGGGTATCCGTGGGGGTACATTGTCACTTGGAATTACAGGGAAGCTTAGCAGCACAAGGGGCATCAGGAACAACGACACAGCATGCAGTGTGAGGCGTACGGCGGGGAGAGACAGAGGGAGATTTAGGCTGGATATTAGGAGGAATTTCTTTACTGAAAGGGTTGTCAAGCATTGGAAGAGGCTGCCCAGGGAGGTGGTTGAGTCACCATCCCTGCAGCTGTTTAAAAGATAAGTAGATGTTGTACTTGGGGACATGGTCTTGTGGTGCACTTAGCAGAGCTGGATCAGAGGTTGGACTCAATGATCTTAGAGGTCTTTTCCAACCAAAACCATTCTGTGATTCTGTGAAAGCTTCAGGACATGATCAGTACCCACAAACAGTCTCAAGGAAGTAAAAAAAGTAATAAAATAACCTCAAATAGGACTGCAGAGGTGGCAGATGCATTTCAGGATCCTACCCTACCGAAGCAGAGAGGCAGAGCACGGAGGTAGCTCTGCCTTCCTCCCAAGCAGGGAAGCAGGACTCTACTCCCGGGTCCCCTCCTCGCTATCCCGTGGTTTGCTCTGGAGGCTGGTTGTCACCTGCAGCAAGAAGAGAGCCTGCTTGGGCCCACGGAGGAGCCATCCTGCCCTTGGCCGGGTGCCGGCACAGGGAGCAGAGAAGGGCAGGCAGCAGCCAGCCCTGCCCAGCTCAGGTCCCCCAGGATGGGCATTTGGGATGCTGCAGGCTCCAGAGCAGCTGGGAAGTTGGGCAGCGCAGGAGGGCCCCTGCCGAGTGGCACCACACAGCGCTGGGCAGGAGGCAGAAGCGTGATGTGGCCTCCGGGGACAAGATCTGTCACTTTTCTTGTCCCTTCCCATCAATCACCGGTGGATCCTTGTTTTCTCCATTTTGCACACTACGGTACCCACCAAAACCTGCTGCTAATTCAGCAGCAGAACGAGCCCAAAGGGTGCAGACAGGGCAGGCGAGATGGCCAGTTCTTCATTCCAACCACAGAAACGCCCCCTGTGCACCCGTGGGTGGGTGTGCACACAGACACGGCCACACGCGCTGTTTAGGGGCTAAGTAATAAATCAATAGCAAAGTGGTCAGCCTCTCCCTCAGCAAGGACACTTAACAAGGTCACAGCCTTATTCTCTCCAGACTAATGAGTGGAGATTACTAATAAGACCTCAGTGACAAGTGACTATATTAATGTAATTCTCTCCTGCTTGTAATCAATTTTGTGTATTAAAATGCACAGCAATCTCAGCCGCTTGGGATGCTCGTGCCACCCCCAGTGCTCAGAGCTGCTGCCTGGGAAAGAGGAGTCCGATTCCCCTTGCGTCCCAGCTGGGCCATGGGGTTTCCTCCACAGACCACACTCAATCGTACAAAATCACCCCCAGGAGGAGCCCAGCAGCACCCCCCGCTCCTGTTCCCCACTTAAGACATTTCTGTGCTGGTGCTTTAAGAGCCCAAAGAGCAAAAGTTTTCCACAGCTGCCTATGAGAAGCTGACTTCAGCCATTCCACCCCGTATTTCAGTCTCGAAGGGTGCTGGTCCCAGCACTCTGCACGCTCCAGGTCAGAGCGGTTCATGACACCAGCAGCCCCAGTCTAAGCCACACGTGCTGGAACAGGGATGCTCTCTTTGGAGAGCACCTCAGCCAGGCAGAGCCACCCTGGTTGTCTCCAAATACCAGCAGCACACGGCATTTACAGCCCCATGCACCAGGGTCACATGCAGGTTCAAACTCAGTGAGCTGGGCAAGCTGCCTCTGCACCCTGGTTGCCACCCCAGCAGCCTGACTGACTCCAGTGTTCTCCATTTGCATTTCAAACGACTCTTCAGATCCAGAGTGAGTCACTTAAGAGATGCATGAATAATGTGGGAGACGTTTAGACTTCTGGGCTCCCCGAGCTCTATCTGCACTGAGGGAGGAGGCAAAACCAAGTAAGTTGCTGTGAATTTTCCGCCTGGACCATTATTAGCACGGAAGGTGAGGATGTAAAACTCAAGCAGCCACGAGTACACAACGCATTGGGACCTCAGATCCTGCCAAAGGGAAAGGACTGCACAGCCCAGGGAGACCTCCAGCCCAGGGAGACCTCCAGCCCAGGACACACGATGGAAGCTGTAAGGCCAGGCACGTTTTGCCCGCGAGTTCAGGCAGAGCCGCATGAACTAAGAGAGTGGTACAGGACAACCTGCACTTCTCTGGACTCTCAGTGGAAAGCTGCAATACATTGCTTGTCTGCCAGTTATTTCTTTATTACAGAGCAGAGCTGGTCCACCCCACTCAGGGGCGAATAATTCAGACAAGCCCAGGGTAACACAGTCTGCTAAGGAGATCCAAGTTAGATCCTGCAAACCTTGCCTCATGAGAGCAATGCAAGGCATCCACAGCTGTACACTCTCTTGCAGGGAAAGACTCACCTTAAACCATCACCCAGGTGGTGCCCACACTGGAGCAGACCTGGTCAGCCTGTGCCTTCCAGCCACAGGTCAGGCTTCCAGTCAAGTGCTCTCCAAAGACACGCAGAAAGCCATCCAGAACATCCCTCTGCTCCTCACTCGATTCACTTCTAAACAAATGCAGCAGAAAAATGTGGTGCGAGGTGCCGAGGGAGATCTGAGAGCTCTGCTGGCTCCTCCACTGTTCCTGCCCCCAGGTAGATGGGCTGATGGTTTTACAACCCTCGAGAGGAAAGCAGGAAGGGCACGGCTGGCAGGGACACTGGGCACAGCTCTGTGCTGCAGGCAGAGCTCGCTGGTGGAACCAGTGGGCACGCTGCACCTCCGCAGTGCTGGGTGACTCGGAGTATCTGGGTCTCCCCCACAGCACACGGCTTGGCCACACTGGAGGCCTGAAATGCAACATGAGAGCAAGGGTAGGAATTCTAAGTCATCCAAGAGGCTCCTTGAAGGAGGGCAGCAGCAGGGCATGGCCGTGGTGAGAGCAGCCCATCTCAAGGGGCTCTGGGCAGGCAGCTGGGTGATGCCACCCTGCCCCTTCCACCATCCCGAGGACTAGGACATGGAGAAGGAGCCATCAGGCTCCAGTCTCACCCAGCTCCTGGAGCCCCATCAGCTCCCCTGGATCCCACAGGACACGGGAGCATCCCTGTGACACCGGCCGCCTCCCTAAGCAGGCGGATTTCCAAAGCCCTTTGAAAAGCCATTTGGAGCTAAGTCCTGGTATTAAACCTGGCCTTTCATTAGGCAGGTTTTCAATCTCTGCCCAAGCCTGCTTCAGCAAAAAGTTTCTTAAAAGGTCAGGAAGAAGCTTTTAAGGATCTTTGCCAATTAACTATTGTCGCCCCCTCCGCAGCTCGATGCAAGCTGCCCACTTCCGTGGCAGGGGATGGTAATTACTGTTTTATAAATAAGCTTTGAAGTCTCCTAAGTAATAGTCTCTCCTTGCATAAAAGCACCCTCTAAATCCACTGGCCTTTTCCACCTTCTGTCACTGGCTGCATCTAAAAATAATCTAGGAAAAAAGACCCCTAATACTTTAAGAAACTCAAACTCTCTCTTGCTCTGTGATGACTCTTTCTCCAGCCCCTCAATAATTCACCTACCAGAAACCCTGCAGATTTCACTGCTGGTTGTGAACTTTTTATGATATTGGACATCTTTTCAGAAGTTCTCTGCGATAAAAATCCCTGCCCATGTTTATATGTTTAAATTTCTCACCCCTGAGGTTACAAGAGAGTAACCAGGGGAGCGCAAGTAAATGGACATGAATGAAGAAGCACTTTCTAAAAGTACTGATTCACATCATAACCATTTTTTAAACCAGCCCCACGATTGCTGGGTGCCCAGCTTTATATATTTATTTAAGCAGCCTGGGATAGCAACACTGGCAGCCTTTAAACCCTTTAGAAACTCAGGTTACCCCTGCACACCCCGCTGCACAGCCTGTATATAAAACCACCATTTATTTCAAAGAGACAGCAGCAGAGAAAGCATTCCTCAGCCGGGAAGACCACGACTCGTTCCACTCCGCGAGTCACAGCTTTTATCCGAATAAATCGCAGCCAACACCAACACGCAGCTTTAAACACTTCAGCCCGACACCGGCTACACAACGACGCAGGGAATAACCCGACTTAATTTTGCCTTGCAGCTGAGCCAGCCTGAAATTCAGACTCGTAAACCTGCTTGTATCAGCAAGAAGCACTTCATCAGCTTCAGCGGGCTTTGGATCGGGAACAAAACTCAGGAGCTGCCACAGGAAAGCAAGGGGATAACGTCAGTGTGAAAGTGGGGGGCAGGAGGGCCAAGCCATACTCCTTGCCCCATCGCTGACTCGGTGTCGGTGGGAAAGACCCCCCTAAACCAGGCTGGCACAGCCTGTCCCGCGTGCCCTCCCCTAATTCCTGCCTAGGATCCCGTTAAACGATTTCAAATGTTAATTCCTCATCGTGGCAGTAAAAGCTATTTTTAATCCCACGGGAAAGCAGTTTGCAGCAGACCCAACTTTGCGTGTGTTAGAGATGATCGCCTCCCAAGGACAGGCAGTGCTGTGTGTTGGGGCGCACTAAAACAGGGACACGTCATCGCGGGGACACCTGGCCACACACAGCACTTCAGCCTTGTCCGAAGTGTAAGGCTGGGACTAAAACCTTGCAAAAAAAAACCCAAATCCAAAATGCTTTGCATTAAATAAAACCTTTAAAATATCTTCATAGCTACAAACCCACAGCTTTTTCTCAGGTTTCCTGTGTTTTTTTCTTTGGTTTTCTAAACACAGGGATGAGGATGGGGGAAGCCGATACAGAAAGGCTTTATTTTTGAAATTACAGTTGAAAAAAGAAAGATCAAGAAGTAGCAAACCCAAAAAGCACGGTGCAGGACTGAGTTTCTGCAAATGGAGCAAGAGAAACAAGGGCCACTTCAGCTGCAGAGTGCTGAAATGCGAGTCTACCGGGAGAACAGATTAGCTGGTGTCAATGAATAAAGATAATGTCCCGGCGCAGCAGCTCTCAGTGCATCGCCATCTGACTCCTCGCAAGATCCTTTTGTCTCTTCCCACCTATGTGTTTCTTAAATGTGCCTGTGAAAAGCTCTCCCTGGAAGGGGATACAAGCTCCGTGCCAAAATGCAGCCTGGTGTCTCCAGCATAGCTGAAACGCCGGGTTTTATTCAACAGCTTATGCTATAGAGTGTCTTGATCTGTCTGTACAATCACAACACACACAAAAACCCCTCAAGGCATCTACTTAGCTCTACTTTTCAACTGCCAATAACACTCACAGCTAAAGTCAAAAGAGCAGCGCTGGAGCCGCGTCCTTTCCCTGCCGCTCAAAGGCTGTGGGGTTGCAAGGTTCGGAGATAACAAAGTCTGGCTCAAGAAATCCTGGATGCCTTTCAAGAACATTATTAGCTCTCATGAATGGGGTTGAAGGGAGGGGGGAACCCCACGTTGCATGTAGCAGCTCTGTGCTAACCATCCATCTCCCCAGCGCGCACACAAACGCTCCCAGGCTGGGACACCCCAGCACCATTTAATGCATGCACAGAGCAATGCATGACAAACCACATCAAAGTTCCTCCCACTGCATACAAACCTGCATGTGCTGCAGCTGATTAAAGGGGGAAAGGGCAATAAAAAGCTAAAATCAGCCTGCAAGAGATTTAGAGCTCTGTGGCATGGGAGATGCTCAGCAGCGATGCCCGATCTCCGTGTGCCACCACAGCTGGTTGTAGGGATCCACTCTGGCCACTCACCGGAAAGCGTTTGCCAACTGTTAGCAGCCATCCCACATTACTTTTTACTACTTCTGCCCCAAACTGTAAGAAAATAAGGAATTTTTTACACTTCCTAAGAAATCCAGTGTGCGCCATCAGCCCAAGGTGCAGTTTCCCAATGCCATTTCCTACATCACACTGGGATCAGGGATGCGAAGGGTTCTTGGTAGCCTTGGCCCAGCCCCGTTCCTGTGCAACCCTTTCTTTGGCTACTGGAACAAAGCAGGAAGAGACAGAAAAGAGGGTCTCGGCTCATAGATCATATGAGGAAACACAAAACAGAGCAACACTGTTGTATTAAGCTGATGTTGCCGCAAAGTTGTGGTGGATGGAGACAAGGGAGTTGTTCTCCGGATAAGCCATACCAGGCTGAATTCCCCAAAACACCCTTTCACACAAAGCAGTGCCTGCAAAGAGCCTTCCCTGCACCACTTGGTGCTGCCAAGGCGCTGTGACCCACTGGCTCTCCTGCTCTTTTCCCAGTTATGGTGCTGTGCCCAGTTACGGTGCAAAGCAGACAGAGCAGGCTGCGCCTGCGAGCAACATCAGGCGGCCGCGTGGGAACGGAGCCCAGCTCTGGCAACCAAAAAGGGAACAATCCCATGCAAAGATCTCAGCTGCGCCCCTGAAACAGCACCAGCAGAGCAGTGTCCACTGGAGAGCCTGCCGGAGCACACAGCCCCCTCGCATAGGCATCATACAAAAGGCAAACACCGAGCACACCGAACGCTGCCTGTGACCTCAACCCTGCTCCCCTTCACCCTGAGAAGCCCCTGGGCTTGAAAGCAAGTGTTGTTCTGCACACGCAGAGGGGGTTGCACTGGTTACACCCCTCCCAACCCAGCCCAGCGCCACAGCCACTCTCAGTTCCCAGCAGCCAGGGCAGGATTCGGTCCCATGCCGTCACGCTGAGCATCTCCTCAGATGTTCACAATGAGGTTCTAAACTTCACTAGTAACATCTCCGATTCAGTGAAGCTCTTCACGTTTGCCTACGCCGATGAACAGACGGTTCCCGTCCCACACAGGCACTCACACTCCCAAACCACTGCAGAGCAGAGAAGCAGACACACCAACATCCTTCCTTTTTATTCAGGTTTACTTTAAGCAGCCCCAACCACCAACAAAAATAAAATAATGTTTTGCTTTAGGATAAGAAGTCCCCTCACGCTTGAATCACCCATTGAGTAATTTGTGTTGCAGTCTAAAAAAGGTGTTTAATCTACTTATAATTAGCCAAACCCATAGTAACTCAAGGATTTCATAGGAGATGCTTGCTACTTTTGCAGAAAATTTGGGGGGTTTCCCACTACTGCAAAAAAAGGGGGGCTTTGGGCTATTTCATATTTAAATAAAACACTCCAGGAAGAATAAATGGTTTTGGTCAGTAACTTATACTACAACACGGACTACTCTGCACCCACACGCAGACCTCCCGCCACAGCAGTGACTGCTACAGGACTGAGCTACCAAGAAAGACCAAAATCATTCTGTAGCGATATTTCCAAGGGAATATATATTTTTTTTTTTCCACATTTCCTTCAGACAAGCATCAACCTACAGGTGCCTCCAGGCCATATATCTTGGCACGAGAAGCAGCTGGTGTAATTTTGGTTTCCTAGCAAGTTCAAATATTTTAAAAATGTTTACGCCACTTTGAGATATTCATTAGAAAAAACGGACCCTCCGTCCAACTCTGATTTCCCTCCACTCCAAACCCACTCCAGCTTTAAATATTTAGCTCTGTCTGGCTTTCCCAGGGAAAAAAAAACCTCAGCATAGCAAGGTCTTACAAGAAGACAAAGCAAGAGAAGAGGAAACTAAGGGAAGCAGTTGTGTGGGTGATTGAGAACACACTCGTGCTGTGTAAAGTTAAAGCAAAACATCTATTGATTGTTTTCGCCCTAGGAAGGATGCAACTTCATCCCAGCCCAGCATACACTTCGCTGTGCTGAAAACCTTCCCTGCTCCATTTCTCCAAATTTACCATTTCCATATGCAACATCATCTTAAAAACATTTCACTGGGATCAGGCCAGGCTCCCTGCAAGCACTTACAGCACTAAAATCTCACTACCCAGCAACCCAAAACTAAGATTTATTTCTTCTTCTCTCACTGTGGTCCATCCTGCAACCATCTCACCGGGCTCTGGCGAGCGATATGAAAGCGTTCGATCTTGCACACTTTAATTATGTGCTCACAGTCATTAAACTCCCATTCTGCCAAGTGAGATCTATCTTGTAATCCTCACCCCAAAAAGATTAGTTATCATCATTATTGTTTCTAGAGCAGCGCAGCTACAAATGGAACTGAGAAATGAGCTAATAAATCACAGCAATATTAATACAGTCATAAAAATAAGTGCGCTACTTACTGTGTTTGAAGGTGTGTTAAGTCAATAACTTTATGGCCCAGATGTGGTCTCGCAGAGCTGAAACTCTGCGGGTAAAATTACTACTAAAATTACACTTTCCATTAAACACGCCGATTTTCACGGGTTATTATTTAGGCGAGGATTGCAACCTCCCCCAAAACATCAAGAAACATTAAGAGCACATAAGAAATAAGAGTATTCCTGTGGGGCCAGAGAAGAATAGGATGGAGGGGCAGGAAGGACAGGGTGAGCTACTCCTTTTATTATTTTCAGATGTTTCCCCGAGAACACCGCGGTGCTTTTATGAATCTACACATTTGGACTCTCTTCAAACTAACGGACCAGATTCTTTCACTGCCTTCAAGGGACTCGGTGCTCCAACTCCGTTTGGCCCAGCCGCTCCGGAGTTGGCCAGGAGACGGGAGTTTAATAGACACCACATGCACAGTAGCTGCTCTTCCGAATGCTTTATCGCCTGAAGAGTTCAGTTCCATTCAAACCCTCGAAACCAAACAACTCCCTTGAATCCGTACAGCTCTGCCCTTTGACACGAACCCATCCAGGAATTCCAGCGATACCGTTTTACCCTTCCCCTTCCTTCACCGGTTCACTCTTTTAATGCACAGCCAGGATCAAGCCTGATCCTGCATGCCGCGGTCCTCGCTCCCTTTATTGTTACAAGCCACTCGAATAAATTAATTCCTAATAATTCCTAATTTCCAGGTAGGGAAACAGTAGCATAGCTGAGAGTAACGCATTAAAGGTTAAAATAGCAAAGTCTGGATAATCAAAAGAGCAAATTTCTGCTGCCAGCTGTCCTGCTCCTGTTCATCTGCCCCCGGCTGGGATGTGGGATGGGGCACACAGGGACCAGCTCCCACCACTCCCAACTTCAGCAGCAGCCCCAAAACACCGACCCCAGCCCCTTCCCCCAGTGAGGCAGGGAGAGTTGGAATTGCCCCCCTCTCTCCATGAGAGCCTGCATCGCAAGTCCCTTCGCATTCCCGCCTGGGATTTGTATCCCGCACTCTCCCATCCCCTCCTCTCTCTCCTCAGGCCCCCGAAGCCCCTTTACCTCCGGGGTCCCGATGC
The DNA here is from genome assembly GCA_033558235.1 of Neomorphus geoffroyi. Lineage (NCBI taxonomy): Eukaryota > Metazoa > Chordata > Aves > Cuculiformes > Neomorphidae > Neomorphus > Neomorphus geoffroyi. Next base: position 2,493,084 of record JAUMJM010000038.1, read on the forward strand.
GCTCGGACCCACCCGTTGCAGAACAACCCTATCCCGGCACAGGAAAAAAATTAAACACGGCTCGGCGCTTAATTAGCGATCCCCATATTAATTAGTCGTGCCCCGTACACACCCACAAACACACACACAGAGCATTACCTGTACCAGCTCAGCCCTTTCTCGTAGCACCGGTCGAAGAAGTGGGGCTCGCACTCACCCCCTCCTCTCAGCCCCCCCAACCCCCTTTATCTCCAGGGTCTCGCTGCGCTCGGCCCCGCCTGTTGCCGAACAACCCCATCCCAGCAATTAAACGCAGGTCGGAGCTTAATTAGCCATCTCTCTACAGCCGTGTCCCCCTTCCCGTCCCCCTCCAGCATCACCTGCACCAGCGTAGCCCTTTCTCGTAGCACCCATCGAATCAGTGGGGCTCAGCCCCCAGTGCCCGCACCCCGGGCTTGCATCATCCCCCCACCTCGGGACCTGCATCCCCTCTCAGTCCCTCAACCCCCTTTATCCCCAGGGACCCGATGCGCTCGGATCCGCCTGTTGCGGAACAACCCCATCCCGGCACGGGAGGCGATTAAACGCGGCTCGGAGCTTAATTAGCCACTGCCTGGCGTCGTGTGTGTGTCCGTATCCGTCCCCCTCCAGCGTTACCCTGTACCACCGCATCCCCCTCTTGCAGCACCCACCGCCTGCACCCGGGGACCTGCACCCCCACCTTCCATTCTCCTCTCAGCCTCCCGAACCCCCTTTATCCCCGGGGTCCGGATGCGCTCGCACCCGCCTGTTGCAGAACACCCCCATCCCGGCACAGGAGGCAATTAAACGCGGCTTGGAGATTAATTAGCGATCTCCACCCCAGCCGCGTCTCCTTCCAGCGTTACCTGTACCAGCGCAGCCCCTCCTCGTAGCACCGGACGAAGAAGTGGAGTCCAGCACTGACTGGCCGCACCCCGGGCTTGTATCGCCCCCCACTCACCTGCATCCCCCCCTCTGTCTCCTCTCCGCCTCCCGAACGCCCTTCAACTCTCCAGGGAACGGATGCGCTCGCACCCGCCTTGGGGTTGTACAACAACCCTATCCCGGCACGGGAGGCAATTAAACGCGGCTCAGAGCTTAATTAGCGAGTTCTCAGTCGTGTCCCCCCCACACCTCGGCGTTACCTGCACCAGCGCAGCCCCTCTCGCGGCACCCACCGCCCGCACCCCGGGATTCGCAGCCCCTCCTCGGGACCTGCATTCCCTCCGGGATTTGCATCCCCCATCCTCACCTGCACGCACCTCCCCCGCCCCGTTCCCGGGATTCGCAGCCCCTCCTCGGGACTTGCATCCCGCCCCCCCCCGTTACCTGTACCAACGCAGCCCCCTCTCGTAGCAGCGGTCGAAGAAGTGGGGTTCGGCCCCCACCGCCCGCACCCCCGGGTGCGCCCGCAGGAACTCGAGCAGCGCGCGGGTCCCGCCCTTCTTGACGCCCGCGATGATGGCCTGCGGGAAGCGGCGGCTGCCGCCGACCCCCCCGGGAGTCCCCCGCGGCCCCGGAGCGGAGCCGCCGGGCAGCAGCGGGGCTGGCGGCAGCGGCTCGCAGGGCCCGGGCAGGCAGCACAGCACGGAGGTGAGGAAGAGGAGCATGGCGAGCAGCGGCGGCCCCCGACGGCTGCCCGCAGCCGCCCGCACCGCCCGGCGGGGGCCGCTGCCGCCCCGAGCCCCCGCCCCAACGAGAGCCCCCCCCCCAGCATCCCGCCCCCCGCGCACCCCGCCCCGTGCGAGCCCTCTCGATCCGCCCCAACGGCCGCTCCCACCCCCCCCTGCCGGATCCACCCCAAGCCCCCGCCCCAACGAGAACCCCTCGGATCCACCTCGAGCATCCCGCCCCGCGCACCGCCCCCCGCGGGAGGGGGGGAAAACGCGGGGGGAGGGTGCGGGGAAGGCAACGCCCGAGATGGGGGGGAATGCACGGGTGAGGGGGTACACGCGTGAAGGCGACATCGCCCCGAGGGGAGGCGGCTCAGACGGAGTCGGGGGGGGGGGGAGGAAGCAGGCGTGGAGGGCAACGTCGGGAGTGGGGGGTGGAGCACACGTGGGGAGGGGGCGGCAGCGCCGGGGGAGGGGAACGCCCGGAGGTGGGGGGTCAGACGTGGGGGAGCATCGCTGGGTGGTGGGGGGACACGGGGGGGGAGGAGGAGGAGGAGGGCGGGGGGAAACGCGTGGGGAGGGGGAAACGCCGGGGGGAGGGGCCGGGAATGACACACGCGTGGTGCAGCGCTGGACCCCGCACCCACGGGCACCCCACCCGTGGGGGCAACCCTCGCGCCCCCATGTGCCAGTGGTTTTCCCATCTTATTCTCTTTTTTCCCATCCCATTTTCCTTTTCCCCTCTTTTTATGATCTCCGGGGGGTTCCGGCCGTGCAGTGAGGCTGCAGCTGGCCTGCGGGATTGGGATCCCAGGCAGGCGCTGGGCTGGGAATAAGGAGCCATCACAGCCACGCAATTAGCAAGCAGTGCTAATTAGGCTGCACAACTCGCCCTGCAGGTGCGGAACCGCAGCCCCTGTTTGCCTTGTTTGGGATAGAAAAGGCGGCCCTGGGCATCCACCCATGCCCCTGCGCCTTCCAAAAATAAGCTAAAACCCAGCAATTTCGGTGTTGTGATTTAATGCGTGTGGGTGACGGATGGGATGGGACGGGATGGGGTGTTTTCCCTGCTGCTGCTGGGGAATCCCCAGCACCCAACGCAACGTGCATCTTGGTGCTGCATCACTGGTGACACACGGGAGCCAAACCAAGTGGCAGCACAGGCAGCATCCCCAGGTGCCACTGGCCAAACCTGGGCCTCGTGTGTGGCAATGGCACCATCCTAGCTTGCTCCTGCCCTCCTGGCAGCATGTGTCCTATCCAAACAGCAAATAGCCAAGGCCCAGCCCTGGGGGCTCCCAGGGGGCCACCACCCCTGGGACCCACTGCAGCATCATGGAAACACTCCCTGAGTCCACCCTGCCCCACACCTCGAAACGCTGAGGCTTATTCCCAGTCTCGTGCTAAAGCCTTCCTTTTTTCTATCTGAAATCAGCAGTGTCTTAATTAACCTATTAATATAATTAGCTCTTTTTATAATTAGATCCCCGGAGTCTTCCAAGAGCAAGAGCGTGGCAGGGAGGGGGAGATCCTGGCCTGAGAGCAGAGCCGGTGTAGAGCTGCACAGGCAGTTGTGTCGGGAAGCATCGCTGCATGGCTTCGTGGTGCCATGGCTGCGCCGTGGCTGATTGCACGGCTGCAAGACTGCCCGGTTGCATCACAGCACTGGTGTAGGGTGGTTGGGCTGCAGAGTGGCATGGCTGCAGGATGGCATGACTGCAGGGCTGCAGGGTGGCAGAGCTGTAGGGTGGGAGACTGGCAGGGCTACAGAGTGCAGGGTGGTAGGGCTGCCAGATGGCACAGTGGCAGAGCTGCAGAGTTGCAGGGCTGCAGGGTGGCAGAGCTGGAGGGTGGGAGGGTGGCACAGCTGCCAGATGGCACAGTGGCAGAGTGGGAGAGTGGCAGGGCTGCAAGGTGGCCCAGCTGCAGAGTGGAGGGTGGTAGGGGTGCAGGGTGGCAGAGCTGTAGGGTGGGAGGCTGGCATGGCTGCAGGGTGACCCAGCTGCAGGATGGCCTGGATGTAGAGCGGCCCAGCTACAGAGTGCAGGGTCATAGGGCAGCAGAACTGCAGGGTGGCAGGGCTGCAGGATGGCAGGGCTGCAAGATAGCAATGTGCAGAGTGGCAGGGCTGCAGGGGCAGGGCTGTAGAGTGGCAGGGTGCAGGGCTGCAGCAGGACGGGGCTTTGTGCCCTCTCGTGGCTGCTGCTCGTTGGCTGTGCTGGGGCTGCGGGGCCCATCCTGCATGGCAGCTTTCCAACGAGAGGAAATAACAGCACGAGTGCGACTGGAGATCCCTTCCAAATCGCAATGCGAAGCTTCCCCAGGGAAAAACACAGAGGAAAGATTACGACGAGGAAGTGAATCTGTTATCGGGAGCAGTTTGATAAATAAAAACGAATCCAAGCCGTGCTGCGCAGCACTTGCCAGCTCTTGTTGGGTTGACGTAAGCAATTAGGAATAGGAACTGTTTCACTCCGGGCGAGAGCACGTGGGAATGGCTCCAGCTCCCTGTTTGGGTTGCGGGGAAGGGGGTTGTTGTTGTTGGAATGTGCCAATTTGTCAAAATGGAAATATTTGGCAGGAATACATCCAATTTTGACAAACTCCCTGTCAAAACACAGCAAGGGAGTCTCAGGAAAGGCAGGCGAGGGAGCCCAGCCCAGCCACCATCCTCATCCTCAGCGCGGGGGGATCCCACGGGATGCAGGGCTGGGGCTGCATGTGGTGAGCTGGTGCAGCTCCCCCTCTGCGCTGTGGGTGCGGCTGCTTGGGCATGGTCAGAGCACCTTTTCCTTTCTTACCTTCAAAATTGGGGAAAAGACCTTAAAACATGAGCTTGGAGCTTGCTGCTGGAGCCAGGAGCCCGGCGGTGAGGAAGGGGAGCACCCAAGACCAGGGGTGCTTGGGCTGTGCCCAAGGCTTTCCCAGGGAACCCAGCCACCACTCTACAGGAGGGTCCCTGGCTTCAGCCAAGACCTCACCAGCCAAGGGCTGGCTCCCTGCTGTGCCAGCAGCTCAGGCACTTAGGGACAGCAAGCACTCAGGTGCAATATTTTAGCAAGATTAAGACATTATCTTTGAAAAGAAGGTGTCTTGAAATGATGTACCTCATACTCCCTTGGCAGGCAGCAGATGCCATCGCATCTCTATGTGGGACGCTGGACCCAGGCCAGTGATTCCTCAGCTGCATCATCTGCTGGGATGCCGTGTCTTCCCCTTCCGTTAGCCCATCTTCATCTGCAGCCCTGATGCCACACCCTGCCTGAGAGCACAGCTTTCTGGCAGTTCAGGAATCCTGTTGGAAGGTCTCCCGCTGCTGGGAGCGCTGGCAGTGCTGGTGTACATTTGGGACAGGGCTGCCATCCCTGGGCACGAGCAACGCCACTGCGATGGGAACCGATGCGCTTGCACCAAGGAGCCAAAGCCAGGCAGACAGTGAGCAACAGGGCAGAACCAGTGCAGCCAGCGTGCCCAGTCGTGTTTTTTGGTCCTTCATGGTGCATGGCTGGGAATGGTGTTGGGAGGACTTATCCTCGCCCCTGGGGACAGCAGGGACAGGCACTGCCCTACCCCAACACCTCAGCTTGATCCCAAGGCTGATGCACACCACGGTCCCTGCCCTGGGTCACTGTGCGGGCTCTGCACCCTCAGGTGCTGGCAGCAGGGGCCCCATGGGAACCCCTGGGGCACAGCCAGTCCCCAGGGCCACTTCCAGCGTGCAGGAGCCACTGGGCTGCTCTGGCAGAGGCAGATGAAAGTGTTTGGGGCTGTCACCGGCGTTATGGATGGGCTGCAAGCGCTGGTGGGGAGCGGCGCACAGACATTGCGGATGTGGAGGGAGCCTCTGCGCTTCCGACCCCTGATTGATGAGATGCAAGTGCTGGCCGGTTCAGTTACCGTGTCATCATTGCCTCAGCCCTCCGACTGGGACGAGGGTGCTTTGAACCCCAGAGACAAATGTCTCCTCTGAAGGACAAGAAGGGTCATTTTTCTCCTCTGGAGTCCCAGCAGGGTCCCTGGGAGGCACCATGAGCTGGCTGATGGCTCAGCAGTTCCTTGGGGACTGGGGGTCTCCAGCAGCCCCAGGGCAGGTGGGGCACCATGGCCACAAGGAGGAAGATGCTCCGTGAAGTGTGGTCAAAGGAGAAAGCAATAGCTGCCAAGGGGAAGAGGTGAGACGTCTGAACTGGCCAGGAGCTCCCATGGAGATGATGCCCAGCTCTGAAAAGTGAGCAGCAAAAGGGGAAAATAAAGCAGCAGAGAAGCCTGAACCTGGCCAGTGCCAGCCCTCAGGGCTCAAGGAGGCACAGGGAACCATGTGAGGCTGGAGCTTGCCTTGGTGGATCTTGTGGCAGAGCATCAGTTGGAAACATCTGGCAACCCTCTCAAAATGCCGTGTGTCTGCACAACTGCAAGAACCCCACACCAGACGTGGTTGCACACATAGGTGTGGTTTAAATTGGGGGTTTGGGGGAGGGCTCCTTCCAGCATTGATTCCTTCTCTCCAAACGCAGGGCTGTACCTGCCAGCCTCCCTCAGGGTGGCTCAGCCCTAGAAGGAGGAAGAAGGCACTGGGGCAGAGCAGGCTTCCACAGCAGCTACCTTTGAAACTCCCCGTGCCCCATCCTGGGTCTCATCCATAGCAGAGGGATTAGCCAGCCCCACCAGGAGCTGAAATCCTTGTCCCAAAGCAGGTGAAGTTGGTTCCTGACCCAGGACAGCCAAGTGATGAGGGCCAAACAGAGCAACATCAATGTAGCACCACATGAGCTCAGTGCTCCCCTTGCCTGTCTTCTCCCCCACCCCAAAACTCACAGGTCCGAGCAGGATGGGACCCTGGATAACCCGTTGGCCACTTCAGCACCGCGACCCAGCCTCTCCTCCAGAGACCTCCCCTCTGCCCGCCACCACAGGAGCCGCCGTGTGGGTGCTCTGGGATTTCCCAAAGTTTGTTATTACAAAGAAAGAAAGAAAAGGGCTCAAGGGATCAGTGGGGATGAAAAATGCTTTAGAAACACAGGAGATCATTTAACAGGTCACCTCCTCAGCAGAGTTTGCCAAGCTGATAAAGGCAAGCAAACTTATTAAGGCGCGCACAGCTTGATTCGAAACGGCTGCTCCCAAACAGCCAATTACTCCAGGCCGTTCAAATCCAATTAGGAAGGCTGTTTCCCTGATTACAGCGGTATGTTTTACAAATACAGCACAACTCCTTGGGTTCAAAGAGCAATCCATAAAAGGGAGCTCGGTAAGAGGCAAACCGGTGCCCGCAGCCAGGGGAGACAAACCCCATCTCTGACTCTGGGTGTCCCTGTCCCCAGGGATGCAGGTACCACAGGGGATGGGAATGGGATGTTTGAGCTCCAGGCTCAGTGACGTGCTAGAAGAGCAGTCCTGTGACTGTCTCTAAAGCAGCACAGCCCTGCCAGGCAAGGAGACAGGATCTCTGAGCTGTGGTCCTTACCAGGAGCTGGACCCTGGGGTCACCCAGACAGGGGATGCCACCAGGGTCATTTTCAGTGCCACTCCTCTGTAGTCCCCTCCAGGGTCTCAGTGAAGGCAACCCCTTGTCACCCAGACCAGCTGGTCTGTGATGTTAGGAAGCCTTTCCCCAGAGACCTGGAAGAGCTCTGAGATTTACCCAGTGGGTATTGAGAAGAAAACCCCAACTTTGATGTAACATCAGGGGGGGATTTGCCCTCATCCCACTGGTGTGGAGAGTCAGAAACCCAGACAGGACCACTGGGGCCTTGCCTGAGCTGACCAGGACCAGCCAAGGTAGGATGGATATGAACATGAAGGAGGAGGAATGAATCCTGTATCCCTCTGTTAGGGATCACAGGTGCTGCAATGCAGCAAACAGAGCCAATCTCCTCCGGATCTGACAGGTTCCCACCACCTGGGACAAAGGGGACACCAACAAACTCATCACCGTGCTCACACAGAGGATGCAAAATTAACCCACAAATACTGTGCTCAACCCAAGAGGCTGAGCCAGGCTTGGGGTGCAGGAAGAGTTGGGGCTGAGCCATGGCTCCAGCACCTCTGTGTCCATCCAAATCCTCACCACAACCGCTCCAATGGGTTCCCTTCAAAATCCTGGCGGGCGGCCACCTCTGGGGTGTAGCACAGCCCCTGTTATTAAAATGTGTGACAGCAGCTCAAGATGGAAAGCGAAATTGTACATTCTCCATCTGAAACTCCGGGAGGAATTTCAAGCAGGGGAATGCAATTTCCAGCCTGGAGGAGAGCCAGCAGCACCAGGGCGAGATTTTTCTTAATATGGTTTTGCAAAACTTGAACACAGAAAATTGCCCGTAGCTATAGCGATACCAGCGAGCTGGAGACAGCCCCACTCGGGGAGGGGGCAAGGCGTTTGCACAACAAAAACACCCACCAACTCTACCAAGCCTGCTCTCCCCTGCCACTGCCTGGATGTTTGGCCACCTTAACTCTCCCTCCAACCTGATCTCTGCTGGGATTTGGGAGCTGAGCCGCGTGGAGGCTGCACGGACAAGGGCAAAGCCACTCTCCTGCCTATCTTGGGAAGGGAGAACCATCCCAGGAGCGAGGGGTTCCGCAGAGGAAGCAATGCTGTCAGCATCAGGCGATGGCAGCTGCCTCACAGAATCATAGAACGCTTTGGGTTGGAAGGGACCTTAAAGATCATCCCGTTCCAACTCCCTGCCATGGGCAGGGCCAGTAGGACGCAGTTGCACATCACGATGCACCATCCCATAACAGTGCCGGCAACCAAACAGCAACACTGCATTCCCCAAAAGGCAAAAGCTGGTGCTGACAGCGCTGAAGAGAGGAGGTGGCTTTGTCCAGCCCCTCAGTGCTCACAGGTCTCCACTCCCTCCATCAGCCCAGGAGGAATGCGGGTTCAACAGCTTCACCTTAGTCTCTTAATGGCATCTTGAGGCAGCACTGGGATCCCAGTGAGACAGCAACCTCCCCAGCCACGGGATTCCCAGCCATCCTGCTGTCCTCTGCCCCCGTACCACCCCAGGACCACTGCTTGCTCACAGCAGTGCAGACATGGCTGGCTCTTGGCCAGCTGAATTTACAAAAGGAGCCTTCCCCTGTTTCTGCTTTTCATTTAAATAATCCCAATAAGGGGATAAGGCAGCCAAACCCCACTGATTTTTTTAAAAGCTTGAATTTAAAAAATAATATATATGAAATATGCGATTTTTATTAGAGCAGGCAGAGCTGCAGAGTATCAGACACAGCCCTTCACTAATCAGACTCCTGTCCCCAGGACTCCAGCTTTAACTCTGCCATCCAGAGCACTCAGACATCTCCACACAGCGTCCCAGCCCTTCCTTGGCCTTCCCTTCCCTTCTCATTTCCCATGCAAACACAAACTCAGGGCTGGCTGCAATTATTCCTTTACCGATGCCCTCCTGGGCAAAGACGTGGGAGTGACAGTGGTTTCACATCATCCTGGGAGTGAACAATTATGGGAACAGGGAGGAAGCATAGAAGCGAAGGTGGTTTTTTTGCAGTTTACTTGCCGTTACCCAGCACCTGGCCCACAGGCCTGTGGGAGCAGAGGGATTTCTTTATCCTGGTTAGATGCGTGGGGCAACAAGGCCATTTCCAACTGAGAAAGTCTCCTCTTAAAGAAGCCAGGCAATGCCACGCAGCTGGATGGTGAAACATCCGTGCTTGAAGGTGGCTTATGGCTACAGCCAAAGCTGACAGCACGGAGAACACCCCGCTGCAGCCTAGGGAGGGAGCAGGACTTTCAGTGCAGAACCCAGCACCCTGATGGGTGTTTCAGATCTGCAGCCCAAAAAGCCTGGGGAGGAGGTGGGTTCAGTGCTGTGGAGACAGCAATGTCCCTCTAGGTTTACGAGAGCCACAACCCAAGGGTGAATCGATGGCACCTCTGCCTTCCTTGGGCAGCAAGGGATCAGGTTCCACCATCAGCTCCTCATTACCAGCCCCCCCAGACCCCTTGCAGTTATTTCTGCATCTCTGCTACCTCAATCTGCACAACAAGCAGTTGACTGACCAGCCAGGGGGACTTGTCAACTGCTCACCTGCTCTTTATAAGGAACCATAATTACACGTTCATCACTGATCTCATTTAGAGTTAATTACATGCCAAATAGATGTATCTGTAATGTGCTTGGAAGAATCCCAATAAAGGCACTGTCAATATATCTGTGAACGCAGGTATTCTTTCTGCTGGGTGTTTCATCACCCAGTGCTTATTTGCAGGTCTAAATCAATAGTGTTGGCCCATTTAGGTCAGGGGGAGAGTTGGGGCATCAGTTCAGCTCCAAGGGAAAAGGTGAATACAGGGGAATCTCTCCTGGCCACAGTGGGTGAGACCCAACACACAGCAGTGCCAAGGTCAGCCCCAGACCCACCAGCTCTGGTAGCAGCATGGGTAGGACAGGGTCAGTCTGTCAGATGAAACAGCACATCACACTGAAGTTCCTCATTTCTTTTTTAAAATGCATTTACAACAGGGTAGTGGTAGGGTCACTGCATGGTTTAATCCCACTTTTTAGCCTAAAAGTGGAGCTGACTCTAGGTCATGGCCCTACAGCATTTCCCTCTCTGCTGTTGGGCTGCAGACTGCCAGCTCCACCAGTGGCACTGGGACAGCACTGGTGTGGGACTGGGGAGCCTGGAATGTGCACATGTGCTCATGAAATGGTGGGGTGAAGGGAAGGACATCAGCCCCAAGGCCACTCTCACTGCCATCGCAGGGCTAAGCCCACCAGAGAGCACCAGGAGCACTGGAGCCCAGGTGAGCTCTCCCACCTGCTGGGCAGGCTCTGTGCCATAAAAGCCAGTCACAGCTTGTCACCTTCAAGGACAGAAATGGGGTCTTAGATCCTAAATGCTGGCAAAATCAGCCAGTAAGCGTGCAGAGCTGTTCCCAATCAAGCAGAGAACCAGTGTAGCTGGGGTACATCCTCACTGCACACTTGCCACACACTTGCTTCCCCTGCATCGCAGCTGGTGAACTCCATGCCACCTTGCCCAGTCCCTGGTGGGAACCAGCTTTTCCCAAGCAAATCAATTTACAAGTTCCCTCTTCCCCCACCCCCCAAAAAAAAAAAACCAACCCCAAACCACCACCACAAACCACTTGGGTGCATTTGGTGAGTTTGCTTGTTTGCCTTCAAAAAAAAATCATGTCACCAGGCACAGCTGGCCACGTTTACGAGTCTATGAAGCTCTGGCACACCCACTGCTAATTCCATGCACAGGTGGGGGTAGCTTTCATTTGGCTCCAGTTCAGCCAAATATTCGGTGGCCAAAGGGAGAGGAAGGTGTGGGATCCAAAATTGGAACATCTGGAGCAGAGCCAAGCAATAACAAATGCAAAGTAAAGTTATAAAGAAAATGACTTAAATGCATAGAAGAGAAAAAAAAAAGTGGAGTTCAAAGGGCTCCCCACGGCCAGCAAGGAGGGAGGCAGGCTCCAGGGTGTCCTTCTGGCAGGAGTTTGGTTGGGTTTGGGAACAGGAAAATAAGTTATGTCAAAAGGGGAGGCAAAACCAACCAGCAGATTAAACACCAGGCATCTGTGTCCCAGCAAACCCCTCTCCTCTGCTACAGATTCCAGAGCATAATGTGATAAACCCGCATTTTGGAATTTTTTGAGTAGCAGCAGAGGGATCAGATTGTGGCTTTGGGTTGGAATCCTCACTTTTAGCCCCCACAATACAGGGATGGTCCTGATGGGCCAGCCTGGACATGCCCCTGGGTCCCACAGCAGTGGCTGCGGGTGCCCCCTGCATCACACAGGCTCCATTTCCCAACAGCCCCACCAGCAGTGTTCAAGTTATATAGAGGAGTAATGCATTTTCTTTGTCTGTTTTCATTGTCTATTGCAGTCTTAATTCTGCAAAACCCCTACGACAGCAAAATATGGCACCATTAAGAACAGCTAATGAACAGATAATGAATTGGGTAATGAACATAACGAGCTAATACTCTCATTCCCCCAAATAGTGGCATGCATCATGTGTGCTCATGAATTACAGCTGCTGAAATCAAAGCCCAAGTGGCCAGCAGGTCATGCTGGAGACATGCATACCAAGCTCATCACAACCCTGCTTTCTGGATGAAAAACACCCACTTTCCAGCAAGACTTTGGGTCTCACCTGGGAGTAAAGAGAGGTGAATGGAACAGAGCCACGGGGAGCACCACTGGCTGCCAGGAGCTCTCACCAGTGCGAGGGCAGAGTCCAGCCCTGGCTGCCATGCCTCACCCAGCAGGCAAGGGCTGATCCCACTCATCTCCCATCATCTGCGATGCACATGCTGAAGCAATCAGCCAGGAAAGGCTGGAAAGCTTCCAAACTTGGAGAGGGCGCAGGGTACACTGGCGTTCCCCGCTGCCCCAGGGCTTCAATACCTCCCACACCAATAAAGTGCAGGTGCTGGGGGATTGCGAGCACTTGCCTGCACACTTCAATAGAGCTTGGATCCTGCCTCCCAGTGCCCCAGCCTCTTCCCACCTCACAACAGGGAAAGCATGGAGGAAGAAAGCCCCATGTATCAACAAAAGCCTCTCGGTGATGAGGATCTCCTTTCCGGGGGACAGCAGGCATCTGGTTCCTATAGCACAGGCACCCACATGTACTATGTGACCCCCATCCCCTCCCCAAAAAGACAGGTCAGCACTCACTGGCTCTGCAGGAAAGAGCTGGGGCTTTGTCTGGGAGAGATGGAGCCACAGCCGAAGCTGCTGATAACCTGAGGTTCGTCAGCCCGAGAGCTCTGCTCCCCAGGGAAATCTTCTCCAGGGACTCCTGGACCAGCATAGCTCCATGTGAGCTTGTGGTACCCACCAGCACCCCATGCTTCAAAACTTCATCCAAATGTTTGGGTGCTTGTGCTCCCCAGAACCCCAGGGTGAAGAGGAGAGCAAGCAGCCCTTGCTGGAGGGAGTGTAGAGCATCCCCACCACTGGCTGGGCCACAGCTCGCAGCTTCCTCCCCGCAGCTGCTGGCCTGTAGCTCTGCTCATCCCTGCCCTGGGCCTCACCCATCCCCTGATGCAACTTCTGAGCACAGATGAAAACAACAAGAAAGCCCATGAATCTAAAATGCTGGGAACAGCTTTTAGGATCACACCTTGGGAGTTAAACACAGACTGACGCTCATCTGTACCACACATCCCTCCTGCAGTACCAGGAGTACCAGGAGCAGCCCAGCACAGGGGACCAGGGTGTTTTCCAGGCACCTACTCATACTGGGGGTCTCATGCAGTCACAACCAGGCTTTTGCGTCCCAGGCCTCCAGGGTGAGGCCGAAGAGTGGGACAGCAAACAAGCCACAGGGGCAGATGGGGGAGCTTGGACACAGGGAACAGCTGCCTGCAGCCCCTCTGAGCATGGACATGTTTGGAACAAGCCTGCAGGATTTGCCCTGGCTGTACCTACCAGGACATCCCTGTCCCTTGTGTCATCCCCACCTCTAACCCTCATGGCTGTCAGAGCTCCTCAGAGTATCCTCTGCCTCCCTGATCCAGCCAGGGCTCCCCAACGGGGTGCTGAGGGGCACTTTGGTGCTGGGAGCCCCAGCAGTGCTCGCCCACCCCATGCAGCACCAGGCACAGAGCCAGGACATAGGGCCAACCCCCTCCTGCTGCCCCCCACAACAGGACCAGCCCACAGGACCCTCCATCCCAGAGCTCATATGAACACCCCATGGTCATCTTTAACCTCAGATCTTTGGCATTATTAATAACATACATGTGGGTCTCGCTTCCCCTGTGGGTTAACATCTGGGCCATATTCATCACGGCCACCGCGGGCTGCAGCCCCCACTCTCCCTGCAGAGCGGGATGGGTCACATCTGAGCACCAAGCCGCTTGATGTGGAGTCATTAGCATGCACAGACTTCCAGCCCAATTACTTGACAGATGAAATCAAGATCCATTGGCCTTATTGTTTGCATCTGGAGGGCTGCATCCGTGTGCGCGCGCTCCTCCTGCCTCCTTCTCCTCCCCAGCCATGCCAGCATTGGCTTCATCTGGATGTCGTTTACCACAGCTTGGCCTATTGGAATGCATCAAACACACCATAATGCAATTAAACCTACACAACAGCCACTTAGGACCAGTACAGTTTGGGTTGGAAGGGGCCTTAAAACCCATCCAGTTCCAACCTCCTGCTATGGGCTGGGACACCTCTCACTGGATCAGGGGGCTCAAAGCCCCATCCAACCCGGCCTTGAACACCTCCAGGGATGGGGCAGCCCCAACTTCTCTGGACAACCTGTGCCAGGGCCTCCCCACCCTTATCATAAAGAATTTCTTCCTAAAGTCTAATTTAAGTCTTCGCCCTTCAATTTTAAAGCCATTCCCCCTTGTCCTATCACTCCATGCCCTTGTAAAAAGTTCCTCCCCAGCTTTCTTGTAGCCCCTTTCAGTTATTGGAAGGCCACTTATCCACAGTACCTTCAGAGAGGAGAATATGCACCATTTCCTGACCCTCCTTTCTCTGCCCATCAGTGAGGAGAGGAGCCCATTGATTTTTCTCTCATGAGCAACTCTTGCAGGAGAAGCTTTGCTCTCCCAGCAAGCATGGAGAGAAGCCCAGGTGGATCCCACCACAACCTCTTTCCAGTTTTGCAGCCAAGCCACTGCTATTCTACCAACCAATTTTACACAAAGGAACAATTATACTTCATTTCTACTCATTAGCATGTTCGACAGCATTGAGCTTGCTTTAAGAGGAAAAAAAGAGGTTGCGTCAGAAATATTTGAGGTGCTGAAGTCAGCACACAGGTGTTGGGGATACAGCAGCGCCCGGCAGCGTGCCAGCACCAGCCCAAGCAGAAAGCTTCTAATCCTGGCGGTTACAGCCCATAAATGCAGGCGTGGGGATGGGGCTCACAGCCCAGCACACCTCAGGCAGCTCTGGCCACTGCAACAGGTGGGCTGGGCTTTGCTCCGGAGCCTCTCCGAGAGTTGTTATTGAGGGGAGAGAAGGTTAATTCTCACCACGTGTCTCCCACTGCGCCTTCATAGAATCATGGAATGATTTAGGTTGGAAGGGTCCTTGAAGCCTTGAAGTTCCACCCCCCTGTCATAGGCAGGGACACCTCCCACTGGATCAAGGGGCTCCATCCAACCTGGCCTTGAACACCTCCAGGGATGGGGCAGCCACCACTGCTCTGGGCAACCTGGGCCAGGGCCTCCCCACCCTCACAGCAAAACATTTCTTCCTGAGATCTCATCTCAGTCTCCCCTCTTTCAGCTGAAAACCATTCCCCTCATCCTGTCCCTGCACTCCCTGATCAAGAGCCCCTCCCAGCTTTCCTGCAGCCCCTTTCAGTGCTGGGAGGCTGCTCTAAGGTGTTCCCATAGCCTTGTCCTCTCTAAGCTGCCCCTGTAGCAGCAGAAGGAATTTGGATTTCTTTTTTCCCCTATAACCCATCTGTCCTTAATTTCTTTGGGGGTTTCACTCCAAATTCTTTAGATTCTACAGCAAATGCTTTGCAGTCTGCAGCTCAGCTAGCTTCAGCAGCTGCCCAGCTCAAGAATACCTGCAACCAGAGCAGAAGGAAAATACCAACCTCACAAAGTCACCAAAAAATTGCCAATTCCCAACCAGCATCACCAGTGGCAACGCAGAAGCAGTGGGAGCTGTTCCTCCACGCAGCAGCAGGGGACATCAGACCACGCACCAGCACTGGTTCCAGCCTCCATTCATCCATCGCTACATGCCATGCTCCATGCATGGAGGAAGAGTGCCAAGCTCTGCCCTGTTTTTGCTAACAATTGGCCTGAGCGGTGCTGGTCCTGCCCAGGATGTGCAGGCATGGCCACGCTCCCGCTGTGCATCCCTTCCCCTCCTGCAGACCAGAGTACCAGGAGGCAGATGGTGCCAGAGCTGGATGGGAGATGTTTCCATTTGCTTTTATCATTTGTAGCAACAAATTGCTTGTTTTGCTCTATTTTGCAATGACGAGATAGTAGCTATGGGCTACGAGCAGAGGGAAATGCCTCAGGCTGGGGAGCAAACCAGTGTCGCAAACACACGGTCCCTGCATGGAGCAATGACAGTGCAGGGCAGTCACTGCTAATTAGCCGCTAATTCACAGACCTCTTTATGGTTTGCAGTCATTTAACCTTTCCCATGGGCTGCAGGTCTGCAACCAGAGCTCTCCCAGTGGGCACCAGGACGGGTCTGCAGTAGCTCCCTGGGGACAGTGGGGTGGCAGTGCCGGTGGCACAGCAGGACCCCTGGTGCCAGCCACAGCCCCATCCCCAGGTTGCTGGGGGCAGCCTGGCTGAGGCTGAGTTCTTGAGGTAATAACTGCTGCCTCTCTAGGACACCAGGACCCAAAAATCTCTCCCTTGCTCTCATGCAAAGCAGAAATTCAGATTCTGCACAATACTGGGCAAAACCAATTCTGCTCCAACAGCGACCCACACAAGCCCACATCCAGGTTCAATTCAGGCCAAGTCTTGGAGATTTAAGCAGAGCCTTGGCTTGACGCAGGCTGTCTATGAGCACACATTCCTCCCTAGAGCCTGTGTCCAAGCCACAGGTTCGATCGGTATCAGGACACTGTGCTGGCCTCAAACGGAGAAATTAAACAAATACCTTGCATATTTTGGCGACTCACACACACGAGCAGCTGTAATTGAGACACGATCTGTCTTGCCCTTCGGCACGTATTGGCAAATTACAGCCTTTCGATATTTCCCAAGTTTAACCTGCATCAAGGTAGAGGTGTTCATCTCGTGTTCACCCATCTCCAGCCCAGCTCCCAGCAACTCCCTCAGAAATAAGAAACACTCCAGGCTTCTCTATGCCCACTGTGCAAACACCCGTGCCAAGAAACCATGGCATTCACATAGGTGGCTGCTGTATCCCAGCCAGGATCCCCAGCACAGCCGGGATGGGCAGTGCCAGGATTTGCAGCATGCAGGGAGCCTGGCTGAGCAGGAATATGTAATTACGGGCTTTTTCTTTCCCCCTCACAAACACTGTACTGCCAAGGCTGACCTAGAACAAGGTAGACAGAAAAAAACAAAAACCAGAAAAAAAAACCAAACAACCCAATCAAACAAAAAAACCAGCAAATCACAGCCCGTCCCGTCCATGCAGCACAGGAGCCCCAGCATCCACCCAGCTTTGCAAGGATCCTCCTTGGACATACACCCCACGGGCAGGCTTGGCTGTATCAACCACCATGTCCTGGAGGGAAACCCTCTCACAAAGAGCCTGAGGGAACACAGCAGCCTCCTTCCTACGAGGGACCCAGCTGAGAGCTGTAGCATCCCCTTCAAATGCCTCCAGCTCCCCTGGCAGTCCATCACTATCCACATGGTCCCACCAGGGATGGACACAGGCTCTGGGAATACAGGTTTCCAGCAAAGACCTGCTCACCAGCAGGGCCATCAGGCAGGTAGTTTGCTCCTCTTGTCTCCAGCAATCTCTACATGGATGGTTTTAGTGTCACAGCACTGACAGAAGCCCCCAAATATCCCCTACCCCAAACCACAGATTGGTCCATTGCAGAGAGGGACAGGACTAACTGCTCCCTCCTTTAAGCCCTGCTCTGGGCTCACCAGGTGCCTCAGTCAGGTGGAGCAAATCAGCCTCATCAGTGCCCAGCCATGCCCTGTGCTCACCCACCGGCTGGGCAGACAGGATCAAGCCCGTGGGATCCCATTTCTGCAGGGCTCTCAGCAGCCGGAACCCTGCAGCCTCACACCTTGGCCAATGCATCCAGGTCTGTAAAGCACCAGGACAAGGAGGGCTGAGCTCTCTATGTCATCGGCCAGCACTTCTGGGCTGGGAAAGGAGGTATTTGTAGTTGCTCAGACTGAACTGGCTGCTTTTTAGCAGGTCATTAATTACAGCAGACTTTAAAGAGCCAGGGAGGCAGATGCAGCCAGCTTGATGAACCGGCCACTGTGGGCCCTGGGCAGTGGAGACAGACAAGAGCTTTTTGGCAGTGCAACAGAAGACAGTGTTTCCCCACCTTGGAGACAAGCCAGCAAGGGTGGCTGAGGCTGAGCCCACCGGTAACACAGGCTGGGCCTCCAGCTCCCATCCCACAGCACCTTGGGGCGCTGGGACAACCCAGAGCAGCTCCATGGGGGCTGCCGGCCTCTCCTTCGCTTCATGGATGAGCTGGGGGTTGGGGAGGGTCAGATCCCTCAGGTACTTGACAACCCAAGAGGTTCGAAAGCTCTTTGAGCACCAAACCCACAATCCCTTGGTGCCTGTTTCCATCCCAGCACCATATGAGCTGGAGCAGCACGGGCAGACAGTCCCTGCCAGTGTTCCCCGCATCCCACTGGAGTGGCCGTGCCCGGTTGTTGCCATCCCTCTGCTGTGTGTGGGCTGGACAGGAAAAGTGGATAATCTCTAGTATTGCATCTTAGGAGCCATCAGTTAAATGAGCTATTTTAATTAAGTGCAAGCTAAGTTATGCGGTAATGTCAGGAGAGATGATAGAAAACACCCTGCTTGGCCTGGCCAACGGGGAAGGATGTGTTGCATGGGCTCCATTAGCCCATGACCCATCACCGACCTCACACCCTGTGTGCTGCTGCACGTTTGCACCCACAAACTCACTCACTTTGAGCCAGATTTCCTGGGAAAAGTGCATGTTGCATGGTTTCCATCCCACCATCCAGGATGGGTGGATGGAGAACACTGCAGCTGGGTTTTCCTTGTCTGAACAGGCAGCAGGGAGCTGCGCTCTGCCATGCCATGATGATCTTAGAGGTCTTTTCCAATCTTCACAATTCTGTGATTTTATGTTCCTACGTCTGGATGGACACACGGACAGGGGACATGGCTAGGAGAGGCAGCACCTCCCACTTGCCTCACAGCCCTGTCAGAGCCTCAATGTTTCGCTCGCCGGAGCCAGTGGCTTAAATTAATCTGCGATTAACTAGTTTGATCTCTTCCTTTGAATTTTGTGCCTGCAAGATTTCTTTTAAAGCGCAGAGAAGTTAATTGCCAGCAAAGCCGTCGCGCTGCTGGCAGGCGCAGCCCTGGCTATTAAATACCAGCCCCGACTCAAGACGTCAGAGGGGAACAAAGATAGACTGTGATGCAGAAAAGATGCACGCATTTAAAATAATCTCCGAAGAATGCAGCCCAGCCCTGAAGACACATGGCTCCGGCGTCCCTCCCAAGCTGATCGTCTCCTCTTTAAATAGACTGCACTGCTTATTCCCTCCCAGTGCCTTTCCACAATTTAGAAGAAAAGACTCCAAGGACACCTTATTACAGCCTTTCAAAACTTGAAGGGGTCTTGTAAGAAAGGTGAGAAAAAACTTTTTAGCAGAGCCTGTAGCAATAAGACAAGGGAGAGTGGTTTTAAACTGAAAGAGGAGAGGTTTAGACTGAATATTAGAAAGACATTTTTTATGCTGAGGGTAGTGAGGAACTGGCACAATTGCCCAGAGATGTGATGGAGGCCCCATCCCTGGCAACATTCAAGGTCAGGTTGGATGGCGCTCTGAGCAACCGGATCTGGTTGAAGATGTCCCTGTTCCTGCAGGGGGGGTGAACTGGATGACCTTCATGGTCCTTTCCATCTCAAACCATTCTATGATTCTGTGATTTTGCATCTAATAACAATGCAGTTCAAACCCATCACCTCCTCCCGGTCCCTCCAGGAAGCCCCTCACTGGATGCTGCTCACCGAGCACATGGGCTCCTCGGAGATGACCTCCACGCCGCTGTGGAGCACCCGGAGCCAGAGCCCGCAGCCCCGGAGAAAATGTGGGGCTTGCAGAAATTCTTGGCGGTCCGCCCACAGCTTCCCTACTCCTGAAATTAAAGGATCGAGCTGCAGCAACCCCTTCCATCTAAATTAAAACGAGCTATATTTACTGTTCACGCTAATTGAATTATATTAACTCCAAGCTGGATGATAAGCAGAGCCGTCCCTTAGAGTTCCTGAACTTAATATGTTTAGTGTTCAGATGAATGCACGCCAGTGTGTCGTCATGTTCAAAGCAGAGGAATTTGGTCCTGGGCTGTTTTCACCCTGTGCTGACAAGGGTGACTGGGAAACTGGGGGATTTTGTGGGGTTGCGGTGCAGAAGTGCTGGTGAATCCAGTGCAAACACAACATTTCTTCTTCCAGCACTGGGGAGTGGAAACCCCACTGCAGCGCCATGGGTGATGCCAGATAGTGATGGCAGCATCCAGATGGGCTCAGAGGGATGCCGGTGCCATGTAGGCACTGAGCAGAACATGGTACCAGCGACAGGAGCAGCTTCTCGCACCAGTCCGTATCCCCTGCTGGGCTGCAGCAGGGCAGGATCCAGCTTCACCCTCTTGCTGGTGCAGGATCCTGTCCTCGTGGTGCCAGCCCCACTGTCCCCATCCCGGCGGCTGCACGGCCAGATGGGGAGGAACAGAGCCCACATCAACCACCTGAAACCTGGGGCAGCGAAGGGGTCTGGGCTGGGGCAGAGAGGCGACATGACAGAGATATCAGTGGACAACACGCTGTCAGCCCTAACGCCATCAAGATGAACTTCTTTCAAAATACTCAGACAGGAGGCTTCAATAAGACCAAAGGACCCTGCCAAGAGTCACACTTCCTATATTGAGGAGCATAAAAGCTGGACATGTAAGACATGAAGAAAGCACTGTCAGGGTAGCTAGTGCCAGCCAGCAAATATATAACAGTGGGAACATGAAATATTAATCACTGGTGCATAAAACAATAGGAAAAACCTGCCTTTTGGGGCAGCCATCAATCCTCACTCAGCAGGGAACATCAAGAGACGCTAATACCATACAGGTTCTGCTTAAATATTTGCCTTCCTTAATGCTCACGCAAGAAGCATTTGCTTTGAAGTTGAAAATAGACGGTAAATGTCTTTTGTGTGAGATGAAACATGATAAGACATGAAACCAGGAGGCTAAACTGTAGTTAATCACGGTGCTTTTACAAGCAACAAATCATTATTGTAGACAGTAAAGTGTATTGCTTAAAAGCGCATGCCACGAGGATCGCAGAGAGGAGAGTCCTGGCCCAGCATCTCCCACCACTGGTGGGTTTTCAGGTCATGGCACATTGGGGTGGCCACAGGAGCAGCTGCGGTGCTGGACCGATGCTGGCACAAGGCTGGCTCAATGCTCACACAGAGCTGGACTGATACTGGCACAAGACTGGATCCATGCTGGTGCAGGGCTGGACTGGTGCTCAGAGAGCTGGACCGATGCTCACAGGGCTGGACTGGTGCTCACAGGGCTGGACTGGTATAGGGCACAGGGCTGGACCGATGCTCACAGGGCTGGACTGATGCTGGTGCAGGGCTAGATTGGTGCTGGTGCAGCCTGGAGCAGGTCTCCTCACAGGGTCTTTTCCCCAGGGCCAGAAGGGTAACGTATTTTGGTGACAGTTCATCCAGCTCTGTGCTGGGGTGTGGGGAGGGCAAGAGTGCTGTGGGCATCCGTGCACCGGCATCGCTGTTTCAAAGGCTGGCACCGACTCTGTCTGCACCTATAGCATGGGATGGGGTTTGACTGGGTGTGATCAGTCCCACCCTGGGCAAATTCTGGGAGATCCATCCAGAGAAGCCACCCCCAAAAACTTGGGATGCACTTGGGTGGCTGATGGAGCCTGCAGTGGACATGGTACGGGTAAGGGAAGGACAGCAATGCTGTCAACCCACACTGCACCCTGGTGCAGCTGGCAGCCGCTGCCAAGTGCAGGAGCCTGTCTGCACCACAGCACACACATGCGTCAGGACAGGTATCTCCCACATCAAAAATGAAGCTGATGATTAGAAGCGATGTGCACTTAGGAGCGTGAGATAAGACCCCAAAGCAAACGTATAAGTATGACTGATTAACAAATAGAGCCTCACAAATTGCCTTAAAAAGTCAGATCTCAACAGCTGGGAAGGAAAAAAGAAAAAGATTTAACTTTTCCTTGGGCTAAACATTTTTCCAGCAGGCTCAGACTCGCTCTGAATGTTTCCAGTCATTATCTCCCTAATTAATGCACACCACAAACCGAAAACAAATTTCCCCACCTTGTGGCTCTGGGAGGTTCAGCTGGATAAAATAAAGCTCAGGAATCAGGTCAGAGATTGCCCCCCACCCGGTGAGTAGTGTCTTGGGGTGGGAGGCAGCCTGGAACAGGGAGAGATTATGTTATTATCAGTGAATGAAGTGGAATAAGCCTTTAATTTTCTTCAGCTGGTTCTGGATGTGCAGAGGGGCAGGTGAGCTCCTGGGATGAAGCAGGTGAGCCCAGAGACGGGGAGGCATCCTGCCAGCAGCCCCTATCCCAAGGTAATCAGGAGTCAGTAGTATTTTTTTTTTAATTACCATGACTTTGTTTTCACTCAAAAGCAGTTTTGGCCGTTACTGCATTTTCACAGCCCCAAAAGGAATTCAGATAATCCCCTCTAAGCAAATGGATGCTCCAGAGTCCATCACTGGGACAGGACCTCGGTGCAACTCAGGGTCTCAGCTCGGGGTGAAGGTGCCCATTTGCTGGGATCAGGCTATGCCCCCCACCCCAAGGAATGCTCCAATGTGCAAATCCCCAGAATTCCTGCTTTGGGGTATCAGTGTGCAGCTGCAGCCAGATGCCCCCTCCTGCCCTTGGTGTGCCACCCTGCCCATGGACTTGCCGGCATGGGGGAGCCCATGGAGCTGGAGCAGGAAAAAAGCATTAATTGAAGGGTAAAATTAAATAACGTAACACAAACAGAAACAAAAGAGCCCTGCAGAAAGGGATCTGGGCATTCTGGTCAACCATGAGCCAGCAATGCCCTGGCAGCCGGGAGGGCAAAACGTATCCTGGGTGCATCCAGCACGGCATCGCTTCCAGTCAAGGGAGGGGATTGTCCTGTTCTGCTCCATGGCCCCACCTTGAACTCTGGGTTCAGTTTTGGGCGCCACAGTATAAAACGGACATAAAGCTACTGGAGAGTGTCCAGAGGAGGCTACAAACCTGGTGAAGGGACTAGAGGGGAAATCACATGAGGAGTGGCTGAAGTCACTTGGTCCGTTCAGCCTGGAGGAGACTGATGGGAGACCTCATTGCAGTCTGCAGCTTCCTCACAAGAGCAGGCGCTGATCTCTTCTCTCTGGTGACCAATGACAGGACCTGAGGAAGTGTCAGGAAGATGTGCCACGGGAGGTTTAGGTTGTATATTAGGAAGAGGTTTTCACCCAGAGGGTGGTGGAGCACTGGAACTGCTCCCCAGGGAAGCAGTCACAGCCTGACAACATTCCAGAAGCATTTGACCAACATCCTCAAACTCACTGTGTGAATGTTGGGGTTGTCCTGTGCAGGGACAGGAGCTGGACTTGATGGTCCTTGTGGGTCCCTCCCAACTCAGGACACTATGATTCCATGATCCCTGTGAGGCTGTGCAGCCCATTTGAAAGCCAAGTGACTGTTTCAGGTAAGAGCAGGGGACTGCCTGCCCAGCCTGCTCGCTCCTCCTGGCACTGACTCCAAGGAATAACAGTAATTAGAGCTTCCTAATGTCTCCAGGTCATTTTGGTTTTCCTTGAATAACGTAATTTCTACAGGGCTTGTCATCTTTATTAGGAGAATTAATGTAAATCTCCGGGCTCTGGCCGCTTTGCCGTCCGCCGGAACCATCCCAAGGAGGTCAGAGGGGCAGGTCCTCTGCGTGGCATGCAAATAAAACAATTAAAAAATTAAAAAGGGAGGTCAGCTGGAGGCTACAGCAGAGGAAATTAATGATTTTTTAAACAACGAGGGAAGTTTGCATCGGGCCAGTAATGTAATTCGATTTCTGCCATTAAACCCATGTGGCTGCTGTGGGGCCTCTTCTGCCCAACTAAGCAAAACCCTCTGATTAAGCCAGAGTTGTCATTAGTGTAATCATCAAATGAGGATGGATGGCAGCGGGGGAGGCCTGGCTGGAGCCCAGCAAAGGCAATGGGAATACCCGCAGATGCAGGGTGAGGGAAGGGCAGAGCAGGTTCCCTCCTGCTCCAAGCACCCAACGTGCTCCAGGAAAGGATGTGGGACCCCACTGCCCAGGATGGCTGGGGGTGCTTGATGGAGTTGGAAAGGGGGATATACCCTACAAGGTCACATCCTGCCCAGGGCAGGAGTGGAGTCCCAATCCCTGGAGGTGTTCATCGTATAGTCGTGGCACTTCAGGACATGGTTTAGTCATGGTTTAGTGGGATTGTGTTGATGGTTGAACTGGATGAGCCTGGAGGTGTTTTCTGTCCTTTAAGGTCTATGATTCTATGATCCTGCACCCTCAGCACCAGGCACTGCTGGGAGCCCTCCAGCCTTATAACGCCCCTGTCAAAATTCCAGCTCTGGCCAGATCATAGAATCATAGAATTGTTTGGTTGGAAAAGACCTTTGAGATCATCAATTCCAACTTTACCTGTCCAGTATTAAACCATACCTGAGCACCTCATCTGCCCATCTTTTGAACACCTCCAGAGATGGTGACTCAACCACCTCCGTGGGCTTCAGACTTCCAGTGCCTGAGAGTCCTCGCAGTGAAGGAACTGTTCCTGATGTCTCATCTAAACCTCCCCTGGAGCAACTTGAGGCCATTTCCTCTCTTTCACCTGTCACTTGGAAGAGGAGACCAGCACCCACCTCACTACAACCTCCTTGCAGGCAGCTGTAGACAGTGATGAGGTCTCTCCTCAGCCTCTCTTTCTCTCAAGATCTCCAGGAAAATGCCCCATCCTCATTTAAAGCATCTCGAGGGGTTTTTGGCTCCGGGCAATCGTCCGTCTCGGTGGATTCACTGGAAGAGGAGCCCATTGCCTCCTCCTTCCCTCCCTGAGGCGCCTGGGGAGGATAAGGAAAAGCACTTGCACCCTCCCGTGCCTGCATGCAGGAACTGCAAGGCAGCATGGAAGCAGGGCTGGATCCCTCGCCAGCCCACGAGTGGCAGGAATCATCACGGCACTGCAGCATCTCAGGGGAACCCTCAAAAAATACCTTCTTTCCCAGAGGTGGTGGGACAGGAGGTGCCCCGGGGATGGATGCTCTCATGGGAGGTGTCCCAGGGATGGATGGTCCTGTGAGAGGTGCCCCAGGGATGCATGGTCCCGTGGGAGGTGTCCCAGGAACAGGTCGTCTCACAGTTATCCACGGTGGGAAGCAAAAGGGCAGCTCCTGCCCTCTGGGGCTCACGTGGAGGTCACCAGACCAGCACAAAGCAGCAGATCAGAGGATTAATTGGTCAAACAGCAGCTTGAACCTTCAGGTTGGAGCCTGATTAATAATTAGAGCCAGAGGTCATCCTGCTCACGAGGAAAGCGGCCAGGGCAACGTCATGGGGCACAAGCCCACAGCAGGGGAGGAGAAAATGTGGTGCTGGGTCCTGTGCTACAGAGTGGACTTTACCCCCTTGGAGGGGGTAACTGGATTCGGGCAAAGCTCACTTCAAGTCTCCACCCTCCATGAATCCGGTATCCAACTGTGCCAGGGTTAAGATACTTTTGCAAGGTAGAAAAGAGTTGTAGTTTTCAGTCTTGCAGGCAGCTTTCTGCAGGGAAGCTATATTAGACACCTCTAAAATTCATATTCACTCTGCCCAGAACCTTGCCAGCCCAGAAGGTACCAAGAAGACACTATGAGACAAGATAAAACCAGCTCCAGTTGGGCAACATTGCTAGAGAGTGAAAAGGAAACCTTCCCCAATGACAGTTTTGACCCTGGGAATGCCTGAAGGCCTCCAGTGCATGAGCATCTGCCTTCCACGCAGCAAAACCTGGGGGCGCAGTGACAGACATGGGATAAAAATCACACCCACCCACCTCAGGGCAACCCTTCAGGCTGCGGGACCAGGCTGGATGCAAGCCAGCGGTGTCGACACCTCGGGTCACTGCATCCGCAGCTGGAGACAGAGACTCCAGGTGAAACCTGCTCTCAGTCTTCGGCCCAGGGCTTCACACCTGTTGGTGCCTCCAGTTCTGGAGCCCTCAGCACAGGAAGGACATGGAGCTGTTGGAGTAGGTCCAGAAGCAGCCACGAAGGTGATCCAAGGGCTGAAGCACTTCCCATATCAGGACAGGCTGAGAGGGTTGGGGTTGTTCAGCCTGGAGAAGAGAAGGCTATGGGGACACCTTAGAGCAGCCTCCCAGTACTGAAAGGGACTGCAGGGAAGCTGGGGAGGGGCTCTTGATCAGGGAGTGCAGGGATAGGACAAGAGGAATGGTTTTCAGCTGGAAGAGTGGAGATTGAGATGAGATCTCAGGAAGAAATGTTTTGCTGTGAGGGTGGGGAGGCCCTGGCACAGGCTGCCCAGAGCAGTGGTGGCTGCCCCATCCCTGGAGGTGTTCAAGGCCAGGTTGGATGGGGCTTTGAGCCCCCTGATCCAGTGGGAGGTGTCCCTGCCCATGGCAGGGGGCTGGAACTGGATGGGCTGTAAGGTCCCTTCCAACCCCAACCACTCCATGGTTCTACAATTCGTACCTGCTCCGCACGCATCTCACCTCCAACTCAGCCTCCCCATCATTGCAACCAACACTGGGCAAACCGAGCAGAGAAGAAATCCCATGGCAGACTCACTGGGGTGCCATCACCATCGCTTTTGAAAAGAAGAGGTTCTTTCTCCAACAGTGAATCAATGCTTTATTTTGAATATTAAAAGAAGTACAAGACCAGAGCTCTAGGTAGTGACCTGGTGTGTTGTGTTTTTCAGTGCCCTCAGTGGGATCGCAACAGCACCAACAGCACATCCACACCAAACCACTTGTGTGTTGCACTAGAGCTCCACTGTCAGACCTATGGGTCAGCAACAGGTTTGCTGTCTTCAAAAATCCTTGTGGATTAATCTCAAAGAGGAGGATTTGTAGGGAAGGCCATGAATCAGATGCTGAATTAAGGAGAAATCAGCACCACAGCCCTTCTGAGCACAGAGGGAGTGATGTGATTCCTAAAGCCTGAGTTGTACTAAGTGCAGCCCGTGAGCCCAATGCCAGCCTCGCTCGCACCAGAGTACGGCAAGGAGGACCCATCAGTGCCGCTGGGGTTCATAGCACAGTGATAGATCTGGTGTAAAGCCAAGGCAGAATCAAGCCCAGAGGACATGGGAAATCTTGAACTGTGCAAGATGGGTAGAGGGGTAAAATACCTGGATACTGTCCAGCAGGATCATAAAATCATCCTTGCCCTAGCACCCTGGCAGGGTTTATATAGGGCAATTCATACCATGATCCCAGCCCAGAATAGCACCAGGGATTAACCCAGGCTCTGACCTCAGCTAATCCAGTGTTACTACCTGGAAGCAGCAGCGGAGTGACTTTGGGTTGCATCAGTGCCGCGGCGGAATCGACCTCTCCTGGCTGCGATTTGAGAGCATCCTGGCTCAGCTGAAGTCAACAGCAAAACTGCCCCAGAGCTCAGCAGAGGCAGGACTGCAGCATGCATGCTGCTCCAAAAAGGATTCGGGAGTAGCTGCTGCCAGCAGAGACGAGGATGCTGTGGAGAGCAGATGGCTGAGGATGGGGTAAGGGTGGGTAAAATGAAGACCTGCAGCTTTTACATCACCCCAATTTGTGTGAAACATCCTCAGGCATAGGTCACACGACTTGCCACCCAACCCACACAGAGCTCCAGCAGCACCCCTT
The DNA here is from genome assembly GCA_033558235.1 of Neomorphus geoffroyi. Classification (NCBI taxonomy): domain Eukaryota; kingdom Metazoa; phylum Chordata; class Aves; order Cuculiformes; family Neomorphidae; genus Neomorphus; species Neomorphus geoffroyi. The sequence continues at coordinate 2,520,276 of JAUMJM010000038.1, forward strand.
CCCCTCCTCCAGCTCCCCCCGGTACCCCAAATTGGAGCAGCCCTGAGAGAGAATTGGCCCAGGGAAACCAGGAGCTTCTTCGGGGTTTGTCTCGCTCACGGTGTCCCCTTGGCCAGATGCTGCACCCCAAGGTGTGAACACAGGATCAGCCCAAGAGCAGTGTGCCAAGTAGAACAGCTCGCTTAATTCTCCTTCAGGTCTGCTTTGCCTAAGAGAGGAGAAGGAAAGATCAGGGCTTGCATCTCTTCCTCCAGAACCCTAAGCCATATAATGGTTATTTTGCTACGTTCAGCTAACACCTTACAATCACCACCATTCAACAAGTGGGACAGCAAGTCCTGGCTCACTGCTGCCCTGCCCTAAATGTGCCCTCCCAAAGCCTTTTTCTGACTCAGTAAAGCAATGAGCACAATAAGCACAACAGTGAGAAGCTCTGCCCTTCCTGACAGACCCACTCCCCACCTGCAGCACAGCTGCAATATTCAGAGCTCCCTCCTGACCTCGAGTAGTGAACCAGCAAACCGATGAGAAGGCTCTGCAGAGAACTTCTAGTGGCCTTCCAGTACTGGAAGGGGCTTCAGGGAAACTGGGGAGGGACTTTTTACAAGGGCATGGATTAACAGGACAAGGGGAAATGGCTTTAAATTGGAAGGGGGAAGATTTAGATTAGACATTAGGAAGAAATTCTTCATGATGAGGGTAGCCAGGCCCTGGCACAGGTTGCCCAGAGAAGCTGTGGTTGTCCCCTCCCTGAACGTGTACAAGGCCGGGTTGGATGGGGCTTTGAGCAGCCTGGTGCAGTGGGAGGTGTCCCTGTCCACGACAGGGGAGCAGAACTGGATGGGCTTCAAAGTCCCTTCCAACCCAAACCATTCCATGATTCTACGAAACTCTCCCAGCCCATTTTCTTCCACCACAGGAGCCCCTGCCCTCATTTTGCACCACCAGCAGAAACGCCCCAGCACCCGGCTGTGGCCACTTCTCAGACACACGGAGAGCTGTGGCCACATCCAGGAGCTCCAGCATTACCCCGTGGACGGGCACGAAGCCTCCAAGCCACCCACTGAGCAGACTGACGCATGCGATATTTGCTGAGGATGCCAGTGGCTCTTTGGCTTATCTGAGCCACCAGACGCCGTGCCGCAAGCACAGCATTGCACACAGCGTGGCTGGGCTATCAGCGGCTTCCCCCAAAATAACAACGAGGGCTGAAGCAGCTGCCAGATTGCAGCCTTTACCTTTCGGGACGAACTTGAGCGAGCTGCTGAATATTCAGAAGCGGGATTGCCCCCTCTTTGGCCCATCATTGAGGAATTCATGGCCGAGCCCGTTGCCACACTTGCCACAAGACACCTGGAAGGGCAAGGAGAGCGTTTGGTGGAAAAAACTGTGAGAAAATCTAGGGGATGATGTGATTGAGAGCAGCCCTGCATAGAAGGACTTGGGGTGCTGATTGATGAGAAGCTCAACATGAGCCGGCAATGTGTGCTCACAGCCCAGAAGGCCAAACTGTGTCCAGGGGTGCATCCAAAGAAATGTAGTCAGCAGGGCCAGGGAGCGGATTCCGCCCCTCTGCCTGCTCTGGTGAGACCCCACCTGGACTATTGTGTCCAGTTCTGAAATCCCCAACATAAGAAGGATATGGAACTGTTGGAACAGGTCCAAAGGAGGCTACAAAGATGATCAGAGAGCTGGAGCACCTCTGCTATAGAGGAAAGTATTCACAATGAAGGTGGTGAGACACTGGCACAGGTTGCCCAGGGAAGCTGTGGATGCCCCATCCCTGGAGATGTTTAAGGCCAGGTTGAATGGGGTCTTGAACAGCCTGGGCTAGTGGGAGGTGTCCCTGTCCACGACAGGGGATTGAAACTGGATGATCTTTAAGGTCCCTTCCAACCCAAACCATTCCATGATTCTATGAAGAAGCCCATGGTTTGGAGGGTTTTTTGCTGTTCCCAAGCATTTCTGCATCAACACCTTTAACGCCCCTGGCCGCTCCTTGCGCTTGGCCACACTGTCCTCATGGATGGTCTCGGTGAAGGCTGGCCACGGAGATGAGTGCTCATACTTGGCACGGCTGGAGAAGAGCTCATGGCCACACTTGGCACATACGTAGATGCCTGGGGAGGGCAACAGGAGAGGGGTCAGTGCTGAGGGGCAGCCCCCCAGCCCTGTGCTCCATCCAGCTGCCAGGAATTGGGTGGAGGAGGAGGAGGCAGTGGTGGGGACATGTCAGCAGGGTGATGGGACACTCATGCTGGACTTTGCCCATGGGGCAGGATAAGCATTCCCTGTAGGAACTCCTCCACAGGACGTGTCCCCTCCAAGCCACCCCCTACGGGGATCCCCCAGCCACACCTTTCCCCCAGCCACACCTTTGCAGGCAGCATGTCCGACATCCTCCTGGCCCAGCTCCACGAGGGAGATCCTCCCAAAAGGACCCCAGAGAGAGGACCCCCAGCCTGGTCCCTACTGCTGGAGGATGCCTCACACAAAGGATCCCCCACATAAACCCCTACCCCAGGGACCTGACCCCCTGCCAACCCCCCAGCCCCACGGGGGGAACCCTGAAACAATGACCCCAGAGAGAGAATCCCCAGCCTGGTCCCCACTGTCAGAGGATGATCTGACAGTGACCTCTCCCATAAAACCCTACCCCGGGGACCTCAACCCCTGCCGCCCCCCCCTCCCCCCCCCACGGGGGCATCTTCCAAAAGGACCCCAGAGAGGGGACCCCAGCTCTGTGCATTCCCCAAAACGACCTCAGAGAGAGAATCCCCAGCCCGGTTCCCATGGCTGGAGGATGCCCCACACTAAGGACACCCCCATACACCCCCCACCCCGGGGACCTCACCCCCTGCCACCCCCAACCCCACCCGGCTCCACAGAGAGGAGCCCCCAGCCTGGTCCCCACTGCTGGAGGATGTTTCACATGAGAGACCCTCCCTCCCATTCACCCCCACCCCAGGGACTTCACCCCCTGCCACCTCCCCAGCCTCACAGGGGGGATCCCCCCGACCCCTGGAGGAACCTCCACCCCCGCTCACCCGGCTGGAAGTGGTCCTTGAAGACCTCTCCCCCCAGGAAGGAGCAGAACGACATGGCTGCGCCCGCCACCCCCGCCCGGCAGCCGGGCCCGCCCCGAGCTCGCCCCGCCCCGAGCCCGCCCCGAGCCCGCCTGGGGGCGGTACGGGAGGGCACGCGGGGGGGTCCTGATGTATCTGGGGTCCCGGTACCCGTGGGGCATCCTCCAGCCCTGGGGACCGGGCTGACGGTCCCCTCCCTGGGGTCCTTTTGAGGATCCCCCTCCCCGTGGGGCCGGATGGGGGGAGCAGGGGCTGAGGTCCTCCAGGGTAGGGGGGAATGGAGGGGTCATTCCTGCAGGGGATCCTCCAGCCGTGGGGACCAGTCTGGGGGTCCCCTCTCTGGGACCAGGCTGGGCGTCCCCTCTCTGGGATCCTTGTGGCCGGGATCCCCTCCACGAGGCCCAGGATAGGGGGAACAGGGGGTGAGGTCCCCGGAGTGGGGTGAATGGGGAGGGTCCTTTGTGGGGGGCATCCTCCAGCCGTGGGGACCAGGCTGAGGGACCCTCTCTCCCTCTGGGGTCCTTTTTGGGACACCCCCCCCATAGGGCCGAGTGAAGGGTGGCAGGGGCTGATGACCCCCAAGGTCCTTCCTGTGGGACATCCTCTGTCAGTGGGGACCAGGCTGGGGGTCCCCTCTCTCGGGTCCTTGTGGGGGGATTCCCTGCAGAGCCCCCCGGTGGGGAGGGGGTGGTGGGGAGACCCCCGTTGAGAGAGGGGGGTACCGGTATCGCGGAGGGGGATGTCGGTACTGGTGATGGGGCAGCTCCGCCCCGAACACCCCACACCATGGAAAACCCCGGCCTCCGCAGAGCCCCCCGGTGGGGAGGGGGCGGTGGGGACAGCCCCGAGCAGGGGGAGGAACGGGGCGGGGCAAGGCGGGGCGGAGCGGGGACCCGGCTCGGAGCTGCGGATGCTTTGGCACTGGCGGCTGCAGCGGGGCGAGCTGCAGCCCGTGAACGGCATCCACACCGGCACCGGGAACTGGCATCGGGAACTGGCACCGGCATCCACACCTGGTACCGACACCTGGACCGACCCTCTGTGCCTCCAGCACCGGCTCTGCACCCTCGGCACCGGTACCGACCCGCCTCTCCCGGTACAGACCCGCCTCTCCTGCACCGGCATCAGTCCCTGCATCCCGGTACCGGCATCAGTCCCTGCATCCTGACACCGACCCACCTCTCCTGCACCGGCATCAGTCCCTGCATCCTGACACCGACTCGCCTCTCCTGCACCGGCATCACTCCTTGGATCGTGGCACACCGTCCCTTTTCTCCCGGTACTGGCATCACTCCCTGGATCCCGGCACCGGGACCGCCCAGCCTCCTTCAGCACCGTCCCCGTCCCTTCATCTCCGGCACAGGATCTGGTCCTTCCCCACACCGGGACCGATCCTGCTCCTTTCCCCACTCCCTGGCACCGGTACCGCTTCTCCCAGTGGGTCTCCCCGGTGCACCAGGACTGCCGGTCCTTCTCCAGCACCAGTACCCCCTTACCCACCCCAGGGGCCAGGGCAGCCGCAGCCCCTCCAGCAGCCCGGAGCGGGTGAGGGATCTTGAGCAGATCCTGAGGGGTCAGAGAGGTCCCCCACCACACACCCACGCATGGGGACCACTCATCCCAGCACCCCAGGAGCATAGGGAGAGGGGTCACCCCTAGGGATCCTGCCCACGCAGCGCAGGGAGGTGATGCGGGTTCCAAGCTGTGTCCCTTGGTGGGGTGGTGGGACTCCAAGAGGAGGTGGCAGCAGCCCCGCATGCGGCAAGGTAAGGGCTTTGAAGGTGAACTGCAGGCAGCCGGTTCTTGGCAGGCTCCAGGAGGTGACGAGCTGTATGCAGCTTCCCTCTCCTTCTGAAAAACCTGGCATGACAAGTCTCTTCTTCTCTAGTTTTATCTGGATGAGTCCTCATCCAGTGGATTCTCACTGAAATTGCACCTTGCTTGGCGCAAAAGCAGAAATGCCAGCACCCTTCGGACAGAAGCCAGGGAATGTCCCAAGGAGCTGGCTCTGTGGCCAGTAGCAAAGCACTTGAAAGTACCCTGCTCCCTAATGCCAACAGACTTGTCCACCAGCCAGCTGACCCCAGGGCAGCACCCAGGATATGTCCACCAACCAGGAGCTCACCCAGGGCTGCACCAGGAATGTGTCCACCAGCCAGGAGCTCACTCCAGAGTGGCACCCACAATATGTCCCCCAGCCAGGAGCTCACCCCAGGGCTGCACCAGGGATACGTCCCCCAGCCAGGAGCTCACCCCAGGACTGCACCCAGGATGTATCCACCAGCCAGAAGCTTGCTCCAGGGCTGCACCCAGCATGGAAACCCCATGGGGCCAGCGCTGGCGACGCTGCTGTCCGCTGGGTGCTGCCGGTTTGAATTAGGTCAGGCTTTCATCTCAGGCAGGCTCAGCTCCCCGCTTCAGCCCCGGGGATTGATGATTCGTGGCAGGCGCCTGGGCAGGGGGAGGAAGGGGCTCTCGCTGCTGCACCGCAGGTCAGCGGGAGCCAAGGATGTGTTGGATCATTGTGCTGAGAACAAGTGATGCGCTGTTTTGAAAGTATCTCCCTTATGATCCTCTGAGATCAGAGGAGCGAAGTGTCAGGAAAGGCTCCAAACAGACTCAAGGGCTGTGTACACCTTCATGGTGCAAATTTTCAGGCAGTGGAAGAAACCACAGCGGTTGCCAGGACCCTGTGTGTTAGTGTTGGTGTCCACCTGGACATCTGCTGCTGACCAGAAAGCCTTTTCAGAAGGTGAAGCTGTGCCTGTGCTAATGAAACAGAGAGGTGAACCGGCCAGGTCCTTCCCCAGGGTTGTGTCCTGGTGAATCCAGGGCTGAGACCTGTAAGGGCCATGCCACGAGGGATGCGAAGGTCTCAGGATGCAAAGGTCTCAGTACAGACCAAGCTCCCTTCACTCCATGATGGCCACCACATGTTAGAAGCTGCTTTTGGCACCAGCAGAAGCCTCCACGCAGGGAGGCGTGGGGACAGATGAGGACAGGGATAGCTGAGAGACGGGCTGAAGCAAAGTCCGTGGCAGAGGCAAGGTTGAGCTTCAGCCTTTGGACAGGGATGGGGTGGCAGGAAGGTTTTGGGGGGAGGGTCACTGGGGGACCAGACTGGGTGCTGGGGCTGGCTCTGAGCATAGAATCATAGAATCATTAATGTTGCAAAAGCCCTCTAAAATCAAGCCCAACCATCATCACAATGACAGCATGCCTACTAAACCATGTCCCACAGTGCCATGTCTACATGATTTTTGAACCCCTCCAGGGATGGAGACTCCACCACTGCCCTGGGCAGCCTCTGCCAGTGTTTCACCATTCAGTGAAGACATTTTTCCCAATATTCAATCTAAACCTCCTCTGACACAACCTGAGGCCATTTCCTCTCATCCTACCCCTTGTTACTTGGTTGAAGAGACCAGCATCCACCTTCCTCCAACCTCCTTTCTGGGAGCTGCAGAGAGCAATGAGGTCTCCCCTCAGCCTCCTCTTCTCCAGAGTAAACAATCCCAGGTTCCTCAGCTGCTCCTTATGACATTTGTGCTCCACACCCTTCCTCAGCCTCATTGCCCTCCCCTGGACCATCCTGAGGTGCTGGTGGTCCAGCCGTGGCACCCAGCGGAGTCCATCCCCGGTGCTCCCCACCCTTGCAGGCACCCACAGGCCCCAGAAGTGGCTGCATTTCAGCAGCGCATCTGTAGCCCCCGCTGTTCTTGCTGTCCCTGCCAGATGAGAACTCCCATACAAGCCCAGGCTATTATTATCTCCGTCTTCCACCGTGCTGATGGTCTCTCAGGAAACAGTCGTCTTTTTTCTTTCTTTTTTTTTTTTTTTTTAGCTCTTAAAACCCACGAATCTCAGAGCTGTTGTAACGAGCAGCCAGACACGGTGGAGCAGAGAACCAGACCTTCACCAGGCACAGGGGAGCCAGCATCACCCTAACCCAGCAGGGACACGGAACGGTGGCCAGGCAGGACCAGCTGAGGACCAGCCCCAGAGCTTTCTGGTAGGCACAGCTGAGGGCTGGGGAGGGTGGTGGTCAGCACTGGGGATACTGGGGATGCCAGAGGGCCACTGAGGAACCTGCATAATGAGGGTCAAGTGGGGGTCCTGGCTGCCCCCCACCTGCCATCCTTGGGTGGGATGTCTATGGAGCCCCATGGCATAGGGGAAGGGGTGCCTCTCAGGTCCAGCTCTTCTGCTTATTTTCCTCTGCTCACTCCCCATTTTGCTGTTCTGGTGCTTCACCCAGTGCCCAGGAATCCTCTGTGTGCCAGCAAATGTCAGTGGTGCCAACAATGCCAGCAGCACTGGCACCACGGGCTGGATGGCAGCAGCCCCCACTGCCAGGGTGCTGGGTATCACCAGGATCATCACCCATGGGTTGTTTGGGGCTAACAAGTGGCTCCTGCAAATCAGAAGCAAAGCAAAAGCCACACAGCGTGAGATTACATAAACGGCGCCAGAGGCAGCTGCGGCACAGCCTGTAATTAATGGGTGGCAATGACGGGCTTTGAACATCCAGGGCGACGCAGATGCTGGGTGTGAGACAGCCTGAGGAACAGGATCCTGCTCAGCCCCAGCTCCCATGGCGGGGTCCCCTGCTCCTGCAGGGATGCTGTGAGGGGAAGGGGGCAGAGGTGAAGCTCGAGCATCCCACGAACCCCATGGCTGCCCTGCAGAGCCCATTCTGCAGCCTCCCGTCCTCCCTCCCAAACCCATGCACAGGGCACGGTGGTGCCAGCCCCGCTGCTTTGGCGGGAGTGCAGGTATGGAGGCATCACAGTGGCTGCTGGGAACAGGACAATGCTTTACCATGGCTGGGAACACCCTCAGGGCTACAGAAACTTTGTGTTAGGAAAACTTATGTGCCCCTCCAGTAAAAACAGGGATTATCCCTCTGCTTCCAGAGCATCCTCCTGCTGAGCTGGTGCTGCAGAGCAGGCTTGTTTCTCTTCGGGTTTACGCAGTGCATTAAGCAAAGGCCAAACCACTGCTGATTAAGTGAGAAACATTTACAGGAGTCAAAATCCTGCCCGCTGGTTGGCATTGCATCCCTCTTCAGACCCTGCATTTGCAGTGGGATCAATGGAATGTCCTGATATTGGAAAATGCCCCTTGTTTCACTGCAGATCTCATGGCTCTGGGTACTTGGAGGCTCTGTTGCTGATTGCCTAGCTGGGATTTATGATCGTTATCCAAACTGTTCTGCACACACAGAACATCTTACCATGGTGCCTTCTCTGTCCCAGCCCTGCTGGGAAGCGCAGGGAGAGATCACAAGCCTTCTGTCCACTGGCAGCCTCACTGCCCTGAAGGCATCCTGAAATAGGGATCCCCCAGCCTGTGGTGACGGGGTCCCTGGGGACACCCTATCCTGCTCGGTGGCTCATGGCGATGTTGATGGGGAAGGCAGGACCAGGGCAGGGACACGCTGTGCCTCGAGATGGCACGGAGCTGAGTGCTTCCTCCCATTCCCCTGGCAGCACCAGCGATGCGAGCAATGGCAGACCAGGCTGCAGCGGCTGTGGATGCTTCTCCAACCCTGGCACCGTCCCCAGGCTCACCTCAGCATGGGGACAGCGATGGGCTGACACCCCATCCCGCCAGCATGAGGGAGGATGGCGGTGGCCGGGATGGCTGTGGGCTCATGTTCTCAGCAGATGGGAATACGAAGCTTCCCCCATCACCCCAGCCAGGCAGGATGCTCCTGGCTGACCTCTCTCGGGCCCCTCAGCCCCGGCTGAGCCCAGCCAGGTCCCACACGGCCCCATCGTCCCCAAGTGTGTCCCCATCGGAGAGCCGAGCCGCTCTGCTGCGGCTGCGGGAGGCAAGGTTGGAGGACACCAAGAGGCGGCTGTCGGAGGCCGTGCAGGAGCCCCTCAGCCGGCTCAGCCGCCTCATGGCCGAGGAGAGCAGCCCCACAACCCGGGCAAAGGTGGGCGGTGGGGAGCAGGACATGGGGGGCTGTGGGGCTGGGGGATGCCGGGCACGGGATTGGAGCCCCTGGGAGCCCACCCTGAACTGCCGCTATGAGATCTGCTCCTACGGGGATGTGATCCAGGTGGTGGAGGTGGCACAGCAGGATGCCAAACCCCAGCTGCCAGCTTCAGAGGAGCCACCACCAGCACAGCCAGGGAGCACGGTGCCAGGCAGAGCCCTCGCCTCCGTCGCCCTCCTTGCCTATGGCTACTTCATCATGCCGCTGCCACCCTACGCTGCCGGCCTCTGCCTGGGGCTCGTCTGTGGGCTGGTGCTGGGCTTCCTCGCCATCCTCCTCCTCCTACCGAAGCCTCCACCGGTAGCACGAGGACCACGGTGCTGCCTGCGCCCTGAGCTGCTCCCGAAGGAGCCGTGGGAAACCCTCCACCTCCAGGTAGGAGAGGTGTGATCCAGGATGGGATGCTGGGTGGTGGCTGGATGGAGCCCAGGGCTAGAGGTGCAGCACCAAGACAGTGCTGAGCCCACGGCAGGTGCCGGCTGCCACCCTGGATGGCACAGTGGGAAGCAGCCGGCCCCCTCTCCATCCAGGGCTGGATGAACCAGCTGCACGCCTATGACCCCGAGCTTTTCCACCCCTCACTCACGCACTCTGTGCATGCCACACTGGATGGAGCCACCCTCAAGCTTTCCTACCCCAAGAGCAACATCCCGCGCCGAGCCACCTTCGAGGAGGAAATCCTCGATGTTGCCTTCATTAGCCACCGCTGCTACGACCTGACCGATGCCAAGGTGAGCCCAGAAGTGCTGAGGACCCTCCTACGAGAGTGGGCACCCTTCCCTTGTGGGGTTCCCCAGTACCCTGGCCTCACCACTGCTCTCGGTGTGGCAGGTATTCCTCTGCCCCCCCGGCCTGGCCCGAAAGCGGACGTGGAACAAGAAATACCCCATCTGCATCCTCCTCTCCAACCCAGTGGATGTAGAGTGCAGGAGCAGCGAGAAGCAGGATGCAGAGCTGCGGAGGGATGAAGGGATGAAGAAAGCACCTGCATCAGGGCAGGACGTCCTGGGGGACTGCAGGGAGAAGTGCCTGTACCTCTTTGGGCGGACTGGGAGGGAGAAGGAGGAGTGGTATCAGCACTTCGTGCGAGCCTCCCACGGGACCCCCAGCAGCAGCCACAGTGAAGCCAGGGCAGGTGAGATGAAACCATTGTGGTTTTTTATCTGGGTTGGGAGCTTCACGTGTGCTGGGAGGATGAGCCCTTGGTAGACTGCAGTGAGCATGAGAGGAGATGGAAGAGCCAAGAGTGTAGCCAAGAGCATCTGCAGCAGCAGGGAGAGCCTGGAGGATCCCCCCCTCACCAGCATGGGATGGTGGCCTGTTGCCGGCATCGTGGCTGGGCAGTACATCACCCCTCACTCCATCCTGACCCACTCATGTCCCCAGGCATGGGATCAGCTCTGTTGAGCAGCGGCAGCAGCAGTGGAGGAAGCACTGAGGACATCCCTTCCATCATCCCACCCAAGGACCTGGTGGGAAGTGTCCAAGAGAAGATTTTCCTGGATTACAGCACCTACATGGCTCAGTGCATGCCGGCACAGGCAGGCAGCCTGGACCGCAGTCCCTCTCATGGTGCACTGGGCGGTCCCGTGCCCACAAAGGTGAGTGGGACACAAGTGCTATGCAGACACTGGTGGACGCTGCATATTGCCACTTCCAGTCCTGTGGCTCATCTCCTTCTGGTGCCGTGGTTTGAGCCACCAAGCCATGGTGCATGGGAGCACCTGGCCAGCAGGTCCCACTGCCCACGGGGCCACCTTGCTCCAGGGCCTCATGGCTTCTGTCCCACAGCTCAGCGAGGACACAGCTGGGCGCAGTGAGGCGTGCATGGCCTGGATGAATGCGCTAGTGGGGCGTATCTTCTGGGACTTCCTCCGGGAGCAATACTGGGCCGAGCAGGTCTCCAACAAGATCCAGAAGAAGTTAAGCAAGATTAAGGTGAGAGGCAGGAGCATCACAGCACCCTGGAGAACCCCATCCCCACAGGCCCACAGCGGGTGCCAGGCTCGAGTGACCATCCCCATATGGTTTCCCTCTATCAGCTCCCATATTTCATGAATGAGCTGACGCTGACAGAGCTGGACATGGGCACATCTATCCCCTCAGTTCTCAGTGCCTCCAACCCCACCATCAATGACCAAGGTGAGAGCTCCACAGAGCAACAGGGACTCTAGCGTTGGCTCCTTGGCAGCTGTTACTAAGGTGCCAGCCTGGTTCGCAAAGCAGGGGGGTTTCAGCAGGCACACGAGCAGCCCTTTGTCCCTGCAGTGCTGACAGGGGCTCCCCCTGTCCCTCTCCTTGGCAGGGCTCTGGGTGGACATGGAGGTCACCTACAGCGGCTCATTGCAGATGACGCTTGAGACAAAGATGAACCTCTGCAAGCTGGGGAAGGAAAGCGCTGCAGAGGAGAGCGGTCTGGCAGAGGCAGGTGGAGAGGGGTAAGGAGACAATGCATGGCTGGGTTCCACCACCCTCCTCCTCCCAGAGCGAGCTGAGAGGGTGATGGCCCCAAGACATTCCACTGATGCTCCCCGGGGCTCACAGGGCCAGGCCACGGCTGATCCTGCTGGCAGACAGTGATGCAGAGTCATCCAGTGCTGGCTCTTCTGACGAGGAAGATGGTCCCACTACAGAGCCCACCGGAGCCCTGGGGGAGCGAGTCCCACCGCCAGGCACCGAGGGGTAAGGGGCTGTTTGGGGACCGCATCACGGAGGGGCTGGGAAGATGCTGGGGATGCACAGCATGCCACTGGCACAGGGGCTTGCACACAGTTTCCCTGGGGAGGCAGACACTGGCACCCCAGCACATTGTGGCAGCCCTTCATAGGGAACTTCTGTCTCCATGGTTTCCTGGACGGCAGGGGATGCCAAAGCCCAGTGCAGTTCTGGGTCTTTTCCCACTGCTGAGCTGTGGCTCCCCTCGCTTCAGCCATGTCAGCGGCAACAGCACGAGCCGCAAGATCCTGCGCTTTGTGGATAAGATCGCCAAGTCCAAGTACTTCCAGAAGGCCACTGAAAATGAGTTCATCAAAAAGAAGATCGAGGAGGTTTCCAACACGCCGCTGCTGCTGACAGTGGAAGTGCAGGAGCTGGCAGGCACCTTGGCTGTGAACATCCCCCCGCCGCCAACGGACCGTGTCTGGTATCAACTCTCCTTCCTCCCATGTAGGAACCCACCCACATTCTCCCTCCAGCTCCCCTCTCTCCCTCTGGCTCAGCCAAGGAGCCAGCTCTGGGGCTTTGAGTTCACCTGGCGTGCCAGCAAGCCAGGGCTGTCCTCCCAGAGGGACTGCTATACCTCAAAGTGATTTCTTCTGGTCTCCACAAATGCCAAGACAGGATCTGGGGACACAAAGCTCCTGCTGTAACACAGCCACCTCCTCCCAGGTGGCAGGTCCTTAAAACCCAGCGGTGAGGCCATATGGGCTGTGCCATGTGTTCAGGACATGATGCTTTCTGCCTCTTTCCTTTCCCCTCACAGGTACAGCTTCCGAGTTCCACCCCAGCTGGAGCTGAAGGTGCGCCCAAAGCTGGGCGAGCGGGAGGTGACGTTTCTCCATGTCACCGAGTGGATTGAGAAGAAGCTGAAGCATGAATTTCAGGTGCTTGCTCTGTTAAAGGGCTCAGCAAACCCTGCTGAAGCAGGGACATTGCTGTGATAATCAGACCTCTGTTCGGGCCAGAGTTCTACAAAAACGCAAAATATCTGACCGAGTCTGTCCAGCTTAGGACAGTCGGAACAAACAACCTCAGCAGCCAGCTCTGAAGGCTGCTGCTCTGAGCACTACAGTGCTCAAGGAAAAGCTGGTATACCCTCCTGGTATCCACAGCCCTGCTCCAAGCAGGGGGGATTGACAGCAAGTCTGGTAGCTCTCCCATCACAAGGTCACCAGTCTCCCATCACATGGTACCTGCTGGTTTGGTTTCAGCCTCTCACCTTTGAAACCTCTCATCAGACAGCTGAAATGTCTCCACAGATATTTAGGTACCCAGATACCCCTGAAATGCTGCCCATTTGAATAGCTTTCAAGTGCTGGTCCCTGCCTTCTGCCATGACCAGCCTTGAAGCTATACACACAGGGCAAAGAAACACTGCTCCTGCTTGTCCCCGCTCCAAGATATCCAGAGCTGTTGATCCTCTAGGGCCAGGCATGGTCAGCTGCTGCTGAAGGGATGGGAGACCAGGACCTTCTGTTCACAGCCCCAGTCTCTGGCTTGAGCTCCTGTGGCTCCTGCCAAGGCCACTTCCCAGCAGATGTGTCACCAGGTAGCGGCATTCAAAACCACTCATTTGTTATTCTGGATTCCTCTTTTCAGAAAATTCTGGTGATGCCAAACATGGACGATCTCATCATTCCCATCATGCGCTCTGGCCTGGATCCGCAGCTGCCCACTGAGGGACCGCCCAGGGACCTCCCAGCCAAGGCAGAGAAGAGGTTCTGAAGCGCAGCCCCGCAAGCAGGGCAGAGACACTGCACAGAGCTCAAGGGCCTCGCTGGGACACAGAGCCAGCCAGGGCCTCATCATTGATTGCATCCCAGGGAATGTTGGAGTTCTGAGCTTTTTGGTTGATCTCAGCCTCATTACTTCACTGAGATGAGCTTCCTCCTTAAATACTGCAAGCACACATTCAGAGCAGAACCAGACCCAGGACAAGGGTTTTCCTGGAAACCCAAGAACTTCAGGCACCTCCTACTATGTTTATAGGACTCCTGGTCAAGGGAGCAGCTCTGGACCATTGGAGGGCTGGGCTTTCCACTGTCTGGTTCTCAAGGAGGGTGCAGGATGCCCAGACCAGTTCTGCACTGAAGGAGTTGTGATCACCACTGATTCAAGACATGACAGCTCCAAGATGCATCACACCCTCCCCGCAGGCAGCTGGACTGCAAGGAAAACATGGGTGGGAAACAAATCCAAAATCTGAATAAATCCATCACTGCCCGATCTTACTTTGCAGCCATCTTATCGTACACGAGTTCCCACATTGGCCGAGGATGCTGACTGGGATCATGGGGTTTGTGTGGAGAGAAGCCCATGGGTCCTACTTGCGGCTCCGCAAAAAGAGGGCCTGGGTGTGCATGTGTACGAGGGGAGAGATGTTCAACAAGACCAGGCAGGTACCGGGGAGGCCCTGCATTCCCAGAGAAAACTGGGGCAGAAGCACCAGTACCAGCTCTGCTCTCCTCTGGAAGAGAGGAAGGGGAGTCTTCACTGTAGTTTGAGTGGATGTAGGCAGTGGGAAAAAACTCACTGGGCAAAGGAGAGGGAGGAGCCAGAGGACAGAGCAGACACTTGGGTGTCCCAGTTGTTGCCTGTCTGCATGGGGCAGTCCCAAGTGCTACTTGTCCCACCCTCACCTGCTGAGGAGCCTCCAGGACATGCTGCTGCCTGCAGGCAGGACCGAGGACAGGAAGGACGTTGCTCCAGAAGGAAGACAGGCAGCAGGCATGCTTCAACCCTTTTTATTGAAGGTGCTCAGTTAAGTAGCCTTGCATATCTCAGCCCTCACAGATCTTCCTGTGCTCCTGGCTTAGCTTTCACCAAGTGTTTCTTCTGAGGGCCCTAGAAGAGAGCAGAGGAGATCTCTCAGAGTTAGTGGCAGACAAACCTGGCCTACAAGGCTGCATCTGAGATGTGACTAGCAGGAATGCAGCTCTGGCCCCTTCCTGCTGTGCTCCTGATCTCTGTCCCCCAGCTGGGAGCTCTGTGTTGCTATTCACAGCCACCTCCATAGCCCTGCAGGAAGCAGGAGCAGAACATCACTGCCCTTGCACAAAGGGTTTGTGTATCTAAACATCACAGAGAGCTGCTCCGAGCCAGCCGGGCTGGCCTGCAGTCAGGGACGTGAAGGGGAGCAGTAATGGTGCTGATGAATGCTACCAGGAGCCCACAGTGGTGGAGTGTTCCCGAGCTGCTTTAGGAGCCCTGGAGGAGGCAAGACCTCCCACAGCCAAAGGCATAGATTCTCATCAGCTACCTCAACAGAGGGCTTCCCACCAGCTAAGAAATATGGTTGTCCTGGACCAAGTAAGTCCCTTGGGAGCAGATGGCAAGGATTACTGATGTGCTTTTACTTCCAGCCAAAGGTAAATTTTTACATGGGAAAAACTCACACCCCACAGTAGAAAATGGTGAAGAAAACATCTGCAACCAGGCAAAACCACGCCTAGTCACTAAGATCCACGTCACAGCTGCTCAGGACTTGCAGCAACAGCAAAAGCAGAGCAAGCTCCTAATGCTGAGATAAAGGAGAACAGCTTAACCTCTAAAGAGCTCTGCAAAGGCACTGCATGGCCAACCGCCCCTCCAGGGCTAAGGAGGCTTAGCCACTTTCACAGGGGATTTCTCACTGACAGGCCAGATCCAACCACGGTTTACAATTGCGGGGTATCCAGGCAGTTCTTCTTTCGTGTCTGCTAGCTGAAGGCCTGGCTTATTTAACGCTTCCTCCATTTCATAGTCAGACTAAAGCACCAGCCGGGTGCAGGATGCAAAACTATGCAAGGACCAATGCTTGTTTTGGATTTATTTAGAGTTCTTTTTGCTCTGGTTTTAAGAAAAATACCCTGCTTGGCCTTTCTGAAAGCTTTCTTACAACAGAATCACAAATTTGGGTCTGAATTTGACCCAGCCTTTTCCTTTTAAGAACGTTGAAGTTATAAATCATTCCAAACAAATCAAAGAAACGCACAACTAGGGGTGAGAGGGACCATATGTCCAGGGCAGTGCCTGCCAAATCAACTGCTTGTTGAAAACATCCTGTAGCGAATGGAAACTGGTTGGCCATATGGTACATTGTTTGCTAGTTGGATTGTCTTGGATCACTCACACAACTATCGTGTTCTTCCTTAGCGTAATATCTGCTGTGTGAATTGAATTCATGCCTGTCTTTTATGCAAGATGGTCTTGATCACTCCTTTGGCTGTTGTTATCAAGAAGCAGATGCTTGGTTGGATTTAACTGGTTGCTTTAGCCCCAGCTGTGAGCATGGCCTGGGAGCTGGAGCTGGAGCAGAGTGTAACTCACCATGAAAGCTCGCTTCTCCTGAGCTGTCTGGAAGCAGCCATGGCCAAATTTGGAAGTGGTATCGATGAATTTGAGTTCAATGGCTTCCTGAGCACGGCGGCTTGTGTGCACCAGGAGAGACTGTAACAGAGGAGTTACAATGCATGAAACCTATCTTTCCAGATAATCTGGGCATCGCTGATGGAAGCATGGTTGAAATATCCTACATCATCCATTAGACAAGTATCTCAACAGAAGTCTGCCTTCTCAGAGCAATGCCCTGGTGCTCAGAACCAGATGCCTCGGGTTGCAGAGCAGCTCTTAAAGGAAAGGGCTCTTCACTTAACATTTGGTTTGCTTTCAATCTGCTTATGGCCAAGATCTCCCAGCCCTCAAAGGCTTGCAGCTTCTGTCTCCAGAGAGAGCAGATTCAACAGGGCCACGAAGATGATCCAAGAGCTGGAGCACCTCTGCCATGAGGACAGGCTGAGAAAGTATGGGTTGTTCTGCCTGGAGAAGAGAACGCTCCAGGGAGACCTTAGAACAGCCTCCCAGTACTGAAAGGGACTACAGGAAAGCCGGGGAGGGACATTTTACAAGGGCCTGTAGTGATAGGATGACGGGGAATGGCTTTAAATTGGACGGAGGGAGATTTAGACTAGACATTAGGAAGAAATTCTTCATGATGAGGGTGGTGAGACACTGGTTGCCCAGAGAAGCTGTGACTACCCCATCCCTGGAGGTGTTCAAGGCCAGGTTGGATGGAGCTTTGAGCAGCCTGGTGCAGTGGGAGGTGTCCCTGCCCATGGCAGGCGGGTGGAATTGGATTATCTTTAAGATCTCTTCCAATCCAAACCATATGATTCTATGACTGCACTCTGCCAGTCTGTGAATGGCCTCCCTGAGCACCACCTTCATACGCCATATGCCCTCTGCAACACAGCGTGAAGAACCCAACCAGCCTCCCTGCCCAGCGTTTGGAGGCAGTGGTGTTCTCCATGTGGTGAATCTGTTCCTGGAGATCCAAGCCCATCCCTCCCCAGCGCCAGCTGCACTCTCACCTTACGGAGGGTGAGCACGCGCTTCTTCGTGCCCATGACACAGCCTTTCAGCATAAGGAAGTCATTGTTGACCTCCCCATAGTGAGGAAAGCCACCCTGTGGGGAGAAGCAGAGAGAGGGTTGGCAGGCAGGAGAGCTGAACAGGAGCACATGTGTCCACAGGTGGCTTTTTCTAGGGAAGGAGAAGGTAGTGACTTACAGTCCTTCCAACTAACAACACTCTGCACCTTTCAGGTCACCTGCTCAGGATCACAAGAGTCTGTTGGTGGCGCTGGCTGCATGATCCCAGCTAAGCTGCACCCCATAAGAGCTGGAGAACCAGCAGCCTGCTTCCCACCCTGGATGATGTGGGTGAACAGAGCTGGTGGGAGTCCTAAGTTATTAGTGTTAATAAGAAAAGCAAATTTTTAAACCTAGTAACAAATGTTTATCTATTCAGTATCAGATTTTTAACATCATTTATACTTCTTTTTCTTTTTAGACAAAGTTCTCAGTTCCTGCCCAACCTATCAGACAAAAGCTAGAAGTTTCAGTCTATCAATGAGCCTAGAAAAATAATCTCACAGAGATTGTTTTCCATGCCCAAAACATGAGGAAAGGAATCATTGCATTTCTTTCAGTGCATTTCCTTCAAAACACTTCCTATGCTCCTTCAAAACACTTCCTATATCTCCAGCCAAGGAATTACTTCCCTGGCCCAGATTCCTGCAGCCAGGGCGACTCACAGCCCTGTTACCCTCTCAGTCCTTACCAGAGGTGTAATGGTCTTTTCCGTCATGTCATAGTGTGTTGAGGCATTGTTCTTCACTACCTTTCCATCTTCCACATGGATCCCACGGCCAATGCGGTAAATCTACGAATGGAAAGGAAATGGTGACTTCCCTTGCCTCCTCACTGAGGGATGTCACGAGGATGACATGGTTTTCACAAAGATGTTTCCCCCTATGAGGTGTCCTTCAAGCAGGGAACAAGCACCAGGAATGACATGGAGAACAACATCACTGCAGATCTTTAGGGTAACATCTGAGAATCTGGGGGAAACAGAGGCCATGGAGAAAAGTATGGTGGCAGCACGGAAGGAAGGAAGGCAGGAAGGTGCACTGGTGCTCTGAGGGAGCAATACCTTCTTGTTGAGCTCTGTGCGGTGGTGGTAGCCCTTCTGGCCAGCCCGAGCAATGGAGTAGCCAACCCGGGCCGGGTGCCAGGCTCCGATGCAGGCAACTTTGCGCAAGCCCTTGTGTGTCTTCCTGGGTAGCTTCTTGGTGTGCCAACGGCTTGTCACCCCTGGAAGTGTGACCAGACAGAGCAATGAGAACACCAAGAGATTCAAGGCTGATGTCTGAGTGCTGGGGAGGGGAGAGTCTCATCATGCTTCCGCAGATCTTGGAAGACACCATGTTGGAAGGAGACCAAGAGCTGTCACCACCGTAAGAGGCCAGAGCACAGAACTGTTCTCACTTCCCATGGATCTGATCAGACTGTGATATGTTCCTGCTGAGCGCACACACACACACACGCACACACACAGAGGAACACCCACACCTCCATGCACGTGGGGTTTGTGAGAACTGCAATGGCTTTACATACTCATGGTGCCTCTGAGCCTCCTTGGACAACTCAGCACAGCAGACAACAGAGCCTTTACTGAGATTAAGGAAACCAAGATCTGCTACAACAGAACTGCGTGTTGTGGTTGAGGTCCAGAGGCTCTTTGCTGTGCAATCAGTTGGTGGGTTCTCAGCATGGCTAACAATCCCCTTCCCCAACGCTACCTTATGGGCAGCACTATATGAGAGCCAAGCCCCTAGCAAGGCTCTCCTTGCTCTGTACCTTTCATGCCATGCCCCTTGGTCACACCAATGACATCAATCATCTCGTTCTGGCTGAAGACACTGTGCACGGAAACCTGCTTCTCCAGCCTCTCACGAACCCAGTCAACCTTGTCAGCCACTGTCCCACCATTCAGCTGGATCTCCATCACGTGGGCCTTCTTCTGCCGCAGCGGGAGCAGCTTCATCTGCATTAGACAGTGCATTAGGGCAAAATGTTGCCCTTCACCTCCTGGGCATGAACATAAGGGCAGGGCTGCATTGCCCACCACTTGTGAGGGACACTAAGGGTGAGCACATCCAGCTCTTCACCACCCCTTCCTACCATATCGTCAATCCCTTCGTAACAGTGACCTGAGTCAGCATGCCTACACATCTCTTAGACCCAGCTCCTTGTCCTTGAGCTCAACTACTCCATCTCCCAGCGCCCCATTCCAGGCAGGAGATGATGCCCACTCTGTCTCTAGGGAGCACAGGAACAGGTCAGCCTTGTCCTACCCCAAAAGTGGAGCCCATAGCCAGCGGACCACCTGAGGGAGAACACTGCAACCAGCCAGGACACAGTGCTGTTCTCAGACCGGAGGCAGTGCCTTTCCTTTGGTCATGTTCCACCTCTGCTTCCAGACTGAGCAGTTATTTCTAGTTCCCACCAAGAAACGCCTCTGCTCTCTCCCAGTCTCAGTTTCCTGTGCAAAACCCCCATCAAACCATCACATCAGGACTTTAAGGGGCTCTGCAAGCCGCAGTTGAAGCTTTGAGCCAGCTTAGCTCTGTTCCACACTCCAAAGAAGTTGATTTACTCCAGGGATCAGCATGAAAATGGGTGCTGTGTATCCAGGAAACAGCATCTGGCAAAACTGTGCTGGCCTGTGGGTTATTTTTGCCCAAACACTTGATACTAGTTGCTAATTTAGGTGGTCACGGGGCTTAAGGACACAGGGCTCACCACCTGCTGAGGTTCTGCCCAAAAGTCGCTCCTCTCCACGGGGCGTGGGCTCACCAGTGTTTCAAGCCACAACCCTCTCTGGCAACACCCCAGCAGGGAGCTCTGCTGAGACCAGCTCAAAGGGACCGGATTGGTGTAAGGAGACATCAGGAAAGGTCACCCAGCATCTCCCATTGCCTGCATGCCCCGTCCCACACCCTCTGCCTGCTCAGCCTCCTCTGACCCCACCAAGACACCCCTGCCATCCCAGCTCCCAGTGCCTCATCACACTCCCAAGCTGAGGAAGACCCTGATCCCCCTCTCGCCCACCCTCTGGGCTGAAGGTCTGACCTGTGTGTGCACAATGACACGAATGACCTTGCAGTACTTTTTCATCGCCGCAAAATCCTTTTCCAGCTGCCTTTTGCCATCCTCATCCTGCCATTTTTTGCAATATTTTGTGAATGCCTTCTTCTTGCTCTTGTGCCTACGACAACAAAAGTGTCCAACCTCCATCAGAGCTCCATGGTGAAGAGCTTCCATGCTTCCCTGTGCCCAAGACAGCATCATGTAGGGGGACAGATCCCTTGCCAGGCACCTCCCTGGAGGCACAAAGTACCCACAGGTACCTGAACCTCGCCTGACTGTGGGAGCCATGACACAGGGATCTGAGGTGGGAAGAGGAAAGTGAATAACAAGCTGAAAAAAATGAGCTGGAAATTCAAACCTTTTAGCGTGAGGAATCCAGTTGTCTCCCACTGACTGGCTCAGCGCCACCAAAATATAAGCGCAAAATCAGAGCTAAGCGGAGAAAACAGGCTTCAACAGGGATCAGAGGCTGGTGGTGGGTGGATCTCAACGGCATTTTGCAGGAGACACGATTCTTACAGTTATGAAACTCATGTTTCCATTTCCCTCTCCACTGGTGTGGGATTTGGGGTGTTGATGTTTAAAAGGCACAGGGGTCACATTCTGCGTCAATTTTCTGGTTTTACTCCCCTTATTTGGTGCTTAATTATTCCAGTTTAATGGAGAGTAGAAAGGCCCAACCTACACTAAGGAAAACGAACCTGCAGCACCCTCTGCCATATGATATTGTGGAGAGAGTGAACTTCATCCAAACACTAGAATAAATTTACATATGCATGTGCCGATTCCTAGCATCGAGCTGTTTGCAGTATCTCTGTGCATGATTAAATAAACAGCAGTTCCACTCCATGCCAGAGCCAGCTGCTGGCAACTCAGCTGATTGCAATGGCTGGGCTGGAGCATCCCTACTATGAGGACAGGCTGAGAGAGTTGGGATTGTTCAGCCTGGACAAGAGAAGACTCCAAGGAGAACTTAGAGCAGCCTCCCAGTACTGAAAGGGGCTACAGGAAAGCTGGGGAGGGACTTTTTACAATGCTCTGTAGTGACAGCACAAGGGGCAATGGCTTTAAATTGGAAGGGAGAAGATTTAGACTAGACATTAGGAAGAAATTCTTCATGATGAGGGTGGTGAGACACTGGCACAGGTTGTCCAGGGAAGTCACGGCTGCCCCCTCCCTGGAGGTGTTCAAGGTCAGATTGGGTGGGGCCTTGATCAACCTGATCCAGCGGGAAGTGTCCCTGTCCATGGCAGGGGGTTGAGACTGGATGGACTTTAAGGTCCTGTCCCTTCCAACCCAAACCGTTCCATGATTCAATGATCACGGAGAGCCCACGGTGAAGACCTGCGAGGGACCCTCCCTAGCCATGGAGGCACATACCAGTTCTTGTAGAAGCGCCGTCTGCACTCATCACTAATATGCTCAGCAAAAACGGTCTTGAAATTCCTCAAGCCCTTCGGTGTTTCTATGTACCCCACAACCCCCACCACCACCATTGGAGGGGTCTCAATGATGGTCACGGCCTCCACCTCCTCCCTTTTGGAGAGCTCTGCAAGATAGCAAAGGGAAATGGTGCTCAGCATCGTCTGGGATCAGATCATTCCCTGGAGCCATTCACAGCCCATGTCATTACAGCGAGCAAGCCTCAGCCTATCCATTTCCCATGGCCACAAGCCCTGTTGGAGCACAATGCAGTGTTCAACCCCCAGACACTGAACAGGTCAGACCTTGTGTCCCAGTGCACTTTAACCTATCTTCCCTAGCTTGGGGGAAGCAGTCCATGGGATGATTCCTGCACTGGAGTGTGGGCATCCCATATAGTAACATAAGCTTCCCCAGTGAGATGCCTTAAGCCCAGGATTTGGCAGGTAGTTACCCTGCAGGGTCTTTCTGCCAGGATCAAACAAACTCCTAGCCACTATGTCAGTGTGGGGACTTCCCACGAACCCTCATACTTGGCTCATGCTGGCCATGAGTTGGCCTTTGGCCATCCAAGATCTGAATGGCATCACAGGAGATAGCATGGAAGCTGTGTGCTCCACCATCCACTCCCAGGAGCAGCCTTTCCCACCAACAAGTCTGTTCCCTCGGTTTCCTCCTTGATCTGGTTCCCCACTTCCAGCAGACAAGCCTTACTGAGCCCAGGCCTGTGAACCTCCCGCACAGTGTGTGTCATGCCAGCTTTGTAGCCCAGGAAAGCTGTCAGGTGGACTGGTTTGCTGGGATCATCCTTAGGCCATGACTTCACCTTCCCTCGGTGGCGACGGCTTCTCTTGTGTGGGAGGAAGCCCAGGTGGCCATGCCTGGGAGCGGAGAACTTGCGGTGGGACTGCAGAGAGCAACAAAAAAGATCAGCTTCACTTTCAGGTCCCAGAAGATGCCAAGATGCAAACCACAGTGGGAAATCTCCACTTTAATGTCAGTGAATGCTGGAGGGATTCTGGGCTCTTCCTCGATTCCAACATGACAAAAAGAACACCAAGCAGGAAGGGATTTTGTTCACGTGCATGGCAGAATTTAGTAACTTTTTGGATAAATGGTGCCAAGTAACTAAAAAAAACTTTACCATGACCTCCCTCCTTCTGCTTGAGGACCTTGAAGGAGAAACAAGTTCTTTACTAGATCTGTCCTAGTGTGATGTTAATTAAAATGACTTATTTTGTATTCTTTAGCACCAAAAGGGCCTGCTCAGAATTCATGGGTTTCATGTTGTCAAGGCAAATGGTACCAAACAAGCACAGCTAACGATCAGAAGAAACAGAAAAGGACGCCCAAAGGAATCAGTAATAAGAACATGCACAAGTTAAATATGCACCTTGAAAACTAAATTAGAAGAGCTAAATATATAAACCCCAACCGCAAGGTTATGCTGAGCCAGGCAGCAAGAAGCAACAGCGATTTAGAGACACGAACAAGTCCCACACAACTGGCTTCAAGGCGGGGAACCAAGGCCAGCCCAAGCAGTGAAGGGTTAGATCCATGTCCACCATAACTCCCTTCTTGCTACAATCCATCCCGGCACCTCGCTGCTCTTCTGGTAAAGCTTATTTTCCAGCCCAAGCAGAGTGTGGCCCCATCTCAGCCACACAGCCCAACGGCAGCAGCACCGAGTTTACCAACCATGGGATGCCTTTGCCCCAGCAGCAGCAGAGAGAGGCTGTCAGATTATGCCTCCCCTGTCTTATACTCAAGATGGTTATCGGCTCAAAGACACAAATTTAGCTGCTGGCTTCACCCGCTGCTGTATCCATTTCGCCCTGGGCCGAGCTGGCGGGCTGGACAAACAGTTGCAGTGTGTGGTAAAGGTCAGTGGCCAGTGTCTCAGTTTACTCCTCTGGCTCCCAAACAACGCAGATGTGGATGGTGGCGATCAGGGAGGTTCCCAACTGGCAATGCAGACCGGGGCACGAGGGCCATGCCGGGCACCCCCAGCCTGCTGGCATCTCTGGGGAGGATGGGCTACACAGTTCTCCATCGGCCCACACAGCCCTTCATTGGCCCAGGTCAGGCAGACTTCATGAACCCGACTGGAAAGCGTCTTCTCCAAGCTGAATCGCTCCAACTCTCTCAGCCTTTCTTCATTTTCTTCACAAGACACTGGCACAGGTTGCCCAGAGAAGCTGTGGATGCCCGCTCCCTGGAGGTGTTTAGGACCAGGTTGGGTGGGGTCTTGAGCAGCCTGGTCTAGTGAGAGGTGTCCCTGTCCACGGCAGGGGGGTTGAAACTAGATGATCTTTAAGGTTCCTTCCAACTCAAACCATTCTATGATTCATAGGGGAGGTGGCTTTGAGCATCTCCCCCCCAAAAAAATGTTCCCTTTTCCCACTTGGAAAGAGAAAATTTCCCCATGCTGAGGTCTTCCCTATCAGCTGAGCTGGATGGGCTTTAAGGTCCTTCGAATCTAAACCATTCTGTGCTTCTAGGGACTGCACATAATACCGAAAATGCTGGCAAATATATCTCTAACACTCTTTATTTCGGCACAGGATGCATGACGGAATGATTTCCATCCATCATGTGTAATGAGACAAGAGCTGGAGACAGAAGATATTTCCTACTAACATGCACACATATAAATTTTCCCAGAAAACTTATGCATTTTCTATTACTTTCCCAGGACCAATTTTACTGTTATTATGAACTTCACAACAACCAAATCTCTGCTAAGTGCAGCTTTGGAGCCAGTTCTGTATCTGATCTTGCATTTGAGATAGGAGAAGACTCCAAACAGAGGCGACTACAGAAGACACATCTGTTAAGCACAGACCATACTTAACACAAGATATTAGCACTTCTCTGCAAACAGTGTCATTATTTGAAAAAAAACATGCTATAAAGAAAACATGCTAATTTTAAAAAAAATAGTTACTTAGACAAAACTTAAATTTACTTTAGCTTAAATCAAAATATTCCACTTTTTGTAATAACAACTACTTCTTGTATTAAACCAACCCCCAGCTGCTGTGATACCCATTGTCAGTATCATAGGGATGGCGCAGGCTACATTTCCCCGCGTGCACCACACGTGACACTAAGCTGGGTGGAAGTTCAAGCTGATCCGTTTGAGGGTAAGGAGGCTCTGCAGAGGGATTTGGAAAGGCTGGATCCATGGGCTGAGATCAATGGGATGAGGTTCAACAAGGCCAAGAGCCAGGTCCTGCACTTGGGGCAAAACAACCCTATGCAGTGTTACACACTTGGGGAAGAGTGGCTGGGAAGCTGCCTGGTGAAGGACCTGGAGGTGCTGGTTGACAGCGAGCTGAATATGAGCCAGCAGTGGCCCAGGTGGCCAAGAATCATAGAATGACCTGAGCTGGAAGAGACCCACAAGGATCATCAAGTCCAACTCGTGGCATCTTGGCCTGTATCACAAAGAAAACGGCCAGCAGGACCAGGGAAGTGATTGTGCACCTGTACTTGCACCTCGAATCCTGTGTTCAGTTTTGGGACCCTCACTATAAGAAAGACATTGAGGGGCTGGAGTGCATCTGGAAAAAGGAAACAAAGCCGATGAAGGGGCTGGAAAACAAGTCCTACAAGGAGTGGCTGAGGGTTGTTTAGTCTGGAGGAGGCAGAGGGGAGACCTCATTGCTCACTGCAGCTCCTTGAAAGGAGGTTGTAGCGAGGTGGGAGCTGGTCTCTTCTCCCAGCTGACAGGTGATATAATGAGAGGAAATGGCCTCGAGTTGTGCCAGGGGAGGTTCAGATTAGGTATTAGGGAAAATTCCTTCATGGAAAGGGTTCTCAGGCACTGGAATCACCACCCAGGGAAGTGGTGGAGTCCCCATCCCTGGAGGTGTTTAAAAGACGGGCAGACGAGTTTCTCAGGGACGGTTTAGCCGTGGACAGGTACGACTGCACCCCTCAGGCCCTTCCCACCCAGGCGAGCCCACGATTCCATGACCACAGCTCCCACCGTGCCCCGCGCCCGCGCATGCGCAGAGCTGCGCCCCCGCCGTCCCTGTGAGGGCGCTGCCATCTTGCCCGTAGGCCCCGCAGCCGCCGCGATGCCGGAGGACCGGGACTGGGAGGCCTACAAGGTGCCGCCGACCCGCACCCCCGTGAGCGAGAGGACCACGTCGGTGCCCAACCCGGTCACCTTCATCCAGACAGTCTTTAACTACGTGGTCGATGCGCCCGTCACCTTCGTGCGAGGTAGCAGCGCGGGCCTTTGCGGCGCGGCGGGATGGGGGGCGCACCGGGGCGGGCGGGGGCACTGGGACAGGGACAGACAGGGACACACCATGGCCAGAGGAACAGACACAGCATGGACAGAGGGCCAGACACAGGGTCACGGCACAGACGGGGACACTGCATGGACACTGGGACGTGGGACACAGCATGGCCAGAGCGACAGACACAGGGGCATGGGACAGACAGGGACACAGCATGGACACAGGGACAGACAGGGACAAAGAACGGACATGGGTCACAGGAACGCAAGACAAGCACTGGGACATGGGACAGACAAGGACACAGCCCAGACAGTAGGACAGATAGAGGGACACGGTACAGGCAGATCACAGCATGGAGGCAAAGGGACAGATGCAGGGACATGGGACACGAGGACAGACCTAACACAGCATAGGCAGAAGGAAAGACACTGGGACATAGGACACAGGCAGGAATACAGCATGGACAGAGGGGCAGACACAGGGTCATGGGACACAGCCTGGATGCTCAGAAACACACAGGGACATGGGACAGACAGGAACACAGCCCAGACACTGGGACATGGGACAGCAGGAACACAGCATGGACAGGACAAACACGGGGACATTGGACACAGGGATGTGGGACACAGCAGACACTGGGAAACCCACAGAGGCATGGGATGGACAGGAACACAGCATGAACACTGGGACACAGGGACACAGGACACAAACAGCATGGACAGAGAGACAGACACATGGACATGGAACACAGAGTAGACAGAGGGACAGGACATGGGACACAGCCCAGACACTAAGAAACACAAAGGGACATGGGACAGACAGGAACGAAGCACAGATAATGGGACATGTGACACAGACAGGAACACAGAACGGATACTGGGACACAGGACAGACACAGAGGTGGGTGTGGAGGGGCCAGGAGTCCTGACCTGGATGCACACAGCACAGGCCCTGCAGGCTCACTGTGGGCCAGGGCTCTCTGACTATAGGCTGTTTCTGCAGAGTGGATTGAGCGCCAGCAAGCCAAGAACAAGTTCTACTATTACCACCAGAAGTTCCGACGTGTGCCTGACCTGAGCGAATGTCTGGAGGGCGACTACCTCTGCTACTATGAGGCCGAAGCACAGTGGAGGAGGGACAGGTAGGGTGGCTGGCACTGGGCTGTCCCTGGGTGAGGCCACAGTGGAGCTCAGTACTCTGCCTTTGACTTAACGCATTTCCGTGGAATTAGAGGTGTTGAGGCAGCAGCTCCTGCCCATCCCATTGTGGAACACCCATTCCATAGCCCTGCAGCACCCCTGAGCCAAGCAGGGTGGCATCAGGACTCATCCTCCTGCACTGATGGGTTCCTGCAGCACTGCTACAAGGCACTATAACAGCCCACAGGGGTCATCGCCCCTTTTCATGGATGCAGCTCCATCTTTCCCACAGGCTGGTTGATCAGCAAATTGTGGAGATTGTCCGGGAGAGGCTGGGCGCATGCAAGCAGAGGGAAGGACCCAACTACTTCCAGAACTGTGCTAAGGAGGCAGAGCTGCTGGCACAGGTCACCAAGGCCTACCAGGACAGATGTGAGTATGTGGCTGTGGAGCACACAGGCAACAGGCTCTTCAGCCACATCCCTAACTTCACATGGAACAGAGCTCATTTCATTTTAGCTGGACATCCCTCATTTACTTGCTTTTAGATGGTGATCTTGGATTCCACGGAAATGCAAGGACATGCCTGATGAAGCAGAAGCACAGGATGATGGAGGAGAGGAAGGCGCAAGAGAATGCCTCTCAGCAGAGCTGAACGGTTGGCAACTCCCTCGCGTCCCACAGTGCATGCTGCGTCTGAGTGGTGGTGCTGCAACCTCAATAAACGCACAGCCCAGGCACCTGCCATACACCTAGAATCCAGCCTCATTCTTTGGCGCGATCTACAGACATGTACAGGTCCTCCTTTTTCAAGTCTGCATTCATCTCCGAATTCCAGGGATATTTCTGCCCTCTGAACCATGGTCAGTCCTCACTCTAGGGACTGCTGGCTGCCCCAACTGGCATTTCCCTTTTGGAGCTCTCCCCAGCTCCATGAACCAACACACTGTGCTGCTCTGCTCTAGCAGGAATTCCCTCTGTCAGGGTAAAGGACAGTACAATCTCCAGAGCTGGTTGCAGACTGAGCTTAGATTAATATAAGATTGGCAAGGGTCAGGGTAACGTAACACACCATTTCATTCCACAGATGTTCAGGCTCTGCCCCACAGACTTGGGCCCACCCAAATCCCCAGCAGGGATCTAATCCCTCTGCCCACAGCATTAACCAGCCCATCAAACCAATCACATTTTCTCATTCACTGATCACTTTATTGTCTTGTACAAAACCCACTTAGGATGTTGCCACCGCAGCTGCCTGGGTTCTCTGCACAGAGACTCTGGTGTGGGTCTTGGCCAGGTGATCTGTAAACTCCTGCAAAAGACAAGTATTTTATTTCCTTGCAGCATTGTGGCCCTTCACAACAAGACACATTTGTGGGGCTGGGTAGTTCAGACACAACTCACTGTTACTTGGTATTTCAAAGTTTTCCTATATCCTTTACCCATGGCATGCCATTTTCAAGAATTACTCCAAACCACAGGCTGGCAAATGCCACTCCACCCAGCAGTTGATTTTTAATACAACCCTGCTCTCCTGTTATCGAACTGCAAAGTCTCTGGGTTCCAAAGCTGAACTCCACAAAGAACAGCAGGATGGGAGCCACTCGCTGCAGTCATGCTCTTACCTGGTACGGGGACTTGGTGAAGACAGTCTCTTTCCAGAGGTCTGGGGTCAGGTAACTGTAGGTCTTAGAGATGGCATCAAATGTGGCTTTGGCTACAGAGAGAAGTTAGGCATTACATGGCGCTGTCACAGGCACCTGCTTGCCTGCACCCGCCACACAGCTCCAGTGTAGGATTTGGGAGGGAACAGGGAGCCCACAGCAGGGTCTCTCTGATGGATACACACAACTCCAGTTTCTTTCTCTCTCCAGTTACGACAATTACACTACTTCACACAAGTGCAATCGCGCAGATTGGGAGATCTGGTATCAATGTAGGTGTGTATTTTGTAATTAACTTTGACAGAACTCCAGGATCTTCCACAGTAGGAGTAACCTGTGCTGTGAGAATTACCAGCAAGGAGAGTCTGCCCCTTATTGTGACTGCAAGGAGCTTTTCATTCAACAGACCAAAACCACCAGGGAAATGGGTTCACTGCGTTCCTCTCAGTAACAGAAACAGCAATCCCTATGGCTATGGTACAATGGGAAAGCTTTGAGCTCACCAAAGTTGCCAAGGGTGGCAGTGCAGCCACGGGCAGAAGTGTAGCAGTCATCGATTCCAGCCATCATCAGCAGTTTCTTGGGGACTGGAGCAGAGACGATCCCTGTTCCACGAGGTGCTGGGATCAGACGCACCAGGACAGATCCACAGCGTCCAGTGACCTAGGCAGACATCACACTTCAGCTCTCACCACACTGCAGCCGCACCATCACCACAGGTGGGCCCTGCAACTTGCTCTCACCTTGCATGGCACAGTGTGGGGCTTGCCGATCTTGTTCCCCCAGTAGCCACGGCGCACTGGCACAATGGACAGCTTTGCCAAAATGATGGCCCCACGGATAGCAGTGGCAACTTCTTTAGAGCATTTAACACCCAGACCGACATGGCCATTGTAGTCTCCGATGGCAACAAAAGCCTAGGATCGATCAGAAAGCTTTCAGTGGCAGCTGTGCTGCACAGGATGCAACTCAGCCTGCCAGGGACAATTGAGGCAGGCACTGAGCAGTGACCATCAGAACTTACGAAGCCCATGTTTGAAGCCCAAGATTGAAGAACTGGGGTTTAAGACCCTGATACAGCCTCAGGCTGGTCAGGAATTCAGATGCATTCTTTCTTTTCACCTTAGACCTCTCTGTCCACCACAGCCCCTGAACGGCTGGCACTGCTGCCCAAAATGTAACTCAATTTTGTTAACTTGTAATTAACTCCATACCAAAATACAAAATAAAGCTATTTGAACTAGAATCATAGGATGATCTGAGTTGAAAAGGACCTTTACAGCCCATCCAGTTCCAACCCTTCCACTGGATCAGGTTGCTCAAAGCCCCATCCAGCCTAGCCCTGAACATCTCCTGGGATGGGGCAGCCACAACTTTTGTGGGCAATCTCTGCCAATGCCTCACCACCCTCACAGGAAAACATTTCTTCTTACAACATCATCTCAATCTCCACTTTTTCATCTTAAAAATGTTCCCCCTCATCATATCCCTGCACTCTCCAACAAAAGGCCCCTCCCCAGCTTTTGTACAAGCAATATTAATTCATTAATACAATATCAAAAAAGCAGCAGACATTACACAGTTTTCAACTTGAGAAAACAGAAGGAAAAGGCTACCTTAAATCGGGTACGCTGACCAGCACGAGTCTGTTTCTGGACAGGCATGATCTTCAGCACCTCATCTTTCAGAGAAGACCCCAGGAAGAAATCGATGATCTCTGACTCCTGCAAGGTTCAGTCATTCAGTCACACGAGGCCGTGCTGTCTGAACAACAAAAGGCCCCTACAACTCAAGTGTAATGATTCTTCATGCTGGTATTTTAAGTGATGAGCACTTAGACGTGTGAGGTCTTGCAGGTATAAGCTTATTATAGCTTGTCAGTCCAACACAGAATCACATAATGACCTGAGTTGGGATGGACCACAAGGATCATCCAGTCCAACTCCTATCCAATAGGATCAAATCTCAATTAGAGTGTCATTTATTTCACCACCAAATAGAACTCCTACAACGTACTGCTGTGTCCAGACACAGAACACCCCATGCTTTAGCACCAAATACCGCACAGGTCCTCAGCTGCTGCTGCTTTGAGTTTGTAACTCGGACACGCTCACCTCGAGCAGCAGCCTATTCTGCAGGTTGCCGCACGCGGAGCTCACCTTGATGGGGAGCGAGAAGAGATAGATCTCCTCAAGAGACTTGATCTTCATGTCCTTCACCAGGCGACCAAGTTTGGTGACAGGAATCCACTGGGGAAGGAAGTCGCGGAGCGAGTGAGCGGCGGCACCACTGGGAAGGGGCTCCGGGGCGGGCAGGGCCGGCGCTCGCCGAGCCCCCCGGGGAACCACTTACCTCCTTGTCCTCCGCCTTGCCTCCGCGGGCCCCGCGGCCTCTCCCTCGGCCCCTGCCTCGGCCGCGCCCGCGGCCCCGCAGCCCTGTTCCGAAGCCGCCGCGGAAACCCCCTCGGGCCGCCCCCGCTCCTCCCGCAGCACCGGCGTCGTCCGCCATTTGCTAGAGAGAAAGGGGCCACATTAGCCAGGACCCTGCCGCTCGGGCGGGAAGCGGCGCCGCAGCAGCACGGCCTGGAGACGGCCAATGGCGCCGGCAGCAGCGGCTCTGCGGCACCGGCGGCCCCGATGTACGCGGATGGTACGCAGGCCGCACCACCACCTTTCCACCCCACTTACGTGATCTCTCAGAATAGAAGGCCTAAGCAGCGCCACGCGAGATATTTATACCCTGCGAAGTGTCGCGAGAATTCGCCCTTCCCGGCCTTGCGGGCCCCGCGTGCTGGATGAGGAAAACCCTGCAGTGCAGAGCGGCGCCAGCCGCGCGCTCATACAGGGTCTGGGGCGGTGGCGCCGGCCGCGGATGTGCGCATGCGCGAGAGCCATATAAAAAGGACGCGCAGGCGCGCGGCGCTCAGTCTGCAGGCAGGTGAGCAGCAGAGGGTGTGTGTGCAGCTGCGATGTTGCTGTTGAGGGAGGGCGGGAGCGAGCGAGCAGGGAGAAGGGAGAAGGGGTAGGATGAGGGAGCGGGGGAGTAGGGGAGGGAGGAGGAGGGAGCGGGAGAGCCGGGGAGGAAGAAGGGGGGAGCCGGGGAGCAGGAGAGCCGGGGAGGAAGAAGGGGGGAGCCGGGGAGCAGGGGAGGGAGAAGGAGAAGGAGAAGGAGAAGGAGGGAGAAGAAGGAGGGGGGAGTGGGGGAGCAGGGAAGGGAGCGATTGTGTTGGCTATGGACACTGGGCGCAGACTGAAAATCACCTGAGGTCTCTGTGGCCCCCGGTGAGGTAACTGTGCCAACAGCATATGGAACATAAAGCTTATTCCCCACGGACATGGGTGGGGAATGAAACCCATGTTCCCATAAGCCCCTTGTGTGGCCAGGGTCAGCCTGTAACCCTGGGTGTCTTGCCTGGCTCTGAGCACTCTCTTCCCTTTGACTGCAGGTGGTGAGCATGGCATGGGCAGATGGATGGACAGAACAGGATGAACAGATGGCAGTACTGGTGCTGCAGGGCTTGGCTGTGCTTTCCCAGTAACAGCTTCTGGCCCCAGTGCTCTCTGTGCATGTCCTGCACCTGTGAAGTTGTCTTGTCCTCTGTGGCTGCTGGTGGTGAGCCTGGTGTCTGAACTGTGGGTCCAGTCCCTGGCATGTGGGAAACCAGTCTCTCCATCTCTGAGAGATTGTTTATTCTGTATTTGTGCAAACTCTGGACGCCTGAGGGGACATGCTCCAAAGTCGAGTGTAAAGCCCCCAACATAGACCCCACAATTTTATACACTACAGATAGATGAATATTCATAGAATCCCTGGAAACATTATGGATATGCTTATCTAGATGCACTAACTTGACCTTTTACCATGTGTGCACTCCAAAATCCGAAGTGTATTATCCTACTGTCTTCATGTAATCTTTAGTGGCTTTTCCACAGTCCTCTTCTGAGGAATGTAAGCTGGTTTCTTGCTGGTATTGAATCGTTAGTGCTTGCATTTCTTATGTTATCCCAGCCTTGTTTGGTTCTCTCTGTGTACCACGCTGTTTCTGATATTAAATTTGCCCCATGGTACCCATTCAAGGTTGATTTTGCTAAAAAGATGATACATTTAGTGAAGTGGCTCCTTTTTGCAGTTTTATGAGTTTGATTTCTTTCAACATTCCTGGCAGAGCATGGGCAGCTGGAATACTTTGAAAGGATTTGGTTGTGGATTTTTAGAGGCAATAAAAGATCATATAATTAAAGTGTTCAAATGTGTCGTTCTTATTGTCCCCACACACCACTTTTTCCTGCGCGGGGGCCCGGGAAGCCGCTTCCTTGCGGCGGGGTGGGAGTGGTTTTGCGGGGGTTGCACCGGGAGTTTCCGCTACAGCGAGGGAGGGTAGGGCCGACCCCCCTGCCCGCACCAAAGATGGCGGCCATGACGTCGCGTTGTGGCGTGCGCCGGAACTACTACTAAAAGTAGCGCCGGAAGCGGGCGGCACGCGGCGGGACCAGCTATGGAGGCGGCCGCCGCTGCCCCCGTGCGCTTCAAGAGCAAGTGAGGGGATGTGGGGGACGGCAGGGGTGGGGGGCGACCAGTCCTCGTGCCCTGCCGGCAAGGACCCCGTAGGCCCCCCTGTTCCGTTTAACTGTGCTCCTCTTTCCCTTCCAGCTACGCTGTGTCGAGGAAAATCGAGCCGTTCTACAAAGGAGGGCGAGTCCAGGTAGGGGGGCAGCCGGGGCGGGGCTGGGAATACACCTTCTCCTTGTTGTGCGACGTTCCCTGTTTCTGTTCCCTCTTCTCCAGATAAACCGGGATGGAAAGTTCATGTTTTGCCCCTGTGGGACCAAGCTGAACGTTATCGATGTGGAAACAGGAGCCCTGCAAAGCCTCGAGCAGGTGAGGAGACCAAGGGGTATTCCGGGACAGTTTGCCGCTGTTGCTGGCTGTTGTCTAAAGCTCCTGGGAGCAAGAAACAGCAGGAGGAGGCAACAGCAGTTAGCACAGGGAGATACTGGGTGTTTAGAACTGGATGATCTCTAAGGCCCCTTCCAACCCAAACCATTCTATGAATCTGTGTTTGTGTTGCTGGGAGCTGCTGGGTGCGCTCAGTGCTGGTAGAAGTGTGCGGGGACGGGAGCTCCAAGAGCATGCTACTCCATGGAGGTTTAACTGTGGGTTTTGTCTCTCATGTTCACAGGATGAAGAAGAGGACATCACTTCCTTTGTTCTGAGCCCTGACGACGAGGTATGTGCTGGCTTTGTGGTTTTCTGTGCTGCCCTGACAGAGCCAGTGTACGTAGAAGGCCATACAGTTCAGAGGTCTCTGCAGAGTCTTCTCAGGCACTTCCATCTGTCTCCCCTTCTTGGTACAAGCCAGAGAGAGGAATGTTGAGAGACAGAGCTTCAGGAGCATTGTGGCAGCTGGTGTTCCTGTGCTTTGTGTGTGGAAATGGCAATCAGATGAGCGGCTAACAGTGCTTTCCTTCGCCCTGCTTGTACACAGATCCTCGTGACGGGGAGCCGAGCCCTGCTGCTGAAGCAGTGGAACTGGAGAGAGAACAAGTGTGTCCGGACATGGAAAGCCGTGCACACCGCACCAGTCGCTACCATGGCCTTTGACTCCACGTCAACGTTGTTGGCCACAGGTACAACCCCGCGTCGCTGTCATGCGGTGGGGCTGGCACTGATCAGCCCTTGTGCTCCTGAATGGTTTGGTTGAGCTGGACACAGCCCGCGGTAGTGATCGCCTGAATCAAAACACAGCCAAAACAGGTTGCACATAAATAGAAGCAGGGTTTTGACAGATGGAAAGGGATCCTGGCACCATTCTGTCTAGTAAAATGCTGATAAATAGCAGGCATCTGCGAGGCTGTGGTGCAGTTATCCTGGTGTGTAACTGGGGACCTTGAAGCAGGAGGAGGGCAGGCATGACCTGTAACTTAACAATACATCATGTTTCTCAACAATGAGCAGTCGAGTTTTGCTCAGCTCCCTGAAAGCTTCTTGAGCTCTGTTGGCACAGATAGTTGTTCTTGGATTCATTTTTCATTCTGCTGCCTTTGTAACTCATGATGTTTTACAATAGCAGATGCGCTGGGCCTCCTGTATCTCTCTCCTCTTGTTTATTCTTATGTACCCTTCTTTCCCCAGGTGGCTGTGACAGCACCATTAAGATCTGGGATATGATCAAACAGTACTGCACGCACAACCTGAAGGGATCTTCAGGAGTCGTACAGTAAGGACAAGTCATTTTTATTGGTCACTGGTGTCAGCATAAGGCTTGGATGCTGAGGTTGATGTGAAATGGGTTCAGTTAATGAAATGGAAAGGCCCATTTCGAGTAGGATCTTCTGTTTCCTGATTCTTGAGATGCCCAGTGAAGGAGCAGGGCTGGAGAGCAAAGTTTTTGATCAAGAAGCTGCTGGGATCTAAACGGCAGAGTTGTTCTTACTAATTGATGTACTTGGAGAACATGGCAGTATCAGTTGTAAATTTTTCTGGTGGGTGACAGAGGAATGAAGTCTTGCAAAGCAGATCTTGTGAATTCATATGCATTGATTTATGGAATATTTTATGTAGAATGTGGGCTAGTGCCAGGTAGTTTATCCCTGTCCTGTTCAAGTGCCTCTCCTTCTGCTTAGCCTCGTTGAGTTCCATCCCGATATCTCCCGCCTGCAACTCTTCTCCTCCTCGATCGACTACAAAATCCGCATCTGGGATCTGAATTCCAGCAAATGCGTTGCTGTGCTGGACGGCCACTTCAGTGCTGTCACCTCACTGGCGTTCGCAGATGGAAATACACTCCTTAGGTAAAATCTTGCAGAGGCTTCAGGGGCTGGGTGGCTCTGTAGGACCTGGGAATGTTCTCCTGTGCGGAGAAGGACAGCTACAAGTGTTTGGTCTCTGCTTACCCTATAAACAAGTAACTGGGGGTGTCATGACCTGTGTTTCTGGCAATATGCAGTGCTGCCCTGTGGAATGCTGTGCTTTCTCTCACGTGGGCCTCTTCAGAGAGGTGTCAAATTCCCATAATCCCAGATTTGCACTCAGAGTGTGAGTTGAATGGATTTAGCATTGAAACTGCTCTTTTAAATTGCAGTTCTGGCCGTGATAAGATCTGCATGGTGTGGGACCTGAAAACCAGAGAAAGCAAACGAACTGTCCCTGTCTACGAGGTGAAATTGTGTTTCATTGATTCCTGTGAGATCCTTTCTAGTTCCTAGGTCACAGTTTGCATGATGCCTCTCCCTCTTTACTTTCCTGTGTATTGTGAAATCAGGTTTCTCTCCCTTGTACTTTCCAGAGACCTTAAAGCTCTCTGCATAGAGCTGTTTATTTTCCTTCTCTCCTTGCTTGCTGTGGTCATGTCAGGGCAGTTTGAGGATATATACACTGCCACCACCCAGTGCTGGAGAAGGAAGGGCAAGGCAGTCATGGAAAAATGAGTTCCTATGTCTTATCTGCCTGCCTGTCCATGGTATTGGTGCAGCCTGGGGCAACGGAGTGCGGGATGTGCTGGTGGGTGCTGGTTCCTTGGCGCTCAGCTGGTGTTTGGCCGTCTCTCCTGCAGAGCGTGGAAGCTGCCGTCCTGTTACCAGAAAAGGGAGATTTCTCTCAGCTGGGTGTGAAGAAACAAGGGCTGCATTTTGTCACAGCCGGCAGCAAAGGTGGGTGTCCTGGCGTGTAGCTGCTGGGTCTGGAAGCCAAGGACTGAATTGCTTGCCGTTATTCCTGGGATATGTGGCAGAAGCCTTAGGCTGAATGTGGAGGGCTGGAGAGCAGAGTCTTCCCCTGTGTTGCTCTGGGTGCACAGAGTCAATCAGGTGCTGTGGAGTTGTAGCTATGGGGGCTTTCAGGCTGTGAAGAAGTTGGATTTGGATTAAAGATGAAAAACTTTGTGGCCATTGATGCTACTGATTCTGTCCCCTGGGGAGGGACATTTTACAAAGGCCTGTAGTGATAGGATGAGAGGGAAGGGCTTTAAATTGGAAGGGGGAAGATTTAGATTAGACATTAGGAAAAAATTCTTCATGGTGAGGGTGGGAGGCCCTGGCACAGGTTGCCCAGAGAAGCTGTGGCTGCCCCGTCCCTGGAAATGTTCTTGGCCAGATTGGATGGGGCTTTGAGCTGCCTTTTCTGGTGGGAGAAGTCCCTGCCCATGGGCAGGGGGTGGAACTGGGTGATCTTTAAGGTCCCTTCTCACCCATGATTCTATGATTTCTTTGCAGTCCTGCTGTCAAGCTGTGTCTCTTTTTCCATGGACAAGGCCTTGGTGTAGTTTATATTCATTGGACAATCCCTGTCTAAACTAGTGGCTCTTACAGATGATTTGTATCATCATTTTTGTTAGGTGTCCTGAAAGTCTGGGAGGTTGCCACAGCTGCCTGTGTGTACACTCAGCCCGTGCCCTTTGAGTCCAAGGAGGAGGCCAGTGAGCGCAGCCTCACCCAGTGCATGCTCGTGCCTGAGAGAAATGAGATTGTCACAGTCTCCGTGGAGCACAACATCATTTTATACGACGCTCAAACTCTTCAGCTCAGGAAGCAGGTAACAAAACCTCAGCCTCCCTTTTGGCTTTATCTATATGTGAGAATCAGGTGAAAGCATTGTCCCAGGGTGCCTCTCTGCCTGCTCTTTAGCTGGTTCTTGGGTCATTTGGAGGAATATTGCACAGATGCAAACACAGGAAAAGAAATGCAGAACAGGCTTAGCCAGATATCCCTCCAGCTTCTCTCTAATACGATTTTTACATACAGTTTTAAAAGAAAGGAATCGGTGGCACAGCCTCGCTGAGCGTGGTGCCGTTCAGTACTTCTCCAAGCAGCTGGCTTCTCCCTCTTAAACTGTTCCTGTTCTGCCATCCTCAGCTTGCGGGTTACAATGATGAGGTTCTGGATGTGAAGTTCCTTGGGCCTGATGATTCTCACATCGTTGTGGCTACCAACAGCCCTCAGCTGAAGGTGTTTGAACTGGCCACCTCACACTGCCAGATCCTCTATGGACACACAGGTGGGTGGAGTCGGTTCCCACATGGGTGAGAGATGTGCAAGAGTCTATTTTTCCAGCTTCTCTCACAACTCTTATGTGGAAATGGGAGTCCTTGAGTTCTCTCTGGAACAGAATTGTTTATAATATAGATACATTGTGCTGTCCTGGTTTAGCAAACACCAGATTTCTCTTTCCAGGTCAGTTCAGTCCCTTTCAGTAGCAGTGAGATCAGTTTAAATTGGAGCTTGAGATGTTGGCATATGAGTGCGAGCTCCGAGTGCAGTTTTGTGGCTGCAAGTGCCAGGCTCACGCCAATGCCCTAAGCAGCTATGTAATCCGTAGTTGTGGATGCGTTGTGTACCAAGTGTCCCAAACCTGTCCCCCAGGCAGTGACCAGAGGGCTCATGAATTCAGGCATTTCTGTTGTAGATTTTTCAGTGTTACATTGTATCCAACTGTTTTTTCTTCTGTTTAGAAACAATTCTGGCTTTGGATGTCTTCAGAAAAGGCCTTATGTTCGTCAGTTGCGCTAAGGTGCGTTAGCTTTCTTGTTTAATGAAACTCTTCATTTCTAGCAATCTTCATGGGCAGAGCTGTCGTGTTCATTTTTGGTGATCCAGAAAGGGACTTTGTTCAGGTGAAATTCCTATCTGCTACATCCCCCGAATGCAGGATTCTTTCACTGTCCCTTTTTAACCTTGTCCTTGGGAAAATGTTATTGAGATGTCTTGTTCTCCAAGCGTCTTGCTCTGACATTACAGTTCAGAGATGTTCTTAGCGTGAGACTGATGGGGAGCTGCGTACGAAAAAGATGTTAGAAGAAAAGGTGCTGACTGCTCTAATACACCCAGAAATAAACCTGGAATCCCAGGCTGCCATGTTTGGCTGTGTCTGCTGTCACCCGCTCTGACACAGGCAGGCAAAGGTTCAGGCTTGAAAATAAGAGAAGTCAGGCTCATAGATGCGATGAACGTATGGGAAGATAATGTCTTATTGAAAACCCACAAGTCTGTTCTCTCCCATCACCAGGACAAAAGCCTACGAGTGTGGCGGATGCACAAAGACGGAAGGGTGACCTGTGTTGCCCAAGGCCTGGGTCATGCGCATGGGGTGGGCGCTGTCTCTTGCTCAAGGTAATAAAAAACAGACAAGGTTTTACCTTTGCAAGCGTGAGCCCTGGCTTTGTTACTCCTCAGGGTGTTGGGTGAATGCCTGCCTTCAAGCCATGCCGATCGGTTAAGCTTGTCCCGGCGCTCTGAGTTTGCAGGAAGGATGATTATTTGGTTTTTTGGATACACATCTGTCTGTCCATAAGTTGTGAAGTTTGTGTTTCTTTGTTGGTTTGACTCCCATTTGCCTTAAAGAGCCACAGCTGGAGAAGTTGCCAGATAAAGCTGGAGTGATGTGGAGGAGAGGATTAGGGAGTGAAGACAATGTGTCTGTGAAGGTGCTTGCTTGAACAGCGTGTCTATTTATCAGCTCTTCTCCTCTCTTCAAGCTGCCTAAGAGCCTGGAAGGCCCATCTTGCCTCTTCAAGAGCTGCTGTGTGCTTTTGTCTGTAAAAGAAGAGAGTGCTCTTGCCTCAGATCTGAGTTGCTGGGACCTCAGTAAAATGAAAGGCAGCTTGAAAACCATGCAAGCATGGTTTCACATCCCTGCAGAGAGGCTGAATGGGTGTTGATCCTGGTAGGGGAGAAGGCAGCTGTTTTTTCCATGCAGGGGAAGCCCCTGTTTTGCTTTCTTACATTTGACATTTTCATTCCTTTCAGACTGAAAGAAAGCTTCATAGTAACCAGCAGCCAGGACTGCACAATTAAGATCTGGAATATCCCAGAATCCCTCACTTCCAAAGCAAAAGCAGCCTTGATCTCCAATCCAGAAACCCTTCATGCAAGAGTGACAGAGAGGGGTCATGACAAGGTAAAGCTCCACCTGATGTTAGAACATGCTTTTAGTACTTAAATCCCTCTCTCATCTGTTGTGCCCTACGTTTACTACCTGTCTGACAGCAAAAGAAAGACTGAAACTGCTTTGTGCTCTCTGTGCTTATGTGCCTGCCTTAGGACGTTAACAGCGTGACAGTTTCTCCGAATGACAAGTTGATTGCCACAGGCTCGCAGGATCGGCTGGCCAAGCTGTGGTCCTGTTCTGACTGCTCTTTGCTGGGTGTCTTCACTGGACATAAGCGTGGAATCTGGTGTGTGCAGTTCTCCCCAGTGGATCAGGTCTTAGCCACCTCTTCGGCAGATGGGACCCTGAAGCTTTGGGGTCTGCGGGACTTCAGCTGCCTGAAGGTAAGGAGAACTCGGACAGCCTCTTGCTTCAGGCAGCCCTTGTGTGTGGATGCAGCCGTGGCATCAAGTGAAAACATGCACGTTATTGTCTTTCCAGCCCAGTAGTGTCTCACTGAGACCACGAGGAGGCAGTCACTGACTGTGCCACATCCTACCCGGCCGTGTTACCTCACTGAGTGGGTGCTGGGTGCCTCCTGCAGTGGGCATTGACTGGCTGGAGAGAGAGCCTGTGCATTGGCCTCACTGTGAAGGCCATTTGCAAGATGACCTTGGCCAACAAGTTTAAGTTTATTTTTATTAAGAAATTATATGAGCCAAGCCATTCCAGTACCCAAAGGGGCCCTACAAGAAAGCTGAAGAGGGACTTTTTACAAGGGCTTGGAGTGACAAGATGAGGAGGAATAGCTTTAAATTGGAAGGGGGGAGATTTAGATTAGACATTAGGAAGAAATTCTTCACAGTATGGGTGGTGAGGCACTGGCACAGGTTGCCCAGAGAAGCTGTGGCTGCCCCATCCCTGGAGCTATTCAAGGCCAGGTTGGGTGGGCCTTGAGCACCCTAATCCAGTGGAAGGTGTCCGTGACCATGGCAAGGGCTTGGGACTGGAAGGGTTTTAAGATCCCTTCCCCAAACCATTCCATGATTCTATGATTCCCTTTCAACCTACACTAGGAGAAAATCCCAAGGACAGAGGCTGCTCTTTGGAACTTGCCTATTAGGTCTTGGGGAGTGTTAACTCCTTGAATGAGGCCGCTTGCGAAAGGCCTGGCAACAGCTCTAACGCTTTTGATCTTCCTTCCTGTTTTCCAGACATTTGAAGGTCATGATGCCTCTGTGCTGAAGATCATTTTTGTAAGCCGAGGAGCACAGCTGCTCAGCAGGTACACGCCCACACCAGCAGTCTGAGGAAGAGGCCAAAGCTAATCAGAAGCAAAACCTCTTGGCTGATATCAGCAGCAAGAGGGAAGAGTTGTGCAATGCATTTAGTTTTGGAAAGACTGATATGAAGATGCTGTTTTCATGCCAAGCATTCTGCAGGGGCTAATTTATTTTCCTCTTCTTCAGTCACACCGTGCATTCTAGTTAGGTGCTGGGTTGGTGACATACGCTGGGTTGGGCAGAGCCGAGGGTGCCTCTTGCCCTGCTTCCTCTCGGTGAGCGCGAAACAGCCAGAGCTGAACAGTTACCAATCCCTGCCAAGGGTGAATTCCTGAACTGTTGGCAGGGAAGGATGTAGTTTGTCTCCTAAACTGCCCTTCCTTTCAGAAAGGCTGGATTATAAGAGTCTGGAGGCCCCACCACAGTGCTGAGGAAGTAATAGGGTTTCCCAAGAAGGGATGCTGGTAGCACTGGGAACTACTGCTTTGGGATTCTCAAGCTTTCTGGATGTTTTTGGTTAATTCTGCTCCTGTTTGAAAAACAGTGGAATAGGACAAGTTAATGTGATATCTGAGGTGGGGCTGGGTGAGAATTGGTCTATTCAGTGATTCTTTTTGTTGTGTTTCTGTCTCTCCCAAAAGCGGTTCCGATGGCCTCTTAAAACTCTGGACAATTAAGACAAATGAGTGTGTGAAAACATTAGATGGTCATGAAGATAAAATCTGGGGTCTTCACTCTAACAAGCAAGATGATATGGTTGTGTCCGCGTCCAGTGACTCCTGCATCACACTCTGGAAGGTGCTGTGTGGGGTCTTACTGGCTTTGCGCTCGGGTTAGGAATGAGAGTCCAGTTGGAGAGCTGAGGAGCCCAGTGGCTTGGTCCTTGCTGTTCTGGTGGGACACATGCTCTCCTTATTTTCTGCCCTCTGGAACTGGGTCAGTAAGGCGTATCCAGAGGTCTGGAGGTGTTTGGCCATACTGTATTTCTGTTGTATAGGGAACAGTGGATGGGCCTTGGCAGCCCTCCCAGGCTGGGGCTCTGGAGGTGGTTGGGAAGGAAGGTGCAGGTTGCTGGATGTGACACCTGAATTCCTCAACCTGGAGATTTTGCATCAGAAACAGGTCTGCTCACCACTTGATGGCTGAACAAAAACTGATCTGGATTAAAGCAAGATTTAACAAAGTTCTGCTCTGTTTTTTATAGGATGTCACTGAAATTGAAGAGAAAGAGGCGCAAGCTAAGCAGGAGGAGCAGATCATGAAGTAAGTTGATTCAGTGCAATAATGAGCTGTGAAGGTCAAAGTGTCCAGTGAAACCGTCCACACCTCTAGCCATCCAGCTCCATCTAATCCAATATTACATCATTTAGCTATTCAGAGGCTGTCAGGCACAGTAGTCTCTTCTTTGTAGTTTATGTTCAGTTCCTGCAAAGCCCTTCAGCTTAACAATTGATTGGCTTCATGTTTGTGCGCTGCTAAGATAAGCAAAGTCAAACCGCAGAAACCTGCTTTCGCTTTATCCTGCTTCAGCGAGTTCAGGGAGCCCTGGAACGTGCCAGGGTAATTAATCTGCACAAAAAGGGTGCCAAGGCTGTCATTGGCAAGCAGTATTCTTGGCCTTAAACCTCTGCACGCTGTTATTGCCAAATGTGCTGCTTTCTGTACAGCGTTTTGTTCCACCAACCAAGCACTTGTCTCACTCTCTTGACTCTGATTTTTTTTCCAGAGAGCAAGAGCTTTCTAACTTGCTTCATGAGAAAAGATACCTCAAAGCTTTAGGGCTGGCAATCTCCCTGGATCGTCCGCACACAGTGTTGATGGTGGTCAAAGGTGAGTGCACTGTGCTCTGAAGGCATTTTTCTGCCCTCTTTGTTTTCCAGGCACACAAAAGCTACAAAGTCTAGTTGTCCGAAAGCCTCGGTTTTCCCCTTTTCCTAAGTGAATCATGTAATCATGGAATGGTTTGTGTTGAAAGGACTTCAAAGCCTGTCCAGTTCCACCCCCCTGCCATGGGCAGGGACACCTCCCACTGGATCAGGGGGCTCAGAGCCCCATTCAACCTGGCCTTGAACACCTCCAGGGATGGGGCAGCCACCACTGCTCTGGACAACCTGTGCCAGGGCCTCCCCACCCCCACAGGAAAACGTTTGTTCCTAAGATCTCATTTCAATCTCTCCTCTTTCAGCTGAAAACCATTCCTCTTGTCCTATCCTTGCACTCCCGGATCAAGAGCCCCTCCCCAGCTTTCCTGTAGCCCTTTCAGTACTGGGAGGCTGCTCTAAGGTCTCCCCAGAGCCTTCTCTTCTCCAGGCTGAACAAGCTCAACCCTCTCGGCCTGTGAAACTGCTCCTGATAACAAATGCTCTTCCTGCTCTCAGCCCATGGGTGCGTGGCTGGGTTCTTGCAGGAACTCTTCATTTCTCTTTTCTGCAGCCATCCTTAAGGAAACTGATGGGAGAAAGCACTTGGAAGAGAATATTATTCGGCTCCGGAAGGATCAGAAAGGTTTGTTGCAACATGATTCAAGTGTTAAAACCTCTTAGGTTAGGGGCTTGTTTTCTCAACTGGAATTTAAAGGAGAAACCTCTCCCTAGACTCAGCATTTACTGAGCTCCTACCGCCCTCTAGCAGGACTTCTGCCCTGGGGCAGCTTCTCGCTTGCAGTGCTGCTTCCCACCAGTGACTACTCTGAGCTTGTGTGAGGGGCTTTGCCTGGCCTCGCTACCCCTCGGTTCAGTTGTCCCTATGGCAGTGTGTGGCTTGTCAGCCGCGATGCGCAGGAGCTGAGAGACAGGAAAGATGTTTCCTAACTGACGTCTCCAGTGCCAGTATGTACAAATTCCCTTCCTCCCTAGAGGCAGTGTTAGCATTCCTGGTGACGTGGAACACGAACTCTCGGAACTGCCATGAGGCCCAGGCTGTCATTGAAATCCTCCTGAAGCACGAAGCACCAGACAGCCTCCTGCAGTACGTGGGCATTAAATCTGCTGTGGAGTCCCTGCTGCCCTACACAGGTGAGTCGTGCTGCAGGGACAGGCTCGGAGCCTTCTGTTTGCCTTGCTCTAAAGAGAAGAGACGGTTTTGCACCTGATGAGCTTTCTGTCCCATGATGCTGACCTAACCACTGGACACAGGGGT
Organism: Neomorphus geoffroyi; assembly: GCA_033558235.1. Lineage (NCBI taxonomy): Eukaryota > Metazoa > Chordata > Aves > Cuculiformes > Neomorphidae > Neomorphus > Neomorphus geoffroyi. The sequence goes on from JAUMJM010000038.1 coordinate 2,564,317, forward strand.
GCTGGTCAGCAGGAGCTGAACATGAGCCAGCAGTGGCCCAGGTGGCCAAGAAGGCGAACAGCAGCCTGGCTTGGATCAGCCCTGGTGTGGCCAGCAGGAGCAGGGCAGGGATTGACCTGTACTCGGTGCTGGTGAGGCTGCAGCTTGAATCCTGGGTTTGGTTCTGGGCCCCTCACTACAAGAAGGACCTTGAGAGGCTGGAGCATGTCTGGAGAAGGGGAGCGGAGCTGGGGAAGGGGCTGGAGCTCAGGGGTTCTGGGAGTTGTTTAGGCTGGAGCGGAGGAGGCTGAGGGGAGACCTCATCGCTCTCTGCAGCTCCTGGAAAAGAGTTTGTGGTGGGGTGAGTGCTGGTCTCTTCTACCAAGTGACGACTGACAGGATGAGAGGAGATGAGCTCAAGTTGTGCCAGGGGAGGGTTAGATTAGATATTAAGAAAAGGAGTGGTGAAGCAATAGCAGAGGCTGCACAGGGCAATGGTGCAGTCTGCATCCCTGGAGGGCTTCAAGAGTGTGTGGACGTGGCACTTCAGGACACAGTATAGCAGGCATAGTGGGATTGGGCTGATGTTTGGACTGAATGAGCTGAGAGGTCTTTCCAACCTTTCCTGTGATTCTCTCTCTCCTTGCAGAGCGCCATTTCCAGAGGCTGAGCCGGTTGCTGCAGGCCTCCATGTTCATTGATTTCATGTGGCAGAACATGAGGCTTAGCGATGCAGCCCCGCAGGAAGAGGTGACGTTGTGACCCCCCTCCCACCAGTTGCTCTTTCTGGTGACAGGGGAGGAGAGATGCTGAACTGCTTCCCCACCAGGTTTGTAACTGGACTGTCCCTGTATTTTATAATAAATTTTTAAGTTGGGATTTCTAAAACCAGTCCAGTGCTCAGTCTCCGTGGGGTTTCATGAAACGCAGAGATTATTCCTATTGCCAAGTTGTGATTTCCTTTGTGTTTTCACACCCTGAGTTTTCAGGTCCAGACATTCCAACACTGTCCCTGGAGGAGTTCAGAGAATGTGTGGCCGTAGCACCTGGGGACATGGTTCAGTTGGCATGGTGGAGTTGGACTGGATGAGCTGAGAGGGCTTTTCCAATCTTAACGATTCTGTGATTCTACTTAGTTTGGAGAAGAGGGAGAACTTGGCTCTGAGGGAGCATTTGGTCTTTATTGGGGATTTTAAAATGTTATGGAGTCTTGAGGCCCTGCTGGCAGTGCCGTGTCCCATCCCAGAGCCCATCAGTTGTGTCACTGAGAATTTCCTTTGCTTGGACAACATGCAGCCTGGCCAGGGCAGGTCTCATGCCTGTGCCCACTCTGACCCTTAGTGCCCAGTGGAGAGACAAGTGCAGGTTTAATTCCCCAGCTGGCAAATTTTTATAGTAGAAAAAGCAAGCAGTCTCTGTAGTTACTTATATGTATTTTATTTTAGAGGTAAAAACGTATAAAATTTAGAACAACATAAACACCTCAAGTTGGTTAAATTGGTTATTTAAAAAAAATAACATATACCTAGGAAAATAACTAAAATCAAAGGGAGCAATCTCTATGAAAAGCTTAAGTTTTCCTATAACTATTTTTTCTAACTCCATTCTAGCAATTACGTTTCAGTAACTGTCACCCCTCACTGGAAGGGGAATGTTCTGTTCAGACACACGAACTCAGGGCCCTGATCCTGCTGGGAAAGTAGCTGCACTGCAGCCACTTCTGTGACTGCGCCCGCACAGGCACCGCTGCAGGGATGGCTTGAGATGAGTGTCCTCGCCAACAAGTCTTTTTGTTCTCCTAGCCTGCAGCATTCCCAGCCAATTCACATATTGCGTGGCCACTTCTCCACTACCCAAGTTAATTTAACCTTAAAAAAAAACCAACCCAAAACACCCCAAACAAACACCAAAAATCAAAGAGTTTAAAAAAATATCTATAAAAGAGAGGGTTCAGATAAATGATCATGTGGTGGCACCCTCCCATTCCTGCCCACACCAACAGCGATGGATTTCCTGGTGACTCTGGCACTGGATCTATCTGAGTTTCCTTTGCTGCTCTTCAAGGAGGCTGCTGGGATTAATGCCGGGAATTCTCACTCGGTGCTGTGCAGGAAGAATCCCTGCCTGAGGGAGAATTAAATGAATCCAAAGTGACCTCTAATGGAGCCGTGACTCATGAAGCTGCATTACCCAGGGAGGCAATGTCTGCACACTTGTTCTGTCGGGATCAAACTGTGATGGTCCCAAGCCCTGACGCTGCCCATGGCTCCTGTGGGTCATGAGTGAGGAGGGCACCTGGCTTTTGGTCATGGTGCTGTTCCAGGTCAGGGTCTGCGTCCCACCGGAGTGTTAGTGCATGTTTGGGAGCGGGAGCGGGAGCAGAGCCTGGAGCGGCGGCCGGGGCACTGACCGCTGCACGGCTCGCTTTGTGATGGTGCTGCACTTCTGGAGGGCTGAAGGGCGCACAGGCACCTTGGGGGTGCAAGTGGCCAAATCTGGGTCAGTGAGGGAGGAGCTCAAATCAACTGCGGACGACTCCACAAAGCCAGAATCATTCCTGTCCTTGTGGGTGAGGCGTGGAGACTTGGTACTGTGCGTGACCAAGGTGTGAGCCACGACCGAGCTCCTGTCCTGCTCCACTTCAGGCAGAGATCTCGACAAGTCAGGCTTCCAGCTCAACTGGCTGTCCCGCTCGCTGCTGCTCCCGGAGCTGAGGGACAAGCTGTCTGAGTCCAGGTCTGGGGTGGAGCTGACCCTGGGCAGAGACCTTGATCTGCTTCTCAGAGGGCTCATGTCCTTTTCATTCTGGTCCAGGGAAGAGCATGCCTGCACCTCCTGCTGTTCTATGCCCTCACCCCTGGGCTCTGGAGCCACCAGGGAGGAGCAGAGGTTCGGGGTGGAGACGTTGAGCCCACACCTCATGATGGTATGGAGCTTGTGGTGAGGGTTCTTGTAGGGCTGGAGGCAAATGGAGGGCACATAGCCAGTACAGCTGTTGTATCTGAGGGGGTAGAAGATGAAAATCAACACTGAGAGCAGCCCTTCTTTCAGCTCAAAACACGGGGAGGGTGCAGAGCACCCTGGGAAGCAGGTGGGGGACTCAGCCCAGTGCTGTACATGAGGCAGGCAGTAGGGAAACCATCCCAAGGCAAGGGCAATGAACACCTGGGAAGCTCCTGTGCTTGGGGAAGAGCAAGAGGCACCTGCACCAGGCAACCAAGCTCTATCGAGGAATGAGAGTTTTGGAAAAGCCTCCTTACCGGATCAGCCACCAGCCGTTATCAGACTTCCTGACCACCTCCACAACAACGCCGCTGTTCAGTGAGAGCTCATCTGCCTTCTGAGACTCGTAGGCCCGCACCACAAAGTACAGTCTGCCTGCAGAGAGAAGAGGGGGGCAGTTGAGAAGATGCCTCCATCCTGTGACAGACCAGCTCAGCAGTCTTGGGGAGGGAGCGAGAGCTGCAGGTCACGTGTTCCTGTGAGCGACTGATATGCTCAGAGAGGCACAGCTGATCAAGACTCAGAGCTCCAAAAGTCCAGGCAGGGACCACAAACGACAGCTAAAGTGGTGGGGGTTTGCAGAACTCATTTTTTGGAGGAGGAACATGGTGTCCCCAGAAGCCAGAACCAGACTTACTCTCATCCCTTGAACTCAAGGCGTTCTGAATGTCCTTGTGGACATCAATCTCTTCCAGGTACGAGGCTGGGAACCAGGCTATCTGCTTGTCTGCATTTTCCACTAGCCACCACCCTGCAGAGAAGAGCAAACAAGGGGGTTTTGACAGCCTGCAAGCAGACAAGTGACCACAATCCTTGAACAAGGGCTGCTCTGCCATACGAGACAGGAGGGGCATTCTCAGAGCAGCTCAGTGCTGGCTCCTGCCATGCTGACACTTTGCTCTCTCCTTCCATGTAAATGAGGACAGGCTGGGAGAGTTGGGGTTATTCAGCCTGGAGAAGAGAATGCTCCAGGGGGACCTTGTAGTGGCCTTTCAGTACTGAAAGGGGCTGCAGGAAAGCTGGGGAGGGACTTTTTAGCAAGAGGATGTGGTGATGGGATGAGGGGGAATGGCTTTAAATTGGAAGGGGAAAGATTTAGATTAGAATTAGGAAGAAATATTTCACAATGAGGGTGTGGAGGCCCTGGCACAGGTTGTCTACGGAAGCTGAAGATACTCCATCCCTGGAAGTGTTCAAGGCCAGGTTGGATGGGGCTTTGAGCAGCCTGGTCTGTCCTGCTCATGGCAGTGGAGTTGGAACTGGATGGGCTTTCAGGTCACTTTCAACCCAAACCATTCTATGATTCTATAATTCTATGACATCCAGGTAAGCACCTGACACGTACAAACACCCGTGATACGCCCGACTCAGCATTTGCTGAGCTATGAATCCATCTGCCCCATCCATGCCTGAAACTGAAGCCTCCCTATTGCACATACCCGTCATGTCCTTGATTAACACCTCCACAATTTCCTCCTTGGTGACTTGGAAAGTTTTGTTCTTTGTGTCTTTGGTTTCAAAGGTTTCTATGCATCGGTAGCTCTGGGATGCCTGGGGGTGTGTAATAGAGGGAAGCTGCTGCCCTCCCTGCTTTTTCTTCTCCCCTCCAATTTCTGATGGCATGATCACAACACTGAAAAGTAAAGATTAATGCCAGTTTAGTGAGAACTCTCATGGAAGGTTGAGTTTAGCATTAATATTGGTAAAATCACCTGTGCAGGAGGCTAAGAAAAGCTTAGGCATCAGAAACAAAGTTAACACATATCAAAGCTCTCAGCAGAACTTCCCTGCTCTGCTGTCCCAGTGTGTAACTGTTCTTTCTCTTCTAGGCCTGTTCTGTGACATTTCTGTTTCATGAAGTCACGTACAAACAACCCCCACAAAGGTGATTTCTTACCTGTCTTCAGGGAAGCAAGGATCCAGGTCTTGGGTCTGCGCCTTGAAAAACTGAATCACATCTTCACCCTGAGAGATTTTAGCATCCATTTTCAGCAGCTCCTGGGCGTAAGTTTCCAGTAGTTTCAGTACCTCCAGGCACCTGCTTGGCTTCCCGCTCCTCCTCTGCTTCGCATTTGCATCTTTGAAATAACAAGAGCGAGGTTGGTGTAAGACCCCAGTGGCTCTGAGTGCCCTGAGAGCAGCATCTCTGCTCTGGATGGGGCCTTGAGCTTCTGATGCAGTGAGCGGTGTCCCTGCCCATGGCAGGGACTTGGAACTGGATGGGCGTTGATGTCTCTTCCAAGCCAAACCATTCTGTGATCTTTGACCTGGAGAAGGGGATGTCCTTCCCTACCACCCTTCCTGCACAAACCCAGACCATCAAGAGCGCAGACAGAATTTGCCTCTGCCTCCCTATCATTTTTAATTGGGCCTGATACGGTTTTTACTATGTAAAAACTATCTTTATTCACATGTAAACATTGCAAGGAGCTCTGGGCCAATATTTAAATCCTAATATTAACTTACCAAGTGCAATTACCTATTAAAAAAACCCTTTATGGGTTATTTTAAGTCAGTAACAGACCCAAGCACATTGATGTGACCCAGAGGTACTACGAGCTGTTCCATTCCAGAGGAAGACCAGACCCAGGGACTGAAGTCTGTCAGCAGTTCCCACCCCCAACAGCTCCGTGGTGGTTGTTGGTCCATCAAAGATATGTTCTTCTTACCTTTAAACCTGGGTATTGTCCGGTCGGATCTGCTGAGGGAGCCGCTCTCAATAGGGAATTTCTTCTTCAGATCTTTCTAAAAGGGAAGAGGGAGAGAACAGTGATGGTTAGGAAGAGAACAGTGATGCTTTGTGTTCCAACACATGGCTGGGCTCCATCCCCCCTCCCCAGGACAGGAATCCTGTTTCTAAGGAAATATCCACTTACATGGAATCTCTTAAAGTCTTCAAACGTTCGGTAGATGAGGATGTTGTTCTGATCTGACCAAGACACAAACATCATGTAGTTCTGGTAAAATAAAAAGGGAAAAGGAATACATTTTTTAATCATGAGGTTCAGTATCAGCTGCTTTCAAGCAACCAACATTTGCCAGGACCTGCAGGTTAGTTCTGGCTTTGGGCTGCCACGGTAAAAAATAAAATTAAATATTAGATCTACAAAAATATTCTGTTAATTTTGAGGCTCCAGATGGCTAATTGTTATTAAAGCCAGACGGAATTTATGACACTATAAACAGCAAGACAGCAGAACCCAAGATAACCGTTTTCTTACGATATTAAAACCATTGAGAAACGAGTCCAAGCCCCCCGTCCGAGATCACAAGGCTCTAATCCCAACACCGTGAGGAAATCAGCAAGTACAGCCCTGTGAGAGTAACCCAAAGACCCCTCTGGTTTCCCAATTTGTAACTATTTAAGGAGAAGAAAAGATCCAACAACGAAACCATTCCGGTACCTTCTGCTTTCTGCATTGCATCAAGCCTACAGCCTTCACGGCGACTGGGTACCTGCAGCAGCTCATGGACCCCATGCCTGCTTCTCTTCAGGAGGCTGAGCAGAGATGTGGCTCCCGGCACAACTCCCGGGGTTAAATATAGTGGGGCAGGACTGAGTCTCCCACGTTTCCTCCTCCGCCCAGTAACGCTAGCAGAAATTCCATAATTTTGCAAACTACCGCGTGCCTTTCACCTGCCCTCCAGCTTTTCACATGCAAATGCTCCGGGGCACAGGTGGCAGGGGCACAGTTCAGGGGCTGGGGAGAAGCAGCACCTTATCTTATCACATCCCACCAGTTTAGTGCCAGGAGGTGGGCCTGTCCCTGTGGCAGAGACTGTTTGTCATCCCTGGGTGTCGAGAGGTCACTGGGGCAGCAGCTCCTGCTGTGAACTGAGCAAGTTCCCAGGAACTGTAGAATCATGGAAGGGTTTGGGTTGCAAGGGATCTTAAAAATCATCCAGTTTCATTACTTCTGCCACGGGCAGGGACACCTCCCACCGGATCAGGGTGCTCAAAGCCCCATCCAACCTGGCCTTGAACACCTCCAGGGATGGGGCAGCCACCACTGCTCTGGGCAACCTGGGCCAGGGCCTCCCCACCCTCGTTGTAAAGAATTTTTTCCTAATGTCTAAATCTTCCCCCTTCTGATTCCCCGTCATCCTATCACTGCAGGCCCTTGTAAAGTGCCCCTCCCCAGCTTTCCCGCAGCCCCTTTCAGTACTGGGAGCTGCTCTAAGGTCTCCCTGGAACCTTCTCTTCTCCAGGCTGACCAGCCCAAACTTTCTCAGCCTGTCCTCAGAGCAGAGGTGCTCCAGCCCTCAGATCATCTTCGTGGCCTCCTCTGGACCTGTTCCAACAATTCCATATCCCTTTTATGTTGGGGATTCCGGAACTGGGCACAGGACTCCAGATGAGGTCTCAAGAGAGCAGATAAGAATGGGAGAATCCCCTCCCTCGCCCTGCTGGCCACACTTTTTGCGATGCAGCCCAGGACACAGTTGGCCTTCTGGGCTGTGAGCGCACATTGCCGACTCAATGGATGGATGTGTTACGTTTAGGGCCGTACTGCATGGATGTGCTTGGCGGAGTTGCCAGCACCTTGGGCTGCACTCACCCCAGTCCCAAAAACTGATGATGAACATGGCTTGTAAGGCACAAACCAGGCACAACTTGATGTGTGCTGGCTGTTACACATTTCTTTGTCCCAACCGTTAAGATCCTTCACCTTAAAAGAATTTCTGGTCGCTGTATTAATACTTGCATGCTCTCAGGAATTACTGGGAGATGCTGACGCTAAAGCAAAGGAACAAACACATCCCAAACACACTCAAAGCTTCTCAGCTGTCAATACATCATGGAGACTCAGCTCCAGGTGCCCTGTGCTCTGTCCTGCACCGAGCCAGGTGCCCATACCCACACCAGGGTGGCCAGCAGCTCTTCCCACAGACTGGCTCATGCTGCCCAGACGCCATATGATGACAGCCCTGGAGAACCTGTCCTTTTGCTGAACCTTTAGTGTGCCTCAGGTTATGACTTGGCCGAGGGGCATCCCTGTGATCAAACCGCCTTCTCCATCCTCCCTCCCCCTCTTCTTTGAAAAAACAAAATTGAATCATTATCGTTATTGGAGCCCAAATTGAGAGGCTCAGTCCTGCCTTCCCTTTCATTTTCTAGTGACACCTGTGTCTCAAAACCCTCAGCAGCAGCTGCAGATGATTTTTCATTTACTAAAACCAACCCCAGAATCTGAATAGGAAGCCAAATGAGATTTCTTCTGGAAAGCCAGAAAATACAGTGAGTAGGGCCTCACTTTGTGTTTCGTGAGCACATGATGCTGCTCCTGCACTGCAGTTTTTGGAGGCGAAGGAAGTTTTCATTGCGGTTCAGTCTCTTGCTGTTGGATACTCTTCCTCCATTGGGAAGGACAAGTTATACAGAGGACACTTTGGTGTCATGCATAGATTTGGTGGGAAAACCCCTTCAACAGCATCTCCAGGGCACTTCCTGGCTCATGAAGCCAGGCAGGAGCTGCCCTGGAGAAAGGTGATGAAAAACTGCTTGCAGCCCTCAGCAAACTGAGAATCAGCCCCTTCATCCCTCTGTTCACAAGGGTCCGGCAAAAGCCCCTCTGGTAAGTCTACCTGGTTCCAAAGGTTGGGCTTTAACGGAGAGAGAGGAAATAATTTCATTCAGTGAGTTTATTCTTTATTATCACGCTTACCTAGAGGTTACTGGTCTCTGAGATGGCAAAACTGACATTAGGAAGAAATTCTTCACAATGAGGGTGGTGAGGCACTGGCATAGCTTGCCCAGGGAAGCTGTGGCTGCCCCATCCCTGGAGGTGTTCAAGGCCAGGTTGGATGGGGTCTTGAGCAGCCTGGGCTAGTGGGAAGTGTCCCTGCCCATGGAAGCGGAGTTGGATCTGAGTAGTCTTTAAGATCCTTTCCAACACAAACCATTCCATGATTCTATGATTCTAAAACCCTGCCCTGACTCCCTATCATCATCCCCATGCTTCCAGGCAGCCAAGACATGGCCAAGCTCATCTTTGCATGGCTCCGTTATGTGGCACTCAGAAACAGCGGGAACTGAGGCTCTCAACAAAGCACATTACATTGGTTTTCTGTCTCGAAGCAAACACAAAACACCATTTATTTCCAAGAATTTGAAGGTTTAAACATATTTAACTGGAACAGGAAAAGGCAAAGATCCTGGACGAGCTGCAATCTCTATGCAGAGGAGATGGCCGGGAGGTTTCAACCACCCTATGCTCCACATCAGCAGACATGGTTGGTGTCGGTGAAAACAAGGAGAGTAAGAAACAGCCTTGGTTAAGGTAATTGCTATTTCCAAAGCCTTTGCTGTATTTTGGCATTCTTAGGGAATTCAAGCAGAAGGTGGGGCGTGGAAAATATGCAACAAAATGTTACAAGAGGAAGGTGGAACTCCAGGCAGTTTCAGAGCACTCAAGGCTGAAGAGCCAGCCATGCACTTCAGAGAGTTGATTTCCTGGGGGGCAATGGGCTGGTGCTGGGGATCTCAGACAGAGCGCAGTCTGAGTAAAGCTACTCAAAACTCCATAATTAGTTATTGAGAGTGTGTGTGGCAAAAGTCACTGCAGTGAAGAGCAGAGGTTTTGTGGGGAGGATGGCCAGGTGCTACTCAGAAAGAACACCATTTCTGAGGTCATCGGGACAGCTCAGGTCAAGGTCCTGCAGTTCTCACAGCAGTATCGTTGCCTTCTTGTTGTGAAGTTTGATGTCAAGAAGCTGTCTGCTCCTGAGATTGATCTAATGAGTCATATCACGTTACTCTGAAGTGGCAATATCTGTGAAACCGAAGGAAGGGCTGTGCCAGATGCCTCTGGATCTGCACAAGTGCTCCTCAACAGCACCTCCTCCACCAAACCCCAACAGCTAAGGCCTGTTTCTGCTGGGAAAGATGAGTGACCAATTCCAATAGGTCACTAATTCCACTTCTTTGCTGGATACCTTTGAGTACATGTACCAAAAAACCAAAAAACCATTTTCCTGACATTACGTCAAGTTTACTTTGCCTCTTCTATGACTTCCGTATCATCCCACAATAAACCGGTATCTCCTTGTATGTAATCATTAACTGAAGGAGAGGAGGGGTCTGCCTGGAAGAAATAAACCTCAGCACGTATTGCTGGACACTCCTTCATCATCAATGTTTATTCACAGAGCTTATAAGGATGACATTTTTACAAGGTACAGAAGAGATCATAAATTAATAATTGATATATAACAGAGGATTGTCTGGTTTTGAAGAGACTGAGGAAACACAAGTTTTCCTCCATCAATCCACTGTTTCACAGCCCCACGTGCCTCGCAAGGGTGGAGTTCTGCCTGTACCACGTGAGGAACGTCACCACCACAACAAACACCTGCTCTGGGTGTATGGGACACTGGTTTTGTCTCAGACAGTGACTGAGATATCATCACAGGGAGTCACACCAGGATGCCTGCCCAGGAGACCCTGGGGCTGAAGGACAGGGCAGCTCATCCAGTGGCTTCAGGGAGTGCCCCCAGGCTGCCTACTCCGCTGTTGCCTTTACAGGACCAGCTTCTCTCCACTGCGTGTGAAAACTTCACAGCAAACTAGCACCAAGGTTCTGTTTTTCTTCTCATTTCAGTGTGATTCAGGAATAACTTAATCCATTGTGTTTAACCAGGACACAGCAGCCTGGGTGGGAGAAGTGCCTGGACCAAGCCTTCCCTGTGTCCAATGAGAGCCAGGAGGAGAGTTTGAGCACACAGATGCTCAGGGGTAAACAAAAGCAGCTCTTCACCAGCTCCACCACTGTCATTCTCCAAGTCCAACAAGCAATGGCCTTGTCACAAATGCACACACATGAAAAAGAGAAGGAGCCATGTTATGAACACCCTTCACCATGTCCAGAAGTCAGGTCTGGGCCGGTTGGTGACCTGTACATCTCATGGTTGCAATATCTAGGACTCTAAATCAGGCATTTCTCTTTCTGTGCCAAGAACAGGAGCAACTGTTAGAGCTTAGACTCCCTGGCATCTTGCAAACTCACCAGGGGAAGGTAAGAGAGGAGAAAAGTCCTCAAACCACCCTTGAGGTACTACAGCTGCAAGAAAGAGATACGGAAAGGAGTGGCAGGCACAGTCAAGGGGGCCTTGCCTAGAATGAGGTCGGTAGGAGAGCTTCATCTTTTCCCACCATCACCTTCAGGATCAAAACCTGCCCTTTACTGTTCTTGAAGGCCACCTGCGATAACACACGACCTATCAGCACCTTTAATGAAAAGCCCAGCTGCTAAAAGCTGATTTTAGGAGTACAAAGAGGTTTTAGACTTCCAATAAACAGAGAAACAGACCCTTATTTAAAAAAAGATCAAACACTGGAGTTGACAAAAATATCCTTCACCTCATAAACAAAGGAAGCAGTTGAACTTTCACACAGGCTGGGATGAGAGGTTTTGCAGTATCTAATCCAGAGGAAGGTATTTAATTTCCTTCTGATTTCAGGAGCTGCTGCAGACACTGAAGCATTTTCCAGTGGCCAGCGGGATGTGACTGAGAAAGTCTTTGAGTAGCACAGCGCTTCTCCTTCCCCCAAAGTGACTGCGTGATAGGAGCTTCAGAAGACGCGTGTCCATCTTCAGTGCAGGAATACGTGTCTACTCACAGGTGAGCCCCTTCCAGGATAAGTAAGGTTGAAGCATGAGGGGCTATGGTGACCAGCACTGTATGTACAATAATAGGAGCTGTGGGCAGCAACTTCCTTTCCACGTGATGAACTCGCCGTGCATGCACAGCACCAAGAGTGCCTTTTGCAATACCTGCAAGCCCGGTTTTCATTTTGATCACAGTGAATTCCTGCAGCTTGTAACGGTTCTTCCTGCTACAGAGACAAACATCCATTAATGTTGAGTGTGTTCTCTGTTCTCCACCAACCTGATCTGGAAGGCAGCACTTGCTGGAAGGAAGAAAAAGTAATTCTGCCGTGCTGCCGCCTTAAGAACAGTCCCAGCCAGCCAGACCTCCTGCCCTTTATCTGCCTTTTCCACAAGGAAACTGCATGCAATGGCAGGGGCATGGAGAGGGCTGGCTTCCTCGGGCAATGGGCTCTCCTCTCTGCTCCATGTTTGTCTCTGCTTTCCCCTGTCACCCTCCCACCTCAGAAGAGGTCCCATTCCTTTTAATCTGTGGTCTCTGCATGGATTCGTGCATTGGGCATCATAGAATCATTAAGGTTGAAGAGACCTCTAAGCTCATCCAGTCCAACCATCAACTCAACACCACTGTGCCTACTAAACCATGTCCAGAAGTGGCATGGCCACATGCTTTTTGAACGCCTTCAGGTACAGTGACTCCACCACTGCCCTGGGCAGCCTCTGCCAGGGCTTCATCACTCTGTCAGCAAAGAAACTTTTCTCAATATCCAATCTAAACTTCCCCTGGTGCTACTTAAGGCCATTTCCTCTCATCCTATCACTTGGGGAGACTCCAAGGAGAAGAGACCGGAGGTCTCACCCATGCCTGCTTATTGTCCCCTACGTAGGAGACCATGGCTCAGGACTTCAGGCTCCTGTTCCCTCTGTGTCACTTACAATGTGGCTGCAGCCAGATGGCTGCTATAAAATCACAGCACCACAAATTCGCTCCAACCTCACACTGGCTGGCTGAGAGGGCTGAAAGCAACAGAGAAAAAATTCTTTGGAATGCCTCTGGGATGTGCCACCCAGCCCAGGGAGAAAGCAGCCTCTCCTGGGAGGTTTACTGCTCACCCGGGGCACAATGCACAGGCCTCTGTTTGCCCAGCACTTGTTGTAATAATTTCATAACTCTTTTGTAAAGGCAGCATGATCTTCTAAGGTTATGCAAAGGCCAAAAGCATGATTCAGGAAGAAAACTTCCCAGGAAGGCTGAGAATGTAACTTAAGCTACTGCAAGAGAAAGTTCCTTGCATCATTTCCTAGGAAAAAGAAAAAAAACAAACCCAAGATGTTTGATGTGTGCATTGCGTGGTATGAGGCCACTGCAGCGTGTGTACATACTGGGACCCAGCTATGGCATGTGAGAGGAGATGGAAGGCAGGGTTGGATTTCCAAAGGATTTCAAGCCCTGAGGATGCTGAGTCTCCACAGCACACAGCCTGCCTGGAATGCTCCGAAATCCAGCAGGGAAAACCCCACCAATGCAACCTGTATGGCCAAGGGCAAGCACAGCAAACACCAGTGACCATTTAGAATGTTCCCACTTGGGCAAAATCTATTCTTACTTCATGCTAGATACAGTAAACCCTGATAAGAGGCAAGATCATTGTATTCCTCCCAGCTTAGTCAGAGAGATACTCATCTTCTTACCCCTTCCTCATTCCCCTCTGCCATCGATAAGCAGAATATGCAGCCTCCCTTACCTCTCCTGGGTTTCCACGTGTGCTAGTAGCTCCATGGAAAAGCTCATCTTTATTTCAGAGTGAAGACAAGAAAGACCTTTGTGTTCCTTTCCCCCTTCAGAAAAAAGGGAAAACAATGTTTATTCTTCATTCAAGAGCCTGGTGCAGAGAATAGAAATGTGGAAGGAGGACGGTTGTTTCATTGATGTTTAATTCTTAATGATTCAATACATTCTCATAGCGATTGTTAACTGAGAAATCTCTCTACCTCCACCACTGAGATTTACTACAATCCACTTGCTTTGACCAACTTCCAGAGAAAGGAATCACCCCAAAATCAGGGAGAGCTGCTTAAGGATGCGGAAACAGAGAGAACCCACCAGGTACCTGTCCTGTACGGGACAAATTATTTCAGAAGCACAGCCCTCATAACAAGAGGGTCATTAATTTTTAGGAGATGAAAATGGAACTCTCTGATAAGGAAGGAGCCTCAAAATCCTCATGGGAATCAACATTAGTTAACGAACTTCAAACAGCATCTTCAGACTGAAAAAAAGGGGTCTCCAGCCATGCAGTCGGTTCTGCTGCTGCAACAGCCCCTGACCATGTGCAGCCCACCAGGACCCTCCTGGTATGCACAGAGGGCAGTGGGACCAGGCTCTTTCCACAAAGCCAAGAGGAATGGGAGCTGCTTGCTGAACTGTTTCTACTTTGTTTTTCAAGAGCACAAACAGAAAATCCCAATTTTGCCGTATTTGCGTTTGGAATGTATTAACCGATTGCATGGGTGCTTGGAGAGAGTCTGAGATGCAGGAGGCAGACTGGAGCACGACACCAGCATTGGGGCACCACCCGAGCCTAGGGGCGCAACCCAAGTGTTGGAGCATGACACCAGTGTTGGGGCACTGGCTGTACCCACTCACGGAAAATACTTTGGCTTTCTCCCTGTCTCTGCCACTGTAAATCCACACCCCACTACTTCTGAACTCTAATTTTAATCAGTAGGGGGATCCACGTGCAAAACCAGCACAAACTTTAACAGACTGTACTGCAGTTCGGGGTACAGACCCCCAGATCTGAGCAAGGCAGGGTCTGGCCTACTCTGTGCAAAGTCTTACACCTCAAACTGGTTTCAGCAGACTTTAACAGTGGTGGACAGATCAGGACTGAGACTGGTGTCTCACCTGTTCCCTGGCAGTGGCTGAAGCCTCAATACGGCAGGTTTCTTCCTGGTAAGTGTGAGATAACTTCATGCCTCGGGAAATTTTGCAGGTACTGCATTTCTTGTATACAAACAAAACTGTTCAATGGGATTCACTTACCTGGAAATAGGCGTTTTTCTTTTCTGCAGCTATTTCCTACTTGACTGTAATTTGACAAACATCTGCGTGACTAATTCCTGCTGCCAACTCTGTTTACTGGTTAGACTTCAGGCTCACACCCTCACGTGTAAATACGGGTCAGCTTCCTGTTGGTGTATTTCCTGGAGAGGAAGACAGTTGAAAACCATCCCCAAAACATGGTAAGAATCCTGAGAGGCACAAGGAAAAGTTATCCAAGGGACTTAAAATAAATTAATGAAAACTCGGTCATGTTTAGGTTCCCAAATGAAGCAGAAGGCTCTGAGAATCTTGTTCTGTGGTCTCTTTATTGCAGCAATGGAAAGGAATGCACACCAGTGGGCAGGCGGGGCACAGCAGCACTGCAGGCCATTACATTTCTACACAATCCTGTTGCATCCTAGAAAGTGAGCTGTGAGCAGCAAGAGGTTTGTCCTCTCTCTGTTAAACCAGTTGTCTTCAACAATTAACAGGTTTTCTGTAGATAGAATCATAGCAGTACATGGACACATATCCTGCATATTCTGGGGTCAGACTGCTGGGAAAAGAGTTGCCTGAGTCCTCCTTGGGGTCTCTGCTCCTTGGGATGACGCGTCCTTCTGGGTCTCCTTTCCATAGGGTGACGCCTTCTTTGGGTCTCCCCTCTTTGGGATGACCCCTCTGTGAAGCCTCCCCTCCTTGAGGTCTCCCTTCCTCGGTGCCTCTCCTTCTTGGGGTCTCCTCTCCTTGGGGTCTTCCCTCTTTCGCCCAGGAGCTGCATTTAAGCTCATCCTTTGTCCTCGCCCAGCACCCGCCGCGGACATGCCTTTGCTGTGCATTTTGTCCATCGTGATTGACTATCTGGCCACAGTGCAACAGGGCACAGAGCACCAGGGAGGGGTCTGGCCCCAGCTCCCCGTCTTGTGCTGGAGAGTGAGCAGAGTGATGCGTATCTGGCCTCAAACATGGGCCATCTCCCATTGCTGGCCCATTCCTTCTTCCTTCCCTGTGCCCCCGCTGTCAGTTGCCAGAACAGTTGTCAGTTCTTGTTTAGTAAGTGCCAAACACAGAGGCAGAACATCAAACAGCAGTCTCCCTCTGAGAAATGCAAACACACCTTGTTCAATTTCTCAAGTGTGGGTTTTACTAACGCTTCCTCGTGATTACCGTCACTGCCATCCTGCACGTTACCCGAGCCAGTCAGGATCAGGCAGCTGTTCAGAAGAGGCACCCATTCAGATTTCAGTGAGCCCACAACTGCAGGCATAATAATGGATAAATAGGGGCTTTGTTGGCAGCGCCCGCACCCAGCAGCACTGCAAGCATCACTGTCTGGACCACCAACTGCAGGAGCCTCAGCTGGGCAGGGCACAGGATGGAGCCAGGGTTTGCTCCATGCTCCCAGCAAACAGCTGCTCTCTGGAGGGGTCTCTGTTAGGAGTCCCTTTGGTCCTGGGCTCTGCCACATTGCCAGCTCCTAAATCACAGGCTGGAAGCAGAGGGCTCGGTGGGAGCGTGCCAGGACTCACCGAAGGTTCCTTTGGCTCCAGAGTTCCATCCCTGCCAAGCTCACATTGCCCACCCATGCGCTGGTCTCTCTGCCTGGTCTGGCCCCCTAGGACAGGCTTGGAGCAGCCAGGTGGTGCGAGGATGCACAAGGATGCTCCAGTGTTACACAGCCTTGGCAAGGGACACACGGCTGAACACCAGCACCCATCGGGACACTTCACAGGGCACCCAGCAGCTCCTGATGGGAATACTAGAAGGGCTGTCTAAGGGAGAGCAGGAAGGAGGGCTGCCACATCCTTCTGCTCAGTGCTGTGCTCCTTTCTTTGGACAGAATTAATTAGGCTCTGCACTTGGGTTCATTTAGAGACAGTGGATTTCCTTGCCCTGATTTGAATCTGTGTATCTCTCCATTTCTCCATTGTTTTCCACACCTGCTTTGAAACAAGATGATGCTGGTCATGAGGGCAAACAGAGAAAACTAGGATAATCTTCTCCTAAAAAGCCAGCTCTGCTCTTACAGCTGAGTAGAAAAGGGGCAAGGGGTAGCAACGCAGAGCGCAAATTCCTCTCTTCTTTCCAGGTTATGGACTTTTTGTTTTTAATAAAAGTAAAATTTGCTTACATTTTAACTGACTCAATAAATGAAATCACTAACAAGGAAGCAAACAGACACTTAACAGCTTAATGAGGAGATTGCTTTGACTTCAAAACATTTCCACAACTCTTTGGTTGTTTGAAGGCTAAGCAATAAAACACTGTCGGAAATTCCCCGTGTCTCTCTTCCAGATACCAGCATACCTTTTTTCCTGAATTGGAAAGAGAGAATGAGCTTATCAATGTCATTTAAATATTTATTGATGGGTAAGGAAAACAAATGTAAAGAATGTCTTTTCCCCTACTTGATCTTTCCTTCACGTGTGAAATTCAGAAATACAGCTGGTTATAACTCCAAAGCCATTTCAGTAGGTTCTGTGAGTTACTCTTGTCTCTTCTCCCCACCAAATATCAGCAAACAAAGGTTTTGATAAAATTACCGATTAAAAAAATGGTGCACTGGTAAATATTTGTCCCAAAGATGGAGATCCAAACCCAAAGATGGAGATCCAGGCCCAAAGAGGGAGATCCAGTGCTATGCAAACCAAGAATGCCACTTCCACCTAAGGCACACCAAGTTTAAGATGTTTTCAGAGGCAAAGCTTTGAAGAAGTTCTCTAAAATGGTGCATTACCTATGGCACATTTTACACCATGCTGCGTTAAATACGTCAGCTGAAAACAAGGGGTAATTTTCCAGCAGCTTTCCTAAAAATTGTGTCTTTGCAGCGTGGTGGCACAACAGCACGGAACATAAGGGAAACAGTTTAAGATGTGTTTCAAACAGGCTACAGAACAGCCTGGAAAGAACAGGATGTGGAGAAGCACAGCTGTTTGTAGGGGCAGGAGCTGCTAAGGAGAAAGGTCCCAGGCTATGAGTGCCTGAGGGAGCAGGAAAAAGGCTTATGCTGCCTGGAGAAGAGAAGGAGGGAGAGAAAGCAAAACCCAATCCCAGTTAGTCAATACAAGGCTTCTGAAGATATTTCAGTCCCCCTCCATCTCGGCAATACATTTGCTTGCATTAAACAAAATAATTCTATTTTTCACTTGACCTACAGAACAGAAAGATGTGAAAAATGGGAATGGATCCAAAATCCACATTCTAGAGTGCATTCTTCACAGTGGGAGACATATCCTGTGGTCTTGAAACCTCTAACAGCCTGACAGAGTCAAGCCAAAGAGAAGGAAAAGAGGAATTCTGCACTGCCTTCCAGCTTTTCATCCTCTAACCCTCATCAAGAACTTCCCAAGGCTGCTGTGTCTCAGAGGCTGGCTGTGGAGTGTGCTTCAGGTGGTCTGACCTGATGGACTACAGGATGGATGGGCCAAAATCTTTATCTGCACTTCCAGCACCATGTCAAGCTGCAGCTTATCACCCTTTACATGGGACAGGAGATCCAGCTCTGAAGTTTATGCTGTGCTAGGCCATTGCCTAGATTTCAGTCAGAGCTGAGGCTGCATCCTCACATGCTCACAAAGCCTGTGTTCAACAGGAGTGAAAGGAAAGTGGCTGGATGTCCACTCGAGACCAAGGAGCTGCAGGAAGGCCAGGGCTCTCCTTCAGCCCAGCCGCCAGCGAGGACTCACTGCTTCAGTGTTCCTGCCCTTGAACAAGATGTGCAAACATTCTCAAGAAGAACTAAGTAAATCCTTCCTCAAGGTAGTTTTACAAGCACGTTACGGGTGTTAAAGCATGTAAAATTTGATACAGGTGTGTTCAGGCGCACAAGTGGGAAGTGAGTTATCCTTTTGTTTGTTCTTTAAATCACGCGATAACACTGAGGCGCCCTTTGCCACTGCTGGCATGCAGAGCTGCTCCTGCCGCAATCTCTGCCGCACACACTATATATAGACATATAGATATATCTATATAGAGATATACTAGGTCTGATACAAAAAACCAAGACTGACCCTATATCTCAGGAATCAAGAGTGTGAGGGGAGAGACAAAAGGATGGTTATAGATCATGTTCTGACCTGTCACGATGAGACAAATCTCAGCTCGATCGCTTCACTCAGTACAAGTAGTCAAATAGAGATGTTTCCTTACCCTCCTTTGGAAAATGTCGGTGTGGAAGACTGAACAGTGAGCTCACATCCAGATATTTTGCCAGCCCACAGCGCTTTGTCTGTGAAGCAGTTTTCAGCTCATAACAACATCCCTGTGCTTGAACACCCACCTTGACCATCCAGCCTGGTTCCCTCTTCCCAGAGATCAGGTTGGTGCTCCAGAGAATCCATTTTTTATCAATAGAAGATGTGAAAGCCAAACAGATCTTCAACAGCCTGTCAGAAAATGACCTGCGGAATCACTCTGAACGTTGGCAGCATCATGTGCAGCCATGTGTCAGCTCAGAAGGGAACTTTTGTGAAGGCGATCATAGTTGATTTTCTTAATTTGTTAAATAAAAACAGTTACAGGCAGAGTCTCCTATTTTTTGAGTCAGACCTGTATATACAGGTGTGAGGTAGAGGAGTGCTGGCAGGAGGCTCGTGTCTGTGCCTTCTGAAGGAAACCCCACCCTGTTCTCCTCAAACCCACAGTACAAACACAGGTCCTACTGCTGGATGGGCAAAACCCATCAGAAATGGGCAATTTTGTGTGTGGTGATAAAGGTAAGCACTGAGGCTGAGGCTCCATAACTGGACTTAGGGAAAGCCCCATTCCTTGAGCAAGCACCTGGCCAGGGGTACAGCAAGGTACTCATGTCCTGGCCCTGTCCTGGCCCAGCTCCCACCTGAGGGACAATGTGCACTCGCAGCCCAGAAAGCCAACTGTATCAAAAGAAGTGTGGCCTGGAGGGAAAGGGAGGTGAGTTTGTCCATCTTCTCTGCTCTCATAAGACATCACCCGGAGCCTTGCATTCAGTTCTGGAATCCCCAACATGAGAAAGACATGGATCTGTTGGAGTGAGTCCAGAGAAGGCCTTGGAGATGATCCGAGGGCTGGAGCACCTCTGCTATGAGGACAGGCTGGGAGAGTTGAAGTTGTTCAGCCTGGAGAAGAGAAGGCTCTGGGCAGACCTTAGAGCAGCTCCCAGTACTGAAAGCAGCTGCAGGAAAGCTGGGGAGGGGCTCTTGATCAGGGAGTGCAGGGACAGGATGAGCGGCAACGGTTTTCAGCTGAAAAGGGGAAGATTGAGATGAGATCTTGGGAAGAAATGTTTTGCTGTGAGGGCAGGGAGGCCCTGGCACAGGTTGCCCAGAGCAGTGGTGGCTGCCCCATCCCTGGAGGTGTTCCAGGCCAGGTTGGATGGGACTCTGCACACCCTAATCCAGTGGGAAGTGTTCCTGCCCACGGCAGAGGATGGAACTGGATGGCTTTGAGAGCCCTTCCCACCCAAACCATTCTGTGGCCTCGTTCAAATGGCGGCCCCGCCCCCTCCCGGCGGGCACCGCGCGCCAACATGGCGGCGCCCAGCGAGGGCCGTAAGGCTCGGGGCGCTTCACCTTTCCCGGGCACCGACGGCGGATCCTTCCCCTTCCCCTTTTCCGTCCCGCACGGCGCCGCGGGCTCCGGCGCGGAGGAGCCGTCCAAGAAGCCGTGCCGAGCCTGCACGGATTTCAAGAGCTGGATCCGCGAGCAGAGGAAGCGGGCGGGCGCGGGCGGCGCGGTGAGGCGGCGGGGAAAGAGGGGGAGAGGGAGCTCCCCTGTCACCCCGGGGACTCCCCTGTCACTCCAGGGGTTCCCCTGTCACTCCGGGGGCTTTGGGGAACGGGGGCGCCGTCTCCAGCCCCTGCAGAGAATCAGAGAGTCGTTTGGTTGGAAAAGACTTGTGGGATCATTAAGTCCAGCCGTACCTTTCTGCTTCTAAACCATCCCTGAGCACCTCATCTACCCGTCTTTTAAACACCTCCAGGGATGGGGACTCCACCACCTCCCTAGGCAGCCTCTGCCGGGGCCTGAGAACCCTTTCTGTGAAGACATTTTTCCTGATGTCTTATCTGAATCTGCCCTGGTGCAACTCGAGGCCGTTTCCTCTCATCCCATCACCTGTCACTTGGGAGAGGAGACCAGCGCCCACTTTGCTACAACCTCTTCTCAGGCAGTTGTAGGTCTCACTCAGCCTCCTTTTCTCCAGGCTAAACCATCCCAGTTCCCTCAGCTGCTCCTCATAAGACATGTTCTCCAGAGGGTGTCCATCCCCACAGGGCAGTGAGAGAGGTATCTGTCCTCACAGAGCTGTGAGATGGTGTCTGCCAGGAGAATGGAGACTCCCTCTTTGCAAGGAGTCCCATGGAAAAGACAAGGAAGGGGGAAGGGGTATAAGTTGCTCCTGGGGAGATTTTTGGGGTGGACCTAAGCAGAGATAGGAATTGGACTCAATGATACTTGTGGATCCCTTCCAACTCAGGTCATTCTCTGATTCTATGAGTCTATGATTCCAGTTGGATTCCAGAAGAAAATTTTTTACCATGAGAACAGTTAAGCACTGGAATTATCTCTCCAGGGAAGTGGTAGATTCCTCTACACTGGTCACTTTTAAGGCTCAGCTGTAGAGGGTTCTGGGCCATCTCATGAACTGTAGCTCACCTAAGTGGTTGGACCGGATCATCCTTGAGGTCCCTTCCAACCTGGCATTCTATGATTCTGTGAGAGGGAGCTCCCTCCCCGCAGAGCTGTAAGAGAGAGCTCCATTTTGCTTCCCCAAGCGTGGTGGGACTGTGTGTCCCCCTTCATGGGGAGACTGGGGCAGAGTTTCCCACTGAGGGAGTGTGGAGGGGGCCTCCATCTTCTCCTGGCTGCCTCTGACAGGAGGCTCTGCCATTGTCTCCCACCAAGTGTGTGAAGGGCCTGTCTCCCCATCTCATCCTCCCTCCTGAGCAAAAAGGGGCTGTGTACCCCCCTCCAAGCACTATCATCCCCTTACAACCCTCTCTCCTGCTTCAGGACACAACAGTGGTGGAGGAGAAAGAGCCACCACCGGACTGTCCCCTCGACAGCGAGCAGCTGGGCCGCAGCACCTGGGCGTTCCTGCACACCATGGCAGCATACTATCCCGACCACCCCTCCCGCACCCAGCAGAAAGAGATGAGGGACTTCATTACCCTCTTCTCCAAGTTTTACCCCTGCGAGCACTGCGCTGAGGATCTGAGGGAAAGGTGAGTGGCTTTGTCATGTTTTTTTGGTGGCTGCTGCCGAATGGGCTAGCCTGAAGTGCTGGGCTGCAGTAGGTATTTGCATATTGCCAGCTCTTCCTGCATTTGGGCTTTGTAGCTACCTCAGCTGGTTTCTTCCATTATTGCATAAATCAAAGAGACAGTTACTCAAAAAACAAATACCTTTTCTTGTGCTGTTACATTATGTGCTGCCTCCAAGCACACTCCGAAGTGATTTCAGAATTTTCTGGTTCAAACTGGACTTCTGCTCAGTTGTGGAGTTAGAGTGGGACTTGAAATAATCTGGCTTTCAGCAGGCAAGTGTGCTTCTACCCCAGAAAAGCCCCTTTACTGGCAACCTCGGCAGTGGAGGCAAAGACTGAAATGGGCTGTGATGTTTGGTAAAATTTTCAACTGCTGTTACTGCAAATTTGTTTCTTGAAGGCTTAAACTCCTCTTTTCTGGGTGATGAAACATGATTATTGACTTAGCAGGCATCAAATGGCAAAACAACTGCTCTGTATTTTTATTATTCTACTTCTTTTTTTAATCCGGTGTTTTGATGATGAACATATACTTCTTGCTCTTTATCATAGATAAGCTGTTTTCCTCCTGCGTCATTTCCAGTTGACAAGACTAGACACTGAATTAAACAAAGCAAGTTGCAACCGTCAATATTCTATAGCAGAGCTTTGGCCTCTGATAATTACTGATCTCTCTGTGCTCTCTTCTGGGTTCTCTTTGGGACAGAAGAGGCAACTCTGGCTGCCTGCATGCTCTGTGCCTGCATTGGAGATTGAAGTTGGTGACTGTAAAGAAGTAACATTTGTTTCCTCTTCCCTGTTTACAGATTACGTACAAATCAGCCCGATACTAGCAACAGAAATAACTTCTCCCAGTGGTTGTGTCTTCTTCATAATGAAGTGAACAGGAAACTGGGGAAGTCTGAATTTGACTGCTCTCGTGTGGATGAGCGCTGGCGAGATGGTTGGAAAGATGGGAGTTGTGATTAATCCGTAGAGACTGCTTTAGAAATCTAACAGACCAATTCAATCTAATGAGGAGTGACTACAGGGAGATGTGCGAGTCAGTAGCTGTGTGTTTGCCTGCTTGTGTGAGTGGCTGATGTGGCTCGTGGAAATAAAGGTAAACCATTTCTAAAAGTACGTTTGAAATATCTTACCCTAATGGTATTTTGATAAAAGATTGCATGAATGTACTACCTGAGGGACTGAGGCCTTATGTTTGACACAGGAATCACCAGAAACCTGTGCAGTGAAGTCACTAACAAATTCGTGTAGTCTTTTTCATTGTGACATATCCTGATTTTAGGGGCATTTCCTGATTTCTGTGACTAGAATGGGTTTTCCATGAACTGGATTGTACAGGGCTGTCCTGTGGCATTTCACCATTATCTGCAGGCATTACCCTGATGTTTTAGGAAATACACATGTAATTTTAATTTCTGTTGTTCTGATGGCGAAAATTCATGCCGCATTTTAGGCTGAGTCTGTAACTGGATATCTCTTTCCAAGATCGCCAGTGCTTTTTGTTAAACTAGGATCCAGTTCCTTTGATAAAAGGCCTGAAGGCAGACACGTTTGATTTAAATACTAAAATCAAGGAGCCCAGATCTCTCACTGTATTTTTGTGTTTCAGCTTGTCGTGTAAGAGGACATTGCAGAAAGGGAAACTAAAGCAGGACAAAAAAACCCTCATCTGATGAAGGAAATGAAGTATT
The DNA here is from genome assembly GCA_033558235.1 of Neomorphus geoffroyi. Classification (NCBI taxonomy): domain Eukaryota; kingdom Metazoa; phylum Chordata; class Aves; order Cuculiformes; family Neomorphidae; genus Neomorphus; species Neomorphus geoffroyi. The sequence continues at coordinate 2,587,894 of JAUMJM010000038.1, forward strand.
AACGGGGTGAAATCCAAATGTTTTACATTGATTGCTGGTTTTCTTTGGGTCCAGAAGTGATAAGTTCTACTGAACTATTTATTCTTAAAGCAGATAACCTCTTCATCTCTGCTGTGAACTTTTGTCTGTTGTGCAGATGGCTTGAGCCTGATGTTCGTAATGAAGCACATCCAGCTTTGTTTAGCGTTCAGTATTTCTGGGATGTCACTTGTGGTTTGAAATTCTTGATTGGTACTCGCTGACCTGATTGATACTCTGGTGTTATATCTTGGCTAAAAACCTCTCTAGAACAAAAGGGCTTTACAGCCCTCCTGCAGTATTTGAGTCCTGCTTAAGGCTGCAATGTCAGCTTTACATGGTATTACTGCTCAGGGGACTCCAGGGAGTCCTTGAGGCACATTCCCTCTGTAGAACCTGCTCAGAATCCAGGCTGTGTGTATTTTTCCCAGGTCAGCTATGCTGCAGCAGGGTACTCGATATATAAGTGTGAATTCAGATTCAAGTGAAAGAGCAGCATCAGTTATTTACCCCACAATGCATACAAACACGTCTCTTTATAAAAGAGACAGCTTACAAAAGAAAGAAGTCAAAAGAATTTCAAGTCCTTAAAGTAGACAGTGATATCACATCCTCATTGCATTTCTGGCTGTGGAAAAGTTTGCAGGAGTTTGCACAAATCCCTGACAGTAGTTGGCTTTTTCCTTCTCTGCTTCCTGCTGAGATGTTGTGTTTTAGTGAGCTTCCTTATGTCCTGTACTACAGCACTTCTGTAAATTTACTCTTTCTGATAGAGTGAGTGTTACCTGGAAATGTTAATGGTACTTTTATAGTAGAATTAGAGTCATGACAGCTCATATCTGAGAACTTTGGTCTTCAAACACAGGGCTTCATAGCGCTTAGAAAAGCAACAAGAGCTTGGGGAATACATTTTAGTAGTTTATGGTGCATTCAGGTTCTTTCAAGCTACACCTGTTAGAACAGTGTGAGATATTTTATGGACTGGATGTTCTAAAGTTTTTAATGTAATAATGTTCCTAAACACAAAACCAACAAACCCGCTGATAAGGTACTTCATGAGTCATGACACCTGACCTATGGCTTGAAGGTATCAGTTGGGTCATGAAACGTGCTCATGACATTTCCGTATTGGCATGTCAAGGTTCCAAGAACAACTAAATCCCAGTGCTGCTTTGGGATTTTTTAGTAAAAAAACCAATCCCCCAAGTGAAGCACATTTGGTCCACTGGTGGGGAGAGGACCAATTGAACGGCTGTAGCCAGGTGAGATGGGAATTACCCCCTTCTGTCAGGGCAGCATTCGCAGCTTAGGGTGCAGGCAGGCATTTTCTTCTGGGCTTGGTTTTGCTGAAGGAGGAATTTGCTCTTCTTCCTTTCCACTGCCTGCAACAGTTCTCTGTGACTGTTTCATCACCCATGAAGCAGATGATGGGATTCCTTCCTAAGTTGCTTCAGTGTAAATGATTGGGTTCATAAAACACCAGTCTCATCCTTCTTCATCATAATGCTGACAGTGGGGCAGGTGGGGGGGCTGCACTTCCTTCTGCAAATGCTCTTGAGCTCTGCAGCATCTGTCCTCATGAGTGTGGAGAGGAAAATTGGCGTGTATGCAGAAGGAAAAGCCCCTTCTGCCAGCGTGGATGCTCTGCTGCCCTAGCAGTGGTGCAGGGACAGGTGAAGAGCCTCAGAGTTGAAGCCAGCATCTTTGAGGAATGTTCCTAATAGTGAGTGCACGATCTGTGGCTGCAGGGATGGTGTCAGGGCAGTTTGTAACCTCGCTAAGTGGCCATTTGGTAAAATCTGTGCTTGCATTCTCCTCTCTCATGTCTATGGCTTTGCAGAAGAGCTTTGACATAGATGTTCCTCAGGCAGATCATCATCTCAGTGGACTTGACTGGGCAGGGAGGGGGGGGATTTTTTTTGCTGCTCATTTCTACCACAGTTTTAATCCCACATAAGGAAATTCTATGGAAGATACCTGTATTTGTGTACAGAAAATTGTGAATTCTCTTCTAAATGCACTTGATTAAATCTAGTTTTAAAAATATCTGTATTCAAATGATATTTTCTGTTGATGTCAAAATAATAAAGCAACTTGAGTTCATTGCTGGCTTCCCTGCTCTGTGAAACCTTAGGAAAAGGAATCATATGGTGTGCCTAACCTTCTGCAGGTTCTTCTGTTGCTTTCTGAGCTGGACTGCTCAACTGAGGTTGATGTTTCCATGCGTATGTTGATCCAGTGAGGTGGAGCTGGAATGGGTCCTCATCTGTCATCCTCTTGGATTGATGCCATTCTTGGTGGGCCAAGAATATACCAAATGGCACTGATTTTGTACAGCAGGCGCTTGCCCTTCAGATCAGGGTTTGATTTTATTGGGGAGCAGAGTTTTCATGGGGTTCAAGTGGCTTTGTCGTACGTTTGTAAGAGCGTTAAGGGAAGTGCTACAGTCAGGAGCAGCTCAGCTCTTGCTGAATTTGAGCAGGGTGGCAGAAAAGGTCATTACCTGCTGAAGGGCAGCGTTGGTTAACTGCACATTCACTGCACAGCCATACGCATCCCATCCCATTTGTCAGAGAGGGGAAGCTGCTTCCTATCGACACAAGGAGTCCTTTCGAGACATTGTGGTCAGGAGCTGGAGGGACCTTACTCAAAGAGATGCCCCTGTGTGATAGGCACCTGGTGAATCTTTCAGCTTCACAAAGGACTCTCTGTTTCCAGGAACTGGTTTGCATTCAGGGCTGGACTGTTTTGCCCAGAGAAGTTGTGGCTGCCTCGTCCCTGGTGGTGTTGAAGGCCAGGTTGGATGGGGCTTTGAGGAGGTGTCCCTGCCTATGGCAGGGGTTGGAAATGGATGGACTTTAAAGTCCTTTCCAATCCCAACTGTTACATGATTCTTTTTTTAAAAAAAAAATTCTTTCCACCCCCACTCCACTCCTCCCTCCCAAAAGCAAAGAGCAGAGAGCCATGAGGGAATTGTCTGCTTCAGGAGTGGGAGGCAGAGCTGCTTGAGTAAGTAACAAGTGCAGATGCTAGTGGATGCTTCACTATGCCTTTAACATTTTCCCAGGGATTAGCTGTTCCTTTGCAGTGTGTTCGGGGTATACAGTCTCCTGTTTGTCGTTAGATCCCCAAGAGTCGCTCTGCTTGCTTGTGCCTTTTGCTGCAGCCTTTCCCAGACAGGGTGTGATGCTTCTGCCTGTTGGAGCTTTACATGCTTGGAAAGGGTAGGTTTTAGATTTTGTTGGGGGTGTTTTATTTGCCCCTACCTATCAGCACTGATTTTTCCATTCCTGGAGTGGCTGTTGAGGGTTTTTGTCTGAATGATGGAGAAGAGCTCTTCAGTATTTCATGAGTCAGGAGTAAGCAGCCAAAACTGCCCACAAGGTTGTTTGCAGTCAACTCTGGATTTTGTAAGCCAACAGGAAATACAATACAGCAAGTAAAGCCAAACCACAGCTAAGAGCATGTAGGGAAATCAGCAGTTAGAAGGCAGAGAACTGCTTGAGGGGATGGAGGCAACGCTGTGGTCAGCTGGAGGACTGACCTGAACTGGCAAGTCCCTCAGGGGGACACCCTGTGCCAATGCCAAGCTGGCTCACGTACAGCCAGGTCAGGTGTGTCTGCACTGCCACACAATTAATGCACAGGTGAGGGAGCTGAGAGATGGAGGTGGCTGGGATGTGGCACGGAGCTACCACATGTCAAAACTCATGAAACTCTGGAACAAAGCTGGTTCCTGCCACGTAAGGATAAATGGGACTAGGTACCCTCATTTGTGCCAGTGCTCTCTTTTATTGCTGTCAGTTCTTCATGGCTATAATTACTCTTAACATTTCTGGAGGTACAGTTGAATGAGCAGCTCTAGCATTTGCCGGGCTTTGAAATGGTTCTGTTCCTCTTGGTGGGATGATCCTGTCTGCACATACTGGGCTGGTGAGGGGTAGCAGGTACAGCCTGGAAAGCAACACGGCGTTTGTCTGGGCTCACAGCATCTGGCACAATCTGCCACTTCTGCATCCTAAAACCTTCTTGCGGAAAGCTGCCCTCCACCCTGTGTGTTGTGCCAGTGCAGGCTGTTGGTTTTCCTTTCAAGCACTTCTAATGCAGAAGCCTCTTCCTGGTCCTAGGTTTTCCCTTCCATATATCACCTTACCAGCCCCTGCTTGGCCTCTGTTTGCTCCTGCAATGTGCTTCACAGGGATGAAGCTACCGGGAAAATCGCTTTGCCTCTTAACCAAGGCAACAGTAGAGGGCAACAAAGCCTGTATTCTATTGACTTTCCTGTCAGACTTCTCTGGAATAGCAGACTGCTCCAGATATGAAATGTTTTACCTCATGCGAGTCCCTTTCTTTTGGCTTTGGGAGATTTTGGTGACTTAAGTTGCTTTTCAAACTAGTGTGCAACACCTCTTGTATAATTACCTAAGTGAGGGATGTGTTATTTCTCTGCCTGCAGCTAAAATCTGCACTTGGAAGTACAATAAGACACTGGATCCTATTCCAACGTGTTTCCTACCTGATCTTCAGCCGATAACTGGTCATACAGGGAGAAGTTCTGGCTTTTTGATCAGGTCATTAACAGATTGGGAAGGGTAAAGGACTTTTATCTGATAATTTTGTAACAGTCACTTTCTTATCCTGAGCACTGTGTGTGTGATTGCTTGCTTTGAGAAGCTTTGTCCAGCCTTCAGAGGTCCTCTTGGTAGCAGAGGGTGCATTGGGTTAAATCCTGAGGCTGACTTTGTTCCTCCTGTGGCCTGAGCCAACAGCAGTTGGGAGCCAGATGTGGACCTGTTGGACTTGATGGTTGGGCTTGATGATCTTAGAGGTCTTTTCCAACCTTAAGGATTCTATGATTCTATGATACCTTGCTTAAAGGTGTGCTGGTCCACATGACACAACTCAGCTGTGCCACACCCCATCTCTTTAGTGCATATAAATACTCGTGTGGGCTTGTGCACAGACCAGACCTAGGTAAAGGGAATGGGACACTGCAGGCAAGAAACAGGCATCATTTTTAGCTAGAGAAAGGCTCAAACTCAGTTGACATGGTTGTCATCTGCTCTAGATGCTTTATGGAGGAAAAGAGGCTTTGGAAAGAAGATCACAGGACAGTCATGACTTCAGCAAAGCTGTTCCTTTGGAGATACAGGGATGCAACCTAGCTTTCCTGCATGGGAAGAAGTAGGAAGAAATCCCACAGAGTTTCATGAGAGCCTTGCTTTTCATTAGAAGATTTGGGAGAAAGAGAAGAGCTGAGTTAAGTTAATGTTTTTCTCACAGCAGACACCAGGCATCTGTTTTATGCAGCCCGTCAAAAGCTGCCAGTTTTCCCAGAACACCACCGGTCTTGGGTCTAAACTCAAGTCCCAGCACTGAGTGGGGACTTTCCTTCCAAATGCCAAGTATGGTCAGGCAAAGCTGGGCTTTCACAGCTTCTTCCATTATTGACATCTGGTCCAAGCTACCAGGAGCGCAAAAAGATGGTTTCTATGACTGTGTCTTATGCTGCTTAGATGGGAAAGACAGGCAAGGTACATAGGCAAGGCCTGTATGGCCAGAGCAGTTGGCTGGAGATTCCAAAGATCAAAGTTGAGTTCCTTTTTAGTCATAAGCTTCTTGCTAGATACCAGGTAAGTTACTTCATCTTCTGTCACCACACTTTCACTTCTGTAAATTGGGGATAAAAATAGCGGTTTCAGCAGCCTTTGCCTGATTTCCTATTTAGATGAAATTCTCTTTCAGGGATGCTGTGTTAATGTGTCTGTACTGCACAGTCCTGGCCCTGGGATTATTTGCTGTGATAAAATCCTTCATCTCAACCCATCCCACGAATCTCCTTTACGTCATGTTATATCTTTCTTTTGAATCTAAGGACCTGTTCAGTGTCTGTGATGTTCAGTCAAGAAACAAAGCGTTTCTCATTGTCAGTGTGTCACTACAAATACCACATTTATTACGCAAGCACCGTGGCCCTTCTTTCACACAGAACTCGTGCTATGGATCTTGCGTTCCTGTATAACACAAGCAGAAACGATAATAACCGAAAGACTGAGCTGGGAGGGCTCCTTTGGCAGCAATGCTGGCTGCAGCTCCAATGAGAATTTTAGAAGTTGGGCGTGTCAGAGCACGGCTGGGCGGCTGCCCTGTGGCCATGTAGCTGTCAGCTCTTCTTATGTTATCATACCTGTGTAACTGCAACACTGAGCAGGCAGCAGATAACAAGCACCCAAGTCAATTTGTTGGTCTGGCCCTACATGATGTGACTCGCTGTTGTGGTCCTAAGGAGGTCAGTTTGGAAAACAGCCAGAGATCTTATTTCCCTTTGGTCCCAAGGTGGTTTGCACCTTTGTGAGGCAGAGTTCAGCCCAGGGACTGTATCACATTAGATTACTGGTTTGCCAAAACCCCCAAACTTAGATCATAGAATGTCCTGAGTTGGAAGGGACCCACAAGGATTATCGAGTCCAATACCTGTCCCTGTATAGGACAATCTGAGCATTCACACAGTGTGTCTGAGGGCATTGTCCAAATGCTTCTCGAATACTGTCAGGCTTGGCACCATGACTGCTTCCCTGGGAAGCTGTTTCAGTGCTCCACCACCCTCTGGGTGAAGAAACTTTACCTAGTGTTCAACTTAACCTTCCCCTGACACATCCTCCTGCCATTCCCTCAAGTCCTATCATTGGTCACCAAAAAGAAAAGATCAGATTTTCATGCTACAAAGTATTTTTAGAAGCAGCAAAGAGTAAGTGCACCAGCTGAGCCATCAGGGCTGCAATCACACCACTGGAAACTGTCTTGAAACCCTTTGGGGTTTCTGTTCATTTTGGGTTTTTTTCAACTACTGAGACATTGACTCTCCTGTTCAGAACAAATGCTGTCTCAGTTAATCGAATTCTGTTATTCAGATCTTCCCCTGGCAGTTTAAGATAGTGAAGTTTGCTGCCTGTTTTTCTGGCACACTTGTCTTTAGACTCGCACAGCAACTGCTGAGTCCAACCTGAGTGATGGCTGCATGAAGTGGACGAGTAACCAGCTAATAAATGATCTTCCAGATATTTGGGGATCTCTTCAGGTGAAAGGCATTAAATAGCTTTCTAGTGATAGCATGCTAAGGTATTGCCCATCGTGAAGTCTGTCCTCTCTACTGCCTTTCTACTAGGAATTTCGAAGCTCCCTCAATATTTCCATCCACTCTCTTGTTTTGTGGAGCCTGATGGCTGAAAGCAACATCAGCCGAACCCTAATAAACGTCAAGGAAAGCCTTTCAGAGTAACAAGTAAATGACCATCTATCAAAGTGCTGCTGCCAGCATGCTGCTTGGGGAATGTGAAGGGCAAGCTATTTTCCCGCCCACGCCTGTGCAAAACACAGCGTCAGACCTCACGGAGCAGCTGAAGTTGGTGGGCTGTTGACTGTGGCCAGAGCCTGCCTGGCTCCCTGAGGCTGTTCGTTGCAGAGAGCCCGCTTTCAGCTCATTCAGATTGCATGGCCGAAGCAGCTCCGCTATAAATACATTGTCAGAGCTGTTCAGAGAGCAGGGCAGTTTCACATCACTATTTTGTTGTTGAGAAGTTAAATACGAAATAGGGCTGATTGCTTTGCCTGCCCAGTCAGGAACGTCCCACTTTTGCCCTCTGCCACAGAGAAATTATGGTCAGTCCTGCTAAAGAAGTCATATTAACTCATCTTGTCCATTCCTGGGGCTTCCTTTGGGGCAAGTCCCAATCCCAGCAATCACAGCACCAGGATAGTGAAGTGAGGAAATTGTTGCAAACATGTTCTGCTTCGCAGAGCGACGCCAGCATTGCTTACAGTTGTTCAGCTGACAATGGGTAACTTAGTGAGCTTCCATACATTGGTTATGTGCAGCCCTACGCCCTTGAAAAACATCGCCGCTGCTCGGTGCAGCGAGTTGCAGTCAGCCCAGAGCTGAGTGGGTAGGGCTGACCCGAACAGGCTTTGAAGAAGGAGAAAGCGTCATACCGAGCGTCACATCTCATCTCCTCAAGGTTGTCACCTCCATGTATGTACTCCTGGGTGAAAACCTGCTCACTCTTTTGTGTTGGAGACAAAAATAAAGAAGTCAGAGCGGCAACAAGAAGCATGGGGCAAGCCCATGTTTTCTACCACCCTCAATTGAACTCAGGTAAAATCAACACACAGGCAGCTCTCAGGCACTTGTCTGCACACTGCTCTGTTTGCTCCCTTCCACTGAAATCCGTGGGGAATGGCAAATGCCAACAGAACTTGTTCAAACTGAACAAATGCTCTGGAAGGTGCTGTTTCTTAACACTGTTCTTTTCCCCCATTTGGTGGGGAAAACATTCAAGATGCAACATCCTTTCCTGTTATTGGCTGACTCTGTGCATCTGTCAGCTTGGTTGTAGCAATCGGAAGTGAAACAGTTTGCATGCAGGGTAGCGATAGCTCCTGGGCTTTATCTGCACTGTGACTGGGGGAAAGCCAGCACAACTTGACTTGCAAAGGGGTTGTATAAACACCCCGCACACAGCAGAAAAACCTTGAAGAAAGAGGATGAGTTTGGAAGCAGGGATTTCATGGGGATCTTGCCTGATGCACCATGGTCACGCCTTGAAGCGTATCAATGAGAGATCTGTCCAGAATTGGTTAATGGTTTGTTCTAAGGAAGCATTGAAAGGATTCAGGTGGTATTTTTGTTGTCCAAAATATGCCTGTGTCAGTTGGGACAAAAGAGTTGGAAAGGGGGAGCAGAGAACCAGGAAGGGCCCATGGCAGGGGGGTTGGAGCTGGATGGGCTTTAAGGTTCCTTCTGACCCCAACCATTCTGTGATTCTATGAATTTGGAAGACTTGCTTCTAAAACTGCTGAAGCTGTTTGAAAAATCTCACCTATGTTAACCCCCTTTGAGCCAATGGAGTCTTTGTTCTTCAATCTGCAATTCAGGGATGAGCTGGCAATCCTTTTGACACTTGGGTGCAATCGCTGGCCGACCCCATAAGCCATCCTGCCAGACGAAAGCAGGAGGGCCCAACCTTGTGTTATCTTCGTAGCCATTTCTTTTTTGCATAGTAAGATGTGATTTCTCCTGAGCTGGTGACATTGAGGAATGAAAGGCTGAATTCTGCTTTTCCTGCTGAGAGTCAGAAATAGATCTGGAGAGATGATGACTCACCTGTAATTGAGAAAAACTGAATGGCATCATCATGAGCTTTAACAGTTAAATCCTGGTTTCGCCTGCCAGAACAAACAGAGGCCGACTAAGCTGCAGAAGGCCAAAGCGAGCTGAAGACAGACCCAACGCACAGGAATCCTTCGCTTTGTTACAGCTTTCTGCACATGAGGGGTTCAACACGCCTGCTACATGCGTACTCCGTGTGATCCCAGCAGCATCAGTCCCTGCACAGGGCAACGGAGCTGTAGGACAGCAGATTGGCAGGAAAGGTGGTGGTGAAGCCACGAGAAGCTCCCCAGTCCTGAGAGGAAGCCTGCTCTGTGCCAGCAGTGCATGCGTACTCCTCCCTGCGACTTTCCCTGCAGTTCCTGGCTGAAGCAGAGATGATGTCAGAGTTGTCATGGCATCAGTATCTATGGAACCGGGATCATCATCATGATGCTAGGAAAACTAACTTGGAAGATGGTCCTGAAGCCGTGGGGGGGAACTCTCTTTGCAGTAATTGAGGGTTTCCCTCTGTAAGGTTCCTCTCTTTTTCCTCCTTCATGCTGTCCCCAGGGAGGGAGTGGGGACAGGGCTTGGCCTCCTCGCATCCCATGGCAGCTCTTGGGATGCCTCCTTTCCTGCATGATGAAAACAAGAACTTCAGCCTCATCAGCCTTCTCTTCCCTTTTTTCACACCAGCAATCGGGAGTCAAATGGCTGTGGAGCAGCCCCAAATCTTGCCCTCTGCCTTGTGTCCAGGCTGCTCTCAGCCAAAGGTGCTGAGCACCTCACTCCCACTATGGGTCCCAGGCTCTGGGACAGCAGCCCTTTCTGCTGTTACCTCCACCTGTCCAGGACACGAGCAGAGCTGGGCAGAGAGAGAGTGTTCATCCGAGGGGAAGCAAGGTGTCCATCTGCAGCAGAGGTGAGCCAAGCAGTGAGGTGACTTCCCTGCACCCCAGGCCATGCATCTCCTTCCTGCCAACAGCCCAGGTACTTACAGCCACCTGGGATGCCCTGGCCATTACACGGTGACACTGGCATAGAACAGTGACCTTTGGAGCTTCTCCATAGCATGCTGTCCCCAGGAGCAGTGTGGTGGCTGTGGATGTAGCAAGGTATCCAGCCATCGCACAGTGACCATGGCTATTAGGGGCCTCCAGCCCTAGCACACCTTTCCTAGCTGTAGCGTGGTGTCATTGGCCACAGCATGGTGGCAGTGGCTTTAGCGAGGTGTCCCCAGCCTCAATGCAGCGACATGGGCTGTAGCACAGCGACCACGGCTGTAGTGTAGTGTCTCGGGCTGCAGTGCAGTGACACTGGCTGCCCATGGTGCCCATGGCCACAGCACCATGCTCACGGCTGTGCTGTTGTAGCCATGGCAGTACCACAGTGCCCATGGCTGTTCTGTGGTGCCCACAGTGGTACCACGGTGCCAATAGCTGTACTGTGGTGCCCATGGCCACTGCTCAGTGCCCGTGGCTGTTCACGGTGCTCACGGTGGTACCATGGTGTCCATGGCTGTTCTGTGATGCCCACGGCAGTATTATGGTGCCCAGGCTGTACTGTGGTGCCCATAGCCATTCTGGGGTGCCTACAGCCGTTCTGTGGTGCCCACAGTGGTACCAGTGCCCACAACTGTTCTGTGATGCCCGTGGCTGTACCACGGTGCCCCCGGCTGTTCTGCGCTGCCCACAGCGACCCCGGTGCCCCGGCCGCCCCCGCCGCGGGGCGCCGCTCGGCTGGCTGGGGGCGCGCGCACCTGCCGGTACCTCTGCCCCCCCTTCTTCCCCCCCCCCGCCCCCCCCCGCGGGGCGGGTGGTTCCTCCCGCCGCCCGCACGCGGCGCTGCGGACGAGCCCACGCGGGAGGCGCGCGGGGGGCGAGAGGCGCGCGGCCGGCGCGGGGCTCGGCTCGGCTCCGCTGGGTTCGGCTCCTGTCGGTTCAGTTCGGAGCGGCTCGGAGCGGCTCGGCTGGGTCCGGCTCGGCTGGGTCCGGCTCGGCTCGGAGCGGCTCGACTCGGAGCGGCTCGGCTGGGTCCGGCTCGGCTCGGAGCGGCTCGGCTGGGTTCGGTTCAGTTCGGCTCGGCTCGGAGCGGGGGAAGATGGAAGGAGCGTCCTTCGGAGCGGGCCGGGCCGGGGGCGCCATCGACCCCGTGGATTTCCTCAAGCAGCCGCAGACCATCCTCCGGGTGACCACCTGGGTAAGCGCAGCGGGGCCGAGCGGGCGGCGGGGCTCGGCGCCGGGCGGGGGCAGTGCCCGTTGTGCTGTGCCATAGCCTGTGCGCTAGCCAATGCCCGGTGCAGCCGGCAGTGCCCGGGCGATGGGAAGTGCCCGCTGCACTGTGCCCTCCCCGGTGCATTAGCCAGTGGCCGGTACATTGAGCAGTGTGCCATCCCCAGTGCACTAGGCAGTGCCCGTTGTGCTGTGCTGTCCCCGCTGCACTGGGGTGCCTGGTGCACTGGGCAGCACCTGGGCGCCAGGCGGCAGCTGGGCAGTGTGCAGGGACTGGGTGGTGGGCAGTGCCCTTTGCGCTGTGCCATCCTCGGTGCATAAGTCAGTACCGGGTGCAGCCAGCAGTGCCCACTGCGTTGTGCTGTGCCTGGTGCATTGGGCAGTGACTAGTGTTTTGTGCCATCCCCGATGTGTTGGGCAGTGCCCGTTGTGCTGTGCTGTATCCGGTTCATTTGGCACTGCCTGCTGTGTTGAGCAGTGCCTGATGTGCTGTGCTGTGCTCTGCCTGCTGTGCTGCACTGTTCCAGTGCATTGGACAGTGGTCGGGCACCAGGTGGCTGCTGGGCAATGAGGAGTGCCCCTTGCATTGAGTAACGGACGTTGCTTTGGGCAATACTTGTTGTGATGGGTGGTGTGTGGTGCATTGGGCAGTGCCCAGTGCGTTGTGTCATGCCTGTTGTATTGGGCAGTGCCTGTCTGGTGCCTTGGACAGCACCCATTGCATTGTGCTGTGCCCCTTGCATTGTGTTGTGCCCGTTGCATCAGGCAGTACCTGTTGTGTTGGGCAGTGCCTGGTGCGTTATGCTGTGCCCGTTGCATTGGGCAGTGTCCATGCCCAGTGTGGTGAGCGGGCACGGTGCAGTGCTGGTGCGTGTTGCGGTGCCCCCGCAGCACTGCTGCAGGGTGCGATGCCCCTACGACCTCAGTGTGGGGTGCTGTGCCCCCACTGCCTGTGTGACGCGGGGCTGGCTGGATCCCGTGGGTGTTTGCCAGGATATTCCTTGGAAACAGGGCACGGGGTGGATATGCCACTGCTCCTCGCCAATTTTGTCCCTGCTGCTCGAGCAAAAGGCAAGGGGATGGGTTGTAAATCAGGAGGCAGAGGACATTTGACTTCCTTCCGTGCTCTGTGCATCCATGTGTGTGACAAGAAATCCAAGAGTCGGCCCTGCCCAATCTCCTGAAGAATGGCATGGTTTTGGCTGTTTCCCAGTATGAGCTGTGCTGCTGAGCAGGGAGCAGGAGGTGGAACACGCTGTGCCAGGGCTCAGGAAGGCTTCTCTTAATGGTGGTCGGTGAATGAGCAGTGCGGGAAGCTGCACGGTGCTGCTTGCTGGGGCTGTGGTGCCCGGCTGCCCAAGGGGTGAGGGCAGCTGCTGATTGGCCTCTCCATCCTGGATTTACCTGCTAAGAGCTGCAAGGGTGCATCAGCAAGGGAAGCCAGCAGTGCCTGATGCTTCCCAAAAGGTCATAGAATCATGGAATGGTTTGGATTGGAAGGGACCTCAAAGCCCATCCAGTTCCAACCCCCTGCCATGGACAGGGACACCTCCCACTGGATCAGGTTGCTCAAAGCCTCATCCAACCTGGCCTTGAACACCTCCAGGGATGGGGTAGCCACGAATTCTCTGAACAACCTGTGCCAGGGCCTTGCCACCCTCATCGTGAATAGTTTCTTCCTAATGTCTAATCTAAATTTTCCCTCTTCTCATTTAAAGCCTTTCCCTCTTGTCCTGTCACTACAGACCCTTGTAAAAAGTCCCTCCCCAGCTTTCCTGTAGGCCCCCTTCAGCTACTGGAAGGCTGCTGTGAGGTCTCCATGAAGCCTTCTCTTCTCCAGGCTGAACAGGATGGAGAAGGTCTGCCTGACTCTCACCATATCTGGCTCCTGACTCCAGCACTTGCCTGTGGATGAGCCACACCAGGCCTGGGGTGCCCATCCTCACCTGTGTCACACCTCTGCTGGGCATGGAGGCCCTCAGCTGCCCACTCCTGCTCTGTGTCACCTTCAGCAGTGCCAGATGCAGGCGGGGAGTGAGGAAAGGCGTGCAGAGAAGCTGCTGCTGTCCCCCTGGCGCCCTCCTTCCAGCCAACACAGCGGGTGCATTTGTGGGGCTCTCTGGAGTGGGGTGCCCCAGCCAAGGCCCCGTACAGCACAACATGGGACCATGTGCTTGTTTTTAAGCACGTGAATAATTCCAGCTGCAATCACATGCTTAAAGTTAGACCGCATGCTTAAGTGTTTCACTGGATGGGAGCCACTATGCTTTCTAGGGCTTTGAGAGAGCCCGGGCTCCATTACTGGAGAGGGGAGACCAGGCATGCGTCTAGAGCATTCAGCTTGGGGTGGATAGGGCAATTTGGGCAGAGTTCAGGCACCTGGCAACAATTGTTTCCTAGAAGCATTGCCTCAGTCCAGAAAACCTGGTCTGGATCCACCTGGATCCTCCTCAAGTGGCAATGGTATTTGGTTTGGGGCACAGTCAGATAGATTGTTGGTTAACCCACAGATGATGAGCTGGGCTTCTCATAAAATAACTCTGCCACCATGCACCCAGAGAGTTCATCATCCTTGTAATCCAGAAGGAGGTTGGATATGGCTGGAAAACAGGGAAAGAATAGGGAATATAGAGATAAAATAAACATCCAGCTTAGAAAATATTCATGCATGTATTCACTGGCTGGTTTATTCAATGGAGAAATCTCTCATCTCATGGTTCTGCATTCACAGGGAATGTGTGAAAATTGAGCACTTACAACTACAGGAACACATGAACTCAAAACTAAACACATGCTCGGACCCACCGGCGTGGATGATGTGGGATATGCACTGGGCTGTTCCAGGCGTGAATGTTTGAGAGTCGGCTCCAAAGCCCACTGAGCTCAAAGGGCTTTTTTCCCTGATTTCCTGGGCTGGGGTCAGGCTGGGGAAGCTCACCTTAAAAGCCCTTTGAACCACTTTTCCCAGGTCCCACATGTGCTGGCTGATCCGTTGGGGACCTGTCTTCATTGCTGCTCCAGCGTGGGGGTTCAGAGCCCAAGCTGACCTTCGCTCGGCTGTTGCAGTCCCGTTACCTGTGTCTTAAACCAGTTCAGCATTTACGGCTCCTTTCCAGTGTGTGCAGGGACTTTAGTTGGGTGTGAGGCGTGAGCAGAGGTTTCCTGCCTGCTGGCTTGATGGCCATCGCTGTTTCTTTCAGGTTTGTAAAGCAATGTGTGCCTGGGCTCCTTCTGCGTGGTTACTTTGCTGCTCTTGCCAGATGGGGCCCATGTCAAGATGAAGAGCTTGGACACAGGAGGCAGTCAAAAGGGTTTGCATGTGAGGTCTCTGCTGCCTTTCTGTTCTGCGCTGATGCTCATAGTTGCTGCCCTGGCAGAGCACAGCACTGCTGTGGCACGCAGTGGCATCTGCACTGTCCCGCACCATGCTGGTGGCTGGGTGGGTGGCACAGCCCAACACCCCACTATGATGTTCCCCTATTCATGGAGCAAACAGAACCCTTGCTGGGCTATTTTTGCCTGCCATCATGGTGGGGATGAGCTGCCTGTGTCTGCATGGCACTGCCATGGATGGTTGTTCAGAAAGCCCTTGTCTGAGTTAAGTGTTGGGGTGTGTTCTCTTCATGTGGTTTTCTTTCCTGTGCTTTGTTCTTGCATCTTTTTAAATGTGTTTAACCTGTGCAGCCAGGTCAAACCTCAGAGCCCTAAGCCTTGCTGCACTTACGACGTTGCCTTCTTCTTTAGTGGGAAATGGAGGGAGCTGCTTGGGGGGTGCCGGTTTGGGTGAGAGTGTGGGTGATGAACAACAACCATGAGGCTTTGGGGCCAACCTCATGCGCTTGGTGTGAGTGACTCGGTGCCGATTCGATGGATGCCTGGGCTTTCACAATGAGCTACGGCCGAAGGAGGGCCCAGCTCTGCTTTTTGACTCCAGCTTCAGGATGGAGAGGTCAGACCTCAGGCTGGCAAACACCAAAGGGACTGGCCAGTTAAAGGTGGCTTCAGTGCAGAAATCCCCAAATGTAAGTGGTGGCTAAGGGAGATTCCCGATTCTGCCTCACACATCAGCTTCTCCCTGACAGACACCACACAGCTGAGTATCTGAAAGGAAAAAACCGCTCCTGACTTGAGCTGTAAAATCAAAAACTGGAAAGAACCATTTAACAGTTCCTCATTCATCTCCTTCCCCTCTGTCTGATGCAGTTTGTCAGATGAAGATGTGATCGCTCTTGTGGTTTCCTTTTGAGCCGTTTGGTGCACAGCAAAACAAACTTAATATTCACAAAGGATGCCCAAAGAATCACGAGTTCCTTTCTCTGTGACTGCCGGCACTTTCAAGTGGCCGCGTGGCTTTGCAGGGGCATTGCTCATTTAATGTCTGTTTAGATTTGACTTATAAAAGCAGTTCTGGAAAATGTTTTCAGTAATTCCCGTGAATTTCAGTAAGAACAGCACTAAAAGTGCGGTGCCGAGTCTCACTAGTGCAGCCTAATTAGAAGGGCTGGGCCACGCTTCCCTCCCTCAAGCCATTCCCTTTGCCTCTGTGGAGTTCAACAGGAGCCCAGGTCCCTGTTTTACTACAACTTAGAGGAATATTTCAGTATTCTATTTATATATTTATTTATTTATTATATATATATATTTATTTATATTCCTTGTTCCAAAGACCCCCCTGTTGCTGCCTGCATGACCTGTGTAACTGAACAACCTTGTCTACAAGCAGCACATCTGCAGCTGCCTGACCCTTCCACTGCTGTTACCTCTTGTGTCTTAAAGTTGAATGATGGGCTAAGAGAGTTGGGTGCGTTTACTAACAGAGCAGTGAAACATTGGAAGAGGCTACCCAGGGTGGTGGTGGAGTCTCCACTCCTGGAGGGGTTCAAAAAATGTGTAAACGTGGCACTTTGGGACATGGTTTAGTCAGCACAGTGGTGTTGGGCTGACAGTTGGACTGGATGATCTTAGAGGTCTTTTCCTTAATGATTCTATGGTTGGTAATGGAATTACTAGAAGTTTCACTGCATCTGAGCTTAAAATGCTAAATTGTCGTTTTCCTCTCATCACTGGTTCAAAACGCAGCTGGCTGGCCACGCGCTCAGATTGTGTGGCTAGATTAGGAACTTTGAATGGGTGCTGTGTTTCAGCCGGCATCTCTTGCTGCATTGGAAGAAGTAATTCAGTAAAAATCAGTCATGTAGTCATCAATATGCATCCTTGTCAGGTTGATCAACCCGGTGGACATGTCCATAGACCTGTTATAGCACCATACCACCCCTTTCTGTGCCAGAGGCTGCATTGAGTCTTCCCTTTGTGGCCATATCATAGTACTTCAGGGAAATCCAGCAGTGCTTAAAGTGGTTCTTGAGTCTTCACAGCCTCCAATTAATCAGTTACGCAGATCTGCACTGGTAGCTTCCCTGTGTGTGACAACAGTAAAGATAAGTTGGAGAGGGACATGGGACCCAATTCCTCCAGCACTGGATCTTGGTGGGTGTTGAAGGCAGCTGGCTAAGGGTCCAACTCATGCCTGAGTGAAGTGTCCACACAAGGTACGTGTGCGACTCAAGACAAGGACTTGTGAAAATGCTCCGTGCCAGGTGGGAAGTGGCTTCTGCTCATCTGACCTTGATAGTTTTCCCTTTTCACTTGCTGGTCCATTCTTCTCTTGCTGGGTGGTGCCTTGGGGAGGGGAGGGTGCTGAGGAGAGTGACATCTGTCCTACCAGTGCTCACGTTAGAGTATGGAAGGATCCCCCAGATGCCAGTACCGGCTCTCTGCACACATGGTTTCTGCTCACCACCACCGACAGTTGCCAGTGAGCAGTGGATTATTTTTCATCATGCATTAAATTTCCTTGATGTTGACATTCATGGTTGCTTGCGTGTGTAATCAAAGCAAGGATCTGCAGTCTCCTCCAACCCCACACCTTCTGGTAATGTTTTTTATAGGTCCCAAATCCAAGTGCAGTGCATCAGCAGTGGAAACATCTCACCTTAAAATGGCTGACAGTTCACACGCTGATGCTTTCAGCTCGTGTTCTCTTGCTTTATTTGCTTCTTGTTCTCCTTGTGATGACTGTGCTCACGCTGCGAGGTCTCCTGAAGCACATTTGAGATGCCTGGGCTATGGAAGGCTAACAGAAACGTGGATGAGAAATGTACATGTCCTAGGTTCCAGCCGGCTCAAGCACTGGGAGGGAACACGGAGCTGCGAAGTATAATTATAGAACTCAGCCGGGAAGCCTGGCCAGCCACCTTCTTCCAGATGGCAGAAATCCAATGCAGAGGACACAGCCACAGGTCTCCCAACTTCATGCACACCTAGAGTGGGGTCCCCATCGTGGGGCACACCGGTATCCCCAGCACCCTGGGTTCCTGCAAGGGTCTGGCAGTGGCTGCAGGTCCTGGGCAGGAGTGCCTGGACACTGTTGGGCAAGGAACTTACCCTCTCAGGAAAGGAACTTACCCTTTCCTGCTGGGACAGGAACCTACCTTTTCCTTTTTGGGGAGGAAAGAATGGGATTTGACTTGATCTCCTGCTGCAGGGCTGCCTGCATGTCCATGCTGCTGGCAGCCTGCCCACCGTGTTGCCGTCATCTCCCTGCCCTTCCAGTACAGCCCCTGCTGGGGCATCTGCTGGCATCAGACACTCGGTCATGATGCCCTGCGCTTCACAGCCATTGCCAGAGAGGGCAAAAGAGGCAAGAGAGCTTGCCTTAAGTACAGCAAGTGGGGAAAATGGGAGCAAGCAAGGAAGGTGGGTGAGATGTGCATCTGGGTCCAGTACTTTGGGTCCCAAAGGCAGCCTTGGAGCAGCAGGCTCCTGCCAGCCTCAGGTGAGCAGCATCCCTAGGGTTTTTTTAGCATCCCAGGTTTTTAGGATGACACTCAAATCCCCTCTGATTTCAGCTTTGCACCAGATTCCATCATGGCCAGCATACCCAGACCCTGTCACCGATTGCTGTGGAGACCTGTGCCTTTGTCCTGCATTACAGAAATGCTCGCTGGCCCAGCAAGGTGTCACCTTGCTTGGAAAAGAAAACTGGGGGAACTGGGCAGCTGGCTTTCCTTAGGATCACTTTGCTGGCTTGTCACTGGTTTGATGTAACAGGGGCTCCCTTTGCATTTGCATGAGTGGATCCCAGCACTTCTTGCATCTCCTTGACTGGCGTTTTTCTCCCTCCCAGGGTTTGACTGAGGCACAGAAGCTCCTTTGTGTGGCTGAAGTGCAAGTCTTAATGGAAGGGATGAGAGAAGACAGCTTTTCTCCATCCCATCCCTCCTTGCAGCTGAATGAGGAGAGGAACACTAATGGTCTGCTCTGTGCCACCGCAGCCGCGTGCCGGGGACTGCCAGCCGCTCTCTGCCACCGCGTGCCGGGGAGAGGCAGGGCTGAGCCTCCCACGCGCCAGGCTGCCAGCCAGGAGAACCCTGCAGGCAGATTGATGAGAAAGCTTCGGTGAGCAGGAGGCAATTTCATACTGGGGTGACTGGAGGTGATCCAGTTTTCATACTGGGTCTTGCCCCGATTCACCCAGTGAGAGCAAACTGTGTTGCTGGTTGTGTTGGGTTGTTCAGCTCGAAAATGGAGTGTCCTGTGGGTGCTCAGGCTCCTTTGCAAAGCCAAAGGAAAGGAGGAGCCCTGTTAGAAAGGCACATGGGCTTGGGACACAGTGAATTGCGCAGAGGACGCCCCTGTTCTGTGTGTGCCAGCGACCTGGGCGCTTGGTCCCGAGTCCTGTCACTGCCCTGCTCGTCACGGGGACTGCTGTTTGGGGACCAACCTGGCAGCAGAAGGAGCCCTGGAGAGCAGCATCCCTGCATCCTTGCTCAGCACCCAGAAGATCTCATTTGCAGTGGAAAATCTGATCTTGTATTTTCGCTTTCAAGTCTCTGGTGAACTGGTGGTGGGTTTGAGCAGGTATGGTTTGTAGAGGTCGTTTGAAAACAGCACTTGTTTTGCATGAACTTTAAAAAAAAGCAGAGGCTTTATTTCCCCCCCTCTGCCCACGCCAGATCTATTCTCATGGCAATGTTTTACCAGCAGCAGTTGGGGTTTTTTTTAAGAAAAACTATAAAATTTCAGTGAGAGGGGAAGAGAGAAAACCAATGGAAAGACTTGTTTTCACTGGAAAACATGTTTTGACAGAAGCATTTCAGCCAGCCCTGATGTTTTGAGCACATCTATCAAATGTATGTGCTTGCAATTCATTACTGGTTTGGCCTCCCAAGGAGAAGATGTGTGTCCAATGTTGCCTGCTTTGAAATGCCACAGGAGGTGCCCAGCTGAGGAGGTCTCATGGGGTGAGCCCCTCAGGTTGTCTGGCCAAAAAAAGGGTGCTTTATTTCGCAAAACCCTCTGGAGTTTGAAGTTGAGCAGTGAAATGAAGGCCACCTAACCTCATGAAGTTCAACAAAGCCAAGTGCAATGTCCTGCAGGCACAATTGCAGGCTGGGCAGAGAATTGGTTGGAAGCAGCCCTGCAGAGAAGGACTTGGGGTGCTGGTGGATGAGATGTTCCACATGAGCCAGAAATGTGTGCTTGCAGCCCAGAAACCAACCGTGTCCTGTGCTGCATCCAAAGCAGTGGAACCAGCAGGTAGAGGGAGAGGATTCTGCCCCTCTGCTCCGCTCTCATGAGAGAGCCCTGCATCCAGTTCTGGAGCCCTCAACACAGTAGGACAT
This sequence comes from Neomorphus geoffroyi, assembly GCA_033558235.1. NCBI lineage: Eukaryota > Metazoa > Chordata > Aves > Cuculiformes > Neomorphidae > Neomorphus > Neomorphus geoffroyi. Next base: position 2,607,975 of record JAUMJM010000038.1, read on the forward strand.
GGGGCTGTTGGAGCAAGTCCAGAGGTGGTCACAGAGATGATCAGAGGGCTGCAGCACCTCCCATACAAGGACAGACTGAGAGAGTTGGGCTTGTTCAGCCTGGAGAAGAGAAGGCTCCGGGGAGACCTTAGAGCAGCCCCCCAGTACTGAAAGGAGCTGCAGGAAAGCTGGGGAAGGGCTCTTGATCAGGGATTGCAAGGATAAGAATGGTTTTGAGCTGAAAGAGCTGATTGAGATGATTAAGATGAGATCTTAGGAAGAAATGTTTTTCTGTGAGAGTGGGGAGGCCCTGGCACGGGTTGCCCAGAGAAGTGGTGGTTGCCCCATCCCTGGAGGTGTTCAAGGCCAGGTTGGATGGGGCTTTGAGGACCCTTCCAACGCAAACCATTCTATGATTCCTTGATAAAAGTCTGTTCTTTCCATCTCCATCCCAAAAGTGCTGGCTGATCATTCTTTATCAGCCCCCGACACCCTGTCCTGTAACGTTCTTAACTATATTTATGGGAGCCCTCCCTTACCCATTGAAACTGGCCCCTAAATGCAGGAAGAAGCAGTCCAGGTTGTTAAGCCCAGGAAGACTGAGTTATCTCACTTATCAGAGAAGCTGAGTACAAGTTCGCTGCCCTGCCAGAGAAGTAATCACGTGGGATCAGAAGTTCTCAATTATTCATGTTTTCCAGAATCACATTATTTCTTCCAGGGCCTGTTTTATAAATGCTGCTGCTATTTCTGATGGTAAATAGCAATTTTGCATTATTTATGAACAGATTTTTACAACTGCTGATATTACAGCTGCTGCCAAAGCACTGGGAAAATTATTATTACTGTTTGTTGTTGTTTCTTTCTTACAATGCAATGCTTTTGATCTCTGCGTGGTGATGATGTGCTCGTCTCGGTGTGATAGCCGAGCGCTCCGTTGGAGCCAGTGAGGAAGAGGGTGCAAAAGCAAGAAGGTGACTGGGGTTGCCGTCGAGCTTGTGGCTGAAAGGAGCCAGGGATGGAAGGGAACAGGACCGCACATAGTGGTTAAATTGAAAAAGAGGAAGGTCTGATTATCTGGCACTGGCAGAGGCTGCCCAGGGAGGTGGTTGCGTTGCCATCCCTGGAAGTGTTTAAAAGCTGGGCAGACGAGGTGCTCAGGGGTGGTTTAGTAGTGGACAGGTATGGTTAGACTTGATGATCTCAAAGGTCCTTTCCAACCAAATGACTCTATGATCCTGTGATCTCCCTGTGCCACCTGTAGAGGTCTGTGGGACATAGGTACTGCCTGTCCCCTGTTAGCACTCCAAGGGAAGCCAAAGGCTGCAGCTGACTTTTGCAGATGCAGATTTGGAAGCCCACATTCCTGGGAGAGCGTCATTCAAGTACAAGCTGATTCCTGGGGCTGAGGAGCATTCCCAGTAGAAACTCACTCCGGCTGTCCATCACATAGACAATGATGCAAGCTCAACTCTGCCAGGGTGGAGATGCTGATCCCCTCGGCTGAACAGGCCATGGAGAGAAGGGGTCAGTGCAGAGCTGGTGATGGGGCTGACAGTGGGAGGTAGACAAGGTGTTTTGATTGGAAAGAGCCTCAAAAATCTGGGTGAAATTCTTTGGGACAGGCAAGAAAGAGACAGTGCTTGGGAGAAAATATCTATCACAATGTTACATTAAGGAGTGGTTAGAAATCTCTGAAGGGTTTCTCGGAGTGGTTTCTGCTCCATTTCACCCAGCTTTGCTGATGCTGCGCTTCAGGGAGCGCCGTGCTGCCAGAGGGGGACCAAGCCCAGCATCAGCTTTGTGGCTGAAGTGCAGGTGACTTTGCAAAGGCCACCGGCTGCTGTTTATCATGTGGCTCTTGGGCTGCTGCCTCTGTCTGTTGCCTCTCTTGCCCTCAGTGCACTTCGTATGCTGTTGTTACTACAGAAGACATAGCAGGGTGCCCAGAGCAGGAGCTGCACTGTACCCTGAGACTCCAGATGCTCCAGGGCAGACGTTTGGAGGAGCCTCTTATCTCTGCCTGCATACATGGCCTCCAGCTGTGTCATGTGAGCCAAGCCGGTGGAGTGGGGACGTGTGCAGGGATGTGGGGAGCCGGTGCTGGCAGCAAGGGACAAGATCAGAGGTTCACAGCTTGATGGAGGAGTGTCTGCACGCCTTGCTTCCCTCCCTACTCTCTGCCCTGAAATCCAAGTGGCAGCGCAGTGCTCTTTAGGCTCTTAACAGAGCGAGCTCCAGAGTGAATTGTAGTGCTGGTGCCGGTGCCTTTGGTGTTGGAGGGATAAGGGAATTACTTTAGCATGCAGCATCGTGAATGGTATTAATTTAAGCAGCCAGCTGCTTGCTGCCATCCGGCTCCTTCCCTGCCTGCAAGGACTTGAAGCACCCTCAGATTCCAGTGGAGGGACCTGGGCAGCCACCATCAGCCCCCCGTCCTTTTCTCCCTCTGAGGGCTGAAACCAGGTCACTGGATAATGGATGCAGGCGCTGCATCCTTCAACCCCTGCTAAGCCAGGCGAAAAATTGCCCTGTCGTTCACAGGACAGCCTGTCTCCCTGCCCCACTGCGGCCCAGGGAGCTGCTCCCCACCTCCCTGTGCTGCCGTGTGCCCCCTCCATCCACTCCTTCCCTGTCTCAGCCTGCTTAGCAGCTTGGTTATCCTCTGTAACTTCATTTCTCCCCGCTCCGCAGTTACCCAAGGGGGTTTATTGAGCACAGCCTGACAGTGGAGAACAGCAGCAGCAGAAAGACTGTGCAGAGACCTGGCCTATCTATTTATTTTTCCCCTCCCTAGCCTGACTGGAGAATCACATCTCTTAAAATATGCTGCAAACCATGACACAGAAGGGCAGACAAGCTCACAGCGAAGGAGGGCCTGGGTACCATCCTCCAGCCCGTTGCTTAGGGCCACCAACCAAACGAGAGTCAGGATCTGTCTAACAAATGCTGTGTTGCCATGGAGTCAGAGACAGGATTGAATCCAATTATGTTACTGTTGGAAAACAGAGTTAAATGTAAACAGCAGCAACTTGTGTTTTCTCCTTCCTTCTGCAGATATTCTCCATCGTGGTGTTCGGCTCCATCGTGAATGAGTGCTACGTGAACAGGGACAGCCAGAACCCTGAGCTGCTCTGCATCTTCAATGAGAATGAGAATGCCTGCAGCTACGGCATCGCCATTGGCATCATTGCCTTCTTTGGCTGTATCTTCTTCTTTGTCGTGGACCTCTACTTCCAGCAGATCAGCAGCGTGAAGGACCGCAAACGGGCCGTCTTGCTGGACCTCGGCTTTTCAGGTACATCTCTGGCTTTGCTGTGGTTGCAAAGGATGATGCTTGCTCTGTAGGCAGTGCAGGGTTGTTGTTGTGCCTTGCAGCTCCACACTTGAGTCCTCCTCTCTCCTCCTGCAATGTGGCAGGACTCGTGCGCCTCAGTCAGGAGAACATCGGGGGCAGATGGGTTGTCCCATCCTACTCAGAGGCAGCAGTGAGGAAGCCAGAGTGTGGCAGCTTGGGGACAGTGGGGTGTCCCACTCATCTGTGTCACTTGTGCAACCAGAGACATTCTCTGAGCTGAGTTTGATGAGGCCAAGCAGAGAATTGAGGCTTAGCGGTCACATCTCAGAGACCCACTGGGGCCTTTTTACCCTCCCACACCTCCAGTTCCTGGCTGAAGTGAACATCATCTCACCAGTTATGTCTGGATCTGTTTTCGCTTTGGGCACATGTGTTTTGGAACAAAGCAGGCACATGCCTCTACACACCACTGTAATCCCCCACTGCCTCCAGGGCTGCAGTGTACAGGTGGGCCTGGGTCTTCCAAGGGCTGGCGTGGTGCTTCTGCACCATCTTGAGCCCCTTGACCTGAGGCTCGTCTGTCAGAAGAGGAGCAGGTGGGATGCCTTGAGCTGGGAGAGGCCGTCTGCTGCTCTGCTGCTGTGGAAGTTGCCTGGCTGAGTTCACAGCCGATGTTCTCCATTTCCAGGCTTTTGTGTTAGCAGAGTCTGAAGGTGATTTATCCAGCACAAGCATCGCTGGTGGCTCTCTGGTCCCAAATGAGAACATCCATCATCACCTCCCTGCACTTGCTTGTGTTTAAGGATGTTCTCTCGTTCCTGGAAGGCTCATTTCCATGGTGCTAAAGCATCAGCATGCAGCCCTTATTAGATGATATTTACAGTGCCTTCTGTGGGGCTCCGTGCCTGCAACCCTTCAATTCAAATGGAAGGGGAACATCTCATCCATCTCCTGGTGATGCAGTGTGCGATGGTGCGAGGCTGCAGTCCTCCTCATCTTCCACCTCCTCAGAGCTGTTCTCTCCCCTGCCAGGCATGTGTGAAATGGTCCTGCTCTCAATCTCTGCCTCATTTCTCTTTTGCGCTGTCACATGTTGCATGTGCATTCATGGGCTTTGGCAGTGAGCTGGAGAGGACAGGCTCTGCCCCACAAAGCCTCTCCTGTGCAGCAGTTGTGCTCTGCCCGGGGGACAGGCTGCAATATCACACCAGAGGTCTGTGCTGGTAAACCCGCTCGATGCAGCTCTGCTGCCAGCGGTCACACTTTGGGACCCCAGGATCGATGGGTGTGCGCTGGGTGCATCGTACATGCAGCCTGTGTCCAGGCAGAGACATCCTGCTCCTTCAGGCCATCCCGTCTGAGAGCTTCTTGGTAGAATACAGACCTTTTACCTTGCTGGTAAAACAAATAAATGACAGAGGAGCAAGTTGAGTGCATGCGAGCCTGTGACTGACACAGTGTCACTTACTGGGAAGAGGAGGCTTCCATAGCTCCCCTCCAGCCTGGCATTGCCTCTCTTAACGCTGCCTGTGATATCTCCCCACGAGCAGCTCCTCGCTTTTCTCACTGCTCCTGTACCATCCCAGCTCTGTGAGCCCATCCTCGTATCAGAGATGATCCAGCCCTCAGGTCACAAAGATGATCTGAGGGCTGGAGCATCTCTGCTACGAGGACAGGCTGAGAGAGTTGGGTTTGTCCAGCCTGGAGAACAGAAAATTCTGGGCAGACCTTAGAGCAGCCTCCCAGTACTGAAAGGGGCTACAGGAAAGCTGGGGAGGGGCTCTTGATCAGAGAGGGCAGGGACAGGATGAGGGGAATGGATTTCAGCTGAAGGAGGGGAGATTGAGATGAGATCTCAGGAAGAAATGTTTTGCTGTGAGGGTGGGGAGGCCCTGGCACAGGTTGCCCAGAGCAGTGGTGGCTGCCCCATCCCTGGAGGTGTTCAAGGCCAGGTTGGATGGGGCTTTGAGCCCCCTGATCCAGTGGGAAGTGTCCCTGCCCATGGCAGGGGGCTGGAACTGGATGGGCTTTAAGGTTCCTTCCAACCCAAACCATACCATAATTCTATGGTTTTTGCCCACTTAACAAACCATTTCCCACAAGACACCCCAGCAAATGCTGTGCTGAAATCCAGCTCGGTGCTGATAGAAACAGAAGTGTTGTCCGGGGCTTTTGTAACAAATTCCATGGTCAGAGGTAGACACATCTCCACCTGGGTCTGGTTTTCACTTCTAAGGCCAGGTTCTGTGCAGCACCGCTGAGGTGCAGTTGGCTCCCAGGAGGGTGCGGGTCCCTGGGTGCCGGCAGGAGGAATCGGTCAGCCTGGTCGTTCCCCTCCCTATCTGCCCCTGCTTGGAGTGGCGGTTTGGACCTGCAGCACCCAGAGGACCCTTCTCACCCGGATCCTGCAGCGATGCAAGCAGTGCCTAAGGTGTTGGCTGCACAGCGTGCTTCATGTGCAAAACACTCTTCTGCAGTGTGGGCAAGCAATGGGAGATGTCAAGGCGGGTTCCGCCCAGTGTGTTTTATCCCATTCCTATTGCTGTGTCTCCACTTTTCTAAAACGTTATCTGCCCCAACCTTCCTCACAGCCCCTCTCCCGTAGCCTGCACGCCCACTCACACGGAAATGCCAGGCAGTTGATCGCTCCCAGAATAAGCGTTGATACAGGCAGATCCCACAGCAGCGATGAAGTGCAGGGTTTCCTTGGCCCACGAAGCCCCAGCAGTTGCAGAGATTGCAGCCCACTGTACCCGCCCTGCACTGCTCCCAGGAAGCAGAGCTGACCCACCTCATTTGCCTTCTTTGATGGCCTCCATGTTAATAACCCCTAGGACTTGCCCTGTGGGACTCTCTTGTGTTGTCCCCTTCTTTTTCCTCCCCACCAAGGATGTGATGCTTGTTTTCCTTCATTTTCCTTGCAATTGTTCATAAGATCATGGAGTGGCTTGGGTTGGAAGGGTCCTTAGAGCCCATCCAGTCCCAATCACCCTGCAGGAGCAGGAACACCTCCCACTGGATCAGGTTGCTCTAAGCCCCATCCAACCTGGCCTTGAACACCTCCAGGGAGGGGGCAACTACCACTTCTCTGGGCACCCTGTGCCAGGGCCTCCCCACCCTCATTGTGAAGAATTTCTTCCTAATGTCTAATCTAAATCTTCCCCCTTCCAATTTAAAGCCATTAAATTGTTAAACTGTTTCATCCTTTCTCTCCCTATGTGATCTCTGCATTAATATAAAAGCTGAAATGCATCTGGGAAATAACAAGGTGAGGAACACGCTTAGGTACGAGTGAGCACTGCAAACCGGAAGCTGTGCGGTGGGCTGAGAAGAGCAGGTTGTTCCTGGCCCTTTGCTCAGGTCACCCAGAGCCTGATGGCAGCTGCCAGCAAAGCAGATGTCCCCTGACAGTTACCATCCCTGGAGCATTAACCCACAGCTTGCTTTCACTGGAAGGAAAGAGGACGTGTGCATCACATCAGGGGCAGATCAGGGGCACCCAGCCAGCAGGGAGGCAAGTCTGGGGTGCAGGCAGGGGTGCAGGCAGGGCCACCGCACGCTGCAAGCGTCATTTGTGACTGTCTCTTCCATCTGCTCCTACAGCTGCTCCCATAGGCATGTGCTTGCTGGGGACCAGGCTGTAATTATGGCTGTAACACATCTTCCCTGGTGTTTGCACTCTGTTGTCTGCAGATCCTAAAATGATAATTACCTACTGGCTCTTTTGGTGCTTCCTGGTGTCTCCTTTTCCCCAGTGTGCTGGACCGTGCAGAGCTGCTACCATGCCTGTTTCCAGCTGGAGCTGGGACCAGCACATGTAGCCTCGCCTCGCTGCTGCCAAATCACCCCTCTTTGTGAGGTTTTAAAATTCATGGGTAGTAACAGACACCTCCAAAACCCCCACATACACCTGATGCTGCAAATACATAGGGGGCTGGGGGCAGGCACTGCCAGCCCCTCCGTGGGACCAGGACCATGTGGGTGCTGGATGAGGGCACAGCTGTGTTCCCGGGGAGGCACCAGGTGCGAGAAGAGCCAGCTCTGATCCTGCGTGTCTGATTCACTGTCGGGTGCAAAGCCTCATCTTGAAGAAGTGCTAACAGAAGGTGAACATGATCACAAATGAAAATAAGTGCTGGTACAGAGACAAAAATAGTTCCCATAGAGCTCCCTGGGAGGGCTGAACTCCCACACAGGCGTGTGTTAGTCCTCCAGACTTCCAGCAACACCCAGCTGGTGTTTCTGGAGATGCTCTCTGTGCCCGACCCTGTCTCCTCCCCTGGCAGCAATACCTGCCTTCCCACTTCCCCAGGGTGCTGGAGGGAATGGTTTTTCTTCTCAGGGATGCAGGCAGAGTTAGATGTGGAGGGGAAAGCTTGTCTCAGTGTCATGAAACCTCCAAGAAGACCACTTGGGTGGCAGCAGAAGGGACCCCAGCCAGAGGCTTCTGGCTGAAGCTGCGAATGGTTTTAGCGTTTGGAAGGTCAGCATCTCACATGTTGCGGTTTTGCAGAGGAAGCTGGTAACTGCAGTACCCAGCGCAGCCAGTGTCTGTTGGAGATATGCATGATGTCATTTTAACTCTTGAAAACCCTTAGGAGACACCAGTGATGGATGGGGCTTTGAGGTGCTGGTCAGTGAGCAGTCCCTGTGTCACGGCCATGACTCTTGCTCTGGGGAGTGCCCTGCACAGGAGCGTGCGACAGGGGACCTGCTGTGCTAGATGGAGGGTCAAATAAAGAAACAGCTCTCACAGACAAGTTTGTCCTTTACAAACCAGTGATACAGCCTAGTCCTGTTGGGAAACCCCTGTGTCCCCCGGTGCCAGCCCTGCATGGCCTCAGCTTGTCTCTGAGCGTCCCTCTGCTCCCACAGTGCAGCTCCAAATCAGCTTGTTAGAAGCCGCTCTTATGTTTTGTCTCTGTTTTTTCAACTTCCGAACACCACTGTCTCCAGGAAAGCACGTTTTTGAGCAAGAAACTCCTGACTGAGCCCTGCTTCTTGAGCACGGCGGGGCAGTGCTCCCCACTGCTGCAGCATTTGCTCCCCGGGTACCTAGAGGTGGGAGCACTGCAGCAGGACAGCATCTGGAGGTCATAGAATCATAGACTAGAGTCAAAGAATCATTAAGGTTGGAAAAGACCTCTCAGCTCATCCAGTTCAACCATCAGTCCAACCCCACCATGCCTACTAAACCATGTCCCAGAGTGCCACGGCCACATGTTTTTTGAACCCCTCACGAGATGGAGACTCCACCACTGCCCTGGGCGGCCTCTGCCGATGCTTCACCACTCTTTATTAAAGGAGTTTTTCCTGATATCCAACCTAAACCTCCCCTGGTGCAACTTGAGGCCATTTCCTCTCATCCTATCCCTTGTTACTTGGGAGAAGGGACCAAGACCCACCTCGCTACAACCTCCTCTTCTCCAGACTGACCCGCTTCTCCAGACTGACCCGCATCTCCTGCACTGAGACCTGGGGACCACTACCCACTACACTCATCACAGGCGCCAGTGCTGCATCTCGTGCATGCATCATCCTGCTTCCACATTTAGGGGCTGGATCAGCTCCCCATAACAGGTGGCAGCTGCTGGTAAATCCCTGTTAGAACAGAGCTGGGGACCTAGTAAGCATTTCTGTCCCTGAGGATGACCTTTGAGAAATAAGCCCTGGAGGTCACGTTTAACACTGATGACAAGTGGGTCACGCTAAGGAGAAGTGAAAACCCATATGCAGAGATTTGGGGCAGGTTTGGTGCCAGGCGTTTGCTGTGCTCAGTAAAAAGGGGCTGCTGTATTTGTCTGTAATTTGGAAAGTGAAAGCTTGGCTGATGCTGGCTGGAGGTTGTGTTGCTGTGAGGGCTATTCAAGGACTCAGGCACAGCCAGGCAGGCAAAAGCATCCACTGGTCAGGAACCCCCAGGCCCCATCATGTAAGAGAAGTTGAGGACTGTGTTTTCTTAAAGGGCATTTAGAATCAAATCCTGAGTTCCAGGCAAGGTGTGCAGTGAGCCCTGTACCCCTCACACTGGATTTTGTGTTGTGCTTAGCAATGCCTGGCAGGATAAAGGGGAATATGAAGCTTCTTTCCTCTCCCTGCAGTCAGACTGTGCTTTGCAGCCGGCTGCCCCGTGGGACTGGCAGTGTGGCTGCCCATACTGATGATCCTCGGGAAGATGCTGGGTAGCTCAGTGTCCACACGTGCAGACACCCAGAACTGGCAGGTCCTTTGTGCTGGGGATGCTCAGGAAAACTGGGGGCCCTTACAACAGTGTCATAGAAGGCTCCAGGTTGTGCAGCTCCTGGAAAGCATCTCTGCTCCTTACGCTGTGAGCGTACAGCTTGCTTCTTGCTTGCTTGCTCCTTGGCACCAGGCAGTGCTGTTGGCAGGTGATTGAGTTAGGGGAGCTGCAGCCCTATCTGGCTCAGCCAGCTTTGGTTCCAGTAAGGAATAATCACCAGAGCATTTTTGCTCAATCCTGCATAGCCTGGAGTGGCTGCAACCGGGAGCGCAATCAGTGGAGGGTGGCAGGGATGAGCAGAGCTCTCGCACATGAAGCCCATGTGGCTCGGCTCCACGGGCAGCCCTGCTGTGTCCCAGCCCTGGGCACAGTGCAGGATGAGCACTTGCTCATTTGCTGTGCTCTTGGGATACTCTGACATCCCAGAGTCATTTGTGTTCGGAACAGGGGTCAATCTCAGCCTGTCCCTGTTCGTGGATGATTGTTTCTTGCTTGTTTTTTAAACTCTCCAGCTGTGTCCTTGGGTGGGACCAAGGCAGAGCCCATCGCAGAGCAGCTGTAAAGCCATCTTCTTCCTCATCTGAGCAGCTGAGTGCTGCTCCTGTGAGCGCAGACTTCCTCCTGGGTGAGGTGTGCACTATCCAGCCCAAAGTTTCTATGACCTGATGTTGTCCAGGGAACAGGGAATGGTGATTTGACACACTGGGGAATCGAGCCAGTAGTGCCTACGGACAGACTGAAATCCCACAGGCTGCGAGGACGGCACATTCAGAGTGGGTGCGCTGGCCCTGTAGGTCACTGAGATCAGGCTGAGATGTAGGTGAGCTAAACTTAAGAGAGACAACACACTGAGTGGCCCTACAAGGTTCCTTCCACCCCGTTTTTCCAGCAATTGCAAATCAGCATTTTTGAGGGCCACAGCACAGGCCAAGGCACCCCAGACCAAGGCTGCTGTTTGAAAATCTTGATGGCAGTGTCTTTGTGCATCAGCATCCTTGCAGCAGAGGTGGTGGACAGGGACAGCACTGACCAGCTCTGTTCTCTTCTAGGTTTCTTGGCCTTCCTGTGGTTTGTAGCCTTCTGCTTCCTAGCAAACCAGTGGCAGCGGACGAAGATGAGCAGAGGGGTTTTGCAAGGAGCAGATGCCGCCCGGGCAGCAATCACCTTCTCTTTCTTCTCCATCATTGTCTGGGTGAGTTCAGCTTCAGAGCTAAGGTGGAGAGAGGAGAAATGAAACCTGCCTTGGGCTCAGCGCAGAGATGGGAGGAGGAATCTAGGGCACAGTTTGGAGAAGTGAATCCTGTGGGCAGCAAGGGGCTGTTCTGAGGAAACCTGCAGACCCTCCAAATAGAGACAAAACTTGTGGTTTCTTACCCAGGAAGCCTCAGCTCTGGTGCCTTCTCACTGGGGAATTCCAGACTTCCCCTTCTCCTGCGGCTGGAAAGTTGCGTTCCCATTGAAAACGTGTCACCAGCCACGAGCTGTCCTCATTTCAGGGCCTCGTTAGACCCCAGGGAGCAGCTTCATTGGAAGCAAACGAGTTCCAGGGAGCAGATAACTGCCATGAGCTGCTCTCACAGGATGGCAGGGGGATTTTGGGAGCTCTCAGGCTCATCAGCTCACCCTGGGGAGATGCCAGATTGGCTCTTCTGCTGCCCACCCCAGGCTTGCAGAACTCCCCTTTACTCCTGCTTTTAGGCTCTGCACGTTCCCATGGCCATACAGTGGCAAAGGAATGTCTCCAGGGTGTGGAAAACCCCATGGGGCCCCTTGCTTACAGCTGCTGGACCCTGCATGGGCCTGGGGGTGCCTGGACCACTGGGGAGGCTCCTGCTCCTCATGGCCACCCCGCTTCAGCTTGTCATGGGCAAAGCACCCAAGATGTGCAGTAATTCCATATTGCCTTAAAAGATCTGGGGCAAAAGACAGTCTGAGGCTTTCCAGCAGACAGTTTAACTGGTCCTCACTCTATTATTATCCAATAAATCTCCTTTAATCCATGTAGCTCCTCTCCATCACTGCATCGCAGGGAAGAGAGCTGGTGTGTTGTTCAAGGCCAGGTTGGATGGGGCTTTGAGCCCTCTGATCCAGTGGGAAGTGCCCCTGCTGGAACAGGATGGGCTTTGAGGTCCCTTCCAACCCAAACCATTCTGTGATTCTATGATTGCATCAGTATCTGTTTCCACCCCAGGGTGGGCAGTGGGGACACAATCCCCTGCCCCGGGCCCAGAGGTGGGGTGACACCAGCAGCCCCTCTGCTGGTACCATCCATAAACCTGATGTGCCTGATGGGCACAACCAGCACCAGGGAACTGTGGCTGGGAAGTCGTTCCTGGTGTCTGCAGGCGTTTTCTTATCCGCCCCCCCGCCCCCCACCCCGAGCCCATCATTTATAAACTAATTGAATTGTTAATGAAACCTCCCAAAATAAGAGTGAGCATGGTGTGCTTGCAGCTCTGCCGCCCGCATTCCCCACGGTTTGCAACCTGAATATTGGCAACCTGGAAGAGGGAGAAGGAGCCTCGGCAGAACTGACCCACTTTGCTGGCCTAGGCCGTGGCAGCTTCCCCTCCCGCAGCGGATGGGTTCATTGGTGCTAGCAGTGCCAAACCTGCCACCCCCACCCTGGACAGAGCTTTGGGGGCCAACCTGACACATAGAAATGGCTTCTTTAGCATTAGAGGCTGTGGGTTTGGCTCATTTTGGCTCTTGGCTTTCATGGAGTGGGGCCATCAGCCACCTGGGATGCTGTGATGTACTTGGTGCTTTGCAGGGAGCTGGCGGGTGTGGGGTCCTGGAGGTATGTGGGGTCCTGGAAGGACACTGGTCCCTGGGGCATGCAGGGTCCTGAGGGATGCAGGGTCCTGTGTGGACATGAAGTCCTGGAGGGACGTAGGGTCCTGGGGAATGTGAGGTCCTGGGCAGAGGCAAGGTGCCGGGGGATGTAGGATCCTGGGGGGATGCAGGGTCCTGGAAGATGCGGAGCCCTAAGGTCACAGTGCTGCCATCCCCCCTAACACCCCATCCATCCCACACAGGTCGTGCTGGCGGTGCGGGCGCTGCAGAGATACCGCCTGGGCACGGACATGTCACTCTTTGCCACTGATCAGTTCGCCACTGACCCCAGCGCAGCGTATCCTGGCTACCCCACCGGCAGCGGCATCGAGAGCACGGACACCTACCAGAGCCCGCCCTTCACCGAGACCTTAGATGCCAACCCGAAGGGTTACCAAGTGCCAGCGTACTGAGCGGCGAGGGCTGTGTACCCACAGACCGAGGCCTACGGTGCCGTACACTTAACCGGTTGATTGCAAATGTATTCAGTCCCATTTCCTTAATGTGGCAAAGTCAGTGCTGGGTTCCTTACTCTTAGCTAGTTGTGCAGTGAATTCTGTACAGTGGTATTGGTTCTTGTCTTACCTGTCCAAGGGTTTTATAAAAGCAGTGTTCCCTCTAAGTCTGAAGGAAGGAAGGTTGCTACCATATCACCTACACGTGGCCAAAGAGGAATAAATGCCCTCTCCGAGGCTTGAAACCAAGCAGTCGGTGCTGGGCTCCGCTGAGCACCCAGGAGAGCCCAGAATTCCTTTTCTTGTTAGAAAACAGTGTAGCTGAGGAGTTGCTTTTATCTCGTTCTTCCAGAGCTAACACAGAATCAGTCTCGTGGAGGTGAGGGTGGGTGGGCAGCACTGGGGTCAACCTTGTGCTGCTCCCACTGCGCAGCTTTCCTGTACGTATTCCGTGGAAAGTGCCAAATTCACAAGGAAACCTGTGGTGTCTGTGTTACTTTTATGTGTATATATTTACTGTACAAAAAGAAATCCACACTGGTGTTTCAAACTTCGCTTTAGGATGCATGGAGTGGGCACAGCGGGTCAGGTTGAGCCTCCGCATCGCTCCTACGCTTCAGCAGGGTTCGGGTTGAGGATGTGCAAAGTTACTGTTGGAAATCAGCTCAGCAACAGGCGACTACTGCTTAGGAATAGCCTTTTCTCAGCAAAAACCACAGCGCCTCATAGTTCTACTTCCTCACCGAGGGGTCGGGAAAGCCTCTGCGTGGCAGTATTGAACATGTACTCATGCTCAGGCTGCGAGTTGCCAGCGCAGAAGAGGTGGGTGCCTCAGTGGCTCCAAGTCCAAGGGGTTAGGAGCAGCATTTAACTTGGATTTTTATCCTGGCTGCAGCCACCATCCATTGGCAGCTGCAGCTGGATCCTAGGGCTGAGGGTACGTTTTCCCCTGCAGTCCCTAGGAATGAGGACTTCAGATGGAGCAGTGGAAAGAGTCCGCAGGGCATTGACGTCCATTGTGGGGGGATCACAGCCCCAGGTGTGCAAATAGCGGGAGAACCTGCTGAAGGAAAATGCCTGGACAAGAGGCTGAGTTTTGGGTTTCAGCTGCAAAATTCCTGCCAGAAGTGGACAATCCAGTAGCTCTGTGTCAGCACCTTGCCCACTCCCCTGCCCGTCTGCCTAGAGCCACTGCACAATCTGAGCTGTTTGTCACTACGGACCAAGCCGAAACTTGAATTCCCCACCACCTCGGTGACAGCTCTGTCCTTAGAGGTCCCGGCTCTCCCGGTGAGCCGTGGTTTCACCGTGCCGCTTTCCACCGGTAGAACCCTGTGTGCTGCCTTCTGACCTCGTCACAGCAATAGTTACCGCACACCCCAGCTCTGCTTGTAGCAAAACCATCCAACAGGCTTTTCTGTCATCATTAACACAGCTCATTACTGCTGCTAGATTGCAAATAAATGCTTTAATTAGTTAATAAGCAACAAATCTCATCACAGTCGGTCATTACCAGTGACCAAGCACGTTACTGGACTCCCCTACCAGTCAGGCCGGGTTCAACGTGCATTCACAGGGCAGGCTTTGCTGGGCTGAGCTCCTGCTCTCCCAGCTGCCCTGAAACTGCGTGTGAATTTGTTCAGGCAGCATTTCCCAGTCTGGATGCTTCTCCCATGGTGGCACCGAAACCTGGCACTGTGCCATGGTGCCCACCATGGGCATTCCCAATGTCTCGCCTTCTGGACACCCCTCCACCTGCTTCAGGGTTCGTAGTGCTCAGCCCTGCAGAGGCAGGAGTGGGAGCTGGAGGAGGATGAGCTGCTTTATTGCCTGCTCAAATGATGCCAGGAGCACGAGGTGCTGGAAGCTGGTGACCTGTGCCAGCCAGGCGTGGTGAACAGCAGGACATCCCTGCACTCAGTAGATCAGGGCCACCCAAACCCCAGTGTGGGAAAAGCCCACATTAATTCCACGCCCCTTGCGATATTTCAGGAGTCAGGCTTGCTGGGAAAAACAAAGGATTTTAACACAGGGTACGGTAGAACTGTAGCAATATTTTCCTTAGAGGGAACACTGACATTTTAGCAGCACAAACAGTACTTGTGTTAATATTTTAGCAAAATTATAATCAATTTAAATGTTTAAATTGATTGTACGTGAGATAATGTTTGTTCAGTACGTTGTATTTTTTCTAACTATATAACTGTTGCAGAGTTTCCTTGTAACCGTAACGCCCTAAAGCTCTGTCTGACTGCGGGCCATGTCCTGACCCTGGTGTAACCGTGCTGAATATTACAACTGCTGAATGTACGCACCGAGGCTGCATTGCCGTTCTTTCCTCCCCCTCCGCCCACCGTGGCGGGACGCACAGGGGAGCCTCATGCACACCCTGCACACTCTCAGCCCGGCACCGACCTTCAGAGCAGCCACAGTCAAATGGGGATGGCTTCAGCCTGACAGCAGCCCTGGCGGAGGCTCTGTTCTCCAGGTCAGCAGTGTTTCCCAGCTCCCCAGAAATCCATATTAGCGGTGACTTACAGTCGGCACGGGGAGTGCGTGAGGTCCTCGCTGTGTTTTGCTGGGCAGGAGAGGAGGAAAGGGCTTGGGTGCCCGAGAGGCTTCCTGGCAGCGGGCAGGCAGCACAGATTGCTTGATGAAACCAGAGCTGGGAATGACATCCAGCCCCACCAACAGGCACCTTTCTCCTTCTGCCACTGAAAATCTGCCGTAGGACTTGTCAGTGGAGGGAAGGAAACTCCTGCCGAGGCGGCACTGGGAAGAGTTGGGTTTGCAGCTGCAGGCAGCCCGCAGGGGCAGAAAGCCCCCACAGGCAGGCAGCCCACCAGTGGTGCTTTTCCAGGCAGCAGCAGTGAGTTTCTGTCCGTAGTTGCCCCACTGAGGGCAGTGTTGGCCAGGCAGCACAGGACGAGCTGTAATTAACAGGTACTGCAATGCCCAAGACCCACTCGCCTTGGAGAACATCTGCCTACCTTGCCCAAACCCATTTTTTGGCTCATGGCAAGGCCGTTGCCGAACGCTTGTGCAGCTCCTGACCCTGCAGCAGCACGGGCCAGCAGGCATTAAGTCCCTGCTGAATTACAACCTGCTCGGAGGCCAGGCGAGCCGCCGGCCCCCAGCCTGGCCCGTGATGCTACGTGCTGCCCTTGGCTGAACTCCTCTCCCAGGCTCTGCTGGCGCCACAGTGGCTGTGCCAGCTGTTGGCTCAGCTGTGCAGCCACCACTACAGGTTTTCAGGCAGCGTGCACAGGTACAGCCTGTGACTGAATACACCCATGCGGGCTGGTGTTAGAGATGAGATCCATCGCTGTAATCCCTGCAGTGCATTATTTGATGTTACAGACACTCACACCCCAACTTTGTGCTTTCCCTCCCTGCACATGGGCTGTGGTGCTGTAGGGCTGGTAGCTTTTCCCTGTACACCTCCCACCTGCAGCCCCAGAGCACGCCGGGATCATGCCGGACGTTTGTGCCATGCCAACCACTGTCTGTGCTGTCCTCACCAGGTGTGGAAGCTCCTCTGTTCTCGAGAGCCCAGCAGCAAATGCGAGCTTGCAGAGGGCAGGATCGTGCTGCACTCAGACCAGTGGTTGACAGCTTCTGTGTAGCGTTAGCCCTGAATTTAGGAGTAAAGAAAGGAATTCAGACAACCCTGTATTGCCCCTGGAGCTGCGTTCCCCCAAACCCCTGTGCTCTGGGGAAGCTCTGGAGCAACATCACATGCATTTCTCCACCCTGAAGTTAAACCACATTGCAGGCGTTTATTTATTTTAAACATATTAAAAGATGTGAAAGAATTGGGATTTTTTATCCCACAATTTTAAGCTGTTCCTAATGAGGTGAAAGCTTTGCTTAACTGACCTTTAGCACAATTATCTTCCCCTATTACAGCTTCTGCACCCCCAGCAGTTTGAGCCAACCCCTCCCTGCAAGCAGTTGGGATCTTACCAGCTTGCTCTGCCTCGATGAGCTTCCCATCAGTCCACCCTACAGCAGCAACAGCTACGGCATTTCTGTCCCACTGCTGTCAACCCACAGCTCTTTCCAGAGGCAATTCCTGCCCTTCTCTGTCCACAGCCACTCCTGATGGTGTTTGGGTCTGGCTTCCTCCTGCCTGCCGCAGCCCTGTGGTTGCTCACACAAACTGTGTGAGCAGTGGTCGTTGTCTGTTCATTAGGAAATATCATCCCATCTGTGGGATCGGAATTTCTCTCGATACAAGCTATGGAGAGAGCTGCAGGCTTCTCTTCAGCCTTCGCTTTCCCAAAGCAGGTTGGATAGAGTGGGCAGCTCCGATTCCGCTCTGCTTTATCCCTGGCCTTTCCCTAGACAGCTTGGTGAACCCTGCTCCCACCACACATGCAGCTCCAAAACAGCCCTTCACTGTTGAACTGAAAACCACATTCTGCTGCCTCTGGTTGGTTCCAATACGCATTTACACCTCAGTTCTTTTTAATATCAAACCAAAACCAAACATGGTTTGTAAAGCTGAGTTTCTTCGCAGGTACCTCTGTATCCTTCCAAGCGTTGCAGCTGTCACCATCCTGCTGTGCAGTGCAGCACAGAGTGGACTGTGTCTGGAAATAGGTTTAAAATGTTTACAGCTCCTGTATGTATTATACACATAGAAATATCTTTGAGAGAACGCGCTGTGATCCTGTATTTTCAGTGTCCGTGTACCAACTGCAATTTATTTTCAATAAAGAGTGAAAAATGAATCAAAGTGGCCTAAAAAAAGTGGGTAATGGTTTATTTAATGAGGTGAGCAACAAGGAAACTGCATTGTCAGGCCAAGAGACCCATGGCCTCAAGGCAATGCATAGCAGCACCCACCCGCTGGGCACCCCATATCTGCCAACGCGGAGAAAGGAACCAAAACCCATGGGAAGACACAAGAGACTCCAATGGAGAAGCTGTGTTTTGCTTCCTCTGAACTTTACAAACCCAAAGGGATGGGAGAAACTGCTGCCGCAGACTGGAGGCTGATGGAGGTGGTGGGGACAGTGGCTGCGGGCGGTGGTGCAGCTGCTGCAGCCGTTTGGCTCCCAGAGCCCAGTGCGCAGTGGGAACGCAGAAGCGTTGCTACCTGTCATGTATTCATGCACTGAATAAAGAGCCATGCAGCCAAAAACCTGTCCCCATCCCCACATCAGGGTGTGCAGCTTGGCCCCTGCACTGAATATGACACATTAGGGCATTCAAAAAGGTCTGAATTATTCAGAAAAGAAACTCAAAGCACTTGGCAGCTGAGAGGAGGCAAAAATAACAAGTGTAAGGCAAGGAAAACGTCCTGTAGCCGGGAGCAGCTCTTCAGTAACACTCCTGGCTCGGTTTCATAGAAACGCTTCTTAGATAAACGCAGTGTTTTGCTACTAAAAACTATACAAATTAATTCCAACATTATTCCTACACCTTAAAAATACCTAAACCCGCGCTGCCATGACAGGAGGATGAGCTGCTGGGTTACAGCCAGGGATGAGCACTGTAGATGAGCTCTGCTCACCCCTCTGGCTGCACCAGTCAAATCAAGAGAGGAACAGATTCCCCTCCCGTCCCCACGAGGTGGGATTCAGCGATGCCAAGCAACGTGAGTAAAGCTACTCCAGAGCAGTGCCACCCAGGGAGGCGTGGGATGTCCACGATCCACGTGGTCTGAACAGCTCATCTGTAAGCACTGGATGCACTGGAAGGCACTGCAGACAGACAGGGTCAGTGATCAGCAGCATTTAATGTCCCAGCATGCCGTCGGGCGGAGCCACCACCATCCACACATCCCAGCAATCAGAAACACAGCAGTCATTAAATAAAAGTACTGTGAAGGGTGCTTTACAGAACGTAAAGCCTTTACGTTATTATTCTACATGCAGTGCTACAAAATAAGTTTCATGTTACAGAAAAGGTCAGAGGCAACTCCAAATCCCACATTCCATGAATCCCAACGCTTCCAATAATGGCATTAACTCAATTTTTGGACAGGAACGGTCTTTGCTATACAGGTAAGGTCTTACCAGTGAGCAGCATCTTTTACTTTCCTGCGCCTTTGCACCCCAACCGCTGTGGTCACAGAAACAGCACAAAAAATCAGAACATCATCAGGGAAACCCCTTTGCTTTTTTTCATTTCAGTGATTCAGCATCTGTCCCCGTCCCCAAAAAGAGAAAGATAAACCCCAACCCAGATGCTTATTCCCCTGCCAGTCCTCAGATCAGAAAGTGTTTTCCCAGCTATCATGTGGTACAGGAGGAAGGTGGCCCCTGCCTCCCCCCCCCCCGCCATTCCAGCCCTAATTCTACTCTGCGTTTCGGAAGCTCAGATTTGGGTGTTAACTCGCCGTGGCGCAGCCCAGGGATCCCCTTGATGAACCGCACCAAGGGCCCTCCAACAGTCACCCGACTGCTCCGCCAGCAGCAGCCCTCAGCCACGCTCCAGCCAAACCTCATCCCAAAGAGTGCGCATTCATGAACAGAGACGGATTTATTGGTCGTCAGGAGAGCTAACTGATGATCCTGCTGATGGCCTGTAGGGAAGGGAACTCCTCGTCCTCAATATGCAAAGCTTTGTGGGTGACAATGTCCTGCTGTGTCAGCACTTGCTTACACGTTGGGCAGATGTGACAGTCGAGGTCAGAGTTGGAGTCCGACTGCCAAACATTCTTTTTGTTCTTTTTGGGTTTGTTTGAGCTTTGTTTTTCTTTGATTCTGAAATCATTGTGAGCAGAAAGCAGTTCTTGTTGCTTTACTGTGTCCGGCAACAACACCAACAACTCATTAAAGATCTTCTTGAAGTTCTCTCCGAGCAGTTCTCGGCAGCTTTTGTAATACTGTGCTGCGGAAATTAGACCCTTCAGTGGGAACAGAATGGGAAATATTAGGAAAAAACAGATATATATATTAAAAATGCCACTGGAATTCCCTTTCTCAGAGAGGAAGGGGTCAGGAGCCTGAAGGTTCTTGCCCACTCACCTGTCTGAATTGCCCGGAATGAGTTTTAAATTTATTGAACTTGGACTCATCACTCTGGAGAAATTCCTTAATAGATTGTATCAGCTGAATGTTCCTCTGCTGGAAGTTTTCCGGTATCAAGTAAGACCCATGACAGGATTTTGGCCTGCATTTGGAAAGATCAAAGCGACTCTGACATTGCCTCATGTCATGCACAGATGCTGCAGAATAGCTGGCACGTGGCTCTGCTCTCCTGCAGGATGCACTCCCCCACACACAGTTACTCTGAGCAGCGCGTAGCTATCGAGGGGATGACGGAATGCATCTTGCAGGATTACAGTACTGGATCCCAGCTTCACCCAGGCAGAATATTTAAAAAGGCCAGTTTAACATAGCCTTGACTGGCTGTTTTGTACACTGGGTTCGCTGAAAGACATCAGCAAAGACCCGCACAAGGAATAAAACTGAGTGTATTGATACAAATACACAATTTTGCCCCTCCCCTTTTCCCATGAACTCATTTCTTGTATCCAGAAAGGCCGGAGCAATGAAGGTGTTCCGAGGTCACTGAGGAACAAACACATACTTCAGCACCGTGTGTCTGGGACTCGGAGAGAATCCATGGAGAGGTCAAGGAAGAAGCTGAAGCTGTAGGTTTCCCAATAAATGCAGAATAGACACAAGTGGGAGCTGCTGCATCGCTCAGGATTTCCTTGCCCCACGCTGGCATCCACATGCTTGAGCTGTCTTTAACAACCCTCCCTCTTTCAGCCCACAGTGGCCACGGGACTCCCAGCGGGAATCGTTAAGTGGCAACACCCGTTTAGAATGATCCCCTTGGAGTATCCCACGCGCTGTTTGGAGCCCATGTGCCATAACCACGATGCAATGTGTAATCTAACTCTAACTCAGAGGACTTTTACTCACTCTTTCAAAGATGTAGTGACAGGTTCAGGGATGGTGGTGGATGGAATAATGGCGAAGCCTGGCGGGGGTTTGCTCACAGGCACTGACAGGCCCGGAGGTGGAGGAGGGTTCTTCAGCAGCACAACGGTGTTAAAGCCTGGGTGAGAGCAGAGAGTGGGCAGGACGTTAGCACACAGAGCTCTGCACCCACACACCACCATCCACAATGAACACCAGTGCCTCGATGTGCTCTTCAGAAGCACCAAAAGCAAGCAGTGCAGGCACCGCTATATCACAAGAAAAATAAGGATGAGAGGTGGAAATCCATTGCCTTTAGTTAGGGCAAGAAGCTCTTCACGGTGGCTGATGTTGCTCTACAGAGAAAGAACTTTAATTATTAATTTACTTCTTCAATACAAAATCATTCTAAAAAATGCACTCAAACTCACAATGAAAAACACTTTCCCATTATTAATGCAAACAGATATCACTCCAGAAGTCACCACAGCACCAGGCATCGTGTGTTTTAGCACACTCCACACAGCAACATCTGCAGAGCAGCACAGAACGAAACAGCTGGGAAAGCAATTTCTGATGCGATTCTGCTTCCATTAAAGCCATCATCAGTCACACTGGCTGCTGTGTTACTCCAGTTTTACAAGATTACAGCACCACTAAAAGCAAGGCCATTAAATCTCTGCAAAGGCAGAGTGGAAGGGACCAAGCAAGCCTGCTGACAAGGACCAGCAGGCACAGGGCGCAGCCAAGGACAGACAGATTCCCTTTGCCCGTAGGGGCTCCCAAATGAGATCATACAGCACGGAGGCACAGATATGACTCAGCAGAGCAGCAGTGACAGGTAAAGAGTGGCTGCTTAGCAGTGAGCTTCCCCCAAGAGCAGACACCCACAGCTACACACAGCGGAGGTATCCCAACATGACCACTTCAGCCCAGCTCCACAGAGGACATTCAAGCCCATCCACATCCCCTAGATTGTTTAAACTCCAAAAGATAATCCAGCACGTGGTAGCAGAACCGCTCTTGACACGGGAGCCAGAAGGAGCAACTCATACATCTCATCTGTGGGCCAAGCAAAGCCTGCCATGCCCTGCAGTGCTTACCTGGTGGCGGGGGCATTCTGGCTGATCCTGAGCTCCCAAGAGCTGGGAAGTCTTCCTGAGGTAAAGGGCATTTGTTAGTCACTGTGGGCTTTTTAAGGCCAGGTGGCTCTTTGGGTGCACTGCAGATCCCTAAGGATTTTTCCAAATGACCGTTCATGACCGCTCCAGCTCTGTCCGGAGCGGGAAGAGCTGAGGGTGCATTCGGTGTCTGCTCTGCTTCTGGCAGCTTTTCCATCAATGACCTGGGAACCGACATCTCCTGTGACAGGTGCGGGGACGATGGCCTCTGTTTCTCAACCCCCATCTTTTTCTTCTTGCTCACTTTCGTAAAAGTCTGTGAGGTAGAAGCTGCCAGCAGGGACGAGACATCGAACATCGTGGGTGCACTCCTGATCTCCTGCGTTGTCAAGCCACTGCTGCTGTCTTCATCATCTGACTGAGACAGCTTATTGCTCTTCTTGCTTCCCTTAGAGCTGCTCATGGACGTTTTTTTGGCTACCTGGTTTACGCAGGGGTTGCCCATTGCTTTGACCACATTTTTACCAGAGCCACTGTTCCAGGCAGATGTGATGTTCGTTACTGTTTTATTGTTCGGCCTCATTTTGGACACCAGGGCTGGAAAATCCTCCTCCTGGAAAGCGGTCTTCTTTGCAGTGGCTGTATATGCCAAAGACATCGCAGAAGAGATGGTGGGTGCCGCAGAGGATGACAAGCTTGGGAAATCTTCTTCTTTAAGCTTAACTGCTGCAGAGCTGCAAAAAAAGCACAGGCATTACAGCAGTGCTGCCGAGGCAGCCCAGCTCTGTGCCTGCCTTCCTCAAACTATTGCTTAGGACAGGGTGTCAAACTCACAGCCCGCAGGCCGAATCCAGACCTTCACCTTGTTTTATCCAGCCTGGCACCTTATTTCTACCCAGTGGCAGCATCGAGCTCCTTGCCCATACGCTCCTGCCAGCGTGCCAGTCAGGTGTGCAGCGTGTGTGACACACGCTGCAGGAGTAGGAGCAGGAGAACGGCAGGAGCCATGAGTTTGACACCCCTGGCTCAGGGATATTACAGACGGAACTGTTAACAGACACAGGCTGCTGAGCTCTGTCTGGAAGGGGTCTCCTCCAGGCACTCACATTGGCCTTGCTGTCTCCGAACACGTTCCCTTGACCAGAGCTGTGCACACAGGCAGGAGGTTATGAATTTTGAAGCTCCTTTGAGATAAGCTATCAGGTGAAATGCCTGGAATCGGGAATATTGAGGGCATCCCTGAAAGGGCATCACCAAAAGATCAAGCCATGAATTGCAGCAACAACCTGTGCTGTTCATACAGGTGAGGAGTACAGGAACAGCTCGAGCCCGCAGGGACCCAGGACAGAGAGGAAGTGTCTGTAGCTTAAGTGATCTATAAAATAATTTTCTCCAGAAATGCAGGACGCAGATGAGTTTTTAACTCTGCTTTCTCAATGCTGCAGCCCTGTACAGACTTACCCTTGCAGAGGTCCCGCTGCTGAGCCGATGGCTGGGAAGTCATCCTGGCATAAAGCACCACTAGCAGCTGCTTCTTTTGGAGCATCGACAAAAAGAGCAAAGAAATGTTTTCAGCTAAAATCCATTCATTTTGGGGTGGAAGCTATCAATGAACATGACAGCAGCATTAACAAGTCCTATTTTCAGCAGCTGATGATGTCATTAACTGTGACATTCCAAGAGGACAATTTACATCCATGCATCACTATTTCCTTCAGTTAACTGCACTCACCATTATGTCATCGCCTACCAGCCGTAGCATACGGGAAATTCCATGACACTTAAATCTGGTTGAGAAGAGCTTTGTGAGGGAACCCTCCAGAGACTGAGATGCCAATGCCCCTAGCTCCTGCTCCATGTACTGACCAGAGGTCAACACTGAACAGCCTGCACAGGGCCTGGATGCTCAGACCTCAGCACTCCAACCGAAAGCTGCGTCTCTGAGCCTTCCATTCCGCCTCTGCTGTACCAATGTCTAAGCTGCTCCAGGGCAGTCATTCACATTAACACATAACTCAAATCCTAATTTTGATTTGCCTAAAAATCCACATCCAGTGCTGCAGACCACAGCAGTCCGGGGACAGACTGATAACAGCTTTGACAGGCATGCCGCCAAAGCTGGGCAGACAGCTAGGGGAGATAACCTCACCTCTCATCCCAAATAAGCTGTATCCATTAACTAAACAGAGCTCTCAGTTCACAATGAAAGCATCTTTAACTGGGTATCACAGAATGGTTTGGGTTGGAAGGAACGTCAAAGCCACCCCCTGCCATGGGCAGGGACACCTACCACCAGACCAGGCTGCTCAAGGCCCCATCCAACCTGGCCTTCAACGCTTCCAGGTATGGGCAGCCACAACTTCTCTGGGCAACCTGTGCCAGTGCTTCATCACTCTCATTGTGAAGAATTTCTTCCTAATGTCTAATCTAAATCTTCCCCCTTCCAATTTAAAGCCATTCCTTCTCATCTTATCACTATTTGCCTACGTAAAAAGTCTCTCCCCAACTTTCTTGTAGGCCACCTTTCAGTACTGGCAGCTGCTCTAAGGTCTCCCCACAGCCTTCTCTTCTCCAGGCTGAACAACCCCAACTCTCTCAGCCTGTCCTGCTGTAGGAGCAATAATCCAGTGGAAAACATATTTGTAACAACAGTAGTATCTAAACCCAGGGCATTATATTCATTTGCCCCAAACTGGACCTGGTTCAAAAGAGTTAAAGGTTTGCTTTCACCAGTTACCAACTTTTACTAGGAACAACTTGTTCTCAAAAAAGGGGAAACATGGCTCACGCATCACAGTGAATCAGTTCTAGCATGCTAGAGTAGGAAACGGCGCACTCCTAGATTATAATGATTGGGACGCAACATCACACACACAGTCATACGTTAACTGCATGTGATGTTTCTACCCAGCTCCATTTCAAGCATAACCCACTGCAGGAACCCCATGTTTCACTGCAGCTCTGTGCTGCTGGATTACGATTCTGCATGGCTCCATCCACACCCACAAGCTTTTAAGAACACCACATGGCAATCCCCGCTCTTCCCAGGCTGATCTCCAGCCCTGTCCTGCCTCCCCTCAGCCACAGGATGTATTGAGCACTAACCTGTAGCATCATTTGAAGACTTGGGCACACGTTTGGAGCTAAGCACTTCCGAATCCCTCAGGTCCTCCTTTTTACCTCTGCTGCTGCCATCCTCTTTGTCATCGACTCGCTTTTTCTCCTCTTGTCGTTTAGCTGCTACTGATGCCCGGACCGCTGCTGCAACATCTCTGTCCTCTTCTTCCCTATAGGAAGGTATGTTTTCTCAGTTAAACAGCCCCGGTTACCAAGCAGCTTTGTCTCACTCCCGCTCTCAACTCTCTGTGTCTGCTCCAACTGTCTCTGATCTTGTGCTGCCACCTGCTGAGGTGGCCAAAGCCAACCCAGTGCTCCAGGACACCCTGGCAAGGCAGGTAACATGCCCCCCTGGATTTGCAAAGTCTACATGTGGTAACAATCATCCAGGCCAGACGAAACAGAGATGGACTGGGAGAGACAGTGCCCAGAATGCATGGGGACACCCCTTTCTCCCACTCATTTTCAAACACATGAAATCAGACTCGTGGGCCACAGTAACTCTTTGTCATGAACATGCACGATCCACATGCAACACCAACACAGAAGGAGTTTGTGATGGCCTTTTTCCACCAATGGAATCACCAGTAACAAACCAGTTCACCATCCAGCAAGAAAAGGAAGAAAATCAGATGTGCAGGATATACAAAGCTCTCAGGTCTTGTGTGCATGGACAGACACGTAAACGCAAAATTCCATTTTGGTACTTAACCCTCTTCTTTTTCCAAAGCACTCATGCTGGCCACCCAGAGATCTGTCAGTTCAATGAAAAGCATGGGCCTTGCAACAGGAACTTCACAACTACTCAGACCAAAAAGTCCATTAAACCTGCAAACAATTCCCACTTGCTCCAGAAAATTCTGTTTAGGAAAGTCAGCATAAATACAGCTGCTGAAATTAATTTAGAATTCCGAGTACCTAACCCAGAAGATGAAGATTACATTGTTTGTTTCCTATGCTTCCAAAGAGCTGAAACCTCACACCAAATCATCTCACTGTGACCAGGGATGCACACAGGCCCAGGCTGACAGCTCATTCTACTTGCAAGAATTCCCTACAGAGGCTTCTAAATTTTGTAACTGCTGTCTTTGTACTGGCCCACCAAACCATCATTTATGAGTAACTAAACACTACTAAGCAGCAACAAAACCCCACAAAACACTAATAAAAACCCACAAAGTGTTCTGCTACTCACCTCTTGTATCTCCAGCTGCCTCTTCGGTTTTGCTGACCTCCTCGGCTGCCCAGTCTGCCTGACCTCCCCTGCCTGTTGAATCTGTCAACTTCATAGTCCTCTCCACCTATAACACCTGCACAGGAGGCATGGTTTGTCACTTTCAAAAGTTATCTCTCATAGCAACACGCTATGCCTCAAAAAAGCAAAAATACACCAGTACAAACAAATCTATCTTGGTTTTTAAGTAGTCTGTGTAATCTTCAGGATTGCTGTGTTAAAATACATTTTGCAGTACATGGATTCCACGTGTTGTAACCTTTGATGTGGGTTTTGAGTAATTTGGTTTTATGTAGAGATCTCTACAAGCACCTCCACATGGAAGCAAAGTTTACATGTACATCAATCTGTGCACTCCTGGGTGGCTACATTATTCTGGTCTCAGCTCTGTGTTCATCATTGCTGTGTATTAACTGGAACAGAAGTCACTCACGCAATCATAAATTGAACAAAGCAAGGTTCTTAAAATTATGTTATTGTCATTAAATCCACACATGGGACAAAACACTGTCAAATGACTTATGTAGGAAGAGACCTCTGGATGCCACCTGCTCCATCCTTCACTCAAAGCAAGGTCAGCTCTGAAGCCACATAAGGTTGCCCAGAGCCCTGTTTGGTCAAGTTCTGGTTATCTTCAGGGACAAACTTTACAGCCTCTCAGGGTACTGCTCCATGGCTGCCCCATCCTCTCTGGAAAGGATTTCTTCCTGGCTAGAAAGTGTTCACCAGATGTTCCCAAAACCCTCAGAGCAGTAGGAATGATGATTTTTCATCCCCCAGCCATGCTTACCCTCATTCCTCCTCTGGTGCCGAGGAACGTAATTAAACTGAAGGTCGATCTGCCGGTTCTGCCTGGCCTCTGCCCTGTTCTTGCTGTGGCAGGCTGTTTTGTGTGCTTTGTAGTCTATCTCAGTGCGGAAAGCGTGGGTGAACTGCTCCGTGCTGCACCGGCCCTCTTCGCAAAGGAAGTGCTTTTCACGGAAGTGCTCACGCAGGTATTCGTAATCGCTGCAAGGACAAGGAAGGCTGAGCCGCAGCTTCCACAGCGCATTGGTTGGGAAAGCATAATGATAACTAACGGGATATGGTTACACGTTACAAGACAAAGTGAAGCGGAGGCAGTTGGCTCTTTCTTTACCTCCACACAAGCTTTCCAGCTGAAATTGCTTGTGTGCAGTGAACACAGACCTGAACATACACTTCCAGGTGTTAAACTAAGCCCACTCTCACACTCAGCTGTACAAGACATGCGTTTCATCACTAAAAACTCACTTCCATCTTTGGCAGATGAGAATTATGCACTAGACATCTGCTGTCACACTGCAAAGTGTAAATGCTAATGTTCAACATTCATAGAACCACAGAATGATTTTGGTCAGAAGGGACCTCAAAGCCCATCCAGTTCCACCCCTGCCATTAGCAGGGACACCTCCCACTGGATCACAGGGCTCAAAGCCCCATCCAGCCTGGCCTGGAACACCTCCAGGGATGGGGCAGCCACCACTGCTCTGGGCAACCTGTGCCAGGGCCTCCCCACCCTCACAAGAAAACATTTCTTCCTGAGATCTCATCTCAATCTCCCCTCTTACAGCTGAAAACCACTCCCTCTCATCCTCTCCCTGCACTCCCTGATCAAGAGCCCCTTCCCAGCTTTCCTGGAGCCCCTTTCAGCACTGGAAAGCTGTTCTAAGGTCTCTTCCACAGGCTTCACTTCTCCAGGCTGGACAAGCCCAACTCTGTTAGCCTGGCCTCATTTAGCAGGTGCTCCAGCCTTCAAATCATCCTCTGTGGCCTTCTCTGGACTTGCTCTAACAGCTCCATGTCCTTCCTGTGCTGAGGACTACAGAATTGAACACAGAACTCCAGGTGATGAACGCTAACAAAGAAAACTTTAAAGTATGATCTGGACAGAAAGTGATTGCTTTGGCCATCCATTTGAGGAACAAAAGGGACCACAGCCAACCTGCTCACATTCTTGCTGTCTGCCTTCAACCATGTCTTCCCCAAAATTCAAAGCAGACTCAAGTGATTTTTCCTTAAAATTTAAGCTACAGAAAGAGGAATAAACTACTGGCACTAACCTGTAGTATTCCTGAGCACCATCGGAGTCACAGAAATGGCAGAAATAGTGATCCCGTCTTAGGTGTTTTAGTAACTCATCGTTATCCAAATAACGCTCATCACAAAATTTACAGAGGGGGTGACCCCGATGGGAGGTGTCATCTGGATCTCCATGGATGCGATGACGGGCAAGGTCCTTACGCGAATACCACTTCCGTTCGTGAGTGAAAATCTGAAGAAACAGATCCATACAGATGTGTTACTTCATGTAAACAGGGAGCAAAATGGAATAAGCCGGGGTGTCCACAACTGGAGTGGAGTATTTGCTTTCAAAAGATGCAATTTGACAACCGACACCTGAAATTCTCAGTGAGGAGAAATCAAAACTCAAGTTACAGATCCACATGACATCTAGCTTGCATCTCACTCCATTTGAACATCGGAAACGGATTTAATTTATTTTTCCCCTTTCACTTTTTTTTGTGTACTAACATCATGCAATAAACTTCAAATTACAACTTCTGGCAAGGAAAAAAATCCAAAATATATGTTTATGAAGACTGCATTCTCAAACTAAAACTTTTTGAGCCAGAAGCGAGCTGTTTTACTGCCCTTAGACAGCAACTGCCCTGAGACAGCAACACACCAAGGGCAAGGCACAGTGAATGTACTTTGCATTAGAAGCTGATCTCCCCTCCCCAACACATAAGCGCTTTTGGCACAAAAGGCTCTAAAGGCGCCAAGAAGACCGGCACATCCTGGAGAATAGAATATCCTTTACTACTTGCCTTGACTTGTAGTTGACAAGTAGGAGTAGGTGTAGATTGGGTCATAGTTTGGACTCGATGATCTCAGAGGTCTTTTCCAGCCTTATGATACTGTGATACTGTTCCAGGGAAAGGTCCCTTTGGCTAAGCTGAAGTTGACTGACTGAAGCCTCTGCGAGTTTAAGAACTTCTTTTCAGCGATACAGAACCCTTTTTTGTGAAATAAACATCTCTGCAGCATTCTGAACCTCAAGGCTAACAAGTTCTATCAGTTGTGAATTCTCTGGGAAAGACACTGACAAACAAACTCCTGCTGCATGAGAACACCTCTTCCCCAGCGCTCCAAGGACACAGCCAGCAAAAGGAGTCTCTTTGCCCTCCCTGACCACATCCCTTGAATAAGCTCACACGATAGCATGATCGCAGCAAATCAAATCAGTTCACTGACACCTAACTCTCAAAATAAAAACATATCAGTGTTGATTCAGGTCAGTCCTATCACTTCTGGATTCTGCCCCTCCCATCAGCAAACTATAATTCAATTGGCATAAACCAATGGTAGCATCACAGGATAAATGCACTCCTCCAATCTGATACTTAATTGGTTTCAGAGAAAACAAAGACACACACAAACCAGTGTATTGAGTTCTAAAAATACACATTCGTGCATTAAATCCCTTCCCACGACAACAAGGAATGTCGAAAGCCGTTAGAAACCGGGGTCAGCAGTCCCAGAGTTCATTCAACAGTAGCTGTTGATGTTTGATGTGTAATTTAGGGATACAAACCACACTTCAGCTCCAGGGAAAGGTGGAGTTCTAAATTCCAGACAGTGAAAAAGCACTGTCTGACTAACACAATACTAGCCCTTATAAGGGAAATTGGGGAGGGATTAAAAAAGGATGGGGATGATAAGATGGGTACTTTTAAAAGGCTCAATACACATCACCTTTTCGGACACAGGCAACTCAGCTTTCCACTAACTGTTTTATCTTTACCAGGTCATAAAATGCATTTTAAATCAGCCTTCGTCACATTCTGCACGTGTACATCAAACAGAGCAGACCTCAACTGCAAGCAACAGTGAGTTTCATTTTCCAATCAAGTCAAGATACAGGAAATTTGCTCTGAACAAATAAACAAGATAATGAAATATAATTACATTCCATTAAACCAGCAAGATGGATTCTCATATCTTGCAGGATCCAAGCGTAAATGATACATGGACTCTGATCTGAGAAATAAATTCATCGCTCCATGACACATTCTGCTTTCTGAACAGCCTCCAAACATTTTCTTAAGTTAGATTTACTTTGTAAAGTCATTACAAGTTTGAGTATTAAGAGTCACCAAATCTGCCCCTTTACAGTTGTAACAAAGGCTGCCTACAACTCAGGACAGCTACAGTTTGGTATTGACACACGCTGTGGCCGAGAAGCCAACATCCTAAGGTTATTTACATGGTCAGGCTTAAAATACAATCCACTGAGAACCTTCAGGCCTTCTTCATTAGTCAGTTATGGAAAGAGAAACACCATGCAATGCTCCAGGCCTGAGGAAGAGTGCCTGAAAAGCTGCCCAGCAGAAAAATTCCTGGAGATGCTGGTCAACAGCAGCTGAACATGAGCCAGCAGTGGCCCAGGTGGCCAAGAAGGCTAACAGCAGCCTGGCTTGGATCAGCCCTGGTGTGGCCAGCAGGAGCAGGGAAGGGATCGACCTGTACTCGGTGCTGGTGAGGACACACCTTGAATCCTGGGTTCGGTTTTGGGCCCCTCACTACAAGAAAGGCACTGAGGGGCTGGAGCGCTTCTGGAGAAGGGGAACGGAGCTGGAGAAGGGTCTAGAGCCCAAGGGTTCTGGGAGTGGCTGAGGGACCTGGGGCTGTTTAGGCTGGAGCAGAGGACGCTAAGGGGAGACCTCACCGCTCTCTGCAGCTCCTGGAAAGGAGGTTGTGGTGAGGTGGGTGCTGGTCTCTTCTCCAGGTGACAACGGATAGGATGAGAGGAAATGGCCTCAAATTGTGTCAAAGGAGGTTTAGATGGGATATTTGGAAACATTTCTTTACTGACAGAGTGGCAAAGCTCTGGCAGAGGCTGCCCAGGGCAGTGGTGGAATCTCCATCCCTGGAGGGGTTCAAAAACTATGTGGCCATGTACTTCAAGATATGGTTTAGTCATCACGGTGGGGTTGGGCTGATGGTTGGACTGGATGAGCTTAGAGGTCTTTTCCAACCTTAGTGATTCCATGATTCTATGAAAGTCCTAAACCAAAGCAACTGGCCTCACCACAGGCAGACAGAAGAAATGCAAAAAATAAATGGGTGCTGTGCAGCCGCCCCCCACTCCCCACCTCCTCCTGCAGCTCATCCAGTGAGCTCCTTCCCCCACATGCAGACGAGCTCACCTTCAAGTGTTTAACGCAGAGTTTGCAGCAGAAGAGTTCATGCTGCTTCCTCATGTGCTGTTCCAGATCCGCAAAGGTACTGAATGGCTTTGCATCTGGACACAAAGGGCACTCATGCTGCAGCAGCTTCCTAAGGGACAAGAAAGATTTTCTAAACTCCATCTGATCCCCTCTCAAAAACCAAATACCTTCATCAAAAAACAAGTGTTGGGCCAGCAGCAGAAGGCTGCCTCTGCGATCTGCACTGAGGTTAGCAGCCCACTTATTCCCAGAATACTTTGTCATCTGTCAGTAACAGAACAGAACCAAACCACACAGAAGCTGTGCCTGCAAGAGCAGAACTAAACAGCCACAGCGCAAGTAACACACCAGCACTAGGAAATTCAGAGTGGACTGCAACACAAACCCCTGGCTTAGGGAAGAGTCAGCTGATCATGCAACACTTGTATCCAATTTAACCGCACTTTTACTGTCAGAAACTGAAGAATATGGTGGGAGAGAGAAAAAAATTGCAATAGAAGAGTTGGTGGAGGGGAAGGAAACAACAGAACCCCACAGAGAGAAGGCATAACACTGGTCTGGGTGGAGACCCTCTCCCTCACACGAACTGTGGCCCACAGAGCCATCAACTCTTCAGCTCCCCACAAATCCTGTCACCAAAAGCAGCTCCCACAGGTGGCATGGCACTAATCAGAACGCACTTCCAACGGATTCTGCCCACCAAACCCACTGCCCAATTCCACAAACACCAAGTCACACCGAACTGAAATGTGTCAGCAAAGCTGCATCCTAAGCCCAAAAAGGGCTGGATGTTACACCCAGCTCTCCAAGAAAAAGGCACCACTGCCTGTAGGTTACATCTTTTCTCACCCTTCTTTCCTTTTAACTGCTTTTAATTATCTTAAAGCTTCCCAATCAAGCATGTTATGAATAACATTTTTAAAACAGGATGCACATTTTTTATTCTGCATTATTTTTACTTCACCCTTTTTCTCTCCCATTTAGAATCAAGCTCCTTGGAACCAGACAAGGTTGCTCTGCTTTTCATACAGTGTTTGGTGCCATTGGCTTTGATTAGTCCTCATGCAGCACAGCGATAAATACAGCACAGTGAAGAACACAGCCATAACAGCAATTTACTCTTCCCCAGTTTCCAGAGCAGCCATGCAACGAATGAAAAGCCTTTCAGCGAGTTTGCTGTTGGTAAGGAAGCAAAATGTAACTCCCACTGACAGAGCAACACTTCTGTATCAGACACCACTGAACCCAGCACTCTGGGCTTGAGGAGCTGCTCCTTTTGCCAACCCTGGTACAGAGCCTTCTCTCCAGCCACTCATGCTGCCAAAGCCACCTGCACCACATGATGACTGTCGCACATACACAGCAGCCACTCTGCTCCCATGGGACAGAATCCCGCTGTTCTACCATGCGATGCAGCCCAGAACCTACTGCCTTAAAGGTACATTACAGAGAGGATTCCAGTACTCACCTGTACAGGGCATAAACCTCTCCATCCGTAAAATAAATGTCGTATTTCTTCTCATGCTGCAACTGGTGAAGTGCTATTGCTGAGAAAGATGTGAGCTTCCGTCCAAAGACAACCTGCAGGCAGCACAACACAGGAATCAGTGACAGTGCACTAGGGCTGCAAAGTCTCTGGGACTCCAGACTAACTCCATGGCACAAACTCTGTTCCCAGGGAACCTGCTGTAGCCTGGAGAGTGCTTGCAGAGCTCTGTGTCAGTCCCCGCCCCACTCACTGCCCCAAGCTGTCAGCAAGGCCGCTGGGACTGCTCCTTATAGACTGCCAGTGACCCAGGATGAATTGCATCAGCCTGGTCTTTGGATTTTGAACTGCATTAGGAAACCCTTTTATGGTCTGTTTTGCTACCACGGCTGTGCTAAGGGTAAATATCTTCAACCAATGCCACCCTCTCTGCAGCAAACGCCTGTCAGGAGCCGTGCACTTGGCTCCCTCCTCCCTCCTGGCAGGAGAGCACATAGGAGCCCACACTCTGCACGTGAAAAGTGACATCACTCAGTCTGGCTGGGAAATCACTGTTTCTTCCTTCCTCAACCACCAGGAAAGAGAGAAACAAAACCCCACATCACTTCCCAAACTATTTGTACCACACACCCGTTCTGAGGGAACCTGCTTGCTTCCTGCTGCCCTCAGAGCAGCCCTGGCCTCGCGCTGCAGCCGTTCCCCTCTCACACCCTCCTTTGGGAGCATAGTGGCTCCAGCACACATTCCCAGTTTGGGAAGTGGGGGGAGCAGCAACATTTCTGGAACAGCTGGAATTACCTTCCCCAGCTTCAGAAGGCTGAGATAAATGCCTTGAGCATCTTTCAGGCCCTACAGTAAACATCATCAATCTAGAAATACTGACACCCTTAATAAAAGCATTCAGTTACACAACACACGTGTATTTTTGTCTTGTTAAACCACTTATTGGGGTGAAACACCATGGAAAAGCCTTCTGTGTCTGGTTTTGCAGGGGGTTTTTTAAAGTTTTCTTTACAGTGGGGCTACTTTTAAGTTAACTAAAACAAAAACGATAGCCATCTTGCTGAAATATCAAGCTTAAAATAAAGAGAACACAACTTCCAGTGTGTTGGGTAAGTGACAACTGGGTCTAACTGAGATTATTCATTACACCGGACAACCCTCAGTATTAATACAGGATGGGGGATGACGTGATTGAGAGCAGCCCTGCAGAAAAGGACTTGTGGTGCCAACTGATGAGAAGCTCAACATGAACTGGTAATGCGCAGTTGCAGCCCAAAGGCCAAACTGTGTCATGGGCTGCATCCAAAGAAGCGTGGCCAGCAGGGCAAGGGAGGGGATCTTCCCCCTCTACTCTGCTCTCGTGAGACCTTACCTGGAGTATTGTGTCCAATTCTGGAATCCCCAAAATAAGATATAGAAATGTTGGAGCGGGTCCAGAGGAGGCCACAAAGATGATCAAAGGGCTGGAGCACCTCTGCTATGAGGGCAGGCTGAGAGAGTTGGGGTTGTTCAGCCTGGAGAAGAGAAGGCTCCAGGGGGACCTCATAGCAGCCTTCCAGTACTGAAAGGGGCTACAGGAAAGCTGGGGAGGGACATTTTACAAGGGCCTGGAGTGATAGGACAAGGAGGAACCGCTTTAAATTGGAAGGGGGAAGATTTAGATTAGACATCAGGAAGAAATTCTTCACAATGAGGGTGGGGAGACACTGGCACAGGTTGCCCAGGGAAGCTGTGGCTGCCCCATCCCTGGAAGTGTTCAAGGCCAGGTTGGATGGGGTCTTGAGCAGCCTGGTCTGGTGAGAGGTGTCCCTGCCCATGGCAGAGGGTTGGAACAGGGTGATCTTTATGATCCCTTCCAATCCAAACCATTCTAAAAAATCCTGTGTCAGTGAAATTGCAGATGTTTCACTTCAGCTCAAGGTGAGTGTTAGAAAGGAGGGAAGGGTTGCTGGAAAGTGGATTGTGTCACAGGAGCCCAGCACCATTCCCTGCAACAGTTCCAAGGACAACCGCGCACATGATGAGCACACCAACCAGTCCTCCAAGCACACATCAGGGTTAGCTCACAGGCCAACAAGCCATCTTTCCCACCTTTCCACAACATGCACCACCAAGAGCACCCATCACCATATCAGGTACATCCTGCTCTCCCCTCCACCACATCCTGTGCTGCCGTTCATTTCCAGAGATGCACTCCCTCCAGACATGCTGCCATGACACCAACCAGCCTGGACTGTGCTACTCTCTAAAACACCAGATGATATTTGGCTGGGACGCGCACCCCTGTGCTAATTCCAATGCTTTGCAAAACTCAGAGACCCGGATTTAGGTCCTGCACACATATTCAATTCATTCAACTGTTTTTGAGCTGATTTATTCACCCCAATACCCTTTATTCTTTCCCTGGGGAAGACAGGTGAGCAGAGAGAGTAGTGTTAGTACTGCATGTACAGAGATAGGGGGAGGAGAGCAAGCTCAGTCTAAACACCACACCGAACTCTCTGGCCTCCACAAAGTCTAAAGCCAGTTAGCCTCACATCTGCAGTCCTTCCAGCCATTCAAACACCCCAAAAAGCAGCCAAAGTTAACAGTTTTGATGGGGGGGGGGGCTCCTTTTGCCAAGGGTTCATACCCTCTTCCCCTGATTTCCTAACCCATCGCAGTGTATTTCTTCCAGTGCTGCCACCAATTGTTTTCTTCTTCAAAGGTTTGGTTTTCCCTGCATTAGCTCTGCAAAAACAAACTGGTATGTGAGGGTTTGGCACAACTCATCTCTGGGTGCTCACCGCAAGGCTGAACCCTTGGCGCAGTCCAGCTATGGATTGGTACCACCTCCCCTGCCCTTGGCACCAGGGCCCCACGCCTGTCACACCAGTAGGGAATTAGAAACCGGTCAGGAAAATTAGAACTGAGGAAAAATCACTTTTGAAGCACACGCCCAACAGGCACCTCCTGCCAACAGGAACTGGAGGCAGACATAAGGCGTGAGCAAGCCCTGAAAGAATACAAAATATGCTCTCCTCCAAACCTAAAGCCAAGCTGGGAACACAGCAGGATGAGCGAGTCATCCTAGACCATGTAATAGTCACGCTGCGATAGAGCCCTGCTGACTGAAAAACAACAAAATATTGGCTTTGAATCTCGTTTTCACAAAATCATGGAATGGTTCAGGTTGGAAGGGACCTCAAAGCCCATCCAGTTCCAACCCCCTGCCATGGGCAGGGACACCTCCCACTGGATCAAGGGGCTCCAAGCTCCATCTAGCCTGGCCTTGAACACCTCCAGGGATGGCGCAGCCACAGCCCTCTCTGGGCAACCTGTGCCAGGGCCTCCCCACTCTCACAGAAAAACATTTCTTCCCAACATCTCATCTCAGTCTCCCCTCCTTCAGCTGAAAACCGTTCCCTCTCATCCTGTTCCCGCACTCTGATCAAGAGCCCCTCCTCAGCTTTCCTGCAGCCCCTTTCAGTACTGGGAGGCTGCTCTAAGGTCTCCCCAGAGCCTTCTCTTCTCTAGGCTGAACAACTCCAACTCTGTTAGCCTGTCCTCGTATGGGAGGTGCTCCAGTCCTCGGATAATCTCCGTGGCCTTCTCTGCTATCGCTCCAACAGTTCCATGTGCTTCTGACGCTAGGAATTCCAGAACTGGACATAGCTTGTATCCACCACCCCTCCGAAGGGCGGGCACAGCCCTGGGAACGAAGGTCCCTGGCCTGTTCCAACCCCGACCCCGAACCCGCGGGGCACTGCCTGACACCGGCCCGGCTCGGGGGGAGCCCCCAGCCCCGCCTAGGCCCCGGCCCTGCTCAGGGGTCCCTGCCCGGCCCCGGCCGCCTCACCTGGCCCAGCTCCTCCCGGCACACGGCGCAGTACCGCACGCCGCAGAGCGCCCGCATCCGCACGGAGCAGCGGTAGCAGATGGGGTGGTCGCAGCGGCCCAAAGCCACCACGTCCAGCTCCCCGCAGCACAGCACGCACGGTCCCTCGGCCGCGCCAGAGCCCGAGGCGGCCATGGCGGCGCCACGGCCCGAGCGCCGCCGACCAGCCGCTCGCGTCACCTAGAGGCGGCCTAGAGCGCCGCGTGGCCCAGCCCCAACGCGCGACTCTCTGCCCGGCTCCTGACCATCGAGACCTGCCCCGCAGCGCGGCGCCGGCCTGCCTGATCACCGACTCTGCGCCTAGAGCGCCACGCCGCGAACGTCACCCGCGTCCTCCAGCGCCCAACCATAGAGGCGCAGCGCAGAGCGCCCCTCCGCGCCGCACTGACTCCGGAGGCGCCGTTCTGGCTGCGTCTCGCTGGTCTCCGGCGAGGAGGAGGCGGGCTGTGGCGGCCACGTGGCGGCTCCGTGCCCGGTGGCGGCGGAGCGGGGTGCGGTGGTACCGAAAATGCCGACAGATAAAGGCTCTAAGACCCTTCTTGGAGTTTTAGAAAGCGGCATCCTTTAATTCAGCACAGGACGCGTGAGGGAATGATTTCCATCCATCATGCGTAACAAGACAAGAGCTGGTACAGAATCTATTTTCCACTTACATGCACATGTATAAATTTTCCCAGAAATCTTATGCATATTCTGTTACTTCCCAGGGACTAATTTTAATGTTATTATGAACTTCACAACAGCCAAATCTTTTCTAATTGGAGGTTTGGAGCCAGCTCTGTCTGACCTTGCATTTTAGATGGGGAAAGACTGCAAACAGAGGCGATTATAGAAGACACATCTGTTCAGCGCAGACCATACTTAGGAAGTTAGCATTTCCCTTTGAACAGTGTCTGGAAAAACACTATTTGAAAAAAAGATGCTATAAAGGATACATGCTATCAGAGGGACATTCTGTCTAACTTTCTGTCTAACTTTTAGGAAAAAAGTACAGTTACTTAGACGAAAAATAACTCTGCTTTAGCCTAAATCAAAATTTTTTATAATAGCTAAATCTGGTATCACCTGGAGAGGCTGGATGGCTGCAACCTGCGCTGTGTTGCCTCAGAATGAGCCCGTGGGGAGCTGGAGCCCTGCTCTGTGGGGAGACTGGGGACCCTAGGTCGATTCCCCAGCACCCCTGACTGTGAGGAGATTAGGGATCCCTGGTCCATTTCCCAATACTCCTGTCCATGAGGATCCTGGGGATCCTAGGCCCATCACCCAGCACCCCTGGCCCCTGCCTTTTGACCTGATGTTACAGCACAGGCATCTGGTAGCCCATGTAAAATATGGGAAAAAACTGTTAAAAGGTGTATTTGAAACACTGTGGAAAATGGGATCTCATATCCATTAGGACAAATGCGGTCTGTCGGAGTAAGTGTGTGTGGAGCACAGCCTGTTAGCAAAACCTGTGCTGTGTACGTCCTGCAGGTTGTGATTCACATGCTTGGTATCTGGGCGTGTGACAGCTGCCAGGATGTCAGAGTGAGCCAAGGTGAACCAGAGTTAATCATCAGTGTGTCTGGTTGGTTGGTAGAGAAATGCACGTTCCACACTGGCTTGGAGGGCTGGTTTCTTTTTTTAAAGAGCTGTGCATTACTGGTACTCAGAAGTGAGAACTGCAGCTTCTCAAACAGGAGAGGGTGCTCCAGGAGCACAGAGCAGCCTCCACGCTGCCTCAGCAGCCATGTTTGTCTGGAGTTCAAGTAAAGATGAGTAAAAGCCTGTTTCAGGAGAGCGCAGAGGAGAGACAGCCACATTTTTTTCAAACTTTAGGATCCCCCTCCTTTTATTTCTCACTGATTCCCTCTAAATGACCAACGTGGGGTCACTTCTCCTTCCACATGTGAAAAATAAATAGGAGCAGTTCCTCTCCAATGTGGACGTTCTAGATTTGCCCAAAACGTCTCAAGAAACCCCTAGGTCTTAGCATGAGGTGGTTGTTCTGCCATGTCATTGTGTGTGTCACCAGAGGAGCAGCTTAGCAAATGCTCCTGAGTCCTAGCCCCTTTCTGTTCCAAGAACAACAAACACAGAGTAATTTGTGGGCCTTTCCCATGAGCTGCCAAGCTGGTAGGAGAAGATGATGGCAGAACAATTCCAGGATGCACTGTGCCTTGGGGAAGCAGGGTAATGCTCAGGTTACTCACTGTGCAATGTGATCACGCTTAAAGATGAAACATCTCAAAATAAACTGCATTTTCTAGGAAGAGGAATGAAGACAAACCACATTCAACTTTATAGTACATTCCTAGGGTCTGCTCATGCATCATGGCTAGCTGGAAGAGTGGATGAGCATCACTTCTATCACTCACATCTACTCTCCTCTCACCAAATTTGAGTTAAAATATTAGAAAACATTTTAGATGTTAGAAAAAGATGCTTCACTGATAGAGTGGTGAAGCATTGGAAGAGGCTGCCCAGGGCCATGGTGGAATCTCCAAGCTCTGGGAATGTCCAAAAAATGTGTAGCTGTGGCACTCTGGGACATGGTTTAGTAGGCATGGTGGAACTGGGCTGACAGTTGGACTGGATGAGCTTAGAGGTCTTTTCCAACCTTAGTGATTCTATGATTCTAAAAAATGCTTTTCATTTTCTTTGAGATATAAATGATCACTTTAGGACAAAGGAGCATATAAAGCATAGTGAGCTCATTGAAATGTGTCATGATGTTCAACACCAGCAGTATTTAACCACATCCGTGTCACAAAATAAATAAAATAATAGGTTTAATAACTGTTTTTGAAAACAGATAAATGAAGTATTTCAACGATTTGGGTCATTGACTACAACAGGTAACATTAACTTTCTCCTGGAGAGACCCATTTATCACACTTCAAAGCCAAGTAGGTGATATGTGTCCCTGTTAATCAACATGAAAGTGGGTTTAGGATGGGCTGTGTTAAATAATTAGGAATGGCTGAGGATGTTGGCTGTAATTACTTCAGGAAATGTTCCTCCCCCCCTCAGATTAATGATACTTTTGAAAATGTTTTTGTGTCCAAACTGCATCAGACAGTTTTGGAGAGCAATTAGCATGAAATGAGGTGGAGGCTGCCGACAGTAATGGGCTGTCTTGAGTGTCACTCGTCTGTGAAATTACGCAAGTACCCCAGCACGATGGGCAGGCATAGGATAATAAATACACCTGCATAATTAGGCTGAAAAGGGCCATTACTCATCAGAAGGAGCATGGTGACAAAGCAGCCGGACGGAACCAGAGTTGGTGCTTTTTGGGTTCCAGTTGTGTGGGCAGGGGTCGGCCGGTGGCCCTGCGGCTGTGAGTCGAGCAGCACTGAGGAGCAGGTCCTGCACAGTGTGTCTGTTCCAGCATGGTCTTCCCGCTGGTACGGGTGTGTGTCCCTGGTAAAAGGAAGCTCTGACTCTCTTCCAGGGTGTTGCTGGCTGCTCCTCCATGGGGCACTTGCTGCTTCTCTGGTATTTACTATGATTGGTGTCTGAAGGAGGATCTGCTGAGGGTTTCGTGTCCCCTTTACGGTGCAGGCAGACTTCCACCAGCAGTGAATGCCTGCGCCAGCCATGTTTCTTGCTCTCATTGAGTTCTCAGTTTTAAACAAGATCTGGGATGTTTATTTGGAAGGAAGAACATGGAAGGTTATTAGTCCTTCCAGCTCCAGCCCTGATCGTTCCAAACTGCCCCAGAGCCCGCCTCCTGGCGCTGCCAAGGCAGCCCTTGGCAAAGGCTGACCTTCCCCAGCTCCTGCCTCCTGGTCTCACTCTATGCACAGCAGAGAGGGGGCTAAACAGCCCTTCTGCAAAGAGTTCCATCTCCAGCATGGCTTTCCCAGCCATCTACCAGGTCTTCACATGGGTATACACTGCCAAACCCTCCCTGTGCCCTTTTGATACCATCACACAAGGTGCTCCCAGGCTGCCCCTTCAGTCGGCAGAACAAAAACTCCCCAAACCCAATACTCGAACTTTTCTCTAAGGCCTGTGTTAAACTCATCACGTTCTGAAAAATCACCGTGCCCCAGTGTACGTGAGTCATGGGCTTGGGTTAGTTTATTTCACGGTGCAAAGAGGTTTTTATAATACTTTTTCAACAGATTGAATCATTCTTTGGTGATGATTTAAGGATGCTGGTTTTTTCTCTGGTGATTGCAAATGGAAGCTGGATCTTCGCGCTAAGTTTGACCCCACAACATAAAAAAATGTGTTATATATAATTCACTAGGCTCCAGTGTGTGTGATGAATATAGAATCATAGAATTGTTTGGGTTGGAAGGAACCATTGAGATCATCCAGTTCCAAACCCCCTGCAGTGAGCAGGGACATCTTCAACGAGATCAGGTTGCTCAGATCTCCATCTTTAGCTCTATGTGTTGTCAGACAGGAAACATTTTCTTCCCAAGATACAGGGTTAATGTTGACACCAGGGATTGTTAATATCCATGTTTACTCGCTAAATATCACATAAC
Organism: Neomorphus geoffroyi; assembly: GCA_033558235.1. Lineage (NCBI taxonomy): Eukaryota > Metazoa > Chordata > Aves > Cuculiformes > Neomorphidae > Neomorphus > Neomorphus geoffroyi. The sequence continues at coordinate 2,649,240 of JAUMJM010000038.1, forward strand.
ATCAGAAGAAAAAGGCACTTTTCAAGTCATTTAATCAGCAATAAATATACTCCAGCATAATTGATAACGGCAGATGAGCCCAGCAAATCCATTTTACTTACAAGAGCAACAGATCAAATATTTATAGTCCAGCAGTAAAATATTGTCAAAGTGCAGAGCTAAAGGTTACACCTTGGATTAATCTCACATTCACAGCTTGACGTGAATGTGGTAAGACTGAAATTTGCTTTCCTTCAACAAAGTTTCTGTTGTAATTGCCGATTTTCTCAGGGCTTCTTAATTTTCCTTTAAGTCTCTGACACTTACCAGCTCTGGCTTCACACAGGGACCTCGCTGAGGGCAGGTTTGGATTTACAGCCCTGACCATCCACTGCCTTTAGCGAGCATAATTTGTTTGTCTTAGGCTGGAAATAGCGGTTTGGGTTGCTGTACGATAACGGTGTTTGGCTGGACATGCGGCGCTGCCTCCCTCTGTGCACTCACTGCTTCTGAGTTGCATTGCACACTCAAACTAGTGTGTGGTGTTTCACACTGCGTGGGGCTCAGTAGGGCTGGAGGGTCCCTGCCAGGGTTTGGATCAAAGGTACCCCGGCCCTCCCTGTGGGACTGGTAAGGGTCAGTTTGATCATTGCCTGCATAGAAGAAGTGCAGAGAAGATTACGAAGGTGATCTGAGGGCTCGAGCACCTTCCATACGAGGACAGGCTGAGAAAGTTGGGGTTGTTCAGCCTGGAGAAAAGAAGGCTCCTGGGAGACCTTAGAGCAGCCTCCCAGTACTGAAAGGGGCTGCAGGAAAGCTGGGGAGGGGCTTTTGGTCAGGGAAGTGCAGGGAAAGGATTAAGGGGAATGGTTTTGAGCTGAAAGAGGGAAGATTGAGATAAGATCTTGGGAAGAAATGTTTTCCTGTGGGGGTGGGGAGGCCCTAACACAGATTGCCCAGAGAAGTGGTGGCTGCCCCATCCCTGGAGGTGTTCAAGGCCAGGTTGTATGCGGCTTGGAGCACCCTGATCCAGTGGGAGGTGTCCCTGCCCATGGCACGGGGTTGCAACTTAATGGGCTTTCAGGTTACTTCCAACCTAAACCACTCTATGATTCTGTGATTTCAGAAATATACCAGCCTATGATTGCCAATCACACCAGGTATTCACCTTTATTTTTTAACCAAACCCTGGTTTTTTTATTTAAGAGTCCAATTGTGGAAAGGCAGGTGCATTCCTCAGTCCCTTGGCTTGTCAACAGGCATGGTGTGCTTTGCCCAATGCACAACTGCATGTTTGGGGAGAGAATTTCCCCCTAGGATCTTTATTTGCAAAAGCCCCCATGATTTGGCGAGATAAGCTTTTCTGAAAAGCAATGATACCTTCAAGAGGGGGAGGCTGAGCAGGGAGGGGCAGGATCCTTGCAGTCTGGAGTGGGAGATGCTGGGAAGTAGAGCTGTATTTTAAGGCATTCGTAACAATTAGCCTAGTGATAGGGTTTTCTTTAGTGACAGCTCGCTGGAGGATATGAGCCGGGTAAGTGCAGCTAACAGAAAATATAGTACCTGGAACGGAATTCAGAGGAGCAGCGGGGGAAAGAACAGCATTAGGCTTTCAAGGTGAAGTGCAAATTCCCAGAACAGGATGAGGACCTCAAGAGAGCTCAATGTTTTCACATCTGCAACTTTGTATTTCAGAATATTTTTTCCTGGTCAAGTCCTTCTCATAAGATTTTTGAGTAGTATTACTTTTTCTCAGGTAACATCAGCCTTTTTCTGAATTTGTGTTACTGTCTCAATTGGGTCATGGTAGATCAAGAAAAGAATGCAAAAAAACATGCCTTGCCTTGATCCCTCATCATCTTTTCTGAAGGGAGGTGACGAGGTCATTCTGAGGGCTATTCATCATTCCTCTGGTGGTCCAACCACTTCACTTAGTTTATGATTTGCTGCCAGTGAAGCTGTAGCAGCCTAACCTACAGTGTTGCTCTCAGGTTGACAGTGACAAACCACTCCCTATGGAAACAACAATATGCACAGCAAGGCATGTACCAACTCAGCAAGCGTCAAGAAGATAAAATGTTACCAGTCTGGCAAGATTTTAAATGGCAGGGCATGGAAATAAAATTTCCATTCAAGATCTGAGTAAGAATTCATGGAGCATTAATAATTTTGTTGGCAGATCAGCAAAGGATTTCTGAATATTGTGACATGAATCTGTTGATTTGAGAGGAAACATCCTGTAAATCAGACAAGAACTTTTACAAAGACTGTCCAAATAGGGAAGTGACAATAGGATGGAATAATTTTTTTCTTATTTTCTGGCCATGCACACTGCATCTCTTCCATTGCAGATGTCTGTTACCCAAGTCCTCACTCATGAAACATTATGGGAAGCAAAATAAAGAAAATTACTTACACAGCTGTCCACTGGTGGTTCTTGGATTCTACTTTTTCTGTACAGTATTATAAAACTACAGATTTCATTGAAGAATTTAAAAAAAAAAATCCAAACCCAACAAACCTGATGTTCTGATGTTCTTCATCACTTTGGTGCATCCTTGATAATGAATATATAACTGCAAACCACACAAATTTCTGTTCCTGATGGTTTTGGAGCCCTACCTTAGTGCAAAATACAGCTGAGAAAACAGTTTAAGAGAGAAACTGGCACTCAACTGACCATGACAAGTTCAAATGTCCTTAACCAAGCCTAAATTGTTGGGCTAGGATTAGTCCTCGGGCCTAAATCTGTAAGCCTGATGACGTCAGCCCATGTGTCTGTCAACTAAAATTTAGAGCATACAGATTCCAAATGCAATTTCAGTCAAACTTTGAAAAGTTGATATTAATACCTGTTCTGTAAGTGATATTTTTTAAGTATGCATTAAAACACTGTAGACCACATGGTCAAAAGTCACAAAGTTATCTTCTATACTCTGTCTGCTTCTATACTCAGGAATAGTCTTGCTAGAAATCGAGGAGAGAGGGAAGAAGGGATTATCCACAGTACTATTTTGTGGCATGTGAACAGGAGATGGACTTAACTGACAGAACATAGAACTCTACAGTTCTTCTTCCCCCCATAGAACTGTACTTACGTGTCCTGCAAGAGCATACATGCATGTGTGTGTGCTGACAAGCACAACTAACTGAAGCATTTGAAAAAGTTTCTGGAGAAAAGGAGTACTTTATCTCCACTGTAATTTACATTTTTATGGGAAGAATTCCCTTTTATACATTATACATAGCTTAATGAGTTGATGATGGACTCACAAATGGGTGTTCTCCCAGGTTCATGGCTCCTAAATGTATTTACCATCCACCAAGGAAAACATGATATACTTAATAAAAGAATCATAGAGCTTTTGTTTCCTCAGAGGACTCCTGGCTTTACTGGTCAAAATGCTTCCAGAGATGTCAGCAGTTGCAGAGCCCTTTCATGCGCTGAAAATATGAACTCACACCATTTCAGGCAGCATTTATAGAATCATAAAATCACAGAACACTTTGGGTTGGAAGGAGCATTTACAGGTCATCTAGTCTAACCCCTCTGCAGGCAAAGTGACATCAAATACATTTAAAGCAGTTGCAAAGAATGAGGCGGGAAATTGAGAAACAGTAAGGGAATTAAGTCACAGGAAGGAAGACTCACGTTAGAAAAGCTCAGGTAAAGGAGAAGGTTGTACCTGGGAGTAGACTGCTGGAAGAGCGTGCAATCTCGCCTCTTACAAGCCTTTTAGAGCTGCAAAATGTTTTGCCTGGGCACTGGTTTATCTGGCTGCTGGGTTAACTGGGTACCGGTGTGCCTGGGCGCTGGTCTGTCCCGGGACGGGACGGTCTCAGCCCGGCAGAGCCGCCTCTCCTCAGGGCGAGCCCGGTGCTGCGGGAGTTTTGCGTGCTTTAGCCTCTCCCTCTCTGCTGGCACAGCTCTCGCCCTCAGAGCCGCGCACTCAACCGTCCCGTTTCAGAACGGGTGAAAGCAGCCCCCTGCGGGTTTCCTCAGGCCTGTCCCTCCCGCACGGAGCTCAGCGGCAGAGGTGGCGGCGGCCCCTCAGGAGAGGGCGGGAAGGGCCGAGCCGAGCCGAGCCGAGCCGAGTGGTTTCATGCCGAGCCGTGCCGAGCCTAGAGGTTCCACGCTGAGCCGTGCCGAGCCAAGCTGAACATTACGGGAGCCAACATCAATGCGCAGCAACAACACGGCTCAGCAGCAAGAGCTCCCTCTTTTCTGTAATGGGAGGGAGAGCTCCTGGTGGGACATGTTGGAGGGGACGGGGCACGTGGGATGCTGTGGGTGAGGTGGAAGCTGCAAGATCTTCTATGAGTCTGAGCTGAAACCAAACCTCAACCATGCTTAATGGCTGTAAATGTGGCTGCCCCATCCCTGGAGGTGTTCAGGGCCAGGTTGGATGGGGCTTTGAGCACCCTGATCCAGTGGAAGTTGTCCCTGCCCATGGCAGGGGGGTTAGAACTGGATGGGCTTTAAGATCCCTTCCAACTCAAACCATTCTGTGATTCTATGATTTTATGTTTAACCCCAGTCGTAGCGCTGGTCCAGGAGCAGGGCTGCAAACACACCTCCTTTTTGATATCTCAGAAGTTTTCACTAGTATAGCTCTTCATCCAGAAAAGCATCCATGCCAAGCAAAACATACTCCACCTGTGCAGATTTGCTTAGAGATAAATGTTGTTCACATCTACATGCCTTAAATCCCCCTCCTCCAATTACCTGTCTACACTGTAACCTCACCTAATTAAATTTCAAGAAAATAGGAGAGCATTTTGGGGTTATGTGGGGTTTGGTTAAGAGATCTCAGAGCCAACAAAGAAAAAATTCAACTCACAACTCTTCCTCCTTGCAGTAAACATGCTTCAGATTGGAGCCAAACATCCACAGCACTTCGCACATCTAGGTATTAGCTCACTTTCCTTGTTGTGAATTACTTCCAGGAGAAAGACTGAATCATGGCATGGAGGGGGCTGAGGAATCTGCTTGCGCTGCAGACAGCCCTGTGATGGCATCGTTTTACCTTGGTCTTTTACCTACATTTCAGCTTATTGCCTTTGCTGCTTCCTTGCTGCTTTTCTAAGGTGATGCTGTCATGCCCCATCCTTCTGGTTTTTCCCTCACGGTTCCTTGGTGGTGTCATGTCTTGTCCAAGTCACTTTGTGATGACAGTGCTTCAGTCCTTGAGATGTTTAATTATAATGTCTTTTAATATTCTGCCAACCATGGCTATTGGAGGCAAAAGAGGCAAAACACAGGGCTGGATGGACAGGCAACACGATGGGTCCTGACAGTTACTCCTTTCACCTGAGTGGCCCCATCAGAGTCAGGCTCTCAGCTGATGAGTCACGTAAGAAGTGAGGGATCATGTCCATAGCTGATAAGATGATGGACTGTTTCATTAAGCTTGCCTGGGCAGAGCATGATGGGCAGCGTGGAGGGCCTAGGTCTATACCCAGCCCTGGTCCCCAGTCAGTGAATCAGTTATTCCCTCTCTGTATCTCAGTTTTCAGCAGAAATAATTCCACTGACTCAACTGGGTGAGATGAGGCTTAATTATTGTCTGTAGGGGGCTTTGAAACCCTCGATGATCGATGCCTGGAGAGCGTGTGTGATTAATAAGCTGGATGCCGCGTTGTGAGCTCAGCTGCAGAACCGGAGCGAACAAACAAGTACATTTGGCTGGGAACAGCGATGCCAAAACCTCACCAGCCTGTGGGGGTTTTCTTAACTTAGTGCTAATGGATCCATTGTTTCATGTAAAGGTTTCTGCAGCTCTTGTTATATCATGTGTGACATTTACAGTACTCTTTGTTCCATTAGCAAAGTCACTTGAGAGAGTTTGTTACCCTTTGGAGACTTTCCTGCTCGCTGTTCAACTTCCATGTGACTGGACCCTGGAAAAAGATCTCTTAAAATAGGACATGGGTCTAAAAATAGTGATGAATTAGTAATTTCTTAGGAGAAAAAGATTTCATTTAGTGCACTTTAATAAGACCTACGGTATTAGGAAACACTACTTATTGTTTCCTTGTTCTCTTCAGGCCACCAAAATCTGCAGCATCTTTATCACGGAATCAAGATGTGTCTTGCCTCACAGTTTGAAATTATAATTTGTTTGTATCAGCTACAGCTCCTTTATTTCAGACAAACAAAGAAATAGCGTTTGATCAGTGTGTTCTGAATCACCAGTGAAAGGAATCGCTCCGGAGTCTGAATTTATTACATGAGGACACACTCTAGATGCAAGAAAATGGTTAAGGTTGTTGTTATTCCTGGGAGTATCTGCCTGGGGTGCTGTCACTGCCATACACAAGGGATCCGGCCTTTTAGGTCATGCTCGCTAAGTGGCTCATCTGTGCTCCGTAGGAAAGCACTCACATTCTGAATCACCAGGAAAACTCAGCAGTGGGGATGGTGTTGAAAACCATCGGGGTTTGCTAAGCCACATGTGTGGGAATATTTTTTTTTTGCCATTAAGACTTCACTCACTTCCAGATTGTGAGGGGTGGAAATTGGGGAAAGTAGGTGAAAGGTGAACAGGAGAAACTGGGTGAGCAGGTAGAGATGGAGCTGTGGAGACGCAGCCCCTGACCTCCTGCACAACCAGGCAGGGTTCTCATCGTGCTTACCTTTAAGATGGGACCTTCAGTAACAGGTTGGTCAGATGCTGACCTTCGAACCTTATCTGAAGGACTCCTGCCTGCAGCAGCAGCATGTTCTGCACCAGCTCATGATGAACATGGCTCTGCACTGCCTCAGGATAAGTGCACTGCCAAACAAGGGACAGGGAGCAAAACTCATCACTAGGACAGCATCAAATGTCACCTCACTTGCCATTTTTTGTGCTTCCAGCAGATTTTGTGGCAGTGCAGCCTCTTTTACCTTTTGACTGCTTTATGCCCATCTCTCCAAGGCAAACCTGTGCTCTGTGCATGAAAGCAGAGCCAGGCAGAGTCTCTAGGCAAAGGACTTTCAAGCAGGAGGCTACATCACTTGGCCAGACTGGCCATTCTCTTGTGTGGTCTTTGGCAACCCACTTGAACTCTCTCCACCTTAGTTTCCCAACCTGAAACCCAGGATGGTGCCAAAGAAGAAAGGCAGCATGATCTTGCAGAGTGTGGAGAAGGTGGGCACCGTACCTGTGTGCACGAGGCTCCTCATCCAGAGCAATGTTGCCTCCATCCTCTCATCGTACTCCCCTAGGGAGATGCTGCAGGGACCAAATGGCCAAGAAGTGTCATGTAGAGAACAAGGACTAATGCCCAGGGCTGGCCTCCTCAATTGCTTTGTTTTCATGCTTGGCTGAGTCACTAACCTTCCAATAAACACCAGAGTCATTATAATAAAAATGTGGAAAATGCTATCATTAAACCACACCGGTTTATTTTTCAAGTGCCTCTTTCTGGGACATCAAATTCATTTAGATCATTCTCAAAAGCCACAAATCCTGAATGGGTGCAGTAATGTGTGTGGTGGGAGGCCAGAGCACAACACATTAAATTGGGTAGAGAGTCGTGGCTCTGTGAGAGCTTGGTTGGGTTTATTGCAGGGGGCTAAGATGTGATGCCGCTGGCTGCTCACCCTCCTTGGCAGTTTTTCAGACTGAAACTCCATCTTGTGCTCTGGTGTCCAGAGGGACCTGGATAGGCTTGTGAGGTGGGACCGTGCAAACCTCATGAATTTGAACAAGGTCAAGTGCAAGGTTCTGCACCTGGGTCAGGGCAATCCCAAGCACAATTACAGGCTGGGCAGAGAACAGATTTGGAGCAGCCCTGAAGAGAAGGAATTGAGGTGCTGGTGGATGAGAAGCTCCACATAAGCCAACAATGTGCACTCAAAGCCCAGAAACCAGCTATGTCAGGGACTGAATCCAAAGCAGTGGGAGCAGCAGGACAAGGGAGGGGGTTCTGCTCCTCTGCTCCACGCCGGTGAGACCCCACCTGGGGCCCTGCATTCTGTTCTGGAATCCTCAGCACAGGAAGGACAAGGGGCTGCTGGAGTGAGTCCAGAGGAGGCCATGGAGATGATCTGAGGGCTGCAGCACCTCCCATGTGAGGACAGGCTAACGGAGTTGGGATTGTTCACCCTGGAGAAGAGAAGGCTCCAAGGAGACCTTAGAGCAGCCTCCCAGTACTGAAAGGGGATCCAGGAAAGCAAGGTGTCCCTGCCCATGGCAGGGGGTTGGAACTGGATGGACTTTAAGATCCCTTCCAGCTCAACCCATTCCATGATTCTATGATTCTATGATCTCATCTTAGGGCTGTGGGAGGGATGGCTGATCCAGCCGGTAAGAGGGACTTTTATCTAGAGAGCCTGAGCATCCAGGAGGACAAAAAGTTAATTTTGTTCCAAAACAAAGAAAAAGACCTTACACCCTTGCAGCAGTAGAGCCATACAGTGAGATCCCATTGCCCTTCACCTCGACAAATGTGGAATAACATCATTAAGGCTTCGTCTGAGCACTAGGGAAGCAGAGCAAAGCCTCGGCTCAGTGTCCATGTCATTGATAAATGTGATACTGAAGCTAAGAATTGTTTATTAAGTGAAAACATAAAAGCAGGGTTTTCAAAAGGGCTTGAGATCGGCTGGACTCTGCTCAGGTGAACACAAGCACCTGCAGCTCATTGAAGTGACCTCAAAGGCTGAAATCCTAATGTCACAGGAAGCAGTAAAAGATTCCCATAGGAACCAGAATTTGTTCCAGTAGCTTCTTATCTACCAAAAAGAACTAGGATTTTGTTCCTCTGGTTGAGCTCCTGGCACGAAGTCCACCTTGGAGAAGCACAGAGTGATGTGGCTGCTGACATGGCATGGTATTTGCGGGAGCTTTGGCTTCTGCAAGAGGAATAGGAATCCTAAGTTGTATTTTAGCTACTTAGGATATAAATAGGAGACATATTGCTTGTCAGCCGTTTCATTCAAAAGATATTTAAAACTACTTGTGATAGGAACCATGTACTCTGCTTGATAGCTGGAGCCTGGCTGGATCAGCCTGCAGGACCTCCAAGTGCCTTCCCGACACAACAGGCTGGCTGCGAGCTGGAATCATTCAATGTGCTGGGAGGGAAGAGTTCAGCTCAGTTCCCAGGGAGCTCGTCAGCATGACAAGTTATTCAAGTCATGCCAAAAATACCCATAGAAGGCACTTCAGGCAGATCTCTAAGAATAAGGAAATCTTCCCTTCCTGGGTGGGAAGGTTGAGCCCATGATGCTGTCGTGAAACATAAGCTGCTGGTCCCTCCTGTTTGTTTGGGAAGGGAGACAGAGCCTCCTTCCAGACTGAGCACCAGGTTGTTCAGTATTGACCCGTCCCTCAGGGGAAGAAGGAATCATAATGGCTTTTTATGGAGTGAAATCAACCTGGCAGCCCGTGTGTCCCATCGTGACCTGGGGTTCAGTGACCAGGGAGGGATGCAATGCGATTGTCTGTTTGCTGTACCCATGCCATTCATTAATGGCTTTGTTGAAACATGAAAGCGATACGGCTGTTCATAACATCCAGAGCACTCAGAGGGTGACAGAAATAGCCCATCCATCAGTGATCCACGCCGTGGGAGAAGGAGGCCCAGCTTCACCCTTACTGTAAACCTAGGAGCTTTCAAGAAGTTGGGCCATGGATAAGTTGGAGTCTCTGGATCAGATTTATTAACAGGAACGAGCCGTGCTCTGCGCACACGTAACTTCCAGCACTCTGCTTGGAAAAAGGCCAGGATTGCCTTCTTACCCACTGGGAATTTCACTCTATCCCAGCCTTTGCAGAAGAGGCAAATCATGAGGCTGGTTTTAAGATACAGACCCTCTTATATCTCCTTATGTCTCATTGCTGCTTTGTGCTTTCCTTGGCTCCCTCAGCCCCATCCCCACTCCTTCTTTCTGCAAGGGGCTGACTTCTCCAGGTGGAGATCCTTGCTTGGCCAAGAGGAGCAGAACCCACTCCCCAACACCAAGGGGTCCCCAGCGTGGGTCTGTCTCCTGACTGAGCATGCAGACATGTCCCTGTACCTGAGCAGGGTCACAGAACACCAACGTGTACAGATTGGGCAGGTGGAGGAAACCACTGCTGGGAACTGTCACCTGCTGGGCATGAGGAGATGGGGATGGATGGGTGCCAGTAAAGAGCTGGGGAGCCCGGCAGTGGGACACAGGCTGGCCAGGTTCCCTGTGAGCATGTTCAAAGGATATCAAGAAGGGCAAATGGACACACAGGCACACTTGAGATGCTGAGAATAAAATTAATCAAGTTTGCCTGAAAAAAGAAATTATTTTGTCATAGTTCAGTGTATGAAGCCAAGAACTCAGCTAATAAACAAGAGGCACTGGATTGTTCCCTGATAAGCACAAATTTGACTTGCTTCGCTTTATTAAGGAATCTAGGGGGGAAAGTCACCTGCACAGAATGGCAAATTCATGGTAATATCCATGTAAGAAGAACCAAGTTGCAGAAGAGGAAGGGGAGCAGCTTGACAAATCCACGGCAAACAGACTGGAGAGCTTTGAGAGGAGAAAGCGCAAAGCAGCTGCTCTCTCCTATCCACTGCCAGCTCCCAAAGCATGGGGGGAGCAGAACGCTCTGCTCCTCGCATTTATCCAAAATATGTCACACTATGGTCACAAGCTTATGATCCAGGCAACATAAAGGAGCTGTCGACAGGGATGGTGTCAGTGCATTGCCAGCCATCCCCACATGGCTAGAGGGGAGATGCTAAGGGCAGCAGAGAGGATGCTCAGGGCTACAAAGGGATACTTGCGGCTATGGGGAAGAAGCTCAGGGATGGGAGTGATGCTCGGGGCTCTGGGGATGATGCCGATGGATGTAAGAAATGCTTGGGGCCAAGAGGAGGATGCTTAAGGCTGTGAGGGATGCCCGGGGCAATGGGGAGGATGCTCAGGACCATAAGGAGGATGCAGAAGCATGGAAGGTATGCCCAGGGCGATGGGGAGGATGCTGAAGGATGCTCAGGACCATGGGGAGGATGATGAAAGATAGGAAGGATGCTTGGGACCGTAAGGAGGATGCTCAAGGATGCTCGGGACCATGAGGAGGATGCCATTTCCCGGGAGATTGCTATGGGGGGAGGCCGGGGGGCTGTAGGCGGCAGCAGCGGGTGGGAGTGCCGGAGGCTGCCGGGGCGGGGCCGCTGGGCGCCCCTCCCGTCCCCGCTATAAAGCAGCGGGGCACGGGCGCGGGACAGCCTTGTGCGGGGCTCCCGGGGCCGGGGTGCGCCCCTGCCCGCGGCCATGGCGGGGGGGCGGCTGTCGGGGGGCGCCTGGGGGGCTCTGATGCTGCTGGGGCTGCTGCTGCCGCCGGCGGGAGCCTGGTACAAGCACGTAGCCAGCCCCCGGTACCACACGGTGGGGCGAGCCTCGGGGCTGCTGATGGGGGTTCGCCGCTCGCCCTACCTCTGGCGCCGGGAGCTGCCGGCCGAGCTCCCCCAGGCCCTCCCGGACCCCCCACCCGCCCCGCAACCCCCGGGCAGCCCCGGCGGGGATACCCTGCACCCCGCCCCGCATCCTGGCCCCCGCCGCCTCCTGCAGCGCCTGCTCCGGCGGGGATGGGGCTGGGCCCCCCCACGAACCCCGCCCGCGCCCCGACGGGCACAGGTAACCCCGGAGGGACCAGGGGCCTCAGACACGGCAGGAGGCTGGGAACAGGGGATCAGAACTTACCGGGGGCGCACGGAGCTTTGGAAGGGGTTAACGGGGGTGCACGAAGGGGTTTCTCCGGGTAACGGGGGTGCACGGAGCCCTGGAGTGGTTTAACGGGGATGCACGGAGGGGTTTCACCAGGTAATGGGGATGCACGGAGCTTGGGGGGTGCATGGAGCCGTAAAGGGGATTAACAGGGGTGCACGGAGCAGTTTCACCAGGTCACAGGGGTGCACGGAGCTTTGAAGGGGTTTAACGGGAGGTGCACGGAGCTTTGAAGGGGTTTAACGGGAGGTGCACGGAGCCCTGGAGGGGTTTAATGGGAGTGCACGGAGGGGTTTAACGGCGTACTGAGGATGCACGGAGCTCTAGAGGGGTTTAACGGGGATGGGCGGAGGGGTTTAACCGGGTAACACGGGTCCATGGAGCCCTGGAGGGATTTCACCGGGTAACGGGGGTTGCACAAAACTTGGGGGGTGTACAGAGCCCTAAAAGGGATTAATGGGGGTGCCTGGAGGGGTTTCACCAGATATTGGGGGCGCACGGAGCCCTGGAGGGTTTCACGGGGTAATGGGGTGCACAGAGTCCTGGAGGGGTTAAACAGGGTGCACGAAGGGGTTTCACTGCATAATGGGGTGCACAGAACCCTGGAGGGGGTCAATGGGGTGCACAGAAGGGTTTCACTGGGTAACCGGGGTGCAGGGAGCCTTGGGTGGGTGCATGAAGCCCTGGAGGTGTTTAATAGAATTGACTGGAGGCATCTCACTAGGAAACAGGGATGCACGGAAACCTGGAGGGGTCTCACTGGGGAACGGAGGGTTCACAGTCCCTCCCTTGTTGCTGTCTCCCATCCTGCAGACACCAGGGTTTTGGGGTGCTACAAGCAGAGAGCTGGGCTGCCCCATGGCATGACCCAGCTGTGGGGAGCTGCCCCCCAACATCCACAACACCTTATGCACCCCTACCTGGCTGTCCTGGGAGGGTGGAGGGAGCAGGGGAGCCCGGACCCCACGGGAGATCCCAGGACCCCCATCACCACTGCTCAAGTTGGGGCTGAGTCTCTGCCACATTTTTAACCTTGAACCTCAAAGTGTGTTGCTCCCAGCAAAGCAGACTGGTAAGATGGGGATGTGATTCCTCCACTGCTCTGCCAGTGCTAGAGCAGTGTCCCATGTCCTACAACACTGAGGTGCTCCTGGGGTGCCCCTTTCACAGGACCCCTCTCCCTGCCCCCTTGGGCTCAGCACAGCTGTGTGGGACTGGCCCAGGGCTGGTTCCAGACATTAAATCTTTCCTCTTATGTGAAACTGCAGCCAAATTCCAGCTGAAATCCACGGAGGCTTTTAGCTGTTGGATCGGCCCCTGAAACACATATCTGGGTTCCTCCCCCACTTTGGGGTGGTTTTTTGAGGAAATCTGGGATTCCTATCTTTTTGGGAAAGCCCAGACAGGTCACTCAGCCCAGACCCCATTGCCTTCCGCAGCCAGGGCAGAGCAGTCCTGGGTACCACACTTGGGGCTCTGGACCTGTATCTCCGCATGCATCCCTCTGATTTCCCAGCAGAAATTCCACAGGAGGTTTCAGGCAGGTCCGAGCCTGGCATTTATGTGGGGTTTGATCTGCTGCACGGTGGCCAAAATGGACCCTGCAGTCACCACAGGTGGGAGCTGAGCCCTTAGAGGGGAACGTTTCAGGAATATCTCACTGCAGCAGGGGTTTAAGCACCTTATAGGGGGAAATTCAGCCCCACATGGGAAGGGAGGTGTGGGGCAGAGCAAGATAGTGGGGCTCAGGTGCACAGCTGTATGCTCTACTCCGCTCTGGTGAGACTTTACCTGGAGTACTCTGTTCAATTCTGGAGTCCTCAGTACAGGAAGGACATGGAGCTGTTGGAGTGATAGCAGAGGAGGCCACGGAGATGGTGGAAGGGCTGGAGCACCTCCCATATAAGGACAAGCTGAGAGAGTTGGAGTTGTTCTGCCTGGAGAAGAGAAGGCTGTGGGCAGACCTTACAGCAGCCTTCCAGGACTGAAAGGGGCTGCAGGAAAGCTGGGGAGAGGCTCTTGATCAGGGAGTGCAGGAATAGGACAAGGGGGAACAGTTTTCAGCTAAAAGAGGGGAGATTGAGGTGAGATCTCAGGAAGAAATGTTTTCCTGTGAGGGTGGGGAGGCCCTGGTACAGATTGCCCAGAGCAGTGGTGGCTGCCCCATCCCTGGAGGTGCTGAAGGCCAGGTTGGATGGGGCTTTGAGCACCCTGATCCAGTGGGAGGTGTCCCTGCTCATGGCAGGGAGTTGGAACTGGATGGCTTTGAGGTCCCTTCCAACCCAAACCATTCCATGATTCTATGATGATTCCATGAATAACCCATCCCCTTGTCTCCTTTCAGCTTCTCCCACTTGAAGCTGTGGCTCTGAGCCGCTGAAGGGGCTGGCAGAGATGCTTCAGGAGTGTTGGACTGCCCAAAGTGGAAACCATTCTCCCTGTTTGGTGAGGAAGCGTCCCATCTGCAAATCCCTGATTCCTGGATGTCTCAGAAACCACACAGACAATTGCATTCCAAAAAAACTGATTTTTTCATTGCCACTGCCCAGGCGCAGTGGCAAATTCATCTTGTTTTCAGGTCAACCTCGTGCTATGAACTTGGGGAGAAATAAACAGGGAAGATATTTATTTTTGTTTATTCTTTTTAGACTTCTGTACTGGCTTGTTTGCAACATGGTCCAACCCAGTACTGGTTGCTCCCTGTGAACCTTCCCTCATTAAAGTGAGAATCAATCAAAGGAAGCTTTGCCTTTTTTTATTTAAAGCAGAACCTGGTGCTGCTCCACACAGGGCAGACGCTCAGGTTACTCCCAGATTTTTCTGGCATGATTTAACTCCTTGACACGGTTTCTTCAGCAGCTTTACAGAATCTCTGCTACTTCCCGTCGGGGAGCTGCTGCCAGGTGAAGTGTCAACGAAGATGACATTAGAAATCTTTCCTGGGCTGGGCTGAGCAAAAGCTCTGAGTCCTCACTGTTCCAGTCCTTTATTTGCCTTCTTTGAGCTTAATTTTATCTACATCTCCACTGATGAAAATAAATGTTGTTCCTCATTAGACTGGGAAGAAGCCTTGGGGGCAGGCAGGAGCACATGACGGGTGGAAAGGATCTGGGCTTTGCAGCAAGCTGAGGTTTGGGGGCTGAGTGGGACTCCTGTGAATTGCTGCGCTCACACCCGCCTGCGCTGGTGGGTTTTGCAGGAAATCTGGCAAAATGAGCTGTTTCCACCCCTCCTGTGTGAACACCTGCTCCTGCCAAGCTCTGCAGCCAGCCAGGGAGCAAGGACAGCAGGGTTTGTGCTGCCTTTCGTTCAGATCAGAAGGGAAAAGCCCCATGGGTGCTTGTCAGAGAAGCCGGGTGCATGCTGAGCCCTGCCCTGTGCACCCAGGAGCTGCCCTCACTCCTCACTGGTGCTCAGGGAGGATTTAAGTGCTGTAAACCCCATGTAAACCCCATCCTCTCCCAGCTGATTCCCAACCAGTTTCCCCTCCGCGCTGCCCTTTTCCTTCCCCACCATGATTTTCCCATTTCTGCTCTTCGCAGTGCTTGGATGGGCTAAATCGTAGAATCATAGAATCATGGGTTGGAAGGGACCTCAAAGTTCATCCAGTTCCAACACTCTGCCATCCCTGGATCAGGATGCTCAAGGCCCCATCCAACTTTGTCTTGAACACTTCCAAGGAGGGGACAGCCACAACTTCTCTGGTCAAGCTGTGCCAATGCCAGGGTTGCCAAGAGCCCATTAAGCAGCGGCACTTGGGAAGCACCATGCCTGCCAAGGTACCAGTCACCCCATGGAGTGGCTGTCAAGAAGCCCTTCCTGATGTAGACAAGTGATAAAATGAGGTAGAAAGCCTGAAGGGCAGCTTTGCGCCTGAGGATGCACAGAGAGGGGGATGAAGTGCGATGTGATGAGAGATGGGACTCAAGTGTGCTTTTCTGCCCTTGTCTGTCATAAAGAACCACTTGTATGCGCCAATTACGGGGGAAAACCCACGAGACACTCAGTTAACCACAAGCTCTTTAATTCTCACCTTGTACTGTAATTTTTCCAGCTGCTGATTCCCCACCAGGGCTGTTAAATAATTTCCTCTGTGAGGTCTGAGCCTTCCCTGGGGGTCAACAAGCCCAATAAAATGGAAGAAAGCTTAAGGAGGCGTTTAATTACCCCTCCTGCCTCGGGGCAGGACCCAGTCATCCCTGATGGACGTTAATCTAATCCCTTCTGAAAGACTAGTCCGGAGGAGACATCATGCTCCAGTCTGCCTCCCAGCCCGCTCACTCTGGGGAAGGAGGGACCATGGAGACCCCACAAACTGGACCACAGAATCCCTCTGTTCCGGCCCCTGCAGACACCCCAGGATGAAATGCAGCCCCAGGGATTCTTGCGGAGGATGCTGGGTCCCTACCTGCCGTGGGATGGGTTTGCAATGGGAAGCAAAGCAGGAGGCTGAAAGTTTATGGGGGAGTCATGGACAGGTCCAGAGCTGCACATCAGGTCCTGGCTCCTGTTAGGGTCCCGGTGCCCCCAAATCCCCCCCGAGCAGCTTTGTGGAGGGGAACTGCAGCCGAGGAGGGCAATCCCAGCAGCTTTCTGGGCTTTGGGAGATATGGGGGGCTCAGAAACCCTCAGGTGGGGGAAACATCACCCCTTCCCTTCCACCGTTTCCCAGCAGGTTACTGCGGCTGTGGGTGGGCAGGGGTTGTGGGATGCCGGCAGCCCAGAGGCACTGAATGGCTTTGCCGTGCCATCTTGTGGCCAACTGGATGCCAGGGAATGGGGAGGGCTGGGGAGCTGCAACCAGGGCGAGGACCAGCCCGTGTCCCCGTCCCTGCACCCTTGCAGAGTGAGGAGCTGCTCCCACAGGCGCTCCTCTGCCTGCACAGCCCTGGCCAAGACCTCAGGTTCGGGAGGGGCTGGAAGCTCTATCCTGCTGCTCTGGATTAGAATCATAGAATTGTTTGATTGGAAAAGACCTTTGAAATCATCGAGTTCAACCATACCTCTCCAGCACTAAACCATGCCTGAGCACCTCGTCTGCCTGTCTTTTAAACACCTCCAGGGAGAGGGCTGCTCCTGGGCTCTGGGTCCTTCTGCAGCTCATGTGGGTTTGAACCTGGCTCCTGCTCCTCATCCAGGTCCATTCCCGAAGTGCCTCCTGGGAGCTCTGCAGATCCAGCCAGCTGACACAGTGAGACTTTCCCAGGCTGGGTGGCCATCACCCACCCTGCCATGCCAGTGGATGCATTTTGTTCCAGTTCAAGAGGCAGATGAAACCCAGGGGCTGCGACGGGCAGGAAGACATCCCACCCTGATCCAGCCTGAGCCCAGGGCGGCTCCCTTTCCTTCCTGGCTCCTGGCCTCTCCCAGGAGAGTAGCAGCATCCATGGAGGCAGCCGGGCACACTGGGGCTGAGGGCTTTGGGTAGGGCAGCGTCTACTACAGGAACCGTGAGCTCACGCTGGGGCTGGCCTGTGCACACGCAATGTCTGCAGGGCCCTGCACACCAGGAGGAAGAAAACTCCCCAAGGAATTTCCTCCATTGTTGTCTCTGCCCAGAAGTTGTTCCTCACCCTGCTAGGATGCAGGCGGCTGGGGCTGAGACCCTCTCTGGCAGGTGCCCCTGTTGGGTATGGTGGTGGCCGGGGGTGGAAAGGCCTTGGGTAGAGCTGGGTACCCTGGATCATCCCTGTGATGGCCTTGGACATCCTTGCAGGGAGCCCAGGGCTGTGGGATCCACTGTTGAGCTGGGATCTGCTGGGGGTGTCATCCCATCCCATCCCATCCCATCCCATTTTGCTGGGCTGTCCGCATCTTCACGCTGCCACTGCTCAGGGAAATTGAGCGAGGCTGCAGATGAGGGGTGAGAGCTGCAGCGAGTAGGAGAACACGATATCTCTGTGCCTGCTGCTTTGCCTATTTCCAAGCTGTCCAGAGCACTGATGAGGTGACAGCAGCTCAGAGCCATGGGCAGAGATGTCCCCTGCTGAGTCACAGCAGCCTGGTGCTATTCCTGAGGGGAAACCCCAGGTCAGAACCCTCCGTGGACCCCGTGCTCCCACCCCCAAGGGGCATCTCCAGGGCTGTGCCAGCTCCTGCCTCCCTGTGTTGACTGCACTGGGCTGTGTTTGGGGAGTGTCCATGCCTGTGGTGGGACATGCTGGTGGGAGCAGAGGTGACCTTTGCCAGCACATCCAGCTCTGCCTGCTCCCTGGGCATCCTGCAGGACCCCATGCCTCATGGGAAAAGCCTCCCAATCCCAGGGATGTGCATGTGCACTGCTGAGTCTTGCACAGGAGTGGCTGTTAGGGTCCCTTCCAGCCCCTTCATCCCCTCCTGGGTGATGAGACATCAGACTACAGGCATCTTCCCAGGCCTGAGCATCTCCCATGACCTATTTTCTGGTGGATATTCCTCCTGATGTGTGTAGGAGGGAGCAGAACCCAGATGCAGGCCAGTCAAGAAGCAGAAGGATGCTATCCTCTCCAAGTCTGGCCCAGGTAGCTGATGCAGGAGGAGCAACCCCATCATGAAACTGCATCAAGAGCTGTGAACCCCTCAGGGGCCAGCAAAGGTCCCTGAAGACATCCTGGCTCTTCTGCTCATGCCAAGATGATGTTGTAGGAAGGGCTCCAGCCCTCTCAGGGTCACCTGGGTGCTGGGGTAGCATCCAGGGCTGGATATGCCAGCAGAAGATCTGATGCTTCCAAACCCCTTAGCCTGGGCCATGACTTTCATAGCTTGGTATGATTAAACCAGGCATGGTCATGCTGAAACCCTGGCACACACAGGCTGCACTCCCGGCCGCTGGGGGCTGCTGAGCTGTTCCAGCTGGGTGAAGCTAGGCCCCCATCTCTGTCTACCTCCAGCCCTGCAAGAGACTCTCAAGGTGCTTCTGCTTCTCAAGCCAACACCAGCCCTGCGCTTGGGTCCAGCTCCCATGTCTGGTGGCATCAAGCCCCCAGTCTGCTTCTCCTTCTGGTAGGAGAGGACTTGGCTGTGGTGGAGCATGGCGCAAGCCAACACTGGTGCTTTCCTTGGGCTACAGCACTGCCTGCCCAGCTGGGAGCTGGCAGGGACCTCAGGTGTGCATTCCTGCTTGGGGAGGTCCCATTGGTCGCCCTGGCACTGCCGTGGGCATGCTCACCTGCGTTGTCTGCTACTGACCTCACCTGGGGTGGGTGTTTCCAGGGATGGGTGCTGCTGGGGATGGGTGATCAAGGCTGGGTGGTCTCAGGGACTGGTGATGCTAGGGACAGGCACGCCAACAGATAGATACTTCTAGGGATGGGTGGTACCGGGGATGAATGTTGTCAGACACAGGTGATCTTAGGAATGAGTGCTGCTGGAGATGGTTATTCCCAAGGATGAGGGATCCAGAGCCAGCTGGAGGGCTTGGCGCTGCTCTTACATCCGTGTCCTTGTTGTGGCAGGCACAGTGATACACCAGCATGGCACCAGCACCAGCAGGCACCTAGCTTGGGAAACGAGCTGTGCCAACACCAGCCTCTCCAGGAGCAAGTCCCTTTACAGACATTTCAGCTCTTCTGGGGAAAACAGTGGCCAGTGGTGGGGCTGTATCTTTGCAGGCAGCAGGGTGCCTGTGCCATGGGGGTATGGCAGGTGTGAAGCAGAGCAACTTGCACACAATCAGGGTACAAGAGCATCATCCTTGCTTGCACCCCTATCCATGGGTGTGTAGGCGTGTGGGAGTTCTTGTGTGCACCCAGCCTGGCCAGCAATCATTGCTAGCCCCACACTTGCCACTGGGCCCCCTCCAGCTTGGTACTGATAGCACTGCTGTCTGCTCACAAATAATAAAGGACCTGGGCAGGTTCCTCCCTGCCAGCTTGTGCAAGAGGGATGTCCCAGCTTTCAGCAGCGTAACTGAAATTTCTGGGCTTTCACAACCCACAAAGCATGTCATTAATCCTCCTAATGATCAGTTCTTCTGTCTATAAATCTAACCTGGAAAATGTTTACAGCTCAATAGTGCCACACACAGAGGCCTAGAGAAAATGAGATGGTGCTTTTTATGAGCTCTCCTCTCATTCCCAGCTCCTCCAGCAGCTCCAATAAATCATCAGCCTTTCCCTGCTCCTTAAAAGCCGCCTCTCCCCTGAGAGCAACCAGGACCCAGAAGCCTCACACTAAGAGAGGGCAAAACAAGGGATGGATGAACACGACCACATCTATGCCAGGTGGAAAGCCCAAGACTTCATTTATTAATAGCCAGAGCTAATTACTGCAGCAGCAATGCTCTCTGCAGCTCCCAGCGGGGACCACCAAACACCACGACTTACGTGGGGATGTCCCAGAGCTTGGGCAGAAGGACCAGGGCTTCCTCCACAGCCATGCAGGTGGTGCTGTGGGTGGCCAAGGTCTCCTGGGATGTGAAGCCTGGCTGGAACCAGCCCAGTGAGCTCCAGCTCCATGGTGGAATGTTGGGTGTGGAGTAGGAGGTGGATAAACACCAGCTAGAAAGCGTTAAGGAGGAGGAGGTTGAGGGCATCTCCCTACCAGCTGTTCCTATAGCTGAGATGGAAAGTGGCATCTCACGAAAGCCAAAGGAAGGGGTGTCAGGCAGTGCCCAGCCTTTTCCATTCCCTTCCCCTGCCTTTGGTGGAGCTCCAAGATGAGCAGAACTTGCACAGCAGAGCGACCATCATCCCAGGAGAGGGGCAGGGAGAGTAGGGTCTGTCCAAAGCCAGCCACCAGGCACGAGGTGGAGCCATGAGCAAGACATAGGGATCCTGGTATCTTGAAACCGTGTGTCCTTCGGATCAAAACATCTCTTTGGTGCGAGATGGCCCAAAGGCACCTGTGAAACCACTCATTTCTCTGGAAGCACCAGCACAGCCCAGTGACTCCATCCCCAGCAAACCATCCTCTCCCTTCTAGAGCCACTCACCCTGACCTCCCACCTGCCTTAGAGAAAAACCTGAGTGGGTACAGGTCATCATTGTTAAGGTTATGTCCTCTTGCCAAACAGGGATACTCAGTACCTGTCCCTCCTTAGTTTTTCTACAATGAATAGGTGTCTTTGGGATAAAAACATGACTTTTGGGGACACTGAGTTTGGAAAAAAATCAACAAATTCAGGTCAAGCCTAAGAAAATACTTGTGCTCAAAAAAAATAAGAATTTTTTGAAAATTCAAACAGCCCATTTTCACCTTTTTGAAGTGATAATTCTCCTGCTTTTTATTTTCTAAACCACCAATATTTTTAAAAAGACATTCAAAAGGGTTAAAATATTCTGACCACCCAAAAGATTTTCTCCCTCCTATTTTTATTGCACTGAATAGAAAGAAAAAGTTTTTTGTTCCAATAAACTTGAAACAATTCCTTCTCCTCCCCCCTCCCTCTGTTTTTTTGGTTTGGCCACTGAGTGGAAAAATCAATTATTCGCACTCCTCCAGGCTGATAAAAAGCTTCAGGATTCCACAAAGAGGCTCAAGGGAGCGCTTGCCTTGGGCAGCAAATAAAAGAGGCTCCAAATCTCCTGGCTCATTGGCCTCTTCTTGTGTTACCCAAGATTTTGTGCCGAGCTCAGCACTTCTGCAGCACAGCAGAAAGCAAAGGCGCCTTGGAGCAAAGATGGCTCCAGTCATAGAATCATGGAATGATTAAGGTTGGAAAAGACCTTTAGGCTCATAAAGCCCAACCGTCAGCCTAATCCCACCATGCCAATTAAACCATGTCCTAAAGTGCCACGTCCACAAGCTTTTCGAATCCCTCCAGAGATGAAGACTCCACCACTGCCCTGGGCAGCCTCTGCCAGTGCTTCACCACTCTGTCAGTGAAGGAATTTTTCCCAATATCCAATCTAAACCTCCCCTGCTGCAAGTTGAGACCATTTCTCCTCATCCCATCGTTTGCTACTTGAGAGAAGAGACCAGCACCCACCTCACTACAACCTCCTTTCAGGGAGCTGTGGAAAGCGATGAGGTCTCCCTTCAGCCTCTTCTTCTCCAGAATAAACCCAGGGCCCTCAGCTGCTCCTCAGCCGCTCCTCCATCCTCCTTGGTGGGACCTTGCCAGCTACAAACTGGAGCAGGGGCTGGGAGCGGGCACCTCATGGGACAGCACCAATGCTCTCAGGTACCGGTATCCAGCACCCAGCCACACTGCGCTCTCTCCATGTGTCTAAGGTCAATGTAGGAAATGGAGGATGGGGAGAATCATCCCTGGAGATAAAGAATACTGTGTTTCTCAGGACTGTGACTCTCCTTTCACACAGCACCAAGCATCTTTTGGGTCCAAGCACCTTTCCTTTGAGGAGGGTCTTTATGTGTAACCGCAGTTTTATAAGCTTTTTTTATAAGATTTTATAAGCTAAGGTTTTTTTTAAGCAGACTATAAATATTGCTTTCTGGAGTTGTATATACCACCTCAAGCTGGGCACTGCACTATAGAAGTTGGGTAGGGAAGCAGCCGAGGAAGAAGAAGTGCCCCAAAGGAGAGCGAGAGAACCTGCGACACAGGAACACAACACACAGCGCCAATGCTGGGACAATTACTGCTCCTTCTAAGAGATTTCAAGGAAATGAAGACAGGAATGCAAAAGGCTGAAAATGTTTGTGTTTCACCAAAACAAACACATTCCAGGTGAAAGCTGCACAGTGTCTCCATTTGGACACCCGGGATGGAGCAGGAGCCTTTCTGCACCAGGAACATCACTGGTTGGAGCAGCAGAGCTGCTGGCTAACGAATCCCATCCCCTGCCTGGTGTTCAGGGGGACACAAAGCATTGCTATTTCATGTGAACGTATGGAGTGCACCAGCCCAGGAGCTCCATGTGGGCCAGACTGGAGGGGCATCCCACAAGGAGTTCCGCAGCTCCCTGTGGTCATGGGCTGGGTGGGCCCAGGAGCTGCTTGGCTGTGTCCTCCCATCTCCAGACCAGGGCTTCCCAGGACATCCCAGCAGTTTGGGATGAACTCTCTATGGGTGAGCGGAGGGAGGCCCCCTGGAGTAGGGGCTCCCCATCAGCTCCCCTTCTCCTGGTGGTCCTTGTCTGTGTCCCGGACAGCTGCCCCAGGGATAAGCCTTGGCCTGGGTACCCCATCCCGGAGGGGAGTGGGAATGGGGGCCTGGCCTGCGACACCGAGAGGGCTGCGGCACCTGGAGACGGAGCTGAGCCTGGGGTGACCCCGGGGAGCTCCAATCCGTGAGCCTGGGAGGCTGGGATAAGCCTTGGGCGTGGTCCCGGTGCCGGTGTCAGTGCCGATTCTAGTGCCGATCCCGGTACCGATCCCGGTGCTGGTGTTGTGTCAGTGCTGCTCCCGGTGCTGGTGCCGGTGTTTGTGTCAGTGCCAGTCCCGGTCCTGATGCCGATGCCGGTGCCGATGCCGGTGCCGATGCCAGTGCCGGTGTCGATGCCGGTGTCAGTGCCAATCCCGATCCCGGTGCCCGCTCCGCCCGCACCCCGCCCCGGCTCTGCCCGCTCCTGCCCACCGGCTCCCGGCGCCCCCCGCCCCCGCGCAGCTCCCCGAGCCCAGCCCCCAGCCCAAGTCCAGCCCTGAGCCCAATCAAACCCAGCCCTGAGCCCAATCAAACCCAGCCCCGAGCCCAAACCCAAACCCAGCCCGGAGCCCAAACCCAGCCCCGCGTCCCTCCCCGGCCCCGCCCCCCGCCCCGCCCCCCCACCGCCCATAAAGCTCTCCCCCTGCCGCCCCCGCCCGGCGCGGCCATGGCCAAGGAGCCGCTGCGGCCGCGGCTGTGCCGCATGGTGAAGGGGGAGAGCGGCTACGGGTTCCACCTGCACGGCGAGAAGGGCAAGAGCGGGCAGTTCATCCGCAGGGTGGAGCCCGGCTCCCCCGCCGAGGCCGCAGGGCTGCGCGCCGGGGACCGCCTCGTCGAGGTCAACGGGCGCAACGTGGAGCACGAGACGCACCACCAGGTACGGGGACCCCCACCCCGGGCACAGGGTTCCGATAGCCCCAAGCACCCCCGCGGGCTGCCCCTTTGCTGCCAGCCCCCCTGCGAGCTCCCCCTCTGTCCCTAGCTCGGAGCCTCCCCCTGCCCCTCTGGGCTCGCCCCCCCCGGGGCTCCATTAGCTCACGGCTCCAAGCCAGCTCCATCTCTCCCTCCTCCATGGAGTCTCCCTCCCGGGCTCCCCTCTGCCCCAAGCTCCGAGCCAACTCTCCCTGAGTTCCCCCCGGAGCCTTCCCCCACCTCGGGGTCCCCTCTGCCTCCGGTTCGGACCCTCCTCTCCTTCCTCCCCGGAGCCAGCCCCCCCGAGCTCCACGTCTCCATCCCCCTCTCCGTGCTCCTCTCCCACGTCTCGGAGCTCCCCCTTGCCCCTGGTTCTGAACTAGCCCATCCTTCCCCCCCGGGCTGCCCCCTCTCCGACCCCCAGGGCTCCCCTGTGTCTCGGACTGGGAGCCTCCCCCACCCCGGCTCCCCTTATCCATCCCCCAGGAGCCGAGCCTCCCCTCCGCCTCCGGTGCCGATCCAGCCCCTCTGAGCTCCACTCTGCCCCTTCCCTCCTCCTGGAGCCTTCTCCCCTGGGCTTCCCTCTGCTTCCCCCCCGGGGCTCCCGCTGTGTCCCCGGCTCAAAGCCTTCCTCCTCCTCCTTTTTGCCCCCTGGGCGCCCCTGCCTCAGAACCTTTGCCCCCTGGGCTCCCCTCTATTCCTGGCTCCAGCCCCCCTGGGGCAGCTTTGAGGGGTGCTTTTCACCCCAAATATCTGTGCCAGAGCACCCCCAGCCTAGCTGGTACTGGTGGTCCCTGCGGTAGGATGGGTCCCCCCCCAAATCCTTTGCCTGGGCTGTGGGAGGGCTTTGCACACCCAGAACACTGCGTTCCCCCGAGAAGGGTTGCCGGGGAGGGGTCTGTCCCGCTGCTGGATTGGGGATGTTGTAACTGGGTGGTGGTGGGAAAGCCGAAGGTGTTCGGTTGCGGGCAGGGCACTGCTGCCTTATGCAATGGGGTGGAAAGGAATGGGGAGACCTGGGCTGTTATTTCCGCCTCTGCTCTGGGTTTTTGTGGCCACTTTGGGTGCTGCTCCTGCTTATGCAGCCCAGGGTGTACAAGTATCCCTTAAAATCTGCCTCTGCAGATGTTCAGCAGCTTGGTTGGCTTTAGCAAGATGGGGCTGGTAGGGAAATAAAGGCTGTTATGAGACCCTGGCTGTGGTGAGGGGTCCCTGCGAGCTGTTTCTCAGCTCTGTAACAGAAGCTGTGTGCTCCATGCCCTGTCATTTTCTGCTTATAAACTCAAAACTTGGGTTTGTTAAACAGTTTAGGCTAAACAACCAAGCAATGAGATTGGAGCTGCTCCTGTCTTGCTGGGGGGACAGCACTGAATGTGCCCCTTTGGCTTGTGGGGCTCTGCGGGGGTTGGTGCTTCAGTAATTGAAAACATCTGGCCAGCCTCTGCTGCCAGAGCTTTATTGGAGAGGAGCAGGGATGTGCCTCATGGACCCGGCAGAGTTTGGGGGGTTGCAGGTTCCCAGGTTACACTCACAGGTGTGGATGTCCTTGTGCTCAAGGTGAGGCAGAAACTTCTACCTGGCTCCTGGTGGGCTCCTCTTCCTGGGCTTGGTGGGTTTTCATGGCAAACTGAGCCTGTTTTGATCTGAGCCAGCTGTGTAGCTTTATGTTTGTCTTGAATGTGATTTCAAAACCCTTGACGCAGGATCCACATCTTTGATCTGGCTGGGTAGGAAGGAGGGCTGCATTCCCATGAGGAGCTGTGTTGTACTGGAAGCCGTCAGAACTCCCTGCTGGAGCTGGGGTGCTGAGGATGGGCGATAGCAGAGCTGAGACAGCCAGCTGTGCCTTTGAAATGTGCAAAGGTTTTCCAGCAGGTCAAGTGAAATGGAGGAAGTGTTCCTGCCTTCTGCTTTCTGCTGATGGAGGCGAGATGCAGTCCTGGCACTCGCTCCCTGCTGCAGAGCAGTGACTGGGATGGAGTGACCCGTCTGGGGTGTAGTGGACCTCACAGCTGTGCTGTGGTGGCATCACTGTGTGAGCAGGAGCATCCCTGCCCCAGGACACAGTCTGGATCTCATCCTCCCTCTTGCCTCAAAACTGCAAGAATGCCTTAAACTTTTAAAGAGGACACCCAGCACTGCTGTATGAGGGGAAGGGCAATGCTGTGGTGGGTCAGGTGCTGGCTGCTACTGATGGGTTGGAGCAGCCGCTTTGCAGTGCGCTCTCCTCCTTGTGTTGCTGATATCCCCAACCTTGATTAAGTAATTCTTCTCCATGTGCACTTGAAGCTGTGGTGGGACAGAGCTTGCAGCAAACAAGGCCCTGCTGTTTTGGTGTAACTGTGTTTCAAGCTGGAGCTGGCAGCATTTGAGTCTTTGTTCCTTTTTTTTTTTTTCCCCCTGGCCTTACCCAAGGCAAAATGCATTCTCGGGCCATTTCATGTTTTGGATGCAGAATTGCCTCCTGGCTGCTGGGTCCCTGGCCAGGTGGGTAGCAGGCATAGCAGCGAGATCCTGCCTGAAGAAGGGAAAAGCCACCATATCTTTGCAGGGTGTGTGGGCAGAGGCATCTCTTCTGGAGCAGGAGGGATGATCTGAGCTGTTCCCAGTGGCACCATGAGTCTCCTTCCTGGGCAGCTGTTTTGCCATGGTGCAAGGGTCTCCACTAGCTCTGCTGGGCTGGTATTGGTGCAGCCAGGGGTGAGGCTATTTGGGTGGAGCTGCGGAAATCCTGCGGCTGGGACCAGTGCTGTGAAGGTCCTGAGGCGCCAGATGCACAGGAGAGGCTGTGTTGTCTTCAGAAAAGCTGCTGACTCCAGGCTTGGGACCATGGCTCGGAAACGGGTAGGGTGCCAGACTCTGCCAGGCAGAACTGTGCCATGTGCCTGACTGCTGCTTTGCCTTTTGCCTGACTTGCATGGTCCTTGTGCCTGAGCTGTTGGTCACAGAACTCCTCTGCTCATCCCTGCTTGATGGGGAGAGATGACTTTCTCTTCTGTCTCTCCCTGCCTGGATCAGCCCCTAAATCTTGTGGGGCTGAAGAGTCACTGGTTCCACTGCTGCTCCAGCTGTGGTTGTCGAGCTTAGCAGTGGGCTGAGCCCAGCACCTTTCCCTGCCAGTGCTTCTGTGGTCCCTCTGTGCTTCGTTGAGGTCTGCAGGATTTTGCTCCCTGGCAGAGGTTAATTGGGTGCTCTGGGAATTAGGGCAGCACAAGCTGCAGGATCTGAGGGATGTGATGTGGGACCCAGCATTTTCTGCACGCTGCCCATCTGCATCTCCTACACCTGCTGGCCAGCAGGGCAGCTCACCCATCCTGCCTTGCCAGCACTGTGTGGTGCTGTGGTGAGTTGAGGTGCTTCTGTGGACCCTCTGCTTTTCGTTGGGGTCTGCAGGACCCTGCTCTCTGCCTGAGCTTAACTGTGCTCCCCTAATGCCTGGAACACCCAAACTGCAGGATCTGGGGGATGATGTGATGCAGGACCCAGCATCCTTCTCCCATATGCTGCCCATCTGCATCTCCTGCACATGCTGGCTGGGGAGGGGGGGGGTGCAGGGGTGGGTGGGTGCAGGGAGGGGGCAGCCTACCCATCCTGCCCTGCCAGCACTGTGCAGTGCTGCAGCAGGTTAGGGTGCTTCTGTGGTCCCTTTGTGCTTTGTTGGGGCCTGCAGGCCCTTGCTCCCTGCCAGTGATTAATTGTGCTCCTCTAATGCCTGGAGCACCCAAACTACAGAGTCTGGGGTATGTGATATGGGACCTTCTCCTGCACGATGCGCATCTGCATCTCCTGCATGGCATGGTGGCTGCCTGCTGCTAGGTCCCCTCTGGAAGAAGTGTCTTCATGCAGATACTGCTGTGCTGGTCTCAGCAGCACTGCCTGATGTCGTGTGTAAACAGATCTGAAAGAGAGCAGATGGATTTGCTGGGGCTTGATGGAACACCACCCTTCAGGCTGGTTACGCATGGGAGCCCTGGGCATGCTGCTGCCCAATGTGGCACTTGCAGACTGAGGCTGCAGCAGCTGAGCTGGATCAGAACAAGCAGCCTTGACTGCAGCCTATAAATTCTCTCTTGGTTGTGTTTTCATTTGCAGATATGGGCCCCATTGACCTTGAATAGTACTTGCAGGGGAGTAAATAAATGCTGGCTAATTGTGCGTTAGGCTTGTTTGTCACTTATAACCTTGGTGGGTTCGGTCTCTGGCTGCTGTGACCTAGATCAGAGCAGGAGCCCCATGTGGAAGCCCAGGGCTGCATCAGGGGTTTCCCAGCATGGGGGGTTACAAGTCTGTAGGGCAGCAAGTGATGGCCGATCTCTGTCCCATGGATGGGGATGGGTACTGAGCAGCATTCCCAGTGATACCACTCCTGTGCAGGGAGGAGGTGGCACAGCAGAGCCAGTCTGGAGGCAGTTCCCCTTTGCCCTGCTCCTGTGCACACCCTAGATCTGCCCTGTTTCTATTGCAGCCCATCCTGGTGTGGTTTACCCCCTTGCCAGGCTGGGATCGGATCCTCCTGGTTCTCCCTGCAGGCTACTTTCAGAGTGTCTGTCAGTCACTGACCCCAGCGAAGGAGCCGGGCAGCAACAGGACAATGGTCCCCATTCAGTGCTGCCTGGAGCTGGATCCTAGCAGGGATGGGCCCATCTCCTGCTTCCAACACTGGGTTCCCTTTCCTCTGCTGGCCCCTAGCACAGACTGGGGATAAATGTGCAGATGAGGTTTTCTTCCATAAATTCACCTGGACCAGGGGTGGCTGCTGCAGCATGGTGGGGAGTGCCCAGCAAAGGCAGCCCAGCCACTGGATGCATGCAGGGGTGCTGTGTCTCCCTGTGCATCCCAGCTCCCCAGCCTGCCCTGGTTATGGGGGGAGGAAGAAGACCCCCCCAGAAAAAGGAGGCTGTGCAGGGCTGTCTGCTTGGTGGGACAGGTGGTGTTTTCCTCTAAGGGGCAGAACCTGGCAGCAGGGAGTGCTTGGGAGTGATGGAGCAGCCTCTGAAAGCTCCTGTGTGATCAGAGCAGGTGATCTTGGTAGTCTAAGCCAGCTGCCCTGGGCAGAGCTGTTGTGGATTTTGGAACATGAAGTGGAAAGAGCCATCATCATCCAGGACTGCAGGCAATAGGCACTCCATCCTGGGGGTCTCCCAAAGCTGCACTCTGCCTGTCTTCCCTGTCATCAGTGGCTGGAAGTGACAGTAAACTTGCATCCTGCAGTGAGACTAAAGCTGCAGGAGAGTGTAGGGGAATTAATGGTCCTCAGATCCAGCTCCTGCCTCAGCAGGGAGGTCCTAGGGCTTATACTCAGTTATTTTTCTTTTTCCAGGTTGTGCAGCGCATCAAAGCCATCGAGTCAGAGACGTGCTTGCTTGTGGTGGACAAGGAGACAGATGAGTACCTGTGCAGCTTGCGCCTGACGTGCACGGAGGAGATGGTGCACAGTGGGATCCTGCTGAACTCCATCTCACCCACCAAGTCGGTGGGCAGTGACAATGGGGAGGTCTGGAAACCACAGCTGGATCTGAGCGGGGACAGCCTCCAGCGGCACTCGCACAGCTTCTCCTCGCAAGGCAGCAGGAAGGTGAGCCAGGAGCTGGGCAGTGCATGGGGCTGCTGGGAACAGAGCTGGGGAGTGGGTGCAGCCACTCTGGGAGCAGCTCCCTCTGCAAGCACAACTTGCTTCCCATTGGAGAAAACCCTTCTGGATGTGGCTTTCAGCTTGGGGACCCCACTGTGTCCCAAAACAGTGGGCAAGCTGCCCCTTGGCCACATTTGCTCTTGCCTGAAGCAGCATCGGCTGCTGGGGGCTGTGCTGCCATCCTGCACCCCTCAAGGGGCTTGAGCGCTGGGAGCTGCAGAAGGACTGGGACAGAAGGGACTGGGGGGGTTGTCAGCCCTGAGGGACGGATGACCCAGCCTGGATCTCACCCCATTGTGGGACCAGACTGCACAGAGGAGGGATGTGATGTAGCTGGAGCACATGAATGAGCTTCTCATTATTTGCAGGAGGGAGGGAACATCTGGGGCAAATGTGTTCTCAGCTTTTTGCTTAAATAGGAAGGAAACTAGCTCCTTTTTTTTTCTAGTGGCCTAGGTCTGGGCTGTGATTCTGCAGTAAGTGCCTTTTATTGGTAAGCGCCTTTCCAAAAAGGAAAGAATTTTGAGTGGAAAACGTCCAGTTTCCATGGCTGCTGAGGCCTTGCTGGCGGAGACAGCGCAGCCTTGCACTTGGCAGATAGCAGGGATCAGGGTGACGCTGCCCTTGTTTGGGGTGGGAATGTGGCAGGAGTGGTGGGGGCATTGCATGGCTGAGCTGCTGACTGTCACCTCTCTAACTGTGTGTGTGTGTCCCTTCTTTCCTTCTGCATATCTTCCTGCTTCAGCCCTCCTGTGCTTGGCTGGTCTGTGCTGCCAGGCGGGCAGCACTTGGAGCTCAAGAGCCTCCCTCCTCCAGTGTGGAGCTGCTGTGGGTGCATTCCTCATCCTACTCCTGTTCTCCAGGGAGCTTGCAGGGGCTGCAGTGCCTGCTTGGCCTCTGACCTCTTGGACATCCCTTTACTTCATGGATAGTGACTGGTTCTGGCCCCAAAATGGGGCTGCTGGGAAGACATAGGTAGGAAGGCTGGGAGTCCTCAGGAGCCCCCATGGTGTAACAGCTGGAGAACCCCCCCATGCAGATAAGAGGCAATGCCTGAGTAAGGCAGGAGGCATCTCCAGCGATAAGGAAGGGGTCTTGCCCTCTGCTTCCTCCAGAGCTGGTTGGCATCCTGCAGAGGTTTTGTTGTGGGAGGACCCCACCTTTTCTGGGGCTGGCAGGGCAGGGTTGGAGGCCATTTTTAACTGATTGTATGACGTGAAGCTGTTTGAAGGTCTATGCATTGGAGATGGGTGTGATTCCCCTGGGGGTCGGTGCTGTGGGGGGCTGATCACCCCCAAGATGGTGTGAGAGGAGCTATTCCCAGGGTGGGGGCGTGGCTGGGCATGGCCAGGAGTGGCTTTCCAAGCTAGGGATTTCCTATCCTGTCTCTGTTTAATTTGCTGGGTGCAATCCAACAACGTGTGCTGACGGGAAGTCAGGCGAGGGGAACAGGATGGTCCTTTCCGGCCTTTGGGTTTTGACTCCTTCAAGGAGAGGGTGTGACAGGGAGAGCTGGGCAGGGCTGGGGTGCGAAGGGGGAGAGGTGCCTGTGCTTCCCATTGGAGGGGCTGGGGGCTTCCCCTGGGGCAGTGTGGCCAGGGCATTTGGGGCTCGCTGCTCCAGAGCTGGGGCTGGACAAAGGGAATGGACTCTGGGGGTGATGCCCATTGTGAGGGGCTGGGGACAGTGGCTGCTGATCGGGCAGTGCTGAGTGTGTTGGGTGTTTGCAGAGGCTGGTTTGCTCCTGCCTCTGTGGGCAGCAGGTCTTGGAAGAACTGGGCACTGCAGGTTTCCTGGCCAAGGTCAATTCTCCATGCTGGGGCTATGAGTGGCCCTACTGCAGGGTCAGAGTGGCTGGAGTTGCAGTAACAAGTGATAGGATGAGAGGAAATGGCCTCAAGTTGTGCCAGGGGAGATTTAGATTGAATATTAGGAAAAATGTCTTAACCGAAGGAGTTGTGAAGTGCTGGCAGAGACTGCCCAGGGCAGTGGTGGAGTCCCCACCCCTGGAGGGGTTCAAAAATCCTGTAGAGGCAGCACTTTGGGTCGTGGTTTAGCAGGCATGGTGGGGGTTGGACTGATGGTTGGATTGGATGAGCTTAGAGGTCTTTTCCAACCTTAGTGATTCCATGACTTGCATCCTGCTCCTGTGGCTTGCAGTCCTGCTTGTGTTGAGGCAGTAATACCTGCTCCAGGCTCTTGGTCTGGGTGATTTGGCTTTCCTCCTAGGTCCAAAATGGCTGGAAGCCAGGGAAGCAAGGGTGCACCTCAGTTCCTGCAGTGTTCAGCCCTCCCACACTGTGTCCCTCCATGGGGCAACTCCAGCCTGACCCTAATCCTGCAGATCTCGGGCAGTAGGACTGAGTGGGGTACACAGTGCCTGAGAGTAGGGGGCTTTTTTTGGGACAGTTCTGTCCCTGTAGTGGGGCTGTGGCAGCTGGGGTCCAGTCAGATTTGTCTCCAGCCAGATTTGGGGTTTTCGTGTAGCTTTCTTGGAGGTGTTTAGTGAAGGAGGAGAAAATGCAGCTTCCCCCTGCAGACCCCTGGCCCCAGCCTGCCCCTGTGGGAACCAGTGCTGATGCTCCAGGCTGCTCCCAGGGAGCAGGATTTTTCTGAGCAGCATTTATGTAAAGCGGTGCAGTTTTCCTTGATTTGTTGCTTTGGGTTGCACTGAGCAATCCAGCCTCAAAAGAGGAGGGAAATCTGGCCCCCAGGGTGGCTATAGCAGCATAGAGGTGATGTAGCAGGCAGGGTGGGCACAGCCCTGCCAGCCTCTCCCATGCTGCCCCAGTCTGATTTTGCAAGAGTAGTGACCCCTGTGGGGAGCTACTGTGGATGGCAAGGCACAACCTGACAGAGACCTGGTGTCCAGGACCTTGTGCTCCAGGAACCACAGTAATGCCATGAATAATTCAGCATGTATTTAAAATCAGGCTGCTTGCCCCGGGAGCAGGTCGACAGGGCTGGCTGCCAGGGCACCTGCAGCACTGCTGCCATCTCTGGTGCCCAGGGTACTTGTGTCCTGTGTGGTGGTGGTGGCATGGAGCAAGGTCTACCTTGCCCCATCCCAGAGTGCTGCATACTGAGTTGTGCCTGTGCTGCCAGCTCACTGCCTGCCACATGCTGTGTCCCCTGGGATGTGCTCCCATGTCCCAAACACAGTCATGGCCACCCCCCATTTTCTGCTTTTCCACAGGGCTTTTCCATGCTGGGCACCCAGCATTGAGTCCCAGGGGTTTGAGAGGAAATAGGCAAGGCTTTGATGGAGGGTGGAGGGGTCTCATTGTCACAGGGGCCATTCTGGCTGTGTTGGATGCTTGATGCTGAGCTGCTTTTATTGCAAAGGTGCCTTTGGGACAGTGCTGCGAGTTGTTAATTAAATTGCAGGGCTAATGGCATGTAGAAGGCAGGTGAGCTGCGGGGCTGGGCTGGTGCTGAGCGGTGCTGCTGAGCACTTGCCTGGTGCCACAAGCTATCCCGGAGGTGTTTGTGGTGTGCAGGCAGTGTGACTTGGGGTTGGCAGCAGCTGCACCTCGGCTGCCCCAGCTCCTGTCACTCAGCAGCAGGAACAGAATTGTAGAATGGTTTGGGTTAGAAGGGACCTAAAAGCCCATCCAGTTTAAACCCCCTGCCATGGGCAGGGACTTCTCCCACTGGATCGGGGGTTCAAAGTCCCATCCAACCTGGCCTTGAACACCTCCAGGGATGGGGCAGCCACCACTGCTCTGGGCAACCTGGGCCAGGGCCTCCCCACCCTCATTGTGAAGAATTTCTTCCTAATGGCTAATCTAAATCTTCCTCCTTCCAATTTAAAGCTGTTCCCCCTTGTCCTGTCATTCTGTGCTCTTGTAAAAGCTCCCTCCCCAGCTTCCTTATTGACATGCTGGTACTGGGACCCCTGCATGGCTGCACAAATTTCCATGTTAGCAATGTCCTTGGGATTTGCGCCTCACTGCTTTCTCCAGGAGTGTTTGTAGGAGAAACAAGAGTGGCAGTAAAGCTACTGAGATACACTCAGGGTGATGCAATTCCCCTCCATCGCCACTCTGGTCACACCAATGCATGACTGTGGTGGGTGGGTGTGCAAGGGACCTTTACAACTGGTGTTTATCCTTCAGAAAACAAACCTATGTCTTGTCATTGCAGGATTCAAGCAGCCTGTTGGGTCTGGGGATTCTAATGAAGGGGAATCAGCAGATAGTTGTTAATTAGCCCCTGCTCAGGGAGGCATGGTGTCACCTTAGCATTTCTGCTGGCAAGAACAGCAAGCAGCAGAAGGGGAGTGTTGTTCCGGTGCCTCGGGGGAGTGCGGCTGGCTCTGTTACAACAGTGAGCTGGTGTTGAGGCTCCTGCATGCCATCAGCCCATGTGTGAGGAGCTGATGTGCATGGGGACAGCTGTGCTGCCTTCTAGAGGAGGGTAGATGAGTGCCTGTGTGCCTGTGGGACGTGCAGGTGAGGGGCCAGTGCTCTCATCAAGGCAGTAAATATTTACACTTCTGTATGAGTGAGAAATAAAAACTTTTTCTATTGTAAATAAAACTGTTTGCAGCATCTTGAGCCGCCAGCGTTCTGCTGGAGCGCTGGAAGGGGAGCAAGTCGGGACAGATGTTTTGGGAGAACTTTGCCAGCTCACTTGAGGCCTGAAGTTTAGGGTTTGTAGGATAACCACAAAGTTGTAATAAACCCAAACATGAGCAGAAATGTCTGCAATAATTATGTGATTAAAAAAGCTCACCAAAAATAAGTGCATGGTTTAAAGCATTTCCCTGCAGCGTTGTGCACATCTTGAGCCCCTGGTGCAAGCTCTGACCTGTGGGGAAGGGGTGGTTGGGGTGGGGGGATGACACACCAGAGCTTGTCCTCAATACCTGGGTGAGATTCCTACTGTGCAGGCCTCAGATTAGGGAAACCCTCCAGCACAGAGCCTGAGGAGCAGTGACTGTGTCCCTGCAGTGTGCCCTGCCTTTCCCACAGCAGCTATTTTTGTGGAGGCTGACAGCTTGATGCTGCGGGGGCTGAAAGGGCAAGGCTGAAAGGATGCCATGTGCACACCTTGTTGGGCACCACCATGTACACTTTGCATTTCTCTGCTTAAAAAACACTTTGCAAAGCCCTTTCTGCACTCACAAGTTGGATCTGCACCTGCAGTTCTAGGAGCTCACACTGCTGCTCTGCATTCCTGGCTCAGGGCATGGGATGGAGCACAGCTTCCCACAGCCCTGCTGGAGAGGGGAAGATGCCTGCAGTGAGCTGGGAAGCAGGAGAGCAGGGCCAGAGATTCCCTGCTGCCCTGCAAGGGGTGGCATTGGAGTGGGCATCGGGATGGGAAGTGGTCTGGTTACTGCAGGAACTCAGCCAAAGAGTGGTAGCAGAGTAAGGCTTGCATTTGGGATTAGTTCTTCAGTCCTGTCCCAGAGGCAGCAGTGGGGCTGGCATGTGGGGAAGCCAGCAGCCCTGTGCCAGCACTGACCCCACTGCATTATTGATAGCGCAGGGCTCGCTGGCATCGTGTGTCACAGGGCTGGGCAGAATCGGTGCTGGGGCTGCAGGTGGTTCAGGTGGTCTCTGGAGCAGCTCCAGCTGGCAGCATCTTGGGGATGGAGATTAGGGTACCTGGCAACTGGAGGTGCTATCTCCAGTGATAGGAGCAGGATGCTTTCCCCTAGCTTAGTGGGATGCTGGCCTGCACCAATTCAGGCCACAAGAGACTGTGCTGCACTGTGCACTTTGCTTAGAGGAGCACAGTTTTTTCCTTCCCTGTGTGGGCAGCAACAGGATAAATGGGGGGGGGGAAAAAACCCTGATTTCTTCAGACCACTGGTTCCATTGACAGCCCAGCAACTTGGTTCTTGATCAGAAGGAGCAGGATGAGACCTATTTTTGTAGAGCCCCCTTGATGCTGGGGTGTTTCAGGAGCTGGTTGCACTTCTGCCCTTCAGGATGCCCAGGTGTCAGGGCACTTCTGCCTTTCAGGATGCCCAGTGGGGTCTGTTCTGCTTGAGGGGTGGCAGGGGGGGCGGATCTGTAGCCTCTGATCCCTGCACTGGCATCAGGGCAGCCCCAGCCTCATTGCCTCTGCAGTCCTGATTGCTTGCCCCTTGTGCATCAGCAATCTGTTAACTTCTGATTGCTGTCTGTTGGGTTTTGGTGTCAGTTTGGGGCTGGTGTCTTTGTGCCACCATCTGCAGTGGGCTTTGCTGGAGCCTGGGCTCAGGTTGTGATGATGCCAGGGAGCAGTGTGTGATGGGCATTGCCACAGCCCTCAGGAGGTACTGGCAGGAATCTGAGCCTCGTCCTGCTGGGTGCAATCCAGCTATGAGATGGGATGCTTAACCACAATGTTGTAAGGTGGAGAAAACAGTGTTACTTGCCATGCTGGAGCACAGCATGGGCAGCACTGGCTCCTGACCACTCGTGTCCTGCACACTTGCATCCTCCCAGTGCTGTGGGAAGGGGGTTTGGCTGCAAAACGCTTCCTTTCCTGTGGACTGTGGCTGTGTCCCATCACCCAGAGTGCTTGGGAGCTGCGAGTGAGCTTTGGGATCAGAGGGAGGGGGCTGAGCGGGCATGCCCTACCTGCAGCTCACCTGCCTGGGCTTGCTGCAGGCGGTGGAGGACCTTGGCTGGGGGACTGTTTTTGTGCCAGGGCAGCGCAGGAAGCCCCTCCCGGGGAGGAGAGCATCCACCCCACGGCAGAAACTTCCTCTGCCGTGATATTTTTAGTGAAACACAAAGCGAGTGGAAGGGAACTGGAGGCAGATTAGCATCGGGAGGAGCTGTGCCCTGCCAAGAGACTTTGTTCCTGGGGCCATGCACTCCCAAGGGACAGTGGGGTCACCCCTGGGAGTGGGGTAGGACTGTTAGGGAGTGTTTGCATCCCAGCCCATTGCCTGGCTGCAGCGCAGTGATGCTGCTGACACCAGGAGATGCTGTGTGTGGTCCAGCCAGTGATGTTCTTTTCTGCATCCTTGAGTACTGAAAAGCTGTCCCTCAAAATGATTTCATAGTCACAGAATGGTTTGCCTTGGAAGCAACCTCAAAGCCCACCCTATTCCAGCCCCTCCTTTCACTGGACCAGGGAGCTCAAAACCCTGTCCAGCCTGGCCTTGGAACACGTCCAGGGATGGGGCAGCCACCACTTCTCTGGGCAACCTGTGCCAGGGCCTCCCCACCCTCACAGCAAAACATTTCTTCCTAAGATCTCATCTCAATCTCTCCTCTTTCAGCTGAAACCTGTTCCACGCTATCATATCCCTGCACTCCCTGATCAAGAGCCCCTCCCCAGCTTTCCTGTAGCTCCTTTCAGTACTGGGGGGCTGCTGTAAGGTCTCCCTGGAACATTCTCTTCTCCAGGCTGAACAGCCCCAACTCTCTCAACCTCGTATGGGAGGTGCTCCAGCCCTCAGATCATCTCAGTGGCTTTCTCTGGATTCTCTTTAAAAACTGATAATAAAGGGAGATGTTCAAAATGCAGCTTGCTCCAGAGCAGCAGTTCCTGCCCCCCTCTGCTCGCAGGGATGCGCTTGAGCAGCTTGCTTTAATAACAGCCCTGCTTACAAGCGGGCTCCTCGCCAGCTGTTAATGGTTCTGTTCAATAGTAAAAATATTAAATGGTTTCAAGTAAATTAAAAGTCTTCTGGCAGATCAGGGCCCTCTGCGTGTGCCCTGGCAGCCACTCAGAGCCTTGGCCGTGACTTTGCTCCGTCCCTTGGAGTTTCTCCAAGCTGGTTGGGCTCTTGGTCCTGTTGTGATGGAGGAAACTTATAAACAGTTTTGTTGGGGGTGTTTTTTGACATTCTCTGTTTACTTCTAAGACCTTAATGAGTTTTGGAGGAGGGGGCATGTTATATGTTTCTAGCTTTTTATCCAGGACTGTCCCTGTGCCATTGTGCAGCCTGACTGGATAAAACCCCTTGACCCTGGACATGATGATGCTTTGGGTCTGGGTGAATCCCACCTCCTCCTGCCCAGCCCCACCAGGCACTGGGCTGCTCCCATGCTGTAAAGAAGCTGCTGGCATTCCAGCATTGCTTGTAGGGAGTGGAAGCATAGGAGCAAAGGTGCTGCGTGCGCTGACTCACAGTGTGCGTTCCTGGGCTGGAGGGGGCCAAGGCTTCCAGCTGCTGTCCATACACACCCAGCTTCCAAACGAGGTTTTAAAGAGCTGCATTTAACCTGTAAGGCAACATCCCTTTACTGCATGCAGCCCTAACAGCCCTTGTGATGCTATGGCTGTAGCATCACCTCTGCCCTTCAACTCTGCCTGTCAGTTGAGGAAACAGAGACTGTGAGGTCAGGTGATTTACCCAGTGCTATAGAAGAGGTTGGTGTATAAGTTAAGGTCTGAATTGAGCTGATTTTGGCTCCCAGTCCTTGGCTCTATCTCTGGCTGCCAAGATTTTACAGGCAGTTGTCTTGGGAGGCTCCTAGTTGGGATATGAGAGAAAAAATTAAGCTTGTAATCAGAAAAGGGTTTCTCCGGATCCCCAGGTACCCCAAGTTGTCAACATAATTATTTCTGGCAAGGCCCATATCTTAATTTAATTTCATTACAGCTTTTGCCTGGGCTCCTGAGTGTTCCACTGCTGCGCGTGTTTAAACTGTAACCAGACGTGGAGTTGGATTTGTTGGCTAAATGTCTCTCTTTTCCCACTAAACCCTTGCAAATATTTGTTACTGGGTATAATAAGCTGGTGGTAGATGACCGTTAGCTGTGACTCCATGAAAGGTAAAAGGAAAAGCAGCTTTATGAGCAAGGGGAAAGTAAGAAAGACAATTCCTATGGGTAGCAGTGCCACAGTGGTGTGTGGGGCTGCTTTACTGGCATCTCTGGCTCCAGCTGCTTGGCCAGCAATGGGATCTCAAGCCCTGGCACCGAGCCATCCCATGGCCCACAGCTGGGGATGCTCAGAAAGGAGCAGGGCAGGGAGCAGCAGTGAGATGGTGTTCAGATGTGGCTTCCTGGTTAAGGGGGGCTCCAGGAGCCCTGCTTGCCCTGTACCGCTATGTGGTTAAACCCTCTTAGGGACTTACGGGGACTAATCCTGTTAAAGAAACGAGCAACACAAAATGCAGCGGGAGGGCTAATCCCTCCCTGGGCCAAGCTCCCACCCCAGGGTGTGCTGCCACAGCCCTTCCTGCAGCCCTTGGGACTGGATCTGTGCCACCTGGCTGGACCCGCATCCCCTGGAGTGTGATGTCCACTGTGGCACAGGTCTCCAGTGGCTTTCCCTGAGCCCTGACAGCTCCTGCCTTGCTGTGGCCAGCACAGGGGCTGGCAGTCCTTCTTGAGTGGCCAAAGGCCATTCCAGGTAAATCAGTTAATTCTGCCCCTGGGTTGTTCATGGTTAGCAGGATTTAATTAAGACAAGCCCTAATTAGTACTAAGCAGAGTAAATAGTCTTGCTTTGCCTGGAAAAGCTCCCTGCTTGTCTGGCAGCTGTTAATGAACGCTGGGCTCCCACTGGCATTGGGGTGCTGAGCCCATCTTGGGGATGAGATGTGTGGGAGACCCTGCGTTGTGCTGGAGAGGTGCTCAGGGCAGCCCAGAAGTGGGGATGAAGATTGCCTTGTGTTGCTCCTTGAGGTGGCTGCTGGCTTTTGTCGGGCACCCCGATCCATCTCTTGGTTTTGCAACCGCCGTGCCAGGGCTGTTCCTGGGGCGCACGCTTTCCCTGTGGCTTTCTGGTCCTCTTCAGCCCTTCGTCTGGGCACGGATCACAGCGTGCTCAGTGCTGCACAGCCGGCACCGGAGTGTGCTCAGCACTGCGAACCTGCCTTCGCCTGGGGTTTATCAGCAGGAGCAGCCGGAGCCTGGTGCTGGCTTCGAGGATTATCATGGGATGTCCTGCTCTGGGTTGGAAACACACTCTGTCCCGGACCTCCTGCGCAGGGCTTTGGCAGAGCTGCCTCTGAGCCTCCTTATCTTCCCCAGCACGGAGGTGCTGTTTGGCTGCCGCAGCTGAAGATAAACCCCAGCCCTTTGCCTGAGGAGCAGCGGCCGGGAGGGTGCTTGGCTCCCCACTCTTTGGTGCTGCTCTTGGTTTTTAGGGAGCTGGGTGACAGCTCTGTGAGCAGGTTTTGTGCAGAAGCTTTGAGTTGTGGGGTTTTGGAAGGAGACGGCAGCTCATGCGTCAAGCCGAGGACTGGGAGCGCGACCCCTCACTCTTCTTGCATTTTGGAAAATGGCACCCCTGGATATTTTATTGCAGGATCTTTAAATACAAAAGCCCTTACATATGGGTAACCCCAAGTGCGGGTGCCACAGCGCTGCCTTTACTTTCATTAGA
Source organism: Neomorphus geoffroyi (assembly GCA_033558235.1). Classification (NCBI taxonomy): domain Eukaryota; kingdom Metazoa; phylum Chordata; class Aves; order Cuculiformes; family Neomorphidae; genus Neomorphus; species Neomorphus geoffroyi. The sequence continues at coordinate 2,688,778 of JAUMJM010000038.1, forward strand.
AGGAATGCAGAGGATGTTTGGAGCCCTCCCCCTGCCCCGTTTCCTCCAGCATGCAGTGCTGCCCAGCCAAGACAAATATTGGTAGTAAACTATTGAACTTCCCTGGTCCCAGCACTCCCCAGCGCTCACAGAGTAGCGCCTGTTCCCTCTTCTCCCCTTGCCCTGTGTAGGGGCCAGGCTGGGGAGGTGTGGATGTGTGGGGACAGCCAGAGTGGTGGGACACTGCTGTATGGGAGCTGGAGGGTGTGCAGGGAGCATGTGGCACGTTCTGCGGAGCTGGAGCATCTGTGAGGCTGCACTCAGCTCATTCTGCCCCTTGTCAGCTGCATCCCTCACCCCAGCCTGGGCATGGGGTGGGCTTGGTGGCAGCACAGGGGGAGAAGATCAGGCCTGAAGGCTCACTATGATGGATTGTGTGGTCTCTCTCCCACCCTGCAACTGCTTCGTTTGGCTCTGCAAGTCTAAATATAGAGGTCAATGAATGGTCTCTTCCTCCAGGGCCAGGGAAGACTGTGTGGGATCAAAAGCCCCATCCTTGCTGGTCCATGATGCAGATTGCTGGTTTCCGTGTCCCATGTAAGACACCTCGGAAAGCAGCTGGCTTTTGGCAGGGCTATAGGTTATTTATTGCTGCTGAGGGCTGTGCCCCATCCCCAAAAATCAGGCTTTTACGGCAGCTCTTGGTGGGTTGAGCAGGTTGGTGCTGGCCCCCATGGATGTGGATCACTGCAGCACGGCGGAAGCAGCTGTGGGACATGGGGTGTGATGTGTGGTCCCACAGTGGCCACACTGTGTCACAGTGTCCCCTGGGTCCTGCAAAGCTGTGCAGCCCGCACAGCACCAGGAATTAAGAGCTTGGACATCCCATACCCTTCAGAAAATCTCATTCCTTCCTTGACTGAGAGATCCTTACCTGTAACAAGGAGTTGGTGGCACGCACGGTAGTCATCTCCCCTGTGCCCACCACGGGCTCTGGGGAGGGAGCAGTGCTCTCCACAGTGCCCGGTGCATCGCATGAGCTCCTGGTCCTCCCTGCCTTTTTGAGGGGAGTTCCCCCAGTGCTGGTGATGCTGAACTGGTCACCGTGGTGCGAACGGTGCTTCCCACTGCCATGGGAGCACAAAACTGGTAGGAATTCCTACTAAGGACCTGGTGTTATTGGATGCAACAAATGGAGCCAGCATTAATGAATGCTTTGGTGATTGCTCAAGGCTTGGCCTCAGCAAGAAATGGTCTAAAGGGCAGGTTGATGTGGCATTGTCTGCAGTATTATGGTGTGCAGCCCCGGCCAGAGCCTCTGGCTGAAAGAAGGAGCGAGCTTGTGTGCTGGATATCTTGCCCTGGCCAGGAGGCTCTATTTGGGTTCATTGCCTGTGGTTGGAGCTGTGCTGAGGATGTTGAGATGTGCCATCATGGGTGGCAGCTGTGCCTCTGAGTTAGGGTGCTGCGAAGCTGGGGCTGGGAGCTCCCTGCAGCAGCACAGCCCCTGTGGAGGGAAGGAGCACAGTGTGATCAGAGAACCTCGTTCCCAGCATCTCCTGCTGCCTCCACATCGCCTGCAGAAATCCCTTCCCTTGCCCTTGGGGGGTTCATGGCAAGCATGGGAAGGTCTCTTCCCCCTGTTCCAGCAGCTCGAGATGTGATTGAACCCTGTGCAGAGCGGCCAATGCTCTTTGCCTCCTTTGCCTCTTACCCTCTAGAAAGCAGATCCCTCTGGATCTGATGAGATCCCTTTGCATCCAGAACGGAGATCCCATATTTCTCTTCTTGGACAAATCCCAGCCTGCCAGGACCTGCGCTGCCACCCAGAGCTGATCGCTGCAGAGCAGGGGAGCTCATCGGCATCCCGACTGCATGTTCTCTTGGCAGGCTGTGCTGGAAAAGTTGTCTCTCTTAAAGAAAACACGTGCACGTGGCGGTTTTGCTTTCCTCCCTCCTCCCTCCCTCCCCGTCTCTCCCTGCTCTGAGCCAGCTGCTCCCTGCGCCCAGCCAAGCCTGCGCTGCTGTTCCTGGCTCCAGCCCTGCCCGTGGGTGCCTTTGCTGCCTGAGTCTGCTCAAATGCCAGCAAAGCAGGGAGAAAAAAAAGCTGTTGCTTGTGGCTGAGAAATTCCCCAGCTGTGGGATTACTTGAGGAATGGCGGGGATAGTTCTGCTGGGAAGGAGGTGGGTCATATCAGATGGACCCCACAGAGCTGGATGAGGCTGGGGTCCCTGCACCACCCAGGGGCTTTGCCTCTTGGGGACCCCTGCCCAGGGTTGTCCCCACCAGGGATGCATGGTCCTCACGAGGACGTGGCACTGGCTGCAGCCCCTCTGCTGAGAGGCTCCTTTGTGCTCAAGGATTTCCGTAATGCTGCGGCTGCGGATTTCGGAGGGGGGCAAATCCAGGCTTACCCCCCTGCCTTAGGGCATCCAGCTAAGGTCGAGCTCTTATTTCTTTGGCAGCAAATTGCTTAAAGGTGAAATACCAGTGGGAGGCCATAAGTGGAATGCTTTTCCATCCCCTGGCTCTGGAGTGGGAGCCGTGTTGTCCCATGGGGCAGCTCAGCCTGGCTGGCACTGTCACTGCAGGCTGGAGACCAAGCGTCCTCCCCACCCTTCACATCCTTCCTGCTCTTGTTTTCTGCTGCCTGGCAGTTTCTTGGGATAAGAACCTTTTGTGGTATGCGGGGCTGTGGCTGAGGTCTGGTGCTGGCATGGGTGCTACACTCTCCCATGAATTTTGCATCCACGGCAGGGACCCGCTTGGGGTGCGTGAGCATGGGGGAGACCTGGCCACATCCGTGCATGGCTCAGGGAGGGTGTGTGCCACCCGGCAATGCCAGGGGATGTTGAAGGACCTAATTAATTGTCTCTGATTGCTCTTTCATTGTCCTGGAAGGGCTGCTGGGGGCTGAGTCACTGGTGACAAGCCACCCTGTCTGCTCAGCCGTGTCCAAAATGACTGCAAGGCTCAGGGTGAGGGTGGTGGGTCTCTGGGGAAGCTCCGTATCCACTGTGGCCATCTGTGAGCGTCATCCTTCTCTTTCTTTGTTTCAGCAAACAATATTAGGTTCATTAAACTGCTTTGCTTGTTCAATCAGTCATTAAGGCTAATTATAAAATGCCATTTAAAATCTTTTTCTTACTAAGAAGTGGTATCCTTTCTATGTATCCCTCCTGTATGAGAACAGGATGAGAGGGTTGGTGGTTGTTCAGCCTGGAGAAGAGAAGGCTCTGGGCAGACCTCAGAGCAGCCTCCCAGTACTGAAAGGGGCTGCAGGAAAGCTGGGGAGGGGCTCTTGATCAGGGAGTGCAGGGACAGGATGAGGGGAATGATTTTCAGCTGAAAGAGAAGAGATTGAGGTGAGATCTTAGGAAGAAATGTTTTCCTGTGGGGGTGGGAAAACACTGACCCATGTTGCCCAGAGCAGTGGTGGGTGTGCCATTCCTCGAGGCGTTCAAGGCCAGGTTGGATGGGGCTTTGAGCACCCTGATGCAGAGGGAGGTGTCCCTGCCCGTGGCAGGGGCCTGGGCTTTGAGGTCTCTTCCAACCCAAACTATTCTGTGATTCTATATCATCCCTGGCCATTCTATGGAAAATTCAGTTACGTGTGGAACAAATTATCAATAAAGTTTGTGGGTAACACTGGATTTGCTTTAATTACGGAACTTGGAGTTGAGCATCGCCCAGTGGATAGCTAAGATACAAAGTTGCAAGCTGATTTATGTACTATTCTTATCCCAATTACATAAGATACAAAACCTTTCAGATTTTCTATGGGGTCTTCTTCTTCTGAGAATCCATCCCTTAAATCCTCTCAATTCTTCTTTCACAAACGTCTTTCCTCTTGTTCCACTTCAGTACATCTCTTTGACTCCAACCAATTCCATTCTAAGAAAGCCCCTCAGTATTCTATTAATTGCTGAAGCCTGGCTCTTATACAAGCACACCTGCTTAAATTAATTTTTCATCTTTTGTCTAACATGTTCTTCTATTTGATCTGCATGACTAGGTTTTAAACCAGCCCTGGGAGGATCTGTACAGGGGACAAAACTAGGAACTTCATCTTCACTCTTGGCAGCTCAGCCGCAGCTTATGAAACTTCCAACACTAAATTTCTCTTCACGTGACAGCAGCCTCCTTGAACAGCCTGCAGTCCCTTCCCCATGGCTGCAGCCTGATGGACGCTTTTACCTGGGACACCTGCTAGCCTGTAGCTTTTTTCAGGTTGCAAAATAGTGAGCATGTCCTTATTTTTACTCGAGTGCCTGTCAGAGAAGGTAGCAAGGCTTCCTCTTACAAGGAAAATCGAGGATTATGTACAACTCTTCACCTAGCTGAATATTCCTATATGAGAACGTCCTGCTCAAAAGAGCCATCCCGTGGGCGTGGGGTTACTATTTGCATGGCTGATCCTCCTCCTCCTCGCAGGGGCTGTGACTGAGGGCAGAGCAGGGACCCAGCACAGCCTTGGTGCTCCTATCGCTGCGGCAGCCCTGGCAGGGGCTGGATGCTCACCCACTGGAATTATCCAAATTGCTGTATCAGCCGTGGCTTGGCTGCATTTCCACCGGTAATTGGAATCGCTCGGCTGTCTCCTGGCTCATCTGCCATCCTCACTCGCTGCCTTTGCTGTGTGTTGGCAGAGAAAACAGTGGGAAGCATCCAAAGGGCGCTGGGCGGGCATGCTGGGGCAGCTCTGCTCCTCCAGCAGCTCCCCAGGCAGAGACGCTGAGCCCCTCGGGCTGGTGTGGGGATGCTGGGGCAGCAGTGGTGTTAGGGAGAATGGCAGAAATCAGAGTGTCCTTTAAAAAATAATAAATCATTTTTTATAATATTCCTATCCCTCCAACCCAGCTGGAGCAATTGAAATAATGGGGGCAATTTGAATAATGGGAGCAGTTTCAATGAGCTACAAGGGTCGAGGCTGGCAGTTTGGGTTGGTGGGGACGTGGAGCTTTGACACTGAGACGAGTGATGGTGGGACCATGGCAGGGTCTGTGCTGCAGACCAGCAGCACCTTCCTATCCTCCCACTGGTGTTTAAGATAACTCTGCTCATTTTGAGGTGATCACAAGTGTTTTGTGGCTACTCAGGTGTGTTTGAGCCCCTCCTTTTCTCTAGGGCAGCAGTTGCAGTGAGCACTGTCACAGTCCCTGCTCATCCCTGGGGAGCATCCAACCCTTCCTCCTGGCTGTTGGGATGCAGAGACAGCAGCCATCACTGCCTGGGAGATGCTGTGAAGCCACAAGCTTTAAGAACATGTGTCACTCAGGCTGACAGGTCTGTTTTGGAAGAATGGAGCAAGGTTTTCCTCTTTTGGCAACTGATGTCTGAGCCGAAACACCACCTTGGCTGACGGGGTGGACAGTAATTCGAGTTGTGGCTGTATAAAAATGGAAGCAGGTTGTTTACTGAGCTGGTCCTGCCTGAGGATTTATTCCTGGCCTGGCTAGTGGAAAATCTCCCAATTGCTCTCCTGCAGGCGCTGAGGGGGTTTCACCCCCTGGGGCACCTCTAGGTGCTGGAGCGGCCAAGTTTCTCTCACACCCCAGCCCTGTGAGGAGGGGGAGCATCTGCTTGTGTTTTGGTGGGCTTGGCATCCCCCCAAGCCGCCTCTCCCCTTCCCCCTCCTTTATTTATAGCGTTTCACCAACATCTGGAGTTTGAGCTGTTTTGGCGCTGGCTGTTTCCGAGCTGGGGATGGAGCTGGGTGAAACGTGCAGCTGGAGAGGGAGGGAGCCCCTGAGTCCTTCCCAGCAGCGTGCGGGGAGCCGCAGCGTCCCACCGTGGAGCTGAGGGCCAGCCAGGGCTTGGGAAGCCCCAGGAGTATCCTTGCTCTGGTTTTCCCAGCGATAGGCAAGCTGCTGCATCCTCACCCCCTGGTGCAGACCTGGGGGTGCTCTGCCTCCGCCTCGCAGCGCTGCTGGCTGGCGATCCCTCGCTCTGGCAGAGTTTTGAGGCTCCTTTGACATTTTCCATGAGCAGTGAGTCCTCACCCTGTCCTTCCAAGTGTCACCGAAGTCCCCCAGCCCTGGGGGATGCAGGGCTACAATAACCCTCTTTCTGGTGCTGCTTTAGTGGGAAAATTTGAGTCATTCCTGGGGGAAGACGAATGCAAACCAGCCCTGCTGCAGCAGGCGGCGGATCCCTGGCACAGCAGTGAATGGAGGCTGTAATCCTGCTCCTGGCCATGGCGCGAGCCCAAAGCCTCCCCGGTTCTCGTGGCACTGCTGGCAGCCAGAGCCTGGGCTCCTGCTTCTCCCAGCTTCCCTCATATTTGCATTGTGAAAGACAGCAGATTTTCACATTTGGGACGTGAGGACAGCCTTCCCAAATCAGGGCCATACGCATCTGCTTAAAGTTAAGCGCATCCTGAAGTCTGAGTAAAGGCAGCAGCCTTTGAGCTTCTGACAAAATTGTAGTAATTGTAGTGGTAATTAAAGCTTGCCTGCGGCTCAGTTCAGCTCCCAGTATAACCATTACTGCCAAGGGGGGGTGCCTGTGTTGGAGCAGGTGTAAATGGGCTCCTTGTTCTTGCACTGTTGTGGCCCTGGGCCCCTTTCCTGCGTGGATTTCTCCCCTGGCTCAGCTCCTTCCTGACTCCCAGAATCACCCCTTGCTGCTCTACCTGCTGGTGTTTGGGTTTTGATCAGGATCCTGCACCGCTGCAGCAGCAGCAGCTCCTCTTCTCTTTCGTAAATCCTAGAGGTTCCCCTGCATCCCTGCCCCCTGCGTCCCTTGCTGCCTGCAGTGGAGAAGCCACAGTGCAGGGGATGGTGAGGTCCTGGCTGGAGGTGAGACAGCAGGGATGGACACCAAGGCCCTCAGCGGTGTCCCTCGTCCCCCCAAGACATCTCAGTGTCCCCAGGTGGCTGCAGAGCAGGATGAGAGCCTGATGTTGCCCAGCCCTGGTGGAGGTTTTCCAAGCAGGCAAGCAAAGGAGCCATTTTCTGACCGAAACCACATGCAAAAGGAGAGGAAACGCCACGGGAGCTGACTTAAAAGAAAATATGTTAACAATGTAAATTAGGCAGGAATGCTCCTGCCTGTGCTTTCTCCAGCTTGGCTGAGCAGAGGCAGAAAGGCTTTGACGTGTGTCAGGGTGAGCTGGAGCCTGGAGTGCGTCCAGGTGGTGCAATTCCAAACAGTGGAGATGAGACCCTGTTTGTCCACCAGGCTGGCCCATGGAGGGGTGGCTCCCAAAGCACTGGTGGGTGCAGAGTGCTGTGGGTGAGGTAGTCCCAGGCAGGATTGAGCTGATTAGGTGGCAAGCCCTGATCTTGGGTGATTATGCACAGTGACGGAACCGAGGTGGCTGTCGTGCCTGCAGCAGATGAGCTCAGATCAATTTGAGCAAATCCCCATTCCGGGTGGGACGTGTGGGGCTGGAGTTCCTGCTCCCCTCACAGCGCTGCTGTGGGACACAGCGCGCTTCCCAGCCTTGCCAAGAACATCCCTTCAGCCTTGGAGAAGGTTCAGGGGGCAAATCCCCTTGCTGAGGTGCACAGCAGTATCGTGGCTTCAACGCGTCGGTCTGCAGGAGCTGCTTTGCCCCACGGTGTGCCAGGATCCACTAGGCTCCCACGGCAAATGGTATGGATTCGGCCTTGGCCACTATTCTAGCTCCATATTTAGCCTGCAGGAAAGCTGGGGAGGGGCTCTTGATCTGGGAGTGCAGGGATAGGATGAGTGGAAAGGTTTTCAGCTGAAAGAGGGGAGATCTTAGGAAGAAATGTTTTGCTGTGAGGAGGGGCAGGCACTGGCACAGGTTGTCCAGAGGAGTGGTGGCTGCCCCATCCCTGGAGGTGTTCAAGGCCAGGTTGGATGGGGCTTTGAGCAACCTGATACAGTGGGAGGTGTCCCTGTCCATGGCAGGGGGTTGGAACTGAATGGGCTTTGAGGTCCCTTCCAACTCAAACCATTCCATGATACCAGCTCCATGGTGGAGCGTGCCTGAACGTCCGGGTGTATGAAATGGGAATGGTTCTGGTCACTGCAGGGTCCTGCCTGGGGTGGCACGAAGCCTGTACTGTGACATCCCAGTGAGCCAAGGGGTGTCCCTGGGTGACCCCAGCTCCCAGCAGCACCACTGGAAACTCTAAAAGAAAAAAAAAAATCAATGCTACAAGAGCTGCAGTGAGATTGTAAGAGTGGGCAACACCCAACTGGTTTGTTTTTTTTATCGTTATTCAAAGTGTTTCATTGTTATTTAATGCCTTGTTTGTGCATTTTTAAATGGACCAGCTAGAACAGTGTTTCCGAAACCTTTTTCCTTCTAAAATGTCAGTGATTTTCCTCAAGGGGCAGCTCCAGGGGTGATGTTGGCAGGTTATGGTCCAAGCAGCGTTTACTTGCGCACACTCACTCATACCTGTGGGTGGCTGTAGGAGGAGTATGTGTGCCACGCCATTGCTTCTTAGTCCAGTTTATGAAATCAGTGGCTGCTGATAATACCTGGATTCCTGGAAAAAAATATCCTTCGTTTTGCAGTTTTCAATCACGGAATCCCAGGCTGGAAGGGACTTCAAGGACCCTCTGGTCCAGCCTTTCTTGGCAAACCCCTTATCTAGACAGGATGGTCCAGCACCATCCAGCTGAATCTGAAAAGTATCCAGTGTTGGGGAATGCATCCCGTCTCTGGGAGGATGAATCTGATGGCTGATTATTCTCATTGTGAAAATCTGTCCTCATATGTCCAATCGGAATTTCCCCCGGAGTAACTTGGACCCATTGCCTCTTGACTTTTCCATGTGGCCCCTTGTAAAAAGGGGTGCTCTGTCTTCTCTGTAGGCACCCTTTAATACTGGAATAGCATTTAAATACTTATTCAGTACATATTTATTTTTTTTGGATGCAAATAGACAAAAAGGGCAGTTTATTTTTGTTACTTTCTAGTATACATGTGGCTCTAACTTACCCAAACTGGCTTTTATGTTCTTGGCGTGTGAAAAGGCAGCAAAGCCTCCTCCAGATCAGCGCAAGAGTATCTCTGCAGGGGTGAGTGGTGGTGGGTTTCTGGGGAGCCCAGATAATGTGGCACCCTGACAGGGAACACTGCATCACAGGGCTTGGGTTTCACAAAGGCAAAATCCCCCTGGGAGTTAAGGAAATATCTTCCCAGAACACAACTAGGGAAACGCTGGCACCGGGCGCAAAGAAAATAAATAGCAGAGCTGGCGAGAGATGCAGCAGCTCTGTGTGCACGGAGAACGTAAGCATGGGGTTGGAGTGGGAGGGAAACGAGGGGAGAGGCAGTGTCCGCTTAATCCCAGCGCGGGGCTTTGCAGAGCTGTGGGCTCAGAGCTGTTCTTTCCAGTGGCCAAGGATTGCGTTAGGAGATTTAAGAGCCCAGCGAAAGCCCTGGATCATCTCTGCAGGAGGATAAGCAGTTTTGCCTGAGGATTTCTGCTTGAAACAGATGTGAATTGGGATTTGTTTGTTTATTAAAACAAAGATCTTGAATTCATTTTGGTTAAGGACCTTGAATTTGTGATTTTGTGGTGGCAGCAGAGCAAGCCTGTGTAGGATGTGGCACTGGTTCCCACCCTTGCAGCCAGAGAGACCCTGCAGATGCCAGTTTCCCTGTGTGGTTTATTTATTGAGTAATTTGATTTCAAATCCCAGGGCATCCCTTTGAAGGCAGAGGGACCGACCCTACCAGCATATCCCCCTCAGCCATGCGCCGAGCCCCAGGCATTCCTGTGCTGGGACAGCAGCCTGGCATGTTCAGGTGATTTTCTCAGTGCTTTCCCACCCCATAAAAATGGAGCAAGAAGGAAATGGTTTCAGATCATTCCCCTCTGTTTGCCCCCATTCCGAGCTGCGCAGAGCCCTCTGCATCCCTGAAGGTCGAGTAGGTCTGACCCTCTTGGGCCAATTGAATCATTTCCTGTTTTCTTCGGTTTTTGAAGAGCTTGGAGGCGAGCTGGAAATGTTTGCAGACAGGGTGAACCGAGCACTCCGGGGCCATGGGAAAAACAGGCGTGCTGCATCTGCGGCGGGAGAGGACACGAGTGCAGGGTTGTGGCAGGCGGAGGGGCTGGTCCTGGCTTGCTCTGAGCTGAGGTGCTTTGAGAGCCCGCACTGGTTTGTATCCATCAGTGGCTGCCCCATTCCACCCTGATGCAATGGAAGGTGTCCATGACCATGGCAGGGGATTGAAACTGGATGGGCTTTGAGGTCCTTTCCAACCAAAACCATTCTGTGGTTCTGTGTTGCACTGAGGATTTTTCTCTTTTAAGAACCAACCTGTGCATTGAGGTGGTGATGCTAAAAGCATCTCCCTGCGCAGGTGCCTGTGGGTGTCTCTTCCTCCAAAACTTGTCATCCCTGTGCCCCGCAAGCTCAGCTCCCACGTGCACCTGGGCCATTGTTAGGGCTTTTTTTGCAGCTCCCTTCATGTCTTTTTTTATAGAAAACTGTATTGCCAAGTTAATCCCTGTGGCCATTCAGGTACAATTTCCAGCTGGTCCGAGCACGTTCGGATGCCTGTGATGGGCACTGCTGATGGTGGCCCTCATTTGCAAGCGCTTTTGAGGAATTTGAGGCTCTGGCCCCGAGGAGGCAGGGTGGCCGAGGTGTCCCCAAGTGCCACAGCCACACATTTTTTGAACTTGTCCAGAGATGGAGATTACACCACCGCCCTGGGCAGCCTCTGCCAGTGCTTCACCGCTCTGTCAGTAAAGAAGTTTTCCCTAATATCCAATCTAAACCTCCCCTGGCGTAACTTGAGACCATTTCCTCTCGTCCTGTCCCTTCTTACTTGGGAGAAGAGACCAGCACCCACCTTACCACAACCTCCTTTTAGGCAGTTGTGGAGAGCAAAAAGGTCTCCTCTCAGCCTCCTCCTCTCCAGGCTAAACAATGCTTTAAGTGCATTGAGGGTGTTTTGCAGAAATAACCCCAAGGTGCTGCGAGTGCGAGGAGCCCCGGAGCCCTCTGAGAAGGGAGGAGATCTCCATCCCACCCTGGGGGCTGTACCCGCTGCCCTCCCTGGCAGCACCGCAGCTGGCAGGGGCTCTGCCTGGGCGTGCGGAGGGGTGGGGGGTGGATTTGGTGTTTCACGCTGCCTTTTGGCCAAGAGAGGAACGCGGAGGAAATTGCTGTGTGGGTTTGTAATTTGAAAGGAAAGGCTGTACAAGGTTTCACCATAAATGTGATATAAAAAAATGAGGGGAGCAGCATTTCTTTTAATGAAAGATTAAAACTCAGCCGCAGGGAGTGTTTTCCTTAAAGCACAGATGAAAATGAGAGCCCTTGCCTGCGGGGCAGCTCTGGCTGGTTACGCTGTGCCATGAGCTGGCACGTGGGCTGGGAAGGGTCTGTGTGGGGGCTGCTGGGGGCGAGCAGCATCCGAGACAATGTAAAGGGTCCTGGAGATCTGGAGCAAAGCAGTGATTGTTGCTTCTCTGGCTGCCCCAAGGGGTTATAAAGCTTTTCTGTGGGGTGAGGGGAAGGTGATAAACTCCTCGCGTGGTCCTGTAGTGTTCATCCTCCAGTGAGCTCAGCCTTCTTGTGCCCCAGGGAGCCCAGGTGTGGGGTTCATCGCCCTGGCCCCAGAGCCCATCTGCTGGGATGTGATCATACCCACGGGAGATGCCAATGTCACTGGGATCAAGGGCACGGCACTGCCTTAAATAAATTACTGAGGTTAATCCAGTGTCTCGGTGAGTTTCACTCTTGGGCTTGGTTCCTCCGTGCCCGGGGCTGTGGCCGTGGGGCTCTCGCTGTGCGTGCCAGCTTTATCTGGGCTGGTTCTGGTGAAGGAAATGCATTTTTTGTTTTGTTTTAATTTTTTCTGGAGTGGTTTCGGACAATTGATTTTCTAAAATAGACTCAATGAGAGGAAATTCATTTGTTAACCTGTCCCCGTCCAGGGGCAAGGGAGGACAGGGTGCAGATACGCTGCTTCCTTGGTAGCTTTATTTATGGTTGCATCTGCTTTACAGCGAAACCAAACCTGTTAGTTAACCTGCATGTTTTGTCTCCCCCAACTCCTCCTCTTTTCACCAGGATTTTAATGGGCAGAAGGAGCTGTGCCCACGTCTCTGCCACCTGAAGAAAGGCCCCAATGGCTATGGCTTCAACCTGCACAGCGAGAAGTCCCGGCCGGGGCAATTCATCCGCTCAGTCGACCCCGACTCGCCGGCCTCCAGAGCGGGGCTGCGGCCCCAGGACCGACTGGTGGAGGTAACGCCGCGGGGACTCAGCACCTCCCTTCCTGGGAAGCCCTTGGGGTTTCCTTGGCATGGAATGTGCAATCCTGCCTGGCAGGAGCAGCCAGGTCTTGTTCCCATCTCGCAGATCGGGGACAGGGATGGCAGGAGTGATGGGACCTTCAGAAGGCCTGAAGGTGAAACAAACCCCCATCTTGTTGCCTTTTCCATCAGACCCCCCATATTCCTCTGTAATGCAGAGCCCTAACACTGACGTGGCTGCTTAGGCAGAGGATTTGTGGTCCTTTAGCCGCTCATTCAAAGCAGGCACTTGTGAGCCCTGAAATCCAGATGCTGCTGCTGGCACCAAGTGCGGTCGGAGCAGGCAAAATACTGCCCTTGTGCCCGGCTGGGTGGATCACAAGTGTCAATGTGATCCGGTGGACGGATGGGGTGCTTGATGGGTGCCCGTCTTCTCCCTGCAGCACAGCGAGGCCCGTACTTGGTGGCATTGCCTGATGCAATTGCACTGGCACTGCTCGGTGCAGGAGCTGGGACTGCCCACTGCAGCAAAAGTGGTGCTGGGATGCATGGGACCCGTCCCACCTCCTCCTGCCCAGCCACCCTCCCCTCTGGCATCCTGCTGCGGGTATCGGGCTGGGGCCATGCTGCCAGGCTGAGCTGATGCGCTGCTGGGCAGGCATCTGGAAAAAAAGGGGAAAAGCTTTGCAGGGATTTTAAGACATGAAATTGTGAAAGATTGGGAGAAAATACTCTTGGAAACTGAACGGAGAGAGATGTGGATGGTATCTTAGGAAGAAATGTTTTGCTGTGAGGGTGGGGAGGCCCTGGCACAGGTTGCCCAGAGCAGTGGTGGCTGCCCCATCCCTGGAGGTGTTCAAGGCCAGGTTGGATGGGGCTTGGAGCCCCCTGATCCAGTGGGAGGTGTCCCTGCCCGTGGCAGGGGGGTGGAACTGGATGGGCTTTGTGGACTCTTCCAACCCAAACCATTCTATGACTCTTTGAAGCAACTTCCTGGTCAGCAGGTGCTGGGCAACCCAAGTTTTTATGTGTTTGGGAATTGTCTTCCCTTCAGCTTTTGCATTTTTCCTGAAGAATGAGGTTCCCTAATCCAGAGCTGCTGGTGCTTCAGGCAGACCTTGAGCAGCACTGGGAGACAGGGGCAGGCAGGGCTCTATCCAGCAGTCATCACCCCTTTCATTTCTGCACTGCTGGACCACCTTGGTGTCCCCAGCTCAGGTTAAACCCCAAAACCCTTCCACGGGGACCAAGCTGTGGCCCTCTGCGCTGGCTCAGAGTGCGAAAGGGGTTTGCCCTCTGGGAAGAAATCCCTTCTATCCTGCAAGCTGGGCAGGGTTGGAGAGATATGAAAACCAAACCACTTGCCTGCTTTCTAGCCCCGTGAATAATCATTCCCTGGGCAGTGGGAGCTGCTACCTCTTGCCCCGCACCTGAAAGTTTAATGCCAGGACAGCGTGGGGCCGGTGCCGGGAGCAGAGCACCAGCAGCACCCGACAGTGCAGTGTCACGGCAAGGGATTGCGTTATTTATTTATCGGTGCTTGGCAGAGCGCCTGGCACACACAAAGCAGCAAGGGGTGAGCTGGTGAGCTTGGAAATGTGATCCCCTCCCTACCTGCTCTTTGGGGCTTCCATAAATATTTGATGCCTCCCAGCCCTGCTGCCCCGGGCGGGCTGCGGGCGCTGGGGCGGGGGAAGAGCAGCCCCGTGCTGCTTGGCCAAGCTTAACCAGAGGTGAGCACTGACATGAAGTGGGATGACCTCGAGTGGCAGGAGAGGATGGTGGGGACAGTGAGGGGTTACAGGCTGGCTGCTGAGATGCAGAGCCTGAGTAGGGGGTTCCTTTTCTGTCCCAGCCCTTGTTCTGGCCCTCAGGACCTGCTTTTGCTCCAGGTTTGTGTTCAGGCATCTGAAACACAAAGGGCAACACAGAGATTGCAGCTGGCCCAGCTCAGGCTCTGCAGCATCTGTCTGTCTTGTTCCTTTGTGATGGGGATGAGCAGCCACTACTTTGCAGCGAGAGGAACCACAGCTGTGCCTCATCTGCTGTCCTGCTTCCCTGGGACGGGCTGCGACATCCTGAGGGCTGCTGGGGTGATGCCACGCTGCTGGGGTGATGCCTCACTGCTGGGGCTCAGCGTCCTGACAGGCTGCTGGGATGGCGTTATCCTTTGGATGCTGAAAGCAGGGTGGGTGATGGAGGGTGGGTTGAGCTTTGCCAGAGACAAAGCTGGAGCTTTGGGAAGTGAGTCCAGCAGCAAGGGGCTGGGTGGTGCAGACCTTCCCTGCTAGACAAAGGGTGATTCATTCCCCACCCTGAACAATGCCTTGGAATCACAATTGTCCCCTGGTGCGGGGAACAATTGGGAGCAGAGGATCATGTTCCCTGGTTGGTCTAGGCTTGCACGCAGGGGAGGGAGAAATGAATGCATTCAGCAGGCATGGGGAGTCACCCACTAGGGACATGGGAAACCCATAGTTTGCCATCGTGGAGGGGTTGACAATGGTGTGGTGATGCCACAGCCAACTGGGCAGGGCTGGGGAGCAGGACATGCTGGTGGCACCCAGCCTGCTGCCCGTGCCCATGGTTGTACCCTGTAGGTAACCTGGTATACCTGGGGCACATCCAAGGTGAAGGCTGAGTTGGAAATCACAAAAGAGGGCAGCTGGAATCTTTCTTAGGACCTGGGTGGGTGAGGTGATGTTGGAGTCTGGGGTCTGGAATGCGGGCAGAGGTGGAGGTGTGCGGTCATACAAAGTATGCTCTGGCAGAGGCACCAGGTGGGCATGGGGTAGTAAGAGGCCATGGCTGGCTTGAGAGGGAGAAGGAAAAAGCCTGTAGCCTTCCTATGATCCCAACAGAAATTACAAAAGGAAAATCCTATCCTTTGGGGGATGAGTAGTCTGCTTTGGGGGTCTGTGAGCCGAAAGCAGCAGCATCGCCATGGCGAGGGGCACAGACTCGGGTCCTGATGCCATCACTTTGCAGGTGAACGGCATCAACGTGGAAGGCCTGCGGCACTCGGAGGTGGTGTCCCACATTAAGTCCAGGGAGAACGAGGCCAGGCTCCTGGTGGTGGACCCTGAAACAGATGAGTACTTCAAGAAGCTGGGAGTGACCCCCACAGAGGAGCACACCAAAGGTGAGATCTTGCCTTCCCTGGGTGATCCTACGCTGTTCCCATGACTCACTATGCCACGGGTGGGATTTCACATGTGAGGGAGAGTCCTATTTCCCTTCTGCCTCATCCCACTGTAGCTTCCTGAGCACCACCCAGCTATTTATAAGTAGCAAGAATGCTTCCTAATGGAGCCCAAACCCAATCTGTTATTCTTAGATGGTGAATAATTAACTTAGGAGCTTGCTGCCATGAAGTGGCTGAGGAGAAGCGTGGTGGGATTCTGGGGGAGCTGGGTGCTCAGTGAGCAATGAGCTCGTGGAGGAATGCTCAGCTGGGATGGATCCATCTGCTTGAGGCTGGGAAGCCTCTCTGATGGCCTTTCCTCTGGTTTCAGCTGCAGCACCTTCACTCCATCTCCCAGATAGAGTCCCTGGTGTTGGAGCAGAGTGGTCTGTGCAGGGATGCTGAGCTGGGCGCTCAGGAGGGAGCGTGCAATCAGCCCCTCATGGTTCTTTGCTCTGGTGAAGGAGCTGCGTGGAGAAGCACTGGAGCAAACGCTGTGTGCGGGCAGGGGGAAGGGTTTCACACCATGGCAATCACAGGGAGATGTTATCCATGCTGTTGAAACCTGGCAGAGAAAGCTGCCCGTCCACTCTCCAACCTGTTGTGCCGCAGCTCCTGGATGGGGAGGGAGCAGGGCGCTCCGCAGCCTGTCCTGCCCTGGCTGAATGGGAAGCTCTGTGTCTCAGTACAGCTGTTCCTTATCTGATCCACACCCTGGCTCCCTCGGATGCTCAATGGGGAGATTTGTCCAAAGAAATGGGTCAAACAATGCTGAGAAAGCGCATGGGGCGAAAGTGGTGTCAGATGCTCCGTATCGGTTCGAGGAGGAGCTGGGGCGAGAGCTGTCTGCTGGCACAGGCGATGAAGGAGCCCTTGTTCTCAGGGTGGGGACGCAGCCGGGGCCACGGACACACGGGTGGGTGCTCAAGTTCCTGCCTGGGCTCTGCAGCCCTCGCTGCTGTCCTCATGCATTCATCAGAAACCAAGAACTGGGTCTGCCTGATTGGTGACAACGTGTGTTCAGTACATGTGTGGGTGCCACGGGGCTCTGGTAAATTCTGTTGTTTTGCAGGGTAAGTGGAAATATTAATAACTGCACTCTTTAATCAAACTGCCCTGACTTCAAGCTGACAATTTTAGTCAGAGTTGGGGTTGTTCAGCCTGGAGAAGAGAAGGCTGCGGGCACATCTTAGAGCAGCCTCCCTGTACTGAAAGGGGCTCCAGGAAAGCTGGGGAGGGGCTCTTGATCAGGGAGTGCAGGGACAGGACAAGAGGGAATGATTTTAAGGTGAAAGAGTGGAGATTGAGATAAGATCTTAGGAAGAAATTGTTTCCTGTGAGGGTGGGAAGGCCCTGGCCCAGGTTGCCCAGAGAAGTGGCGGCTGCCCCATCCCTGGAGGTGTTCAAGGCCAGGTTGGATGGGACTTTGAGCCCCCTGATTCAGTGGGAGGTGTCCCTGCCCATGGCAGGGGGTTGGAACTGGATGGACTTGGAGGTTCCTTCCAACCCAAACCATTCCATGATTCTATGAAGGTGTTTTCTTTGGTCGAAAACAGGATGAAATCAAGTGAAGAAAGAGAAATTGGTAAGCATTTGGTTCCAGAAGGGCACATAGAGGATGATCAGACTTCTGGATCTGGTGGGGAGGGCCAGGGGGAAGGCAGGGTGGGTGATGCCGAGGGATGCTCTCTGGGACCCGAGGCCATCAGTCCCAGGTGAGTGCATTTACCTGGCATGTTCTCTTTGTGTTGTCTGTAGGTGTGGTGCCTCAGCCAGTGACCAATGGATCTGCACAGACTCAGGTGAGTACTTGCCCATTCCAGGATGCCTGTGCAGCATTCCAGGTGAGCTCAGTTCAGCTGAATGGGTTGGAGTGATGGGGAGGGAGAGGCCAGGCTCTTGGCATGCCGCCTTCCTTTGGCTCTCAGCTGTGACATGGGAGCTGTCAAGGTGACTTGCCCGCCTGCAGAGCAGAGAGGGATGCTCCTGATGTCCCCAGGGCTCATTTAGCTCAGCTTAACTGCTGCTGGCTGGTTTTATTAATGACTGCTTCCTGCTGCAGCTTTAATTTAGGGGTTGAACATGGCTGGTCTCAGCCCCATTTAAGCATTGTTGCCAGGGGCAGAGGGAGGAGATTAGCGGGCAATGTCTGTTCCCACCACACTGGAGCGTTTTTCTGCCTGGCTTTTTATTTTTGTTCTAATTCTGCCTTTGTGCAAACTGGACTAATGTTTGCATTTCCAACAGCTGAACGGAGGATCCACATCTTCATCTCATAGCGACCTGCAAAGTCCTGGGAAGGAATCAGAGGTAAAAACCCCAAGCATCCCTCCTCCCTTTGCCGTAGGTTCCTCCTTACCCTACGGTACTGCGTAACACTGTCTTGCCATGCATTTCCAGTTCTGTCTCATAGACTCAAGTACCCTTGTATCCCCCCAGCAAGCAAAATCCAGAGTTTTCTTTTATTCCCTGTGCATGGAGTGGAGCTTTGAGCTGTCAGCAGGTGCCGGTTCTAGCACAGGGGTGGCCATGGAGCTGGGATGGGAAGTGGCTGAAGGATCTGGGGCTGTTTAGGCTGGAGCGGAGGGGGCTGAGGGGAGACCTCATTGTTCTCTGCAACTCCCAGAAAGGAGGTTGTGGTAAGGTGGGTGCTGGTCTCTTCTCCCAGGTAACAGGAATAGGGTAAGAGGAAATGGCCTCAAGTTGTGCCAGGAGAGACTTAGATTGGATATTGGGAAAAATCTCTTTACTGACAGAATGGCGAAGCCCTGGCAGAGGCTGCGCAGGGCAGTGGTGGAGTCACTGTCACTGGAGGGGCTCAAACAACGTGTGGCTGTGGCGCTTTGGAACATGGTTTAGCAGGCACGGTGGGGTTGGGCTGATGGTTGAACTGGATGAACTTAGAGGTCTCTTCCAACCTTAATGATTCCATGATTCTAACCCCTCCCTGCAAACCCGAAGCTCGCTCTCCCTCATCCCAGCTTTTGGCCTGCTCCAGGGGCTGAGTTGTTGTTTCTCAGCTGCTCGTTCTCCCTCTGGCAGCAGCTTCTTTGCTTCTGCTTTTCCACTTCCAGCTGTGGCAGCCACACATTCTTCAGGTGGGAAAAGAACTCCACAAAACTCAATGCAGTAATGATGGTCACACGGATGTCATCGCAGTGAAACCACAGCCACGGCACAGGGCAGGGACTTTGACCTCCTGCTCCAAAAACCCCCATCCCTGTGCGTTTCCTTATTTCCAAGGCTGGAGGAAGTGCCTCTCGGAGCCATGTGGGATGAAATGCTGCCAGGCCGTGCGGGGATGCTGCCCTGAGCTCCCATCTTTTCTCCCTTGTCTTCACAGGATGGAGACATAGAGAAGAAGGACCCATTTGAGGAGAGTGGGTTGAGCCTAAGCCCAACAGCTGCTGAGGCCAAGGAGAAGGTGCGGGCCAAGCGGGTGAAGAAGCGAGCTCCGCAGATGGACTGGAACAAGAAGCGAGAGATTTTCAGCAATTTCTGAGCCTGTTGGTGGCTGCCGTCCACTCTCCTGCCCCTGCCCCAGCCGGGACGTTGCCGAGGTGCCTACGCCCAGTCTTTCAGTGTCCATGTGAGATGCTTTGTGCTCTGCTCTTCACTGGTTGCTTTTACGAGGCGTATTTTAAAAGTCCTTTATTTTTTATTTTTTATTATTATTATTGTCATTATTGTTACTCACCAGCGATTCTCATAAGACAAATGTGACCAAAGCTCCTTTTCCTGCTTGCTCTTCAGCCTGGCTCTGGCCGCCCACCGTCCCCCATCCCTTTGAGAAAGGACTGGAAGAGTTTAACTGTTTTTTACCTGCATCATTTAGGCTTCTAGTATTGTTTTTTTATGATTATTTGGGATGTTTGGTTTGGTTTTGCGAGTGTCCTGGACTGAGCCCCATGGGATGCTCCATGCAAAGGTTGTCGTGCAACCTTGTGCCCTGACCATGGAGGGACATGCAGGGTGGGGTATGCCTGGACCCCCCCACACCCCCTGTCTGCAACTCATACAGTGGGAACATGGACAGTGGCTGTAAATCACTCGTGTCAGCTTTGCTGTTGAAAAGAGAAAGCTTGGTTTCTTGGTTTTTGTAATGGTCCCAGATGTTTGCAGTCAGTTTAGGAACCTCCCTCCCCACCAGCGACTTCTGCCCCGGCAATAAAAGCCCCTTTTTCACCCCCAACAGCTTCACAGAGGGGAGAGGGCAGGATTTAGAAGCAAAACCCAAACCCAACAGCCTCAACGCCACAGGCCTCACCCTTTGCAGCCGTCAATGCAGCGCTGAGCAGCAGGAAGGCCAGTGAACCGGGCCAGTCCTGCCCCACGGTGTGAGGAGTGGTGCTGCTCCACCTGGCAAGAAGACAAGAGCCGTGAGATGCTACGGAACTCTTCAGATAGACGTGAAAGCGAGCACGACCCAGGATCTGTTTTTGGGGAGGAACGCAGGGATCTGGCTCTGGCTGCAGGCTTGGAGCTGGGGAAGCTCAGCTCTGGCTGTGCCTGAGTGCTGGCTTCGGGTGCAGGGCCCAGGTCCCACCTGCTTGGTTACTTCTGGGCTGCTATTTGATGCCTCCAGCCTGTGAGCTTAACTGGGTCTGGGTCTTGCCAGCAGGAGGGCATCCTCCGAAGTCGTGGGGTCTCTGCAGGGCTGGCTACAAAGCAGGCAGGGGGGTGACAGAGTGGGCAGTTGCTTTCTGTGGCCTCCTTTGAAAATGCACTGCTCTTGGTGTTAGAGCCCCAAAACTGGATCTGTACAGCATTCCAAATTAAGCCCATGTGAGCAGTTTGTTACCTATCTTTGGCTGTCAAAGAGAGATGACAAAGCTGAGCTACAGCACTCGGGGGTGTCAGGCAGAGGTGTTTCACCAGGGCAGGATCCTGGCTGTGATGGGACTGCCTCCTCCCTCCCAGCGCTCCCACAGCTCCCCAAGCCCAGCCGGGGTGCCTGCCCAGTTCTTCAGCCCAAATGCCAAGGCAGTGGTGGGAAGGGACTGGGCACAGCAGGACTATAGAAGACAAACCCGCTGACATTGATGACCAATTGAAACCCCAGCGGTGACTTTGCCCTGCATCACAAACCCTTGGCCTTTGGGTCAGCGCTATGGGTATTGTCATGGCTTTGTGAGTTTGTTTCCAAGGAATTGAGCTAAAAGGTGCCTTATAATTTTCTGCTATCCTCGGCAGCGGCTGAGGTGCAGCACAGCCATGTCGGTATGGGGCAAAGGGACTGCAGCAGCAGAGCCAGGACATTTGGCTTGGCTGTGGGGAGCAGCTGATGCCCGTGGCTGTTGGCTGGCTGGCTGGCAGGAGAGCATGGAAAGCCTCAGGGGTGATGGAGACGAGTTCCCTTTTAGGGATGTTGTCTTTTAGGAATGTTGATGGACTGAACAGGTTTGAAAATAATGACTTTGGAGAGGAATATTAGAGAGGTGTGGGTGTTTAGGTGACAAGACTGGCAGTGCAATGACAGCTTGGGATGTGGAAAGGTTTGCCTCCCCTCCAGGACTCTGCTGTTATCAGGCACCTCTTCCCTACGACAGTTACCTCCTTTTTTGGACCCCAGAAGATTTGCTTCTATAAACCAGTAAACTTTTGAAGGAACCCTTCTTTTTCATGATATGCACGTTGCTTCCCGTGCCTGCATAGCCAAACCCCAGGCGGTGCCCGGTTTGCGCAGGGCAGAGCATTCCCCATGACACCGACCTCTCCAATGCACGTCAGAGAGCCAAGACCCACGTGTCAATACCGCATTTCTTATGCAAGACTGGACCACTGTCATTGAGGGAGGGGCAAAAAGGAACATGTAGCTTTGAACACAGCTCCAAAGAAATCAGGTGTGCAAATCTGTACTGATAAGATTTCAAAATCTTAATCTCTGCGTAGTCCATGGAAACTGCTCCAGGTTAAAGCACTTATCGTGTTTCTGAGATCTTGTAGCTCAGTAGTAATTATTCAGTTCTTGTACATTTAACTCGGAGAAAAAAATCAATAGAGTATAAGGCTGTCAGCTGCGTTGTACAAACATAACATACACTGTAATGGCAGTAATAAACTTTGTTTTCTCATGTACCAAGTACTTATCTGCTCGTTCCTCATCTGTTTGGTAGGGAACTTCAGAGCGGAATTACAGCCACCTTTAGGAGATTATAAACTTTACTTCCTTCCTTGCCTGTTTAAAGAGTAGCTGAAATTGTTCCTTTGAAGCTCTACAATGAAGTCAGTGCTGCCCTTTCTTTGAAGAACTCTGTCGGCATCCAGGCACTGGCTCCCATGGCCACTGTAACCCTTGCTGGCACACACAGAACCAAGCATGATGTCAGCTTCCTCCTGTCTCCTGCTCCTCTCCTACTGTGACCCAAAGGTCACTTGTCCAGGTGATGGACAAGGATCCAGGCCAGGATCCTCCAATCCTGGCTGAAGTCTGCAGTTGTACCTCACGTTGTGCCCCTTGCTGCCTGGGCCAGGCAGGCTGTGTGCTGCTGCTCTCAGCTGGCAGGGCTGGTTGCTATGGTCTCTGGCTTCTGTGAGGTCAACCGTGCTCTCCTCCCCCTGCCCTGTGCTGCACAGATGCCAGCAGACCCCATGGCTGGAAAAAAAGGCCCCACCACCTTTATTAAATGTGTATTTACAAGCAGCAGCAAGTCTCCTAGGACAAAGCATTTCTCTCCAGCTCCTCCTGATGCGGAACAGCCTGCTGCTCCGCTGGAACATGTCAGGCATTCACACGGGGGCTGGAGCCTTTAGCACTGACACAGCAGGGCTGCAGTGCTTTGAAAGACCCTTTTTCCTCTGAAGAGCTCAGCCGTTGCCAGCGGCTGCTCCCTCCCCAGCGCTGCAGAGCTGGCTGCAGGCAGCTCCTGTTTCCCTGCAGTCACACAGCCAGCCCCGTGCAAAGCACATCTTTGCTGGGGCTCAGCTCTGGGCTGCTGCTGAGCCAAAGCAGCTTGGTTGCTCTATGAAGACCGGATGATCCCTCAGAGCCTCTTAGCAGCTGGGCAAATGTCTTGATTGAGGCACTCACTGCAGCGAGGATTCACAGGCAGGCAGGTCTGCTGGCCAAAGCCCACTAGGAGCCAGTTTATCTCCCTCCAGAGATCCCTGCACCAAGAGGGAAAAAAACAATGAGCTTTCCGATACAGCTGCTCGGAGCAGTTACAGAACAGCCCGTGCTTTTTAAATGGATCCCTTTCACCTACTGCCTGTTCCTCTTGGCTTCCCAAGGTCCCTGGAGGTGGTTCCCAGCCTCCTGCTAAAACCAGCCCTCTTAACCCTTCCTGATCCCTCTGAGCTGGGGTGGGGAGCAAAGGATGGACACATGAAGTGCCTGTTGTCCTTCTCTTGTGCTAAGGCACGTGCCAGATGCGGAGATGGGGCAGCGTACCTGTCAGCTGGCATTTGATACTGAAGATTAAGCATCAATGAAGGCCAGACTCAAACTCTGGCTTGATACTGGTAAGGCCATTAGGCTCAACAAGGTCCTATGCAGAGGAGCACCTGACTTGGATCATGGCAAACTCATCAAGGCAAGAATCAGGCATCAAGACCTGTAGATACCCGGCTGCACCAGTGGGGATTGATAATCTTATAGCTAGGAACCAACCAAGCAGCTGAGATGCTGCTGCTGCAGCTCTCTGGGAGAGGAGGAACACATGCAGAGTAATTCCCCACAAAAGAGGAGGGAGCCAAAATGCAGGCACTGCAAATGCTCTAAGCAGAACCATGCAGCCAATGGCTGCCGCAGCTGGCTCAAGGGGCTCAGTGTGGACAAAAAGGTGGCTGGCCTCACCTGGGCAGCCACTCCTCCAGCGCTACCCGAGTTTGCTCAGGATATCTGGTCTCCTTCTTCACCCACTTGAGCCTGTTGGTGATCCTGTGCACGTGGGTGTCCACAGCTGGGGAGGGAGAGCCCAGAGTTTAGGTGGGAGCAGACACACCTGAGCAGAGAGAGCATAGCCAGCGGGTGCCCCCTCACAGCATGCCACAGGCGTCCTCCGCGGGCCCAGGAATGGGCAGGGGGAACAGGAGGGGAGAATCGCTTGCAGAACACACGCTGCTTTCTGCCCAGGCCCAGAGCCAAAAACAAGACAGGACGGATATCTCACACCACACAGCAAGCAACACGCTCACGCCATCCAGCCCAGCCTTCCTTCAAAGCCTTGCGCAGGGCAGCCTGTCCTGCGCTCTCCTCCTCCCTCTGTTTCAGCTGATGTTACGCAAGTTGCAATCTCTGCCCCTTAGTTTACCCAGATGAAAAACACATTTCATAATACCTACCAACACAAGAGGGTCTGTGAGGCTTAAATGAATGTTTATAAAGTGCTTTGAGCTAAAAAGCTCAGAATGCAAAGTGTATTATTGTTAGATCAGCAGCGATAAACCAGTCTCTATGGCTAATTGGGCAAAACCCAGGAAATGGCTGTAAACAGGAAGCCTCAGCCTTGCCTCCTAAATCAAAACTGAGCACACAATTATTTGGAAAACAGTAGGCTCGTTTGGCTCCCTCCCCCACAGCACAGAGAGAACAGACCCCAAGCGCTGTTGAATCGAGTGTGAGAGGCACGTTTGGTACAGCTGAGGGTCAGCAGTGGGGCTGCAGGTCTCTGTGGCTGACCTTGGGCTGCCTGCTCGCTGCAGCCATTCATCAGGTGGCACCATTCCTGGCTTTCCCAGGGCTCCTCCATTAAACAGTAAATACAGTTGGAATATTAATCTGTCCCCAGGGGCCCTCAGGCCGGGCAGCCCGCCGGGATCCTGCAGCTGATGGTCCAGCCCCATCTGCCGGCTGCTGCCAGCCCTGCTGCCCAAACCAGCATTGAGCAGGAGTGAACCTGCCCCGGGTCTGGCCTGGGCCCATCTCCACCGCAGGCTTCCATGGGGTGTAGCGACACACACTCCTACTCTCTCTGCTCAATGTACACATGTACCTGTCATCACCTATTATTCAGCCGCGGGAACTAAAATAGATCAGAAATTCTGGAGCTACAGATTGCCCAAGACCATTTTGTTCCACGACCCATCAAGAATTATCGATTCCAATGCTAATTTTGACTGAGTGCTGCTTCTGCCCTCTTACGGGTTGCCAAACAAAAATCCTAGAATCATGGAATGGCTTGGGTCGGAAGGGACCTTAAAACTCATCCAGTTCCAATTCCCCTGCCATGGGCTGGGACACCTCCCACTGGGTCAAGGTGCTCAAAAATCCAAAATGAGATTTGTTTAAACAGAAACAACCCTGGAAAAAAAAATAACCTCAGACTATTCTACAACTCCCCTCAAATCATGAAGTGACCCCCTCCTCTCTTTCACGTGACACCACAGAGATTTCAAAGCATTATTCTTATGGTACATCTTTTTGGATGCCAATACTTGCACTGCTCACCAGCATCTGGGGGCACAGAGTGACTGCCCTTGGGGATTTCTGCTATCAAATTTAGGGAAAAACAGCTGGATCCATGCTTAAACCCTATAGGAGCTCCACCCCTGCCAGTGTTTGAGGGTCATATTCTTCACCCACCCAAATACACTGTAGATGACTAAACTGAAGCAATGCTATTGGGGTCCTGGAGCAGACAGCGAACTCTGCTGAATGGATCAGGTGGGATTTAAGACAGGAATGGGGAAAACACAGTCCAACCTACCTATCCCAGACACACTGTCCCAGGCAATGTTCATGGCCAAGTGGGCCATTTTGGGCCCCACTCCTGGCAGCTGCACCAGCTCCTCCACCGTTCGCGGTATGTCACCCCCGTATTTCTGCTTCAGGATGGCTGTTGTCTGCTTGATGTATTTCACCTTGTTCTGGAAACCAAGCAGAAAGGCACAACATCCAAGCTGCCCCCCAGTCCAGGGAAAAGAGACAAACAGCTCAGAAAACAAACCATCCCTGAGCGTCAGTTACACATGAGGTCGTACACTGGAGACGGCAGAGGGGAGACAGAGGTCTCCGATTTCTCCTTGAGAGCAAAATGCTGAGGCCAGATAATCTCCCACCTCCCCTGGCACTGCAGCAAACAAGCTTGCTGTGAATGCAAATTCCTAAAGCTGGCGTAAAACACAGCCTTCAGCTTGACTCTGGGGGAAAGATCACCACAGGACACGGCTTGCAGGCTGGGTGTGCCCCTAAGGAGCAGGGCTGGTTTGCTCCCACCATTGGCCTCCATGACCTGTCCATCAGTCTGCAAAGGCCTCACCTGTGCCCCTCTCTGTGGCCTCTGAGCTGTCTCAGACAGCTGCATGGGAGTGGAGGATGGCAGAGGGGGTTCCTCTACACACAGGTCAGGTGCTGCTGCAGTCGTACACTCACCCTCCAAAATCCTACAGGATAAATAATCTGTCCAAGCGTCGCATCATCCATCTGCAAAATCCTGTCGACGGTGAGGCCGTGCTGCCTCAGGCGCAGCATGGCAGCAGATGTCACCTGGTCCTTGGTCTGGCTGGAGAGCATCAGCGACAGCAGAACCTGGTAGCGCATCACCTGGGAAAGAGGAGACAGTGAGACCCCAAGATTTCCAAGAGGATCCGGCCACCCCTGGCGCTTGATTCTCTCATCCAGCTACATCTTCAGCCCAGCGCATAATATGGAGCTACTCTGGTTCAGACAGAGACTGAAAGGCTGCAACAGAAATAATCCTTCACCTTTTAAATTCTACCACACAATCAAGGGAGAAGAGAAACACCTCAGTCTAAGCAGTCAGCATGCAAAAAAGAGCAGAGAGCAGCTACTGTTGGCTGGTATCTCACACCGAAAGATGCCAGTGCTTAGGGGGAAACCAGACAAAACTTCTCCTGATGATGGGATTATTAGTAGACCCCACAGGATGTAGAACTGGGGTGTTAAACCGACAGTCTGCAAGCGAAATCCAGCTCTCCACCTTGTTTTACCTGGCCTGGCACGTTGTTTCTACCTAGTGGCAGCGCTGAGCTCCTTGCCCCTATGCTCCTGCCAGCACACCAGTTGTGTGTAACGTGTGTGATGCACACGCTGTAGAAGCAGGAGAATGGCGAAAGCTGCAACTTTTACACCCCTGATATAGAAGTACAAACATCCAGTGATTTTTTTCATGCAACTTATCTCCCATCCTTTCCCATTAGGCTTTAGCAGGAACCGGGTACCTTGTTCCACTGAGCTCCTTATGAAACTGGATCTGAAGAACTGGGATGAC
Organism: Neomorphus geoffroyi; assembly: GCA_033558235.1. Classification (NCBI taxonomy): domain Eukaryota; kingdom Metazoa; phylum Chordata; class Aves; order Cuculiformes; family Neomorphidae; genus Neomorphus; species Neomorphus geoffroyi. The sequence goes on from JAUMJM010000038.1 coordinate 2,715,316, forward strand.
AAAGACTGGGAGGTGAAGCACAAAATCCAGAAGCTCCTCTGATGCTGCCATGCGGGGTTCAGCCCAGACCATCCGCCTCCTATTTTCCAACTGATTTTTCCACAGGTGCGATTCTGTCCCCGCCAGAATGAGGAGGATGAAGGAACTAACCCAGACTGACCCAGGATGACGTGGGATGCAACCCTTCCTCCAGCTCTCGTACAAATGAAGTTTACAAAACTACAGGTGTACCAGGAAAAATCTGAGCGTGCATGGAAGTGGGGTGATCTCCAAGCACATGGAAGTTATGTGAGCAGAGCTGGTGTGTGCCAGCGGTTACAACGCCCACTTTTTCTTGAAAGCAGCATCTCTGCTTCCCTAGGGAATAAAAGTTATTTCCGTATCATGTACCATGGTCCCCCAGCCTCACAGCCAGCCCACATGGCTATGGAGCGCGTGATGCTGTTTGAATCTGGAGTCAAAGCTGTTTTCCTCAGGGATTCAAGCCCAAGGCACAATGCCAGCAATAAGAACAGCATTACATGTGCTGATGCTGTGCAGCTGCATCTTCAAGAACCCTCCTTCAGAGTCCAGCAGGTCGCTGTGGATCACACAGCTCCTGCTGCTCTGCCGAGCCTGCCTGTAGGTCATCTCTACGTTCCCACACCAGTGGTGTGCACAGAGAGCACAGCCCCAGCTCCCAGCGCCAGGCCATGGCCTCACTCAGTTTTGTTTTTTCTACTGATGAAAACAGTCCCCTTAGAGGGAGGTGTCATCTCGGGCCTTTGATTGCATTCCAGGCTTGGGGAGCACAGTGCCATCTCAGCATGGCCCTTCTTCTCAAGAACTAACCCCTGAAAAATGGATTGCAAGAGGGGAGAAAGCCAATCTACACTTCTGTGCTGCTCTGAAGAGCACAAAAGCAGCCTGCAAAGTTTTTTCTCAGCTCCCCTCACCTCTTCTCAATGCTGTGTTTCCTCTCTATTACAGAGCCATCTGGCTGGATGCTTCCCTTGGACTCCTATAGAGATTTTCAAGAAGGGACAGGCCCTCATGTCCTCCCAGCCTGCCCCAGCAGACAGCTCTGCCACAACACACGCTCAGGGTTTTCACTCCTAAGTCCAGAACCATCCTTGTTTTGTCCTGGATCCCTGCTAACTCTGCTGGCAGTGGCTGAAGAAAGGATGAGGGCCTTTCCCAGCTGTGTTTGACAAATCGTCTCTAAGAACTAGCACACACCCCTGAAGATCCCTACTGCTATTTCACAAGGTCTGTCTGAACCCCATGAGCCCGGCACCAGAGAGGCAGCAGCTGACTGTCCTCCTCTATAGCAGGATGAATGGCTCCTCTCACACACACACTTCTGCAGTAACCTCTGAGGGGCCGATACCACCCTCAAATCCTGGTACATCCTGCGTTTATTTTTGTGTTCTGGAGATATCCAAAATGGGACAAAGCCAGGGGAAACATGAGGGTGGGGAAGGCCAGAGGGCTGCAGAAGTGGGGCTTTATTTTAATGTGCCTGCCTGGCACAGCAGGGTGTTGTTACCTGTGGAGGTGCGCTGCTGTCGTAACACTTCTGCACTCCCATATCATCAACAGGAGCATCTCTGTTCCTCCTCATTTCCCGGATGCGCTCCAGCTGTTGCTGCCAGTCTCTTGGCTCCCAGCATGATCTCTGGGGCTCAGATGTCCCCTGCTCGGCACCATCCCCCTGTCCGGTTTCGTAGGCAATGGCGATGCTCTTCCTCCTCCGTCTGCGCCTCGGGACACTGGCTGTGCTGTGGACCTGGCTCACTGCAAGAGACAGGAGGGAGATTTTCAGGCCCGAGGCCAGGGCAGAGAAGCTTTTGCCACCCACAAAAGCCCAGTGGGATGCTGACTGGGGCTGAACACACTGTCCCCATGGTCCCAGCCCAGCAGCACCTCACATTTCCCCAGCCCTGAGGAAAAGGTGACAACAGTTGGGGACACAGTGTCACAATGTCATAGAACAGAATTATAGAATCTTTTGGTTGGAAAAGACCTCTGAGATCGATTCCAACCATACCTGTCCAGTAATAAACCATCCCTGAGCACCCTGTCTGCTGTCTTTTAAACCCCTCCAGGGATGGGGACTTCACCACTGCCCTGGGCAGCCTCTGTCTGTGCCTATGGAACAGCCCTACGGGGACAGGTGTCCTGAACATTGAGGGGCTGGAGCGTGTCCAGAGAAGGGCAACGAAGCTGTGAAGGGGTTGGAGAATAAGTTTTATGAGAAGTGGCTGAGGGACCTGGGGGTGTTCAGCCTAGAGGAGTCTGAGGCGAGACCTCATCACTGTCTGCAGCTCTGGGAGAGGAGGCTGTAGTGAGGTGGGTGCTGGTCTCTTCAACCAAGAAGGGATGGGACGAGAGGAAATGGTCTAAAGTGGCGCCAGGGGAGGTGTACATTGGATACAGGGAAAAACGCGTTTGCTGAAAGAGTGGTGAAGCCCTGGCAGAGGCTGCCCAGGGAGGTGGTTGAGTCTCCATGCCTGGAGGGGCTCAAAAGCTGGGCAGATGATGCGCTCACGGATGGTTTAGTGGTAGACAGGGACGGCTGAACTCGATCGTCTCAAAGGTCTTTTCCAACCAAGCCATTCTACGATTCTAAAGAAACCAAATCCCAAACCACGCGAGGCCACTGGGCACCGGCCGCGACCCCCGCCCCACCCGGGGCCGCCTCCCGCCCGCGGGGTGACCAGGCCGCCACGGCCCGGGCCCGCTCCGGGCCCTGCTCTCCCACCCGCGGACCCCGCTCCCGCCCTGCTCCCGCCACGGCCGCCCCTGCCCTGGCAGCCCTAGGAAACCCCACTCGCTCCCCCCGCACCTCGGGCCGCCCCCCTGGCCCCGCCGAGCCGCCGCGCCGCCCCCCGCCCCGCGCTGGCGGGCAGAGCAGCGCTCATGGCGGCAGCACCGGGACTACAAGTCCCAGCGTGCCCCGCGGCAGCCACGGGGCTTCCGTCGGGGCGGGACCTCGGGGGGCGGGACCTCGGGGGGGCGGGACCTCGGGGGGGGGGCGGGACTTCCGGTAGTGGGCGGGACCGGACCGGGGGCGGTGGGGCCGGGACCGTAGGTGAGTGTGGGAGTGGGGCAGGGGGAGCCCTGGGGTGGCCTTTCCAAGGGGGCTGTGAGGGGAGGGGGAGCGAGGGGAGCTGCGGTCCCCACAGGTTTAGGGGGGCGGGGGGAAACTGCCATGTCCTGGGGGGTGTGAGGGCCTGCGGGGTCCCTCAGGGCTGGGGACCAGGGGCCGGGGGCTGCGGCATCCCCCGGGGCCAGAGGCTGCGGGGTGCCCTGGGCCGGGGGATGTGGGGTCCCCCAGGGCAGAGGGCCATGGTGTGTCCCCTGGGCTGGAGGCTGCGATATCACACAGAGTGGTGGACTGGGGGCTGCAGTGTGTCCCTTGTGGTGTTGGGCAGGGGGCCGTGGCGTGTCCCCTGTGATGTTGGGTAGGAGGCCGTGGTGTGTCCCCTGGGGCAGTGTGTGCCATGGGGTGATGGGCCAGGGGCACAGTGTCACCTGTAGCGCTGGGCTGGAGGCTTTGTTGTGTGCCCCTGGGCTGAGGGCTATGATGTGTCCCCTGTGATGCTGGACTAGGGGCTGTTGCCTGCTGGGCTTGGGGCTGCAGTGTGTCAGCTGTGATGCTGGACTGGAGGCCATGACCTGTTCCCAGGGCTGGGGTCTGTGGTGTGTGCCACGTGATGTTGAGCTGCGGGTCATGGCGTGTTCCCTGGGTTGGAGGCTGCACTTCATCCTCTGTGATGTTGGGCTGAAGACCATGAGTGTGTGTGTTTATACTTCAACAATCAGCTCAGAGGCTTTTCAATGTTTGCACTGCTTAGGCTGTGGTGATGTTGAGTGTTCAGGGCTCCCCGTTTCCTGGATTGCTGTGAGATGTGGGTGCTGAAGGCAGGAACAGTGCAGACTCCTCACTTGTGTGGGCACTTTGCTGTTTCATCCTCAGCATTTGTCTTCTCCCTTGTTTGAAACGGCTCAAGATACCAGAGCTGTCTGCAAAGGCTGCATTTTTCTGGCTGTTCCTGGTGTTTTCCTGCTTAGAGTCCCAACGGGCCTCCCTTAACAGAAGCATTGTTCTGTGTTTGCAGGGGCTCAGCAATGGCAAAGCCTCAGAGCAAGGATTCGGGACTGAAGGAGAAGTTCAAGAATCTCCTGGGGCTGGGAACATCCCGGGGAAGTTCAAAGTCGTCAGAGGGCAAGCAAACAGAGTTTATCATCACTGCGGAAATACTCAAGGTGCGAGAACTGACTGTGGGAGAGGTAGGGATGGTGCTGGATTACCCAAGCTGAGAGAATTGGAAGGAGGGCTTGCTCATTCTCCTTTCAGTTTTGCCGTTGATCCCTCTTCAGTCCTACCTTTTTACCTTCTCTCTCAATTCATTCTCTAGTGAAATGGATGTAAAATTCACCGCTTTTGCATTCCAGCATTTTAGTTATTCAGTGTTTGAACAGTTTTGAGATGTTTGATAGGATATTGGTGTCCTCTGTTCTTTCGGGCATTCCCACAAAATCTGTTGCTCCATGCTTATAGTCTGATTTCAGTTAAGTTGGTGCAGTGGCAGTAAAGCAATGGGAAAAAGGTCCTGATCCTCTTTGAGAAATGAATAAGTGTTTCCAGTTAACTCTTAGCTTGTTTCTACCTTTCTTTCCAGGAGCTGAGCATAGAGTGTGGATTAAGTAACAGGATCCGGGCGATCGGTCAGATTTGCGAAGTGGCAAAAACTAAAAAGATTGAAGAGGTAGGTTTCAAAGCGTCAGAGAATTCAAAGGGTGAACATGTAAGCCACAGCTCTTAACCTGTTGTAAGAGGCTCCCATAGTTCACTCTGACTTTTAAAGTCAGTAATCCCAGAAGCTACGGTTTGTGCTGTCCAAACCTGTAAAAGGACGGCTCACCTGCCAGGCAAATCAGTCTTGTAAAATCCACCAGCTGTGGAGCAGAGTGGATGTCGCTGATGGTAAGGAGAATGAGCTGAGTGTAAGGAGAACACTGCCAATATCCAGGCCGGTTCAGAACAGTTCATGGGAGAAGACGTTGAGAAGAGTCTTCTAGAGAAAAGGTGTTTCCTGGTTCCTTGTCTTGTTAATATGCAACCTCAAATTGATTTTAAACTCATATTGCGTTTGGATAAAGGTTTCCTCGCAAATGTTCAAGCTGAAGTAAGTCTATGGATAAAGAACTCCAGTTATTGGGGTGCAGGTTGTCCCACAGGGCAGGATTTGGTGTCTGTTGAGCACTCTGATCCAGTGAAAGGTGTCCCTGCCCATGGCAGGAAGTCAGAACTGGGTGGGCTTTGAGGTCCCTTCCAACCCAAACCATTCGTCAGCAGGAGGGGGAATATCCCTTAGAAAAGAGTTGCTGGACATGAAATCCCTGGAGTTTGTTAAGTTGCCATAATTAGTGACTGGCCTATTGGCTGAAGATCCCAGAAGCAGCTTAACTTTCCTGCTTCTACTCTCTCCTACGTTTGTTTGCAGCATGCAGTGGAAGCAATATGGAAAGTGGTAGCAGATATGCTCCAACCAGAGCGCCCTGCTGAAGCCAGACACGCCGTTCTTCATCTGCTGAAGTCGATTGTGCAAGGACAGGTGAAAACAAACTGTGGAAACATTGCACTTAAACTGGGCTTTGTGCGGGGTATGGGCATGAAAAATACCAGGTGGCTCCTTTCTACAACTTCCCTTGTTTCTTATTTTGATTGTGCATCATAAATGGGAAGGGGAAGCATTTTAATTTAATTCTTGGTTTCATGTCACAGCAAAACTTCTCATAACTTTTTTCAAAACTTTTACTACAGGAAGTGATAGTATGAGGGGGGATAGTTTGAAGCTGAAGGAGGGGAGATTTAGATGAGATCTTAGGAAGAAATGTTTTCCTTTGAGGGTTGAGACCCTGGCACAGGTTGCCCAGAGAAGCCGTGGCTGCCCCATCCCTGAAGGTGTTCAAGGCTAGGCTGGATGGGGCTCTGAGCCACCTGATCCAGTGGGAGGTGTCCCTGCCCATGGCAGGGGGTTGGAAACAAATGGGCTTTGAAGTCCCTTCCAACCCAAACCATTCAATACATCTGTGTTTCTGTGATTACTGTTGTAGACCTTGATAAGGTCCAGGCCTTAACTGTGATTTTTTTTTTTTTTAGTGACACTCTTATTCCCCCTCCTGCCCCCTCTTCTTTTTTCAAGGGTGAGAGATTAGGGATCCTCAGAGCACATTTTTTTAAGGTTATTAAGGACTATCCTTCCAATGAAGACTTGCATGAGCGGCTTGAAGTATTCAAGGCCTTAACAGAGAACGGACGGTACATCACCTACTTAGAAGAAGAGTTAGGTGAGTATTGTCTCTAACGCTCCTTGGTTTAGTGGGAATAAATCAAGGGACAGGCATTCAGTGGTGCGAGACAAAGGTAGTGATAACACTGCTGGGTAGAAAGCATATTGTAACACTTTGTTCTCCTTCTTCAGCTGACTTTGTGCTGCAGTGGATGGATGTTGGTTTGTCTTCTGAGTTCCTTCTGGTGTTAGTGAACCTGGTGAAATTCAATAGCTGCTATCTGGAAGACTACGTAGCTGAAATGGTCCAGTAAGTTGGTTTTCCTTAACTCCTGTGCTCCTGTTGAAAGCTGCAGATCAGTAGACAGATAAGTGGAAGCTTTTTCATCCGATCTGAATCTGTTTCATTCTGGGTCGTACCTGGCATTTCTGACCAATGTTTGATTTCCAGTTCTTACAGTGTTCACATCTGCTTTAGTTTAACTTTATGTGCTTCCTCTGTTTCATTTGAGGGACCTGACTGCATGGCTTAGTCTCATAAAGGCTGTTTGCCTTTGTGTTAGTGTAGGCATATGGATTTGCTTTTAAGTGCAGCTCTAAGCTAACTTTATAACAGATGTTGTAGCATTCAAGCATCTCTAGGAGTGTTATCAGTAAGGGGATTGATGAGTAACATTACCTGCCATTTTACTTGTCTGGTTTAGCTGTTTGTAATTCGCCTAAAATCATATCAAGCGAACAATTACAATTGAATATTCTTTCTTAACAGCAAGATATGCCTCTTGTGCATTCAGACTTCATCATCTGTGGACATAGAGGTCAGTAATTTCAGTCTCTCTTGGTGCTTCAGAGTGCTTTGAAATTCTTTGAAACTGTAACTTTTGCTAACAAAATCGGATCATCAGCGTCTGATCTTGGTTTATTCTCATTTTACAAGAGAGCTCATAACAATGCATGAAGTATCTGTAAGCCGTTTGATCTCGTATGCCAGTGATCTTATGAGGAGCAGCTGCTCTCTACAGCTTCCTAAATGGAGGTTGTAGTGAGGTGGGTGCTGGTCTCTTCTCCCAAGTAGCAAGGGATAGGACAAGAGGAAATGGCCTCCAGTTGTGCCAGGAGCGGTTTAGATTGAACATTAGGAAACATTTCTTTACTGACGGAGTGATGAAGCACTGGCAGAGGCTGCCCAGGGCAGTGGTGGAGTCTCCATCCCTGGGAGTGGGTTAAAAACCTATGACTGTGTCGTTTGGGACATGGCTTAGTCAGCACGGTGGGGCTGGGCTGACGATTGGACTGAATGAGCTGAGAGGTCTTTTCCAACCTTAATGATTCTACGATCATTTTATTCTAAACCAAACAGAGCATTGATAAATTCGATTACCAGATCGAGTTTTCATCATTGCTTTTCATGGTTTACTTTCGCTTTTGTTATGATTGAAAAACAAACAACCAAACAAAAGAAGACATCTCTCTATACCTTTTGGCTTCCCCAAGATTTTCTGGGTCTGCCAGGTAAGGGTGTGACCTGCTTTATTCCTAAAGAAATGTATAGCCATTTTGTCTTTCTCTTTCCCAAAGATTTCCTTGCAAGTCCTCGATGCAGTTGTTTGCTATAATTGCCTGCCATCAGAGAACCTACCGGTGTTCATTATCACTTTGTGCCGTACCATCAACGTGAAAGAGCTCTGTGAGCCGTGCTGGAAGGTCAGGACTTCCTTGTGGTTTTATTTTTGAATGTGCTCACTGTTTGCTCTCCTAGATGAGGTGTCGGATATACCTGTTGCCATAAATTCCAGTTTGCTTGTAACAGTAAATTAATTACTGTTTCAAGTATTGAGAGATCACACATTGTTAGTATAAGTCCTATCATGTCCATGAAATTTACCCATGGTTTCCTCCAGCTGATGTGACAGGCTGCTGATTCTCTGGTGCCGTGAAAACGGCCACACATATTAATTCCCATATGTGGGCACAATTGGCCTTCTAACTGCATGTTTAGGCTAATGAGTGTTTTAACTGTTGGATTTAAGTGTTCTCTTTGGATTTGCAGCTTATGCGCAACCTTTTGGGAACTCATTTGGGACACAGTGCCATCTACAACATGTGCAGGATCATGGAGGACAGGTAAAGAGAGGGTATCTAACAAACTATGGGATTCAGCAGAGGTCTCAGAGAGGGGGTCACTGACCTCAGTAGAATAAACTGAAGTTTCTGCTGCTTAGGAGTGAATTCCTTTCCTAGTCAGGCTGCTGAAGTGCTTATTTATGACTTTTCTGCATTTAATTTTCCTTTGTTTAAAGTTGTACTGAATGTTTTTTTGTGCTTTTAATGTTTGTAAATTGCTGTGCAAGGCTCTGATATGGAACAGCTGGGAGTTGCTGTGATGACAATGTGTATTCTTATTCATCCTTGTATACCGAAAGAATTGTAGCAAGGTCAAACACTTTCCTTGCCTCTGTTCCTAGAACTTACATGGCAGATGCAGCACTGCTGAGAGGAGCTGTGTTCTTTGTTGGGATGGCTCTGTGGGGCGCTCATCGTCTCAATTCGCTCAAGAATTCCCCAACTTCAGTGCTGCCTTCGTTCCTCAAGGTAGGATGGGAGGCTGGAGGAACTTTTTAATTAGGTGTACATCTGGGTCTGCACAAATTTAGAACAAAACTGTGGACCCCTACACCAAAGAAATATGTGTGTGAGAGACAGCAGTTGGGTATGGGGTGAAGCTTGGGGAAACAGTGAAACAATAGAGGATTTAACTTTGAAACTGAGGCCTCCTTCTGGAGTAACTTTGTTGGTCAGAAAAGCAAAATCTAATTGTTTTTATCCAATCTCTACATTTTGGGCAGTTTAGTTTAAAAAATAAAAACAAAGCAGAAACTTTAACTCGTTCTAGTGTGCGGCACAAAAAGTGAGAGATAGTATCTTCAGAGACAGCCTCAGAGCTCTCTTAAAAGCTTCTTATCCAAGTGCATTGAGCTTTAACTTCACGTGTCTGCTCTGTGAGATGGGACTCTGCCATCTGATCTACAGCTGCTTGCAAGAGTGCGTAATTGCACTTTATAAGATAGCTCTTTGCTTTGCCCTTTGTGTATAGATTTGACTATATTTCTCTCAGACCCTCAAGCTGAGTTCCTAATTAGTAAGGTGTATTTCGTTTGAATTTACGAGGGTTTCTGATCACTGCTTCCCAACTGTTAACTAAATGAAATGCTTTGTATTCCAGGCCATGACCTGTCCCAATGCAGTTGTATCTTACGAGATCGTTCTGTCCATAACGCGTCTGATAAAGAAGTACGGGAAGGAGCTGCAAGCTGTGACGTGGGATATCCTGTTGGACATCATGGAGCGATTACTGCAACAGCTGCAGGTAGGTGCTGAGCCTGTCCTGATGTGCTTTCCTTCAATACTGCTCTCCTGTTTGTACACTCCAGTGACCTTTGAAGCTGAATGAAGTTTTAGCCCAACTCTCAGTACTGCGCATCTCAACTGAACTTTCTGTTTGTATTTAAGGTTGTCCCTTTCTGGTGAGGTAGAAGTATTTTAGGAATATTTTTGTTTCAGAGTCTGGAGAGCCAAGAACTGAAGTCCATTGTACATGATCTTTTGACTACAGTAGAAGAACTTTGTGACCAGAATGATTTCCATGGCTCTGAAGAGAGATTTTTTGAGCTGGTGGAAAGATGTGCTGATCAGAGACCAGTAAGACTTGCCCTGTTATTGTCTTCCCTTCTTGCCAGTTGAATCTGTTTTGTTACACAATACGGCTAAAAACTGGGAGTCCTAAAATAGCAAGTGATCAGAAAATCACAGCAAGGACTTCTATGAGCCTTACTCTGGGGTGGAGGGGTGGAAGAATGAGTGTTGTATTTGCGTATACACTAAAGAAAGTATTCTTCATATTTCTATGAAAGGAATCTTCTGTGTTGAACTTGATAACATACAGAGCTCAGTCCATTCACCCTGCCAAAGATGGCTGGATTCATAACCTGCAGACGTTGATGGAGAGATTCTTCAGGTATGAAATAATAACTTTGTGAATACACAACACTTTTGAATGTTTCCTACTACCTTTTCATGATAGTTAATTTTGTTTTCTGAAACTCTGTCATTAGTAAATGACCTCTAAGAAATATGGTAGTTCCAGGGCACAGTAAATGAAAGGCTTTTCTTTAACAGAAGAAAAGCTGTCCACTGAATTATTTATGCTGCCTTTTTTTTCCATATTTTCATTGGATGGTGCTGTTCCAGTTAGCACAGGCAGTTGTGTGTTCCACTCCATGGCACCTTTTAGTTCTGACGCTAAACAAGACTTTCCTGTTAAGCATCAGGATTGCATAGGGTTACCCAGTATTGAAGCTACCTGGGTTTGAATTGATGCTTCTACAAGTATTCTTCTGCTTTAAAATATCAATGTTCAGCAATAACAAACTTCTGTCTCACCTGTGAAATGCTGCCGAAGAGCAGCTCTTTGATGATGCTGTGTGCTTGGTTTTAAAATGGCTCACCAGAGCACTGCTTCTAATGTATGTTCCTAGTTTGGATGGGAAATGGGCAAACTGCCGTTACAGGTCTCCAGAAGCAGTAAAAGCTGAATTGGGATTCCAGTTTCTGATTGTTGTTGAATCTGATTTCATACATAGAGATGTGAACTAAAGGCTGTCTTAAGAATTACTGTTATAATTCTTAAGTAGTTTCTTAATTTACTTCAGTTTTACTTTCTTTTTCTCCTCTACCCCCTTCCCTAAGTAGACAGCTTTGGTTTATTCATCTTGAATTTGCTCTTCCCATGTTAGGAACGAAAGTCGTAGTGCTGTTCGTATTAAAGTTCTGGATGTCTTGTCCTTCGTCCTGAGTATTAACAGACAGTTCTATGAGGTGAGTGTTTATCCATTTCTGATGATCACATCTGAGGCATTAAATGAACCTTAGCACCCAGCCAAGGACAATTAACAGGCAAGTCCTCCTGCCAGCATCCTAAAGAAGCGTGTCTCTGGTGTGCAACGTGTAAAGCCCAGTTTTGTGCATTCTCCAGTGGTGGAGGCGGCCTGAAGCACACCATCAAACATCAAAAAGCCAAGCCCTAGAAACCCGCTGTCAGCGGTCTCTTTGAGTCTGGGCTGTCATGTCTGTTGGAGACAGAAAACCAAAGCATTGAATCCAAGTTCAACAGAAGTACTAAATATTTAGAGGGGTGGCAGACAGAACTACTGAATTGGATGGAAGAGGAAAGGTTAAGGAACCAAACAACTGAGGAACAAGCCTAATATCTGTGTTCTTTTGTTTGTAACTATTGTCTCTTTAACATGCTGATTGAACAACTGAGAGCAGAATGTCCAGGCTTACCGAAGTCTGTCCTCTTGCAGGAAGAGCTGATAAATTTGGTTGTAATCTCTCAGCTGGCTCACATTCCAGAGGATAAAGACCATCAAGTCCGAAAACTGGCCACTCAGCTACTTGTAGACCTGGCTGAAGGCTGCAACACCCATCACTTCAACAGCTTACTTGATATCATAGAAAAGGTGAGGCAGAGTTTGGTCAGCTTTCAGTAGTATCGCCACGTCTTTTGCCAGACCCTCTTAGCATAGCTGAGGAGACAAACCCATGGCTTGCATGGTTAAGTAGGATATTGGAAAATTGCTGGATTTTGGAGGATGCAGATCTGAAGCACAGAGTGGAAGGGAGCTTTAGAAACCTCATCAATGCACATCCAGGCTACCTGACAGGGCTTGCAGAATTTCCAGCAAGGATGACTCGTAGTCTTTCCTGATCTTCCAGAATGGAAATAAAGAAAAGATGTGCTGCAGATGTAAACCATGTATTGCTTTTCTTCTTGAAAGGTCGCTTCACATTCTCTCTCATCTCCTTCTGAACTGGAAGAGAGAGACTTGCTGTCATATTCAGCTTCTTTGGAGGATGTCAAGACAGCAGTTCTTGGACTCCTGATAATTCTTCAGGTAAAGATTGCAGAGCATTAAACACATCATCTTCAGGGTAGTCTTCTGCTGGACTTGACTTTTTAGATAACAATTCTTCTGCTGTTAAATGTTCTGACTTTTTTTTTTTGTCCACTTAATATCTTAACTCTTGTTTTGATCCATCCTTTTGCTTTTGGGTATTCTGTAACTGTTTACTAAATGTTTTATTCTCTTAATATCTATTTTACAAGGAATGTGAGCACATTTTCATGTGTGGAGAGCAGATGTGTTCAGAGACAGAAAGGGAGTGTTTCTTAACATTGAATAGATCTATTGTGTTTGGGTCACGTGTCCTGAGACAGGGTTAAGCAGATGTAAAGAGCTGGTTGCTTCAGCTCCCTTCTGGAGCGAGACAGTGCTGCTCAGGAGCCTTCACAGAGCTTCTCCCCAGAGCTGTCTGCTCATCTTGCTTTCAGGAGCAAGTTTTTGCTGTGTCTTTCTTGAATTCTCCGCACAGATCCATGTTTCTGAATGGGTGTCAGTCTGCCTTTTGATTTGTGTTTTTTCTGTAGACGAAACTCTACAGCTTGCCCTCCAGCCATGCCATGCGGGTGTACGAGATGCTGATTCAGCATGTCCAGCGCCATTATAACTATGCCTACAGCCTTGCTGTTGCTAGCAGCATCAGATTGCAGGTATGAGCAATGAGCTGTGCTTTTCCAGACAAGAGCTGTAGGCTGTCCTTGGGATTCTGGGACGGTAGGGGAGAGTGTATGCTCTAGAGCTTGTCAGAATTCAATGTTTCCTGGCTGATAAGAGTATGTGTATGAACTGCAACACCAGAAGAGGTGCCTCCTACAGAACCAGCCACAGTGTCTGTTGAAAACCCCTTAGTCTGTACTTGCAAAAGGGACATGGGAGAGTGTTCCACTGGCTTGGTGTTTGGGTGATTCCGGTGTCTTCTCTATTACAGGTATTTGATTTCCTGCTGATGCTTCGAGCTGACTCCCTCCACCGTCTTGGCCTTTCCAACAAGGATGGAGCAGTGAGGTTCAGCCCTTACTGTCTGTGTGACTTTGTGTACGTTTCTCCTTGCATTAAGCAAAAGCTGTTTTCCTAACTGTCTGGTATTTTTGCATGAGCTTAATGGTTCATCAGCAGGAATCTACAATTTCTCTTAAAACTCCTTCTTCTGAAAGGAGGTTATAGTGAGGTGGGTGTTGATCGCTTCTCCCAAGTAACAAGTGGTAGGATGAGAGGAAAAAGCCTCAAGTTGCACCATGGAAGGTTCAGATTAAATATCAGGAAAAAATTCTTCACCTAAAGGGTGCTCAGGCACTGGCAGAGGCTGCCCAGGGCAGTATTGGAGTCACCATCCCTGGAGAGGTTTAAAATACGTGCAGATGAGGTGCTCAGGTATGGTTTAGTAGCAAACAGGTGTGATTGGACTTCATGATCTCTAAGGTCTTTTCCAACCAAACAATTCTATGATTCTGTAAATCTTCAAAATCGGGATGAATCAGCTGCTAGACCGTCTATCGTTACAGTTTAGGATGGTCTCAACTAGTAGTTCATTGATGAATAGTTCTTATAAGCCACTTACCTACACCACTACCTACTGAGCCCTCAGCCTCAGCTGTGGAATTTCTGTTCCTGCCTGAAACCAATTTTCACACTGATGTTTGAGTCAATGATTTTTGTACAAATCTACCTGGTGTTAATTTTACAGATGAGTCTGATGTTCTTTGTGTAATGCACCCTAAAAGATATCTGTTTAAATCTGCTAGAGGCCTGGATAGAGAAACTCTTAACCTGACCAAACGGACCATCTGCTGGGCAATCCTGGACTTCTTAATTCAAAATGCTACTTATATTGTTTTGTTGTTGATCTGATTGCTGTATAGGATGGTGGTATAGGGTGGTGGTGTTAGTCAGGAATAGCCTGTTCTGCTCTTGATTTTACCTGACATGTATTTTTTCTCCCTTTCCATGTTGTAGAGAAGCAGAGAAGAGACCTTCTGAGAAAAAGCCTGCTGGTACGCTCTCTCCACCTTCAGGAAGCCCCAGTGTGCCTTCCCAGAATGCTGCCATTCGCATAGGCCATCTACCGTATTCGAAGGTCTTCGGTGTCCTTCTCCAGTGTTTGAAGCAAGTATGTCCACTCTTAATGGCAGTTGTCATCTTGGTGTGAAATATGTCAGCTTAAATCCCGCTAGCTAGAGAATTCTATCCCACAGTGTCTAAGTAATGGCTGAAAAGTGATGTGTAAATCCTCCTTCTTGGGGAGAATCTGTGTGTAACTGCAGGTTTACAGCCACCAGTGGGAGCACGAGTTCAGCTCTTCAGAACCTGAGCAAAGCTTTCCTTACGCTCTGCTTCAGAGCAGCCAAGGGCAAAAACTGTGTTGGTTAAGCAAAGGTGAAATAAGTCATCCTGTTTCTGAAAGGGCATTTAAAACTAAAAGAATTCCTCCTACTGCAAGTTCATAGACTCATAGAATGGTTTGGGTTGGAAGGGACCTCAAAGCCCATCCAGTTCCACCCCCCCTGCTGTGAAAAGGAACACCTCCCACTGGATCAGGGTGCTCAAAGCCTCAGTCAACCTGGCCGTGAACACCTCCAGGGATGGGGCAGCCACCACTGCTCTGGGCAACCTGTGCCAGGGCCTCCCCACCCTCACAGGAAACAATTTCTTCCTAAGATCGTATCTCAATCTCCCTTCTTTCAGCTTCAAACCATTCCCCCTCATCCTATCCCTGCACTCCCTGATCAAGAGCCCCTCCCTGGCTTTCCTGTAGACCCTTTCAGTCCTGGAAGGCTGCTCTAAGGTGTCCCAGGAGCCTTCTCTTCTCCAGGCTGAACAACTTCACCTCTCTCAGCCTGTCCTCGTACTGGAGGTGGTCCAGCCATCAGACCATGTGCATGGCCTCCTGCTGTCACTCCAACAGATCCATTTTGAGAATAGATGACTGTTTCAG
Source organism: Neomorphus geoffroyi (assembly GCA_033558235.1). Taxonomy (NCBI): domain Eukaryota; kingdom Metazoa; phylum Chordata; class Aves; order Cuculiformes; family Neomorphidae; genus Neomorphus; species Neomorphus geoffroyi. The sequence continues at coordinate 2,730,489 of JAUMJM010000038.1, forward strand.
ACACTAATAAACTGTTCATTAGTGTTTTATTGGACATAGTTATGGGCTGAGCTGTTGTCTTACTGTGGAATGTGATTTGCCTAGAAGAAATGAAGGATAAAAGAATTGAATTCTGGCTCTGTCTTTTGGAGCTCAGTCAGATCTGGGTAAGACTGGCAGGTTGTGGTGCTGATATTGCACCTAGAGCTGGATGACAGGCAGGAATTTACTTCTGACAGCAAAATGCCACTTCTTTTTATGGAGCTACTACAATAAGACATACATCTGCTTAGGAAATAACACGTTGTCTGAAATAGGATTGCTTTTACTTTCAAACTGAACTGAAATGGTACTAAAATTTTCCACCTTAACTTTTTCTTTCTTTCCAGGAGACAGACTGGAAGGTGTTGAAATTGGTCCTCAACAAATTACCTGAATCCCTCCGCTATAAAGTGCTGTTTTTAACCTCTCCTTGTAACATAGACCAGCTGGCCTCTGCGCTGAGCTACATGGTAATGCCATGCCCCCTACAAGATCCTTGGTTTGCTTGAGAGTTGGTTGGGGGTGGGGGGTTGAGGTGGGGATTTTTCTACTGCCTGTTAGCCATATTTTTAGTGTGAGGTGTTCTAACTTACGGTGTGATGCATCAGCTCACAGACAAGAAGACTACTGACAGGCTCCATGGTACCCCAGAAGGCTTTTCTCGCACTGATTTGCACCTGGCTGTTGTCCCAGTACTGACGGCACTAATATCTTACCATAATTACCTGGACAAAGCTAAACAGGTATGGGCGAAGCAAGAAGGGAGGGGACGGGGACGGGGACAGGGCCTGAGTCTATATAGCAGAGCATTTTCCCATACTGGCTGATTGGGAGACTGAAGGACCAGGTAACATTGCCCTTTTCTGTTCTAAAAAGCTGCATCTGCTGTAATTGGGGTGGGATCGGGGTGAAAAGGTACGTTGTGCAGCTGTAACTGTCCAGTCAGTTGGATTCACTGTTGTCCATCCATACCTGTCCTCACTTGGTGATCGCTGTGACTTCACCCTCTGCTGGAAGGCCCTGATAAACATTAAAATTCTGTTTAATCAGAAACTGAAATATTAATTTAATAGAATCATAAAATGGGTTGGGTTGTAAGGGACTTAAAAGATCCCCTAGTTCCACCCCCCTGCCAGAGACAGGGACAACACCCACTGTTAGGTTGCTCAAGATTTCTAAAATGACTACTTGATTAAAGTCCTATCTTAAGATTTTGGCCTAGAATACAAGCAAAATTGTTCTGGGTTCTGTGTTAGTGCATTTTGGGTAAGAATTCATGTGCGTTGTAGAGGCCTTGCAGCAGCGATACCTTGCAAGCCCTTCTGAAAGGCTAATGGAAGCCAGGAGATGGGACTCCAGAGGTTTGTTCTTTTCCTGTGTTATGGCTTTTTGTCTTTTTTGACTCTTCTAGCGTGAAATAGTGTATTGCCTGGAACATGGGCTCATTTATCGCTGCGCAAACCAGTGCGTTGTAGCACTCTCTGTCTGTAGTGTTGAGATGCCCGACATCATCATAAAGGCGCTTCCTGTCTTGATAGTCAAATTAACCCACATTTCTGCTACAGCCAATATGGCAATCCCACTCTTGGAATTTCTTTCAAGTAAGTTTTAATGCTCTTCTGCTTTTGATCTATGGTTGTAAATGTGTTGTTTGCACTGAATCTGGGTATGTTGATTGTGTTAGTAAATGGAACGCCTTTTAAGGGTTTCTTGGGTTTTGTGATGCCCTTGCACCATCCTCAAGACACAAATGTTTGATCATCTCTTGTTTGTTCCTGGTTTTCTATTTGAAGCACTTGCACACACTAAAGAAGGAGACACGCCTTGTGTAGCCCTGTCATACTAGGATGGGAAATATGAAGCTGCTTTCTCCATCTTTCTGATCAGAAATTAAATAGCATGAAATTACATCATGATCATGGAATCATGGAATGGTTTGAGTAGGAAGGGACCTCAAAGCCCCTTGCCATGAGTGGGGACACCTTCCACTGGATAAGGGTGCTCAAAGTCCCATCCAAGCTGACCTGGAACACCTCCAGGGATGAGGCAGCCACCACTTCTCTGGGCAACCTGTGCCAGGGCCTTACCACCCTCACAGGAAACAATTTCTTCTTAAGAGCTCATCTAAATCTCCCATCTCTCAACTGAAAACCGTTCCACCTTATCCTATCCCTGCACTCTCTGATCAAGAGCCCCTCCCCAGCTTTCCTGCAGCCCCTTTCAGTACTGGGAGGCTGCTTTGAGGTCTCCCTGGAGCCATCTCTTCTCTAGGCTAAACAACCCCAACTCTCTTATCCTGTCCTTATACTGGAGATGCTCCAGCCCTCAGGTCGTCTTCATGGCCTCCTCTTTCTTGTTCTAACAGATCCAGGTCCTTCCTATGATGTTAACTTCCATATCAGCTGATGATTTAGGAGAAACAAACCAATTCAAATTAAACTGGTGTTACATAGTTTATGCTCAGACTTCACCTGTGTTGGTTTTCCTCTTGATCTGTTCCAGCTCTAGCGAGGCTGCCCCACCTCTATCGGAACTTCGCAGCAGAGCAGTACGCCAGCGTGTTCGCCATCTCCCTGCCTTACACAAACCCTTCCAAGTAAGTTCATAGTGAATGTGCTTCTTCCTTATCTGTAAAACAAAGAGAATGAGATATCCTTTTGTTTTTGTAATACTTGGGTCATGGTTATTTATGGCATACTGCTCATTCTGGGATCTACAAAGTTTTTCTGAAGAAGGGACATGTTTACCTCGGACAAGCTTTACTTGAACAGAAGGCTGAGGTTTTTCTCCTTGTCCTTACTGTAGGTGTAGAAACAGTTCTGTTTCACAAATGGCAAAGTCCTTTTGTTCAGTTCAGGAATGGCAATACTGGCAATACTGCAGCATTAAATCTGTGGAGATCTTTCTGCTGTTTTAGGTTTAACCAGTACATCGTTTGCCTGGCCCATCACGTGATAGCTATGTGGTTCATTCGGTGTCGCCTGCCCTTCCGAAAGGACTTTGTCCCCTATATTACAAAGGTAATGGACACTACTGAATCAAACAGTACCTAATAAAAATGCTGACTTAAAACCTGATTTAAGAAGTTTAACGGTTTGGTTTGAACCTGCAAAAATTCTTTTCTTGTCAATATATTTTTAAAAATTGAGTGTGAGTGCTTGTGCGTTGGCTGATGATTGCAGTCGTTCAGCTGCACGTTCTGGCCGTTCAAACAGTGATCTTTGTGTCTCCGTCGATAGGGTTTGCGCTCGAATGTCCTCCTTTCCTTTGACGACACGCCTGAGAAGGACAGTTTCAGGGCTCGCAGCACAAGCCTGAATGAGAGGCCAAAGAGGTAAATTCTATTTGACTCCAGCAGGGCCTCGTGTTCGCTGTTCTAGTACTCTCACCCTCCCCTGTGTTTTCCTGAAGGAGGCTGGGACTGGTTATCCATAATCTGACAGTGCATTTAAGCAAGCAAAGTAAACCTCTTTAGGTCAGGGAACTGATAAAAGACAAACTTAGGCTGGTAAGAAGCTGAAATGAAACCTAATTGAACAGCCAGGGAGACCCTCATATGTACCATAAGCGTTTGCAGTGAGGTTGGGACTTTTCATTACTAAGTTTTGAGAATCAACAGTTCTCTCAGGTTGATGTCAGTACAGCGCTACCCGAAGTGACAGAGAAGGGAAATACCAGAAGTAACAGAATACCATGTTCATGAGTGTTAGCTCCTTTGGGTAATGGATCTGTAATGACTACTGGAGAAATCATTGTGATTAGCAGCCCCTGTAAATCCAGAGAGGCAGTGCTGTGTTTTTCCATGGCGTTATCTGCCAAGTCAGTGCACTGGGTGGCACGCAGCTGCCTTCTGTGCATCTGGATCCTTTTTTGAATCCCGAAGCCATTATGTCAGTTCTAAGCAAAGCCTCATGCCTTCAGAAGTCAGAATGGATCTTGCCAGCAGTATTTCAAAGTAACATTTGCCAGGATGGGAGAATATTCCTTGGAAGGTATTCAGGGCTTCTCTGACATCCTTTTACCTGCAGGGCTTGCCTAAATTGGTTCACTTAACTTGCTTCAGTGTTGATGTGCAGTAAGCACACAGTGGCGTTTGAACCCTGGAGAAAGTGCCTCTACTTTAACTGCAAGGCTCAGCGAGTGTCTTGCAATGAAGAAACACCACCCCTGCCCTGATGCTACAGCTGTAAACCCTGTGTTGTGTTTCATCTCTCCCATCTCCTCCTCTTTCATTCAGAAGCTTGGAAGAGAAACCTTTTGACACTCGTCTCTCAAATTAGAGTTTCAACTAATCTTTTTTTCCAAAACCCTGTTAATTCTACCAGGTTGGAATACCACTGTACCTAAAGGCTTCTGCTAACGCTGCTGGTTCGCTTTCCACAGAAATCTCTGCTAAGGAGTTTGGGCCGTACTCGGGCAGCAACCCCAGACACCGGAATGGCAGGATGCCACTGCATCTGAGTCTGAGCTTGGGTTCTGGCCAAACGAGAGAGGAAATAGTTTCAAGCAGATATGTTTCCTTGCTTGAAAACCTTCTGTGCTTGGTTTTTGCTCCTTAAGCCCAAAGAAGAAGCATTTCTGTGCCTTAGCTGAGGTGCTGGGTCTTCCAAGAGATCGGGATCTTAGTGATACCCAAGGTTGCTGAATGTCATGATGTTGGTGTAAGAGATTATCTCAGAGTACAGCCCTGTGCTCTTTGCAGTCACGGCTCCAGATGTGGCTATAAGCGATCTACCAGAGGCTGTTGGGAGAAGAGGACAAATTCTGATCGCTAACGGTGGCAATCTGAAAGGATAGCAAATAAATCATGTTTAGAAGGAGCCAGAAGGTTTATGTTAGTATCTGCATTTTATAAATGGGGATGGGAACTGCTGGACCAACTGTTATGTCCAAATTAGTGCTGAGCCAGGCATGCATCTCAGCTGTTACTAATTTAACTGCATCTTAGATATTATTTGCTGTCATCTCCCACATGTGGTTGGCACCAGACAGTGGAAAGGCTGATCTCGTTTTCTGTTCCAGCTGAAAGTTGAGCAGGTTACCTTGAGCTGCCTGAAATAAGAGCTTGTTTGACAGAACAGGATTGCACAGTCAGCAACAACCGGGAGGATATTTGTCTCCCTACCCTTCCTCCTGGGCAGAGTGAGATGAATCAGCCTTGTTCAGATGGGCTGAGTCTCCTGCAGGGTCTTGAGTGGAGCTGAAGGCACCTCTGGCCCTGGGTGGTTTGGGGACTTGGGGCAGAAGCTCAGGTGTGCGCAGGCCCCACAAAGGTAGAGACACCTGACCATTTGGAAAAATGCTGCCTGATTTGGCAAAGCCTTTTAGGGTCTGATCTCTGTGGAAGCAGTCAGGTTTTGAGCCATGCTGAAGCAGTGAGTTGGGGCAGCACAGAAGGTGGCTGGACTGCACAAAACTTCTCGGGCTTGAGAAATTTGTGCCAAATCAGCATTTGGGTGCTCTCGCCTTTGTTGAACAGCGCAGTATTCCAACTCTCATTTCAATCAGTTTTTTGTTTTAGCCTGTACTAATTTCATTTGGTTTGGAGCACGTTTAAAATCTTGTTTTCAAAATGTGGTTTGTCTTTTTAATGCTTTCAGCTCTGCTTGTTTGTACGTTTTAATTTTTGTTTTCCTTTTTTTTGGCATTTGTTTTATTTTCCATCACCCTCCGGGATCCCCCAATATTGACCCTGTGACCTGTGACTTTTCAACCTACATCCCTACAATGATTTCCTCCCTTCCTGTGACCTCTTTTGGGGCTTGGTGCTTCTCCACCCAGTAGTTTAAGACTAGCCAAAAATGCAAAGCAAGGCTTGAATAACTCTCCTCCAGTGAAAGAGCTGAAAGAACCCTCTGCAGTTGATGCCTTCCGATCCCGCAGCATCAGTGTGTCTGAACATGTGGTCCGCAGGTAGAGGCACTTTAAATGGGGAGAATCCAAGAGCAACTCAGCACTTGGAAATTTTACTGCGAGGGTGGGTGGAATCAGGGGGGATTTGCATGCGGGATGCTTGCATGACTCTGTTAAGCAATGAAATCCTGGCCTTAGCCATGGTTAGGGGGTTTGGAAACGTGTTGTGGACATCCCATGGTTCCAGTGCCAGTTGTTGGGTTGTCCCATAACACCCTGTGCTGTGTACGGTCACTTTGCCCTGTTCTCTGATGCTTTATCAACAACAATTCCGATTTTCAAAGCAAAGATGATGAAGAGAGGGGAAACGAACAAAAAACATGCAAAAACAAAGGAAAAAGGTTGCATTCTGTGATAGTCCTGGTTCAGACTCGATAAAGACTCAGCCTTCTGAGCAGTGAAATACCCCAGGAGGGGCTTTGATGCTCTGCAAACTTAGCCCTCTTCCCAAACTGTGAGGAATACCACTGGCCTCAGCTTGGAATTTGTCCTTTGAGGCAAAGGGAGCTGACCAAGTATTCCGATCTGAAGTATGATGCCGTGAAAACCTTCATTTCCCTTTGGTAGAGCAGTGAAATGAATGCTCAGCCTGTACGAAGCTCTTTCTTTCACCGCTAAAGAAAACGAGTTTTAATTGCAGATGTTGATTTGTGACATGAAAGATGAAACAATTATGCAAGTTTTTAAAATTTATTTGTGCATCACTTCCCTTGGGTGTGAAGCTGCTGTATAACGTGGTGGTTTGAAGTCTGAACTGGAGGATTTGTGCCTCGCTCTGTAGGGGTTGCTGTCAGTGGAACTTTATTTCCTAAGGTTTTATTTTTGCCGATAACTATGGTATTTGAGGGAGAGATGCTGAAGTGACTGAACTGTGACTACAACTCTGGCACTTCATTCGCTGATATCCGCACTAATCTCTAAGGTGATTTTCTCTTGTGTCCCTATGTTAATGATAGCAACTAAAAGTTCAGATAATTACCCCTAATGATGCCAGAGGAGTTGCCACTTCATAAAAAATTTGGCCATATCTCAGCTTTGTGTTACGCTGGCATAAGGACTCGTCTGTATAAAGTATTGCAGTCCTGCCTGTTATTGCAGTTGTTTTGAACTGCGTTGCTAACTGATTCAAAGGCAGAGTTGCTCTCTATTCTTGTGCTGATTCCCTGTTCAGAGTGCAATTTTTTTCTGTTTCAAGTTAAATCAGGTTGTACAAAGCTATTGAATTTGAGGAGAAAAATCAATATACTAAAGGGATGCAGCAGAGAAAACAGCAAACCACAGGGTTCTAAAGCTACGCCTGGAGTGCCTGGATTTATGGCTCATGGGCAACACATTGCCTGGGAATCGATGCAGGTCGTGGGATGCTTGGCCTCCCCACAGATGAGTGGGCTTAAAGCATGGTGCTGCCTCTCGGTATTTGCTTGGTGCAGTTGCCCATGGGCCACCCAACATCAGAGAGCGCTGGCCTGGCCTCATCAGCTGGTGGACATTTCGATAGTTCCTCAGCCTCTCCAGATAAGAAATGCTTTCTGCAATGACAATCTACAGAGCACAGCACAAGGCTGATCCAAAAATACATTGACTGTGTCCTGGGATTGGTGTCTGGCCGCCTCTCTGATGTGGCACGTGCATGTATCGCAGGTCATTCTGCCTCCCGCCCTCGGGTGTCAGGGCTGAGTGTTTCACAATGTGATCTGTCAGTTGGAAACATTCTTTTCTAGCCGGATACAAACATCCATCACCAGTTCCAGCCTGGGCTCTGCAGATGAGAATTCAATGGCTCAGGCTGATGACAACTTAAAAAACCTCCACCTGGAACTCACTGAGACCTGTCTGGACATGATGGCTCGATATGTCTTTTCTAACTTCACTGCGGTGCCTAAAAGGTAGGGGTCAGGCAGTGACTGCAGGAGAGGGTTGTGTGTTTGAGGTTACTATTCCACTTTATTGGTGGAAAATTAGCATGACAGCATTGAGATGCTGGCAGGCCCAGGCTCTGACATCGTTTCTCACAGATGAAATCTGGATTGGTTAAATACAAGGTTAGAGGGGAGAGGTCTGTTGGAGCACACCGACCTTTGCCTTAGCCTTGAGCTGTGCCCGAGGAGATGCCTGAAGGCTTGCTGCCTGTGAGCAGAACGGTGCTCCTGTCCTGGCTGGATAATCATAGTCTTTGCTACAGAACCGAGTGTTGTGCCAGCTGAGGAGCATTTACTTTTCTTGCTTGCCCTTCCCAGGAGGACACACAGCTCGGACAAGGCTCATTCCCTTCTACTCTGTGATGTGTGTCCAGAATTAGTGCTCTGTAATGTGTGTCCATTAGTGCTATCAGTTGATCCTAAATTCAGCTCATCCTTTATCCCAATGGATAGCATGCGAGTTGCTGCCCAGGGGGTGTTTAAAATGCTGTGTAAAGAAGGAAAGCAGGCAATACCTCCTATGTAGTTACACGAAATATACTCCTGTGGGCTCTGTGTCTGGGAGCTGTGCTCATCACCACCGTGTTTCTAGGTCACCTGTGGGTGAGTTTCTGTTGGCTGGAGGAAGGACAAAGACCTGGCTGGTTGGTAACAAGCTGGTGACCATCACTACAAGTGTTGGAACAGGAACAAGGTCCCTGCTTGGCCTGGACTCTGGAGATCTCCAAAGTAGCACAGAATCAAGGTAAGTTTTGCTCTCGTTTCTAGAAATTTCCACCTAGCAGAGTCACTTAAACTACCGTTAGAGTCCATAGAATCATGGAATGGTTTGGGTTGGAAGGGAGCCTTAAAGCCATCCAGTTCGAACCCCCCTGCCATGGACAGGGACACCCTGGATGGGGCTTCGAGCACCCTGATCCAACCTTGAACGTTTACAGGGATGGGACAGCCACGACTTCTCTGAGCAACCTGTGCCAGTGCCTCCCCACTCTTGTAGGAAAACATTTCTTCCTAAGATCTCATCTCAGTCTCCTCTCTCTCAGCTTAAAACCATTAAAACCATCTCTTTAGCTTTCCCACTTACCAGAAGGAGTGTCTTATTTGTCCAGTGTGACTGATCCTCTCTCAATGTCATCAGGATCTTTTTTTTTTTTTCCCCACAGCTCAGACCCGGTTTTACAAGTGAGACAAACTAAAGAAGCTCCAGCAAAACTGGAATCTCAAGCTGGGCAGCAGGTCTGCAGAAGCTCTCGCAACAGAGTTCGATCCATGTCTGGTAAATTCCTATTCTGGAGTCTTACTGCCATGCCTGGGTCTCTGTGACACCTGTTGAAGAGACCTGTGTCTCAGCTGATTTGGGAGTCTGGACCTGGCTAGGGTTTGATAGTGAGAGGGAGCAACCGCTGTGGCCTTGGGAGAGGTGGTGCTCCCATTGCTTGGCTCTCCTTGCAGGAAGGTTTTGGGGATGGTTTAAGTGGTGAGTGCAGTGAGGATCACCTGTGTATCTGACCTAGTGATTTGTAAGAAACTCCTGGAAGCTAACATTTTCTTAACTGTGAGCACAGCTACAAGAGGAATTAAAAGACTTATTGCTTCTGAGACACCTTCTATGCTAACAAAACAGGGCTCTCCCTTTTGTGTCTGTCTTGCCAGGTGGTCACGCCTTGCGTGTTGGTGCCTTAGACAGCTCAGCCTCCCACTTCCCCAGTGGCCCAGCTTCCCAAGGGACACAGAGTCCTCCTGCTCCTGCATCTCGATCAGAGAAGGCTAATCCTGCTCCGCAGACACCTCTGCAGAAAGAAAAAGCCAACTTAGCTGCATATGTCCCGCTGCTGACCCAGGGGTGGGCAGAAATCCTTGTGCGCAGACCTACAGGTATCTGTACCCCAGTGTGGAGTGAGCTTTTTGGACTTGCTAAGAAACTGAAGCCTGGATGAAGGAGAAAAATCCATGTTCACTTGCAAATGAATCTCTTTATTGCTTACTGCCTCTCGAAACTAATACGTCTAATACCTGGTTCTTTGAAATCACTCTTAGTGATTTAAATCTATGAGAGACCTGTGAAGAGATTGAAGCAAGGGCTTAAACTTGGCTATAAAGTACCGTTACAGAAGTAGGGCCAGATAATATCAACCCTACTTTATGTTTTTGCTCTATGGTCTTTCTTGAAAATCCATCTGTGCTGCATTTTAGCTTCCCATGCTGGATTTGAGATGGATGAGGCTTAGAGCACTCCTAGTTGTGTCTGCTGTTAACACAGGAATAACAACACGTTCAAGGTCAAAATTCTTGTATACTGGCACAAATTCTTGTATACTGGCACGTTACCCAACATTAACAGCCCATTTCAGCTAAAGGTTACTTCATGAGAAAATAACTTAATTAAACATTAATTAAAATACCTGAGTGTTTTGGATGCCTTTTGGGAATCTGCTGTAGTAATGGGTTACCAGGGATGTTTTTTGAAGAGCTTGAGGTGAAGCGCAGAGCACTGGGAGCTGCCTAGTGAAAATAGGGAATTAACCAAGTCATTCTGCCAGGAGAACCTGGCCTGTTTTCATTTTTACTTGTGAAATCCAAACCAATTTGTGCTTTTTTCGATGTGAGCTGTAAACTTTCTGGAGTTCTGAGTTTAATACTCATCTCTGATTTTCTCTTTCCAGGGAACACAAGCTGGCTAATGAGTCTGGAGAACCCGCTCAGCCCGTTTTCTTCAGATATTAACAACATGCCCCTGCAAGAGCTTTCTAATGCACTCATGGCTGCAGAGCGTTTCAAAGAACACCGAGAAACAGCTCTATATAAATCCCTCTCTGTCCCCTCCTCCAGCTTGGCCACCGGGACAGCCAAACCATCACTTCTCCAGCGTTCCAACACAGGTGAGAGATGCCAGGCTGGCTGCGTGTCTAGCATAGCTGTCCCTAATCCTTTGAAAGTCTTGAAGTTAACTGCAGGTCTTATAGTACAGTGAAGCTGATAGTGTGAAGAATAACACAGCAATGAGAAGGGGAATCAGTTCTTGTCCCTAGAAGCTTTCAGTGAAAGATTCCCTTCCTCCTTGCTTCTGATGTTCCATTGGAAAAGTACCTCTCTTTCTTGAAGTAAAGAAAGAGTGGAGTAATGGAACTTCCTTGGCCAGTACGTTTCATGCTGCCTTTCCCAAGTGCAAATGAATCTTTTCCCTCTTCCACTTGTTTGGAGCTGATCTGGGCATCCCACGTGTGGATGGATCTTCCCATGCAGCGTTTCCATCTCCATTTGTCTTCAGTATTGGAGTTTGTGTTGGCACTGAGAGCACTGGTTTCCGGGGGAACGGCCTCTTACAAACCTCTTAGTTGCCACTGTCTGTTACAGAGTGAGACAGTGGAATGCAAATCCTGTTTGCTTCAGTTAATTTCACTCTTTAAAATCCTGTTTATCCTTCAGACTGGGGCAGCTGCATCACTTGAGGTCCTTCTGATGGCTTTATGTTAACACAGCAGCCAGGGCTTCTTGCTCTATTTCCTTTGGTGCTAGTTCTCTTCTGTGAATGCTTGGGGGGTTGGCGGTGTCCAGCAGCTGAAATTCTTAAAGCTTTGGGCAATGCCTGCTCAGAGCTCTCAGCACTGCTAAAACTCGGCAGTGTAACAGCGGGCCAGGCTTTTCTGGTGGCATCAATGGTATGGATTGCTTGGGAGTCTGGTAAAACTGTTAGTTTTCAAGTTTGTTTTAAACAGCAGGAGATGATTTTAGGATTTCAGAATGTGTGAACACAAAATTAGAGTAAAAATCAAAGTATCACTCTTGTAAAAAAAAAAAAAAAAAAAAGTTAAATTCTTATCCCTGAACACTTTTATGACTGTTACGAATTTGTGGGGTGCAGGTGGTGACTGATCTGTCGAAAGGAGCACCTTCCTGAGTGCTTTCCACAGCTTCCCCAAGCAGTTTACTGGAGCTGGTGTTTTGGGTGTTTTGAAGGCATTTTGCTGTCAGATTGACGTGCACATTGTTCTTCCTCTTTAGAGGTTAGAACTATGGGAATCTTTGCCCTTATTCCTACTCTGCAGGCTCTCCTGCGAAAAGTGTGTAGCTCAGGAACAGCTCAGACTGGTTTCCTGCGTGTGCCAGAATATCACTAAGGAATTTTCTGTTCCTGAAACTCACACCGATGCGTTCTTTCAAGAGAGTGGTTTGAGTCTGCGTTGTTTGAATGTGTTTATGCCTCCTTATCCACACTGAGACCTTGTACCCTTAAAGTATCCCTTTGGCACCTAGTGAGCTTATCCCAGCTTGTTCTTTCCTTTGGTTTCATTTATTTATTTATTTATTTTAAAATAGGCTCTTGGTTACATTTTAAACTCTGTGCTTTTTTAAATTTTTTTTTGTTTTCATAGTCTCTCCTTCCTTTTGATGTAGCTGCTCACTTGATTTCCCTTTGCAGTGGCCTCTTTCTCTTCCATGTACCAGTCCAGTTGTCAAGGGAAGTTGCACAGGAGCATATCCTGGGCAGGTATATTTATATATCTTTAAGGAAAAAAACCCAAACAGTATTGCCATAGAAGAACACCTCTGATTCATAGCAAATGTATCCCTCATACTCCATTTTCCCCTTCCATGCCTCCTGTCTGTACCCAGTGTCATTACTCTCAACAAATGGGATCTTGACTAGCATGAAGAAGTCCAAGCCAGATGCAACATTTGCAAGTGCAGACAGTGTCTTAAAGCAGCTTCCGGTGTAGCTGGGGTGGGTTGAGAGTTGAGAGGCAGTGTTGAAGGACCTGTCAAAATGTCTGGGTGGCTCAATTAATTGAATTATTAATTTTCAGCTTCATTTTACAATTGGCTTTGTGATCTGCTAAATGTAGAAGCTCCCACTTTAGAGAAGACCGTAGTGTGTTGCAGGAAAGCTACCTGAAATGCAGTCCGTGCTACTCAGCCCACGAAAATTGGGCAGAATTGGATGCAGAACAGTAAAATGAGCTGATATATATTGATATATATATATATATATAAAAAAAAAAGTGTGTTTGACATGACAAGAGATCCTGGTTAAAAGTTCTTTAAATATAGAAAGAAGAAGTCTATTTCAAGCAAAACCCTGCTAAATTCTGGCTTTTTGGAGACTCCTCAGTAGTGTGAAATCTTCCTTCACTTCCGTAAATTGGTTTTGTAACATGAAGTGGAGATCAAATCTCCTCCCTTATGAGCACACCTGCGTTGCTTTGATAACCTGCAATGCTTTGTGGTTTTAATTTGAGGGTTGAAACATCTTTCTGCTTTCGTTCCTCGCCTGCAAGGTTCTCCACAGAGCAGCAGGGTGTTCTGAGCTGCTGGTGGTTGTCGACACCAGCATCTTCTAATACACAAAGATGCTGCAGTGAAACATTTCTCTATACTTCTCCTCTCTGCTCATATTATTCTGTTCCCACCTAATGATTAAGTAGTGAGCACTGGCATTGTTTAAACCACCAGCAGTAGTGCAGGAGGTAGGGCAGTTTGGAATCACTGGGTATGTGCAGGTGTGTTCTGGCTTGGACAGCTAACCAGATCAGCACGTGTTTGGGGGTTTGTTTTGTTATTTTTATTTAGAAGGTATGTGTGTGCAATGCTAACTCTTAATTGCTTCTTTGAAATAACTTTGGTCCTGCGAGTTGAAATCAATCCAGGAAAAGCTGCTTTAGTGATGTTTTTGTTTTAAATTTTGCCGATTTTTCTTTACTTTTTGTGTGTGCTATTTTTTAATTTATTTTATTTTACTTTGGAAAACAAATCTTGGCCTTTCAGATTGGTCTTCCAGTCCCGGGTGTGCGTAATGGGAAGCCTCCTGTTCTCCAGCCTTTTCCTCAGGACAAAAAAGCAAGGCCAGGAGGAGCCTTTGGTCAGACTCAGCCCTGCAGTCAGGGTCACTGAAGTGGAGACGAGGTTAAAAGCTGCCGTAGCCGTCTCCACAACAGGCAGGGCTTCCAAGGAGCTTTCTTGTCAGTGTGGTTTCCTGAACCATTTGCCTGATCCCACGCCACACGCAGGTTTCCCAGTATTGCCGCAGTGCATGCGTTACTCTTGCGCTCTCATCCTCCCATATGTCTAGGGCTGAGCCGTTTTGCTTCTCCTGAGACATACTAGGAAAACTGCCAAACTGCAAGGAAATGGCTCCTAGGAAAATTCCCCACCTGCCTCGAGGCCACTACACGGCACAGGAGCATTGTGTTCCAGTACAAGAAAAACTTACTGTATTGCACACGTGCATAGAACCGATGTCTTCATTGCCTGGATAATGATGAACCTTTAATGCTAGTCTTGTACTTCCTTACACCTCTGTAGTTCCTGTCTGTCCTGATAACTGATGTGCAAGGTCCCATTTCCTCATTCTGTCCCCTGTTGTCCATCAGCAGCAATTGGAAACAACTTCACTCCTTGTGACCAAAGCAGATGCAGCCCTTTGCTAGAAGGGTAAGGCGATCAGTTATTCTGCATAAAAGGGAAGCCTGGCGCAAGTCTGACATGACGAGAAACTAAAGCACCTGAGCACTCATTCGCTCTGGCCTTCCACTGAAATCCCATAGGGAAAAGGCTGGTACTTCAGAGGAGAGGACGGGGGCCTGCTGGTCTGAGCCTCTCATCAGACTTCAGTTCTTCTGCCTTGTGTCTTGGTAGAATCAGCCGTGGTGCTGGAGGAAGGCAGCCCAGTGGAGATGGAGCTGAAGGAGACCGAGTCCCCAGTGGAGTCTCTGGAGAGTGAGGACATTGAGACCTCGTGTTCTGAACCACTCCTGAGCGAGGAGAGGTTTGGGAAACCCCAGGAGTCTTACAGCAGGGTAAGAAGAAACAGGTTACCCGGTTCTGTCCTGTGTGATGAGCCCACGTTTAGACACACAGGAGGATTTTCTGGGCTCAGATGGGTCCCTCATGGCATCCTCTGAAAGAACTCGCTGATAAGTCCAAAATGCGTGTGCAGTCAGGAGGGAGGGTTTGTATGGCTGGAGAGGGACTGCATGCAGAGCAGCAGCAGTAAATACCTACTTTATGCTGCTCCTCGATCCACGTTGCTTTGTACTTGGCACCTTCCTGCTCGTCTTTCCCTGGAAGTGTTGGGGTGCCTCAATTGTTATTATCATCAGCTTCTATTTTGTGTATCAGGAGAACTGTTCACCTTTGTTTCTCCCTCTTTAAGTCCTCCTCAACCTCCAGCCAAGAAGAAAAATCTCTGAAGTCAGAAGACCTAGTGGAGGGTGGAATTCCCATCGGGAGAGTCCTGCCATCAGAGGACGGTCGAACATTGGAGGAGCTTTCCTTCCAGCCATCCCAGCCGCTCAGCAAATCGAGTTCTTCCCCCGAGCTACAGACACTGCAAGAAGTCCTTAAGGATGCGAATGGCAGAGAAGTAACAAGGAGGCTGAGTACTGAAGTGAAATCAAAATCCCAGTCAGGAAACCTGGAAGGGGAAGGGCTGGGCAGTTGGCTGAGCAAGGGGGAGGATGCCAGGGCACCAGGGTCAGGCGGGTTGGATGGCACTGGTCCCATCACCTCACCTCGCTCCCCCTCTGGACACCGCCCGCGAGGATACACCATCTCGGACTCAGCCCCATCCAGGAGAGGAAAAAGAATTGAGAGAGATGCCTTCAAGAGCAGAACAGCAGCCTCCAATGCTGAGAAAGTACCCGGAATAAACCCGAGGTGGGTAGGGGGAGCTTATCTGATGCTGGAAATGATGTGCTCAGAATTGCTGGAACCGTGGCTGGATTCGTTCAAAGCAGTCTGCAGTTCTGGGATCTATAGAACAGAATCTGATTAGAAAGAAAGATTTGTTACCTGTTTTTTCAGGATCCACTGCCCCCAAATTAACTTTGAGATTTAGAAAACGGGTCTCTTAAGAGGTGAAAAAATTAGATAAATAATTTCAGCATGTTGTTAATCTGTCCCATTTTAGAGTCAAATGCGCATGGGACTTGAATGCAGCCACCTCAACTTATATTTGCTGAGAGCAAGATGTGGTTCAAGAAATACAATGTGCAAAACACTAAGAAGAAGGCAGAGAAGGGGCTGTAATAAATGCTTTATGAACTTCAGGTATTGGCATTGCTTAAATTGCACTATGAGACAATCTTTGTCTTATCAAGGGCAGGTAAAATGATTCCCCTTGGCTCTGAGGCCAGAGCATGTTCCCCCTCTACCGTTCTAGGTAAAGATTGGCTTCTGAGTGGTGGTTTGTGCAGCTGCGCTGTGTGACAGGGCTCTGTTACAAACTGTAGGCAGTCTGGGCACCTAAAGCATCTCTGGAAGATGAGTAATACCCTCTTAGCCTTTTAATTGCTTCTTTTATTTCTGTACATAATGTTCTTACAAACAGCAGCTCAAAAGGGACTTAATTTTTGTGGTAACAGGACGTTTTTCCCCCTCTCTCCCTTAGCTTTGTGTTTTTACAGTTGTACCACTCTCCATTCTTTGGCGATGAAAACAACAAGCCCCTGTTGCTGCCAAATGAGGTAGGCAAGGATTTTGTTCTTTTAATTCTTGTAGTTCTTTTTTCTAACCTCATTACTTTTTTTCGAGCATAAATGATGGCAATGGGTGTCCAGCTCAGATGGGGCAGTTTAAAGGTTGTTCCTATCAACAGTGCTACAGGTGGGAGATTGTCTGTTCCTCAATCCTGGTGGCTCCCAGCTTATGGCTCTGAATTGGAGACATTGGGAGATTGTACTGGTGCTGTTACAGAGTCCCAGCCAGGACTGGTTTTTGCTGACCAGAGCAGTGCAGGATGAAAGCTGAGCATTGGGTGATGCTGGCAGAATGTTACTGAGCAAACCTGTCAACCTCCGTGCCATTGGGAGCAACCAAGACTGTTTCGTTGGTCATTTAAGAACTCGATCATAGAATTGCTGGAGAAGTGGTACTGGAAATAGGGTTCCCATGAGCTGAGCACCACAGGCTCCAGCTGATGGTCCTTCCCTCGCTCTGGGTTCGGGTGCTCAGGCAGGGAGCCTGGGTGAGATGAGGTGATGCCCTGTGCTAAAAGTGTTCTTCAGAGCAAGAGATGTGATAAGTTTTCATGGAGCTTAAAAATGGTGTAATTTGTCATGGCCAGTGCATCCGGCCTGTGCAGTTTGCTGGGTTTATCTCATCTGAAGTATAAACCCCAGAAGGCACAGTGACAGACGCCCCATAGCTCTGCTTCGTGCCCTGGGTGGACGATGCGCTCTGCCTTGCGGAACAGAGCCAGCATTCACCAAGGCAGCTCCTAGTGGAGGTCAGGAATCTGCACTTACAGTGCTGTCCTTGTCCCCAAGGGGCTTCACGGGGGGCAGTGGTTGTGTGGAGGTAGGTTTGTAAAGATCTCACTGATGTTTTGATTGTAGACATTTGAAAGATCGGTGCAGCTCCTGGATCAGATTCCTTCTTACGACACGCACAAGATAGCGGTGCTGTACGTCGGAGAGGGCCAGGTGAGTTGTGTGCGTGTAACCTTTCACAGTTACATCTCCACAGAAGGCCAGGCACCACTGCTCCAGCCTTGAGCTTTGTCCTGCTCCTGCAGTAGCCTTGCTTTTCCTTAGTTTCCTGCACTAAAAAATCAGTGCCTGCATGAAGCCCTTCTAGGAAGGTGAAAACAGAATCCCTTGTGAGTGCTCATAGCATTCATTGTGGGACTCCCATGTTCTTATTTCCTAGAGCAACAATGAAATCGCAATTCTGTCAAACGAACACGGATCCTATCGCTATACAGAGTTCCTGACTGGGCTAGGGAAACTCATCGAGCTCAAAGACTGTCAGCCAGATAAGATTTACCTTGGTGGCCTGGACGTGTGTGGGGAGGATGGACAGTTCACCTACTGTTGGCATGATGACATTATGCAAGGTAAGGAGCCTCCAGCATGGCTGGGAGCAGTTTGTGACAGTAGGGAAATGAGTATGAAATGAATTATGGTTCTATTGCCAGGAAGCAAACCTGACAGCAGGCATGTAGAAAGGAAATCTTATGGACTGCTTTTTAACTAAAATCAAGCTGATGTCCTGCTTGGCAGAAAGGGACTTGGAGTAGGGGGTAAGACTGGATGATCTTTGAAGGTCCCTTCCAGCCCAAACCATTCTGTGATCAGTGAAGGTGGCTTCAGGAGTTGGAAACTGAAGGGTAGTTTCTTCTCATCTTAAGACTGACCTGCCTTCTACAAATGGTTCCCAGGGATGCAGCAGAGATGACCTGGGGCTCTGTTCTCCCTCTCTCTTTCTCACTGGTATTTCTGCGATGAACTTCCCAAACGTTTTTGTACAGCTCCAGTGCATCCCAGTTGTTATCCTTGGTCTGGTTGCGTAAGCTCAGGTTGCTCCCTGTGGCCCTGGTGCTCTGCAGAGCTCAGTGAGGGGAAGCCCTGGTTTAAGCAATATGATGACTCAAACCAGCTTTTTCTCAGCCCTTCTCCGATCTGCTGTTCGTTTTCCATGGACAGATGGATCGCTGCCCATCTCGATGAGAGCGCTTTTCCACATGCATCAGGCACGTGCTGAGAGCCAGGCCTGTGGCTCACTTTGAGGCTGGTGCCTTAGAAGGCTCTGCAGAGTAGAACCTAAAAACTGGTGCGAGCAGAGCTTCTAGAGGCTGCCCTTCGGTTGGCCGCTGCACTCCGTGCTCCACGCACCCCTGGAACAGTCCTGAGGGCCTGGATTCAGCTCTCACAAGTGAGAACAGACCTTTGGAGGGAGCACAACTTCTTCTCTTATTGTTGTGGTGCTGGTACTTTGTTTTCCAGAGAAGTGCTGCCCGTGGCCATTGCTGCTGGCAGCACCAGTGGCCTAAGGGCTTTTCTGTTTCCTCCTCAGCCATTTTCCACATTGCTACCCTGATGCCCACAAAGGATTTGGATAAATATCGCTGCGACAAGAAAAGGCACCTTGGGAATGACTTTGTCTCTATTGTTTACAATGATTCTGGAGAAGACTTTAAACTGGGAACAATAAAGGTACAAGATCTGGCTTGCGAGTGTGTTATAAACAGACGTGGCTGTTGGTACAGCCTCAGTCTGATGTGTGTGTTATCTTTAGCAAGCACCATTGTGATTGTGGATGGAGGTTGTTTCCCTTGGTGGGCTTATGTGGAGCCATGATGGCTGCCAGTACGATGTCTGTGACTGTTTTGTTGTTTCCCATAGGGTCAGTTCAATTTTGTGCACGTTATCATCACACCGCTTGACTATGACTGTAACCTGGTGACGCTGCAGTGTCGGAAAGGTAGGAGCCTCTCCAGGCTTTGCTCTCAGCCTCCCTGTGTGTCAGTGGTGCAATGACTTTGCAGTAAGTTTGTGTTTCAAAAGTAAACAGGAGAAACTCTCTGACAGTTCTGTCTGGATGCATCCTGTCCATATCTCTTCTAAACAGGAGAGACCTTCCCGTTGAACCACTCATGCTGTCTCCCAGCTTAAGACAAAGAGCCAGCAGATTAGAGCTGGTCCCTCTGACAATTGCTTGGGAAAGCTGGAGGAGATACAAGGTGGAGGTTCCCATGGCGTTGGTCTCTGCTGTTCTTCCCAGCACTGCAGGATCTGGTACCTGGGAGCTGATTGTGGCTCTTTGTGAGTTAGACAGTGCTGGTGCAGGGATCTGCAGGGGCGTTTGCTGTCCCCTTACCAAAGGGCACTTCTGGGATGGCTTTTGCTGTGATGTGTGATAAGGAGTCCAGCAGCCTTGCCCCAAACCTCTGTGGAGCAGCCGGAATTTGAGGGCCAGGGGTGTTTAGTTGCAGTGCAAGTTCTGTTACACTTGGAGCTACAGGGCACGATGGGAATTTCTGGGATTCTACGTGCAATTCCCCAGGTTTATTTCATTTGTCCCTTTAGCTGCTGGCACCTTTTGGCTCATTCTTAACTGTCTTACAAGAATTTTTTCCTTCTTCCCTGAAAATGAAGACATGGAGGGTCTGGTGGACACAAGCGTTGCTAAGATCATCTCTGACAAGAACTTGCCATTCGTAGCCCGTCAGATGGCCCTGCACGCTAACGTGAGTACCTCTCAGCTACCTGAGACCTACTGTCTCTTAGCTGGCATTTTGATCCATCACCAGCTCCTGAGGAAACAAGCAGAGCTTGCTAAAGCGACTACATTTTCTGCTTCAGTTATTGCTGTCAACCTTTAAGGCAGAGTTACAGTTATAATGTAGAGCTGTGTTTCAGCTGCTGTCACGCTGTATTGAAACAATTGTAGTTATGTTAATGTGCCACCTCTTTTTCCTTGCTTCTCCCCACCCTTCCCGAATTAGATGGCTTCCCAGGTTCATCATAGTCGGTCAAACCCTACTGACACCTACCCATCCAAATGGATCGCGAGGCTGCGTCACATCAAGCGGCTGAGGCACCGGGTATGTAAAGCGCCTGTCCTCGGGAGTTACAGCAGGGCTCTGCCTTAGAGTCTGACTGCAAGTGAGGGACATGAAGTCAGCCATCAAAATACACTAAGAGGAGGATGTGTATGAAGGTTGGAATCCACCTCTTGTGGGAATGACAAGTGTAGTGATGTAGGTCTGGACTTGTGATCTTCCAAGCAACTCCCTGATGGTAAGGGGTTGGGGGACCCCAGTATCTGGACACTGTGCTAGGGGCGTGGGAAAAGCTGTCTTGCCTGAGTGGAGAGGGAAAGGATTTCAGAGACAATGGAGCACATCTGTTCTCGTTTGTCTTTCAGCTACGTGAAGAAACCCAGTATCAGACTCCTGGCCTTCCCCTGCAGATGCATCCATCTGCTCCAGCCAAGCCCCCTCCCCAGATGCCTCAGGATTCTCCACCCACCTATGAGACTGGGCAGCGGAAGCGGCTGATCTCCTCGGTGGACGACTTCACGGAGTTCGTGTAGATCTCAGTGGGTCAGTGCATCTGCGCTGGGGCGGAGGAGGCAGCCAGAGCCTTTTGCCTGTGTGCTGACTCTGCGGACCATGGACGTGGAGGAGCCAGGTTCGGTAGGCACAGCGTGGCTCTGCTGCTTGCATGTGGACTCGGCTTGGATGTTCCCCTGTCTCAGCCTGCCAGTGTTGTCCAAGGAGGACACTGTATCCCCAGCAGATGTGCCAAGAGGACCAACCCTCAGTGTTCTGTTTTTATTTGGTTTGAGCTGATCCAAGGCTTCTGTCTCCAATGGGAACATTCTTGCAGAACCTTTCCCTAGGCTTCTTCCGCACCAGTGCCTGGTGGGAGCAGACACGATACGATCCTGCAACTCATCACAGAGTTGGAAGATGCAGGAATTGGGAGAATTTTTAGGACTTTCTTGGGAAGGAAACAGGAAGTATGGAAAATGCAGTTTCTATTTCTAAGCACCCTGGAATCCCAGCTTCTCTCCAGGACTTGGTGCCTCTGGGCACTTGAACTTTTTAGACTCCCAGACCTGGTCTGCTGCCAGCTCTGGCTCAGTTAATCTAGGATCTCATGTCACCTCCACATATACTGCTTCAGCTCCTGAGGATTCATCTCTGTTCTGAAACCAGCAGCAGCCCCTCCCTCATCCAGCAGGAAAGGTGTTGCTACCACGAGTAACACTGAACAGAGCAGTGGATGCTGCTGGTCGGAGCAGCGGGATGACAGTGACCTGGGACATGACTCTCGTGATGAGCAGTCATTGGGCTGACGGTAAGGATTGTGCCAGAGGCCAGGTCTGGCTTCTCAGTTCCACTGTGCAGCGATGCTGGGGATAACCGTTGTCCTTCTCCGCGCACCCAGCAAATCCCTTTTGGATAGACTGTTGTTGCCCCTGGGTGAGCTCTGCCAGCCGCACTACAGCCTGGAGCCAGTCTCTTCTCCAGGGATCACGGCTGCTGGAGCAGGGAACACGGAGGTCTTTCAGTGTGTGCCTGCACAGGCGGAATGGGATTTTGTAGCCCATCTTGTGGTGAGATGGTTGTCACACACTACACTTCCGAACAGGGAGAAACCACATACGCTGGACTATACTGTGAGGACTTCATCTCCTACGCTGTCAGTAAATGAGAAGCGTGTCTTTCGGTCACTGCGGTGGCGCTGGCAGTGGGGATGAAGGTGAGTGCAATCCGCACACAGACTGTGAAGTGACAGGCAAGGGGCAGAAGTGAAGCTGCTGGCTTGTGCGGGGCTGTCTGGGAACTCTAAGTGTGTGTTGTGGGGTGAGTGTTTGTAAGTTGTAAAGGAAATAAAATGTGGTATGGTCAGTGGGTGCTGGCTGGCCCGGGAAGATTCGAACCCTGTCAGTTCCTCCCTCCTTTGCCCCTGCAGTTTTCCTTCCCCATTGCTCTCATTTCAGTAACCGAGTGCTGGAGTTGTACAATGCCCAGTTATGTCCCATCCCTGCCCTGGGGATGTTCCCTCTGGTGCAGCTCCAGGCCACGGCTGTGATGGGAGCTCTGACGGCCTTTCCCACCACCAGGAAGCCGGAGCAGCTCGCTAGCCCTCATGGGTGTCTGGGTGGTGGTGGCCAGGGCTGAGCAAGCCCTGTGCTGCACTTCACCTGGGTGAGGCTCCTTTCTGCTGAACGCAGACCCTTCTCTGCCACACAGATGGCACTGATTACAGCCCTGAGCTGGGGGAAATGGCTCTGCACGAGCTCTGGGTACTGCTTTGCCTCTGTGCTCAGGCTGGCAGCAGTGCATGGGCTGGGGTGAGAGGAAGAGAGTCACCAGAGCCAGGTCATAGCAGTCATCTTTTATTTGACCTTGTCAGTTTTTAGGAAACATCCCCACAGTTACAAAATACAATAGTTTTGTTCACAGAAAAGTGCTGACCTGACAGTAATGGCTGGCACACTGGTCACAATCGTCTGTTCTTCATTAACAAAAGCACTTCATAAGTCCCTCCCTCTCCCTTTTAACCTAGCGGATAGGGGTTTTATTTAAGCAGCTCAATACTGTTGCATCTTTGTGAGACTTAAGACAATAAATAAGAAACCATCTCTCGGTGACTACAGACACAGACGTGCACATTCAGGAGTATTCATTGCTTGGACTGCGCGTCAAGTTCATTGCTGTTGAGGCTGGAACTCCATGAGCGGCACCTCCGGTCACAGCAAAGCATATGGACACGCGGTACCTCAGCAGGGACAGCAAAGGAGTTTGTGGTTAGGGATTGTACAAATAAATGCTACGCTGAGAACTAGGAGTGCTGGAAAGCTGGCAGCAGTGCCCACTGTGCCCGCAGGCCCTTGCGGAGGTGTTTGGCTTCTCAAGGAACAACTAGAGATTCTAGAGCTGCTCTCGGTACTTGGAGTGAAGGACAGAAGTTGGGCAGTTGTCTGGTCCTGTTTCTGCTCCTCTTTCATTAGAAGAAGCACTCGGTAAGTCACACTCATTCCCTCACACTCACACATGCAGAGCAAGCTTGGTAACAAACAGGCACTTGGGAACCAAAATCCTGATGCTCACCTGGGGAGCATCCTTGTCACGCCCACCTCCTCGCCTCCCTCTCGCCCAGTCCTGGTTGGCCTCTGCCTCTTGCCTCCATCTCTGTCCTGCACTTTGCTCCTATGAACAGCTCTGAACCGAGCACCCACGTGCCCAGCTGGGCTTTCTGGCTCTTGAAGATTCAAGAGACTTCCAAGACCTGCTTGGTTCACTTCCCTCACCAAGTGTTTCCACAGGGCCCTTGAGGCTGGCTGCAGCGGGGAGGGGACGCAGGGTTTCAGCCAGGTTCAAAGGGCTGCTCTGATGCAGCTGTCTCATGTCTAAGAGCTGGTGCCCCCCCAGCAGCATGCACCAGCAAGTGCTTTCCTACAGTTCCTCTCCTTTTTCCAGCTCTCTGTTGTCCAAAAACATTCCTGTTGCCAAGAGAGTGTGATGGGCACTGCCAGAGCCAAGAGCGGTGGCTCTGCTGCCTGGGCAAGTGAAAGGAACTAAACAACACAAGGTCAAGAGTTTTACATCTCTGGTGGCAGAAGAGTTCTGGAGCAGATGGAACTGTTGGTCAGGTGAGCAACAAATCCCTTCTGCACCTGAGCCAGCACTGGGCCCCATCCCTGGGCTCCCCCAGGCCGGGCATCCCTCACTGCTGGTTCCTCCTGCTCCTTGAGTTCTCCATCTCCAACTACTGCTACTGCACTCTGGGCATTTCTCCGTCCACTCTTCTCTACCTGCCTTTCCTTTCTGTTCTGAAAGCCATGTGGTTGCCAACATTAGCGAAGGCCCTCTGTGCTCTCCTTCCCTCTGTGCCATCTGCTCTTCCCGCTCCCTCTATGGGGACAACCACCAGCTCCTTTCAACCAACAGTCCAAGTACAGCACTCTCCTCTCCTGCCCCCATCCTGCTGCAGCCTCTCCTTCCTATCAGCTGTATTAACTCACACCAGTCCCAAAACTACCTCCAAGAGCATCCTCTGTCCTCCTGCGTCCTTCACTCACCTGTACGGGATGTGGGCAGGCGCCTGGAGCCAAGGAAGCACGTGGGCAACTGGAATGAAATCTGCTTTAAGAGCACCACAGAAGTGCTGGCATCTGGTCAGGGAGACTCGGGAGGGCACGGAGAAGCATCCAAGAAGACCCCTCTCTGCCCCGGAGGGTGTCCCTTGCCAGGGCCAGACGCTGCCAGGACCACAAGCATCACGACAAGGAGCAGCCTGACCTGGAGCACCCTCCCTGCAGCACTGCCCACCAGGTCCCTCTGCCAAAAGCTTCTCACCATGCCTCTTAAGCTCCCAAAGCGCGGAGCAGGGTCTGGGAACTCACGGGAACACACAGCAACTCGTGGGTTGTGGGGCTTCCCACGCCCTGCCCCGCTCCGCTCCACCTGTGGGGACAGGCCTGGAGCCAGGCGGGGAGGGGAGCACTCGCACCGCACGCACACAGCCACCGCACACGTTATATACACTGGGCATTCCCAGGAAGAAGCACTTAATACATCCTTTAAATAACTCTGACAATAGTATTCTGTCTCCTATCTACACGGTTCAAACACGGTACCAATGCTATGAAAATATAGCAAACATACAAAAATATATACATTTGAAAACACAAACCCATATAAATTACTTACACTATCCATAACGTGAACTGGCACTGACGAAGGGAACACGGGCCCTGGGGAGGCTTTGCCCCACCGCACAGTCCCTGGCTGGGCACGGTGAGCACAGCCCAGCTGTGGCCCAGCAAGTGCCGGGGAGCTGCAGGGTGGCAGCACCAGAGGGACTCTCCCAAAAGCGCCCCTGGGAGCATCCCTTCACCCACCTCTCCCACTGCCTGGGTGCTGCTTGGAGTGACAATGCCAGGACGTCCCGGCTGCCTCAGGATGGGGCTGCGTTCACTGCGTCAGCACGTGCGCAGTTCAGGTTATGATTTAAACCAAAAAAAAAAAATACTGCTTTTGTGATAAATGCTCCCGTTCCTGTTAGCGCGCACGCGTCGCCGTTAGCCGAGGAAAGCGCTGTTTAAAGTGCTGGGCAGTACACACGAACAAGTAAACCACAACAAAACATATACGTACGTCCATACATTCCTTGGAGTAGAAAAGCCAAGCAGCCAGCGGCACCCGGGGGCCGCCAGGGAAAGGGGAACTGCAGCGAAGCCAGCGCCGTAGATCCCGCACTCGGAGAAACTGGCGCAGCCCCAGGCCTGCACTGCTGCTCCGCATTCCCTCTGCGCCTGTCCAGGCCACAGGGCTGGCAGCTCGCAGTGGCACGTGTATTAAATATGGGATTTCCTTAAATACAAATAATAATAGTACCAATTTCTGGAGGATAAAAGTAGCCAATACTGGAAATTAACTGATCGGGGTGTAGATACCATTTAGCTCTATCTATATATATTTATGCTTAAAAAAGGATGGGTTAAATATCTCCTCGAAACCTGCAGCTTTCCTCCACAGTGTGTCTGGTCACAAAACTCCAAGACTGTGTTTAAACCTTCAAGGCCTGGGACATTCCTGTCCCCCCTTCCCTCTGGCACAGCCAGCGGGGAAGGGAGGCGAGCCTGGCCCCTGTCACCCTGTGCCAGTCCCATAAAGTGGCCTCATGCCGGTCACTGTACGTGGCCGGTTGCAGAGGGTAACGAGAACTCTAATACTGCCCGACTCTAACGGGGATTCTCCCCACGCTGAGCGGGCCCCGAGCAGCCTCCCCAGCTGTCCCGAGGGAAAGGCTCAGCCTTCTCCCCCAACCCTTAATGCTGGAAGCCACCATGTGGAGCCCAGCGCATCCGACACAGATGGCCAGGCCCATGGAGACAGTGGCTGTGCCAGCGGCGTCCCAGGCAGCAGCCCCGTGATCCGGACGGGCACAGCTGCTGTGGTGGGAGCGTTCAGAAGCAGCAGCTCCCGAAGCTCCAGGTCTGCATGGCAGGCACAGCCCACCCTTCGCAAACCCCTTCCCTCCGCGGGCATTGCTCCCCATGATGTCAAGCACGCTGGCAGCTATCAGACAGTGGTGGCACCGCTATTTGACAGTGGGGTGCACCCGGTTCTTAGCCCGCAGGGGCCGCTTCTTCTTCACTGCTGGAGCCACAGCAGCATAGGATTTGTGTGGGGGCAGCACGGAAGCCGCCACGCTGATGCCTCTGCTGGCACGGAGAAGCCGGCTGGGCACGGAGCCCCTGCTACCTGGCCTGGCTGGAGAGTTGGGGGGCAGCGGGGCATCTCGCGGGGGCTGCACATCCGTGTCAGACAAGATCTCAGGCGAGGGCCCCTGGTCCATGCTGCCCGTGCAGTACCTGCTCAGGACCTCCTCTGGCATCCGGCTGCACCTCTTCCTGGCGCGGCGGCTCTGGGAGCCCTCCAGCTGGTGCTCAATGCGGTACACGTCCTCCGTCACCTGGTTAACTCGGTCAAACTGGGCGAGCAGCATCTCGAAGAGGGTAAGGAGGCGCTGGATGTCAGCGTCCACTTCCAGGCTGTCGCGGGTGCTCAGCACGAGGCTCAGCCCGTCCAGCTGGCTGGAGGAGGTGGAGGCCCTGGAGCTGTCAGAGGCAGCGCTGGGAGTGGGGCCTCGGAAAGACTTGGAGTCACTGGAGTCTCGGGATGGCAGCGGCTCCATCCCTTCGAACCTCACCTTGTGCCGGAACTGGAAGAGAAGAGGGGAGCAGGGGACAGAGTTACTTCAGCAGCCAGCACGTGGGAATGCCGTGCTGTGGCACCGTGTCCTGCTCCTAACAGCCCCAGGGCTGCTCCCAGCTGGAACTGGGGACAGATCCCAGTTAAAAACACAGGGAAGCATGGGACAGAGAACTGACAGCAGATGCTCCTACAGTGCCCCATGAGTAACACAGCTCTTGGGCCTCCAGGAACACTGTCACCTGCCAGAGGAACCTTGCCTGGCAGCAGGAAGCAGCTATAGGCAAAGTAGAGTTAAAGATGGTGGACACAGCTTCTCTGCAGAAGTCTGCAGCCTGCTACCATCCCTCTCCACAGAGTCTCCTGGGGCACACCCACCTCCTTGGCTTTGCTGAAGCCCATCCACATTTTCAGCCTGCGCAGGAAGAGCTCCACCATCTCATAGTCCTGGGGCTCGAAGGCAGGGCGGTACAGCTCGAAGTGCATTTCCCGGTAGCTGTGGATGAGCACCGCGGCAAAGAGCCGCAGCACGATCCATGCCTCCAGGACGATGTAGCTGGTGCAGAACAAGTAGTAGAGGCCAGAGGACTCGGGCAGGCAGGGCTGGAGGGTGACGCTGCCCCGCAGCATGGCAAAGAGCAGCAGGAGGCTGCTGCCGACACTGCGGAAAGACTCCGAGGAGGAGGAGAAGAGCTGTGAAAGGGACAGTGGAGATGGATTGAGAAGGGATCGGTGGCAAAACGTTCCCCGGACCCCTAGTACTTGCTGCCCCATCTTAGAAAGCTTTAGGGAGTGACCCAGGGACAGCCCCCCTGGCCAAAGCCGCCCGGCCTGTGGTAGCCAAAAGCACCCCGTGCTGTGCGTGCTGGGCACCGGGAGCACCCAGAGGTGTTGGGCTTCGCTCACAGTCGTGGTGTGGAGCGAGATGAGTGACAACACGACGCTGGGCAGCCCTTACTCACAAGGAGCTGCTCTGCAAGGCAAAATGGGGGCAGCAGGGAGTTACCAGGAAGCCGAGCTGAGCGTAGGCCAGGATGAGGATGGCAAAGGCCAGCCCTGCAGCAGTCAGCTCCTTCGCAGACTTCTGGAAGGTCTTCCCAAAGACAGACCACTGCCGGACAAAGCGCAGCTGCTGGGCAGCCTAGGACCAAGAGACAGGGTGGTGTTAAAACACAGGCCCATTGTGAGAGGTGTCCCTGTCCGTGGCAGGGGGTTGGAACTCGATGGGCTTTGAGGTCCCTTCCAACCCAAACCATTCCATGATTCCATGATCTGTGCCTGGCTCAGCAGGATCAGTCTTGCACTTGCTTTTATTCCAGGGCCCTTGGCTACCCCTGCCATGGGACTGTGCATGGATGACAGGCTGGCACAGGAGGACCAAAGCACAAACCCCTGCTCCCACCCAGCCCTCTCCATACCTGCACAGTAAGGAGGAAGAGGAGGGATGCAGCCAAGGTGCTGAAGACCGTGTTGAGAAAGGCCACCTGGTAGAAGTTGGTGAAACCCTTGCGGTTGTTGAGGTACTTGAGCCACTGCTGGTCAGCAAGGGTAGCCTGGCTGAGGTGCACAACCACTGTGCAGGTGGTGAGGAGGATGAAGACCCACTGGCCGTAGTTGCCCCACAGGGTGAAGTAAACTCTGCCTTCCTTCTTGATGGACAGCGACTCAGACACCACAAAGTAGACCACAAACATCATTAGGAAGACCTGTGGAGGAAACGAGAGGTTACCATGGAAGGAGAGGATAGCACTTGAGTGCTGTGGTACATCAGGAGACCCTGCGGCACCCCTGGGCAGCAGCGTACCAGGCAGAGTTCAGCCACCCTACAGCTGCAGCACACCGTGAGCCCTTCCATGCCTTCCTGACCCAGTGCCCAGCTCCCACCTGCCCAAGCAGTGAGGCTCCCCAAACCATGTCACAGAATCACAGTATCGTTAAAGCTGGAACAGACCTCTAAGCTCATTCAGTCAAACCATCAGACCAACCCCACCCTGCATGCTAAACTATGTCCCCAAGTGTCCCATCTACACACTTATTGTACCCTCCAGAGACGCAGACTCCACCACTGCCCCGGGCAGCCTCTTCCAATGCACTTGTGGCAGGGTGGCCCAGCAAGAAGGGCGTGGCTTACACTCAGCCCTGGCCCAGGCAAGGGTCCCCAGGGACACAGCTGAGCTGGGTGACGTCCCCGCTGAGGACAGACAACAAAAGCCTCAAGTTTCCCCAGCAACAGGCATGAACTCAAGGAAGCAAAATGGCTGAAACAAGACCAACAAATGCTGCCAGACAGGAGGAATCTCCTTCTCAGTGGTGCCAGGGATGTTTTCTGGGTGCTATCCAGGCCTGGAAGCGGAGTGCTGACAGGCATGGGGACAAGTGACCACAGGCAAGGGAGCCATAGCCCACAGTGACCAATTCCCTGTGGGGAGCCCAGACAATAGGTCCCTAAACCCCCTGTGCAGTGACCAGGAGGGAGGAATCGAAAGGAAGAAAGACACTGACCATCATGAGGAGCTGCAGTGTGACCCCCCCACTGAGTCGCAGCAGTGGGAAGGGGCTGATGGTGACCGTGGCAATGGCCTGGCCAGCCCCTAGGAACTCCAGCTGGAGGGTGATGGCAGCGTGCAGGTCCACGCTGGGGTTGTACTGCATCAGCTCCACAAAGACTGCCCGGCTCCTGCAAGAGGGAGAAGAGCAGCTCAAGGCACTGGGACAACACCAACCCTGGGCTCTGGTGCCACTGTTTTGTAGGACTGCAGATCCTTTCCCTGTAACAATCCAGTAGCAGCCCTTAAAACCTAGGTGACAGCAGCACCTCGCCCCTGCTACACTCACATGTTGTCGATCCAACTGTGCTGCTGGAGGAAATCCAGCTGAGCCCTGCTTTCCTCTAGTGAAGCCCCCAGCTCCTGGATGTAACCGCTGCTGTCGTAGAATGAGATGTAGCCCCAGTACCAGATCCTGCAGAGGAGGAGGAGCCATGGGGTGAGAGCTGAAGGACAGGGCAGCCACCACACATTCTCCCACATGGCAGGTCAGGAGCAAGGGTGCAGATGCAGCCTGACCACACCCATGGGTGACAGCTGCCTTGTTATTTTTCAAGACAAATTACAGAAGTGCATTGATCCACATCCGTGGTCCCAGCCTCAGAACAGACCCAAGCCCTGTGCTGCCCCAGACTTCAATGAAGACACATCCAGGAACAAACCAGAGCAAAAACCAACAGTGATTTGATGTCCAGTGTGCTGGTAAAGGTCAACCCCCTGCACCCCACTTCAACAGAAAGCTAGTGCTGCTCTGTGGGCAGCTGGGTTACGTCTTTCTGCACCTTATTTGCCCTCGAAGCTGGAGAGTTGAACCCTCTGCCCCCGAGAAAAGCACCATACAGCTGCTCAGACAGCTCAAGGTGACACACACATCTGCAGGGAAGCTGGGTGAGTGGCAGCTCTGTGTCCCCTACAATTCATGCTGCCAGCGTGAACATGTTCAGGGAAGGCCTTCAAGCATTCCTGGGCTTGTGAGCACTTTGCCAGGCTCAGGGGCTGCACTTGGCCTCAATGAGGGCTGGGAACCACCCCAGGCGCCAATGTCTTTGGCAGATGGGGCACCGCTATGGGTGCAGGCTGGGCAGTTCCTTACCCTGTCAGGTCAGGTGGTGAGTAGGACCACACAGCTGTTGCATTGACAGCCGCCCTTTCCCAGCCAACTGTGTAGTCAGTGGTGGAGAAGCTGTGTAGGTCAGTGCAGGTCCTCCTGGCAGCCGTGCCCGTGCTGTGGAGGACGTCTTGGGCACTGCGCTGGCATTCGGCTGGAATCAGACCAAAACTGTCATCCCACGGGGAGCCCAGTGCAGCCAAACAGCGCTGAGCACATAGCTGAGCTTTCACACTTAGCTTCTGCCTTATTCCCAAGCCCCCTCCACCCCCTCAGTAACACCTCCAGAAATCAGGTCATCCTCTCTTTAGTCTAAATCCCCATGATCAAGTGCCCCAGTTCCCCTCTGCAGGAACAAAGAAAAACCTGCCTCTAACCTCTGCCTTGCTTCATCCAGCCCCAGCTGCATCGAGACCCCGTCATTTCACCCCTCTGCGAATGTGACCACCCACCCTGTGACAGCAGAGCCATAGACCCTGGCCCACCTACCTTCCTGCAGTCTGAGCTGGCGCAGCCGGGCACTGCCCAGCGTGGTGCTGTAGCTCTCCTGACCTGACCGGTTGTTGTAGAGGTATGGGAGGAAGACCTGCGACATCCAGACCCAGAACTGATCTGACCTGTAACGGGAAAAGGCGTGAGGCAGAGCTCCAGGGCAGTCTCGGCACACCTCACCCGTGACCACCTCTGTTTCACCTGGAAGGGGGTAGAGAGTTTTGCAGAGCTATCTTGAGCTGCTGTCCTGTCAGGAGCCCAGCTAGGAGGCAGAGGCAGCAATTCCATCCACTGCACGGGCTGTGCCAGTCCGAGGGCAGGACAACAGTTATGTGACATGTGAGACCTGAAGGTGATGGGGAGCACCTGAGGGATGTGGTGCTGTTTAGTCTGGAGGAGGCTGACAGGAAATCTCATCGCTGTCCACAGCTCCCTGAAAGGAGGCTGTGGTGAGGTGGGTGCTGGTCTCTTCTCCCGGGTAACAAGGGATAGGACGAGAGGAAATGGCCTCAAGTCGTGCCAGGGGAATTTTAGATTGGATATTGGGAAAAATGCCTTTACTGACAGAGTGGTGAAGTACTGGCAGAGGCTGCCCGGGGCAGAGTCTCCATCTCTGGAGGGGTTCAAGAAGCCTGTGGACATGGCACTTGGGGCCATGGTTTATTAGGCATAGGGGGACTGGGCTGATGGTTGGACTGGATGAGCTTAGAGGTCTTTTCCAACCTTAACGATTCTATGGGATTGAATCCACCCAGCACCTGGATGAGGATCAGAACAGCAGCAGGTCTGTGGCAGCACAGTGGAAATGAGATTCAGGACCAGATTCATCTCTCTTTTCTCCCTTTATACCATTTCATCCCAGAAACTCCACCGAGTTCTCTGGAATCTTCCCTGACTCACGTTGTGGTGAATCAAAGCTCCCGTGACTGCATGGCACGGACAAGCCACACTTGTTTGCACAGAAGAACCAAGGGGTCTGCAGTGAGGGGAGTGCAAAGACACTGTTAATCCCAAGCAGCCGTTCCGATGTCGGTCTGGGTTGCTGGAGTTTGTGGGAAAATTGAATCTAGTTAAACCATATGTGCAGAGTAAGGCAGGATGGGACTCTGCATTTATAGGAGATGTTATTTTTGGTTCTCGTGCTCCTGCTTATGGCTAAACTTTACAGTTGTAAATTTTGGAGACAGAGCAAACTTGTGTTCTTTTGACCAGATACAGAAAGACAAACATCTGTAATTCACATAGTCCCTTCCCACTGAGCGAATAATTAAAATTCAAGAAACAAAGCTCCCAACCCCAACAGGCCCCTCTGTTTTCCAGGGGACAAGTAGAACCACAGGGACAAAAAGGGTCCTGTTCACTGCCACATTGTGTCTGTGACACAGGGCCACCAGGGCTGCCCAGAGCTGAGAACCTCTCACAGGAGGTGACTGTGCAGCATAAGCCCAGCTTCCAGCCCCAGCCAGCTCCTCACTGCAGCCCTGCACAGCTTCTCTAACATAAAGCAATATCTTACGCTGCCTCATCCCCAGGTCCTCTAGCATTACCTCTTGATGTGGAGGAACTCGTTGCTGCTCAGCTGCTGCTTGATGGAGCTCTGCAGAAGGAAGGCTCTGCTGTTGCGGGAGGCATCTCCGTAGTTGGTGAGCAGGATCACCAGCAAGAACATCATGTAGATGAGGAAATTCTGGCAAACAGAGAGCAGAAAGGGATTTCACCCAAGCACTGGGGAGGTTGGTGGATCGGGACCCAGAGCATGCTGTTCTTTCTTTTTCCATATGGGAAGCAGCTTCAAATGAAACCCAGACCATAGGGTCACAGCAATATTCTCTGTTTAAAGCAGCCAGCCCAGCACCACGTGTTTCAGTTGATATGCATTGCACAACCTCCCTCCAGGAGCTCCTATACGTTAGCAGCTCCGCTCATACAGTAGTTATGGGGGGTTCCATCCTTTAAAGGGGAATTGCTGGGTTAAAAATAACTTGCCTCTGTTAAAGCAGCTGTGTATTCTCAGCACAAGTGTGGAGGATTAGTGCTGAATGAGCTACTGGGAAATCGAAATCCCTGCTCCTAGACAGGGAGGACTCAACTAATTAATTCTTTTGTGCAAGCTGGTGACTTGCCCCAACCCCAAGCACCTGAGTTATGGAGCCAAAACCACCAGGTCCTCCAAATCAACCCCCTTTAGTTTCTGCTTTCCAGCCACCTCAGATCTCAGAGCTTCACAGAGAAGACGAATGTCACTGCCAGACTCTTACAGATGGGGAAACTGAGGCAGAGGCAGGAGATGTGCACCTACTGGTTAAGGAGACCACAGATGGATTGGGAGGACCCACAACAAGGATGCATCTCAGCTCCCGGGGCCAGCACTCTGCCTCTGCCCTAGGCACCGCAGGCATCAGGGGACATCCTACCTTCAGCGTCCTGTGTAGCAGTTTGACCTTCCTGGCTTCCTCCTTGGCCTGGAAAAGGGCAAACCCCTGTGGGGGACGGACTTTGCTGATCTTCTCAGAAACATGCTCAACAAATGGATGCTCCACCAAAGTATCATCTTCTTCTGGGTGCAAGCGCTTGGCAACAAGTGAGAAATAGAAGGCTTCCAGCAGAACCTAGGGAGGCAAGCAGTGTCGTGAGCCGGGCCACACAGATGGCAGCAACTCCCATGGGCCTTTTAGCATCAAGAGTGAGCAGCTGGATGACCTCTAAAACAAATTGCTACCAGCCCTGCCTCTCCTACTGCTGCTGGTGTGCACATCGTTCCCTTCCTTCTCCCAGATAACAAGGAATAGGATGAGAGGAAATGGCCTCAAGTTGTGCTGGAAGGGTTAGATTAGAGAGTAGGGAAAATTTCTTTACTGAAAAAGTGGTAAAGAGGCTGCCTAGGGCATCTCTGGAGGGGTTCAGAAAATCTGTAGATGTGGCACTTGGGAACATGGTTTAGTAGGCTTAGTGGGGTTGGGCTGACAGTTGAACTTGATCTTGAAGGTCTTCTCCAACTTTAATGATTCAGTGATATGGAGATGGGAGAGAGCATTCAACCCACGCAGCATCCAGTACGACTGGATTAGTACCTAGACACGATGTTAACTGTAGCCAGTATGTACCCATGTTTGTATCCTTACCTTCAGGGGCTCCCAGACCAAGAAGGATGCTAGAAAGCTGAATATTCCTGAGATGAGCCACATGAGGGCAACACTGGAGGAAAAGCCCACTCCGATCCACACAGAGACCCCTGTGCAGGTGGCGAAGAGGAGGAGGCTGATACCATGAGCCAGATAGGAGCACCAGGGTGGCAGCAACCGCTTCCGGAACGTTTGGTCTGCTACTAGAAGGAGGGGGGAAAACAAGCATAAATGTTACTGCAAAAGGGTCCCAATGGGCATGGGAAGGGCTGGGCATGCCACTTATCCCAGCAAAGAGCTTGCCACCAGTCCTGGGTGAGTCTGGAGGGATTATCCCAACCGAGCAGCAGTTCAGCACACTGAAACACAGCCAGCCCCAGAAGAGCAGCCCCCATCTGCTGAGACCAGGGCGTGCAGGAGAAGGAGATGGGATCCTCATTTGGGCAGTGGGACAAGTTCCCTGCTTTCTTTCAGAGCCCCAAGACACTGGGCATGCCCAGCCTGGCTGGAGGTGCTGCTGTCAAAGCTCTGAAAAGCCAGATTTGTTGCTCTGGCTGCTTTCAGATGGCCAAGCCACCCTGCCCCGGGGCTCAGCACAGCTTCTTTCACCCACCCATGTGAATCAATGCCTGCATAAAGACATTACACCCACTCATCAACCAAGACAAAATGATGTATTTTAAGGGACCCAAGAGGACTCCTGCCGTGTCCAATTCCAGGCTGTTCCAGCCAGGCTGTGCCTCAGGAAGCCAGCAGCTCATGCTATGAGAACTGATGCTGAGCCTCTCCACATGGCACCCAGGCACTTATCACCCTCTGACCGCTCGCTCCCTGCCTTGTGCAAGCCCAGCTGGGCAGCTGTCGTGTTGCAGGACCAGCAGGAAGCATCTCATCTTGGCTTTTTTTGTTGATTTGAACTTTCCCTGGCATTTGACTCCCTTTCCCCTCTGTTTTCATGCAGAGACCCTCCCTCTCTTCCACTGGCTAGATTAGGGGACTGTTGGTGGCAGAGGGGTGCAGAGAGCAGAGGAACTGGGGCAGCAGCGAGCAGAGCTTTCCTGGATGCACAGCAAGGACTCTTGCAGCACAAGGGGTGACCCAGGGCTTACTGAGATTCCAGCTCCAAGAGAAGCTGGCAAGAAATGGCAAATATATTCCAAGAGGGGGGCAGCCTTTCCTAAGCCTCCTTTTCTATTTATCCACCTGTGCCTCTGGCCATCCTGCACATCCCACCCTCCCTGCCCCGACGCTGGCACAGCCCTGGTACCTGTCCACGTCGACCTGGCCAACCTGCTCACTTCCCGGGGAGGAGCTGCCATGCTCTGGCCTTTGTCATTCAGCTTCTGCATCATGACCGTCTCCACCTTCTCCCCAAACACGCTTGACCTGCCAAGGGAGAGGGGAGAAGCTGGTGAGCTTCTGGCAGGCTGGCACAGAGGCAGGCTGAACTCCAACACCAATGCAGCAGTCCCACATCAGTTTAGCAGCACTTCCTTCTGGAGCAGCGAGCCCAGGCTGCCCAGGCACGCAGACACTCTGTGTCTTGTCGAGGAGGGCTGAAAGTCTTTCCCTTCCCCAGAACTGCTGTTCTGCACTGGCTGCCCAGTGGTGAGCTGCCCACCTGGCTGGGTGGTGGTCAGGATCCCAGAACAGGGTGCAATAACACAGAGGTTTGACCCTTTTCTCCCTCCTGTAAGCGCTAGGAAGCAAACCCACATCCTTGCATTTGTTAGCATTCCACAAAGCTCTGGAGACACATCATCAGGCTTTAAGGGATATTCCAGGAGGCTCCTGGATGGGTGGCAGTGCCCTCCTGGAGCTCTGGTTGTGGGGGTTACAGGAATTGTGGCCAGCAAGAACATAGCAACTTGTGACAAGGCTGTCCCAGGCTTTTGCAGTGTCTCAAAACATCAGCCACTGCAGAGCTGGTTGGAAGGGCAAGGGATAGGAGGCACTGGCTTGGCGGGACTCTGCTCCCAGAATACTTACAGGCCTGAGATCAGATCTGTTTCAGCCCGCATGTATGGCCCTAGGTCCTGGGAGATGCCGCTAGCTCCATCTGCCAGGATCTGCCGGATCAGATCCTCATCTGGGGAGGGAGAGAGTGCAATCAGCATTGGCAGGAGTGCAGCACCCAGCACCACACCAGGAAACAGTTCTGCACCTCAGGCTCAGGCAGAGTTGTGGAAGTGGGGAGGAGAGTCAGGATGAGGTCCTTCTCCATGGGACAGCCCTTCCCTCCTCCCCGTTTTCTAGCTCCTGTCTATCCCTAGCTTGGCTGCAGAGCTTGGCAGGAAACTGCTGGTATAGTAGACCAAGTTCTTCTCGTTCTCCAGCTGTTTACAGAGGCTCGGAGACACACTGTGGCTCTGCAACCACTGAAGAAGTGCCAGTTGCTTGCAACATTGAGATCACATGGGTACACATCTCTCCTGCCAGTGGTGTGGTGACCACTCAGTTCAGACCGATCCACATCAGGATTCCTGCTTTCCCACACTGGAATCCTATGAAGCAAATAGAACCCTCCTCCTCTGCCCTTCACGCTGAAGCCAGTGGTGATGGCAGCAGGCTCTGATATTCTGCCTTCTCCAGAGCTGAGCCAGGGCTCCTAGGGACCAGGCTGCTCCTCCTGCACTTCCCTGGGGCATTTGAACTCCAGCACAAAGCAACACTCCTCACACACACACCTGAGGCAGAGAAACAGCGAGGCTGTCCCTGGTGAACGCCAAGTGACAAGCTGTCCTCCTCGGTGGCCAGTGGGGCCTCAAGTCCAAGGTGGCGGCTGGCCCGGCCTCTCTTCAGCTTCTGGATGGTGTTGCCCATGATGGAGGGGTCGCTGAGGAGGTCTGGCCAGCTGAGCAGGGCCTCGCTGGAGGGCCACCGCACCAGGCTGTGGGAGAACAGGGATGGGTGCCATCATGTACATGTGGAGAACGGAAAGCATGAGTAAAGCAACTATGCTCGTGAGCAGGACTGTCTAGAAGGGGAACAGCTGCGGGAGCAAAAACCCTGTCTACCAAGGCAGAAAACTAAACTCGTACTTGCTCCACCCCCAGAAATCTACTTACCTTTTGGAATCCTCCAAGAACAGATCTGTTTTGGTTTGCTCAGAGAAGGCCTGTGGAGGAAGTGGAGGTGTTTCAGGCACACATGACACTGGTTTGTGCCTGGTTAGAACAGCAGGTTGCTAACATCAGGGGTCATGGGAAACCTGGAGCATGAGCCGCTATAAGCTCTGGGCCCACACTTCCTCTGGAACCTCCTCCAGAGATAACACCCAGGCATGCTGGGAAGATCCATACTCACAAACACAGAGCTGGAGACAGCTTGTGCTCAGTGCCTGGGACCAGCCTGGACAGAGGTGCAGGTGAGAGACTGTGACTCTCCCCCATCACCAGCATTCACCAGAGTCACTTGAGGGCATCAGTTCTTGCACTGCCAGTAGTGGAGGGACACTGCATCCACGCAGGGGAGCACACACACCATGCAGCCTGCGGGTGGGAAGCAGGTTACCTCTGCCCGGAGCCCGGGGAAGGTGGGGAAGGAGCTGTCAAGGATGGAGGAGTCCAGGTAGTTGTCGATCTCCAAGGACTGCTGGTCTGAGTGAGTCAGAGTGTGGTTGATGGAGACCTGCAGGAGACAGGAAGGCTTGAGCAGAAAAGGGAGGGATGGAGGTGATGATGTCACCATGACTCAGAGCCTGGCTGCTCAGCAGCTCCTGTCAGCTCCCTGCTCTGCTCAGCAGCCCCCCACAGTGAAGGCAGAGCTGGAGGATCCCAGTCTGCTCAGCAAGGATGAGAACAGGCACATGCACATCCGCCACTGCCTCCTAGGCAACCTGGGCACTTCCACCCACAAGTACCACAGCCATCTAGGCTGCCCCAGGCACAAGTTCCCAGGGAGTTTCATGAGTCTGCAGCCTCCTGCAAAGCAGGGAGTGCTTACAGGAACAAGAAGCATCAGACACATTTACTACTCATCAGTCACTGAGCTGCAGCTCCTAATGAGGCTACTAATTGTGTCTAACCAGTCATTAAATCCCCAGCTAATCCTTTCACAGCTCCCTAACTACAGCTCTGCTCAGGCAGCCGAATTTGTACCCAGGGCAGGCGTTTCATTATCAATGCTCCACTGAGCATCTCTCAAGCTCCTGCCAGTGCAGCCAAGGGCTGTACCTTTAAACAGCGTTGAGGTACCTGTCACACATTGAAACAAGAAGTAGAGTCTACACAGCTTTCAAAACCTGTTCTTTTGGTCTCTGGGCATTGATAGAATCCAGACAGTGATCTATCTCTCTAAGGTCAGCAGCTGCTCCCAGCTCAAGAGGGAGACAAAGACTTGCTAAGGGCAAGCCTATCTATGGTGCAGAGCAGCACAGAGGCACAACTGGGAAAGCAGAGAGAGAGCAGCTGGAAGAGTGATATACCACAAAGGTACAATTCTAGCCTCAGATGGGCAAACCTGGTGGCATCACATCCATCTGGGCAGCCTGTAACTACTTCTCATTACCTTGCTACGAGCCATCCGGAAGAGAAATAAAATGACCAGGTAGAGAGGGTAGACCACCACGCTGGACACCAGACCAACAGCCACTGTGTCCACATTCAGAGGGATCAGGTTGGAAACGGCCCCATTGCTGGAAAGAACCAAGAGAGATCAGAGACCGGTGTCAGCAGGAGCGCTTGGGGCTGCCAGCCCAGCAAGAAGCGAGACAAAACTGCACGACCTGGCATTTCAGATGTGCTGAGAAAGAAATGAGCATGGGCTGTGCCAAGGGATGACACAGCAAAACCAGGTAAGGGGGAAAGCTGATCAGGATCTCCTTGGTCATCCATCATCTACATCCTGCTCCATTCTTTGGAATCGGAAGGGCAAACCCAAGGCCACAAGCAAGGCCCTTATTCCCAGCAGATCTAAGGTCTGTTCTGCCCTACATAACGGGAAGCAAGAAGAGGCCCTGAAAATGTGAGGGGTTGGCCAGAGAACTAGGGCACACAGCTCACCTGAGGTGTACGTTCCCCACTACGCCGTACCACACAGCGTTGGCACAGAGGAAGAGGAAGATGAGGAGGGAGCAGCAGGTGGCTCTCTGGACACGGGTGAAGCGGCTGCGAGGAGGGCGGTCCCACATGGACAGCCAGACGTGCTTCTCAAAGAAACCTCGCTGCAACTCTGCTACGAAGATCCGGGAGAAGCTCCTCAGCTCTGTCTCACCTGAGCACAGAAAGAGAGAGATGGTCAGGGCCAGTGGCACCACAGAGAGGACCCAGATGGGCCTATCATGGTCCCATCATGCAGCCTGATATTCAAGGAAGTTCCCCCACAACTGCCTGGTCCCTCCTGCACAGCTGGGTCCTTGCCATGCCTTGTCCTCTAGCACAAAGGGCCCACTAGAGAACCTGGCTATGAAGGGCATCAATGCAGTGAGGAAGAGCCCGTGTGCAGGCTCTGTGGTCTCTGCTCTCTCCCGCTGTGGGCCCTTACTCAACGCAACGAGAACTGTCACACTGCTCAGCCATCCCAGCCCCATGCCCTGGTGGCTGAGCACTCACTGGCAGCGTAAACCTCCTTCTCCACCATGCCATCATTCTCTTCACTCTCTACCGACAGCCAGTCGTTCACCAGGAAGAAGTAGCTCTTGCCGCTCTGCAGGTCCCGGACTATGACGTGCTGCAGGTACCAAGAAGGGCTGAGGCCTGAAAGTGAAGAGATGAAGATATGTGAGGGCCACACAAGGGCAGTGGGACAGCAGCAGTCACTCTGTGACACTGTCTTCATCGGTGGGTATGGCACAGTCCCCGTGGCACAGCCAGGTCACCTCCTAAGCTGTATAGACACTGTCACAGCACACTGCATCGTATGTGCCCAGGATTAGAGCTGACCACCTGGCAGAGGTCCCTGTAATGGAGACTCCCTGTTCCCACCCAGCAACCTTCCCCTGAGCCATGGGTCATCATTGTCTTCCACCAGGGTTAGTCCAGACTGTCGGCCCCAGAACTTTCCTCCTAGCCTGGGTACCAGGTGGAGCAGACCCTGGCTCTGACCTGGGATGTGCGGTGGCTGCCTCCAGAGGGCTGGAGCACCTCTGCTATGAGGACAGGCTCAGAGAGTTGGGGTTGTTCAAGCCTGGAGAAGAGAAGGCTCTGGGGAGAACTTCCAGTACCTGAAGGGAGCTGAGGAGGGACTTTTTACAAGGGCCTGTGGTGGCAGAATGAGGAATAATGATTTTAAGCTGAAAGAGGGGAGATTAGATGAGATTTTAGGCAGAAATATTTTCCTGTGAGGGTGGGGAGGCCCTGGCACAGGTTGCCCAAAGCAGTGGTGGCTGCCCCATCCCTGGAGGTGTTCAAGGCCAGGCTGAATGGGGCTTTAAATAACCTGATCCTGTGGGAGGTGTTCCTGCCCATGGCAGGGCGTTGGAACTGGATGATCTTCAAGGTCCTTTCCAACCCAAACCATTCTATGATTCATACCCACACACCCGCCCATGTCTCACCTTTATTATCATGCCAAATGCGGATGCGCCAGATGCTCCCCAGACTCCGCTCTGTTGCGATCTGAAACACATCGAGGCTGTTGCGGTGGAAGGCATTTTCTCCATCCAGATGTCTGTGACCACTTTTGTTGTCCACACCATACAGGGCAATCCCCACATGGGCTGTGGTACCTGGCAGAGGTAATGGGGCTTGGTTAGGGAAGCCCACCCAAGGCGGAGCTGTTCCCCAGCCTTGCCTTCCTGCCAGTGCCCTGGTACCAGAAGGACCACCTGGAGGAAGGAATGTGCTCAAGAGCCACCCCACACCCAGGGATAGTGTTACACACAGCCTGGAGGGCAGCTGCTCAGATAGGTCTGGTACATGAACCTTGGAACGCTCATGGTTTTCCTCTTTGGAGGGGACTGAACCTGACATTCCTTGCCTTGCTAAAATCCTACTGGGAGATGTTTGTTCTGGATAGGTTTTTTTTCCACCAATTGAGAGACTTGTTTTGTTTGAATTCTCTCCAGTACCAGTTGCCAGCTGCTCCCTGGTCCACCTACTCCACCTGGATGGTCTTTGGGGTAGCTTCAGGAGAAAGGTGCTGCCGGTGACACCAGTGTTTACACTAAGATCAGTGGGAGCATGTTTCCGGCAGTGACGTGGTGGCACTCCACCTCTGTCCATGCTTACAGGTTTCATGTCCCTGCTGTCCATATTTCCAAGTCTAAGATGAAGTTTCTAGCAGCTACAAACCCAGCCCTGGCGAAGAAAGCCAAGCTTTCTGCCTTCATGCTGCTGGGAAAGAGTCAGATGGTAGAACAAAGTGATGGATGCTGGAGGACAGCAAAACGATGCATTGAGAGTGCCCACAAGGCCTGGATGCTTCTTCAGAAGACGGTCAGAAGTGAGGAACAATTGCTGTCTCCTGGCTGTTCCTGTAACCACAGCCCAGCCAGGGAAGGTAGGATGGGTATTTCTATACTGGATGGTTCCTTCCAGCAGCAGCCGATTGTCCCACCCCAGCAGCAAGGGATGGGGCAGCATGCTCTTCTCCACAGCTCTTTGCATGCCCCATCACTGCAAAAGCCCCATCTTGTGAATGCTGTGGGAAGCCCTGAGCTGACTGTCTACTTGATACTCCTCCAAACACCAGCTCAGCTCTGGGCCTTGCAGGGGAACATTTGGAGTGTGACGTGCAGGGGTGAGACCTCAGGGGAGCTACACAGATGTCACCCTAGGCCCCAAGCACAGGAGCATGCTATGGGCTAACCTGATCCTCTGCCCCAGCCAGTTTTCACCAGGATCTCGTATTTGTACATCCCGTTCTTCCCGCAGAAGGGAATCACCCCAACTCGGTTGATGTCGATCATGTCCAGCTTGTGCACGATCAGCGCAGCCACGGAGTAGGTCACAAAGCAGACGGCACATGTCAGCAAAACGATGTAGTTGAGACCTGGGCCTGGAGTCTAAACGAAAACAAGCCTATTGAAAGGCACGCTCCCTCCCCAAGAGGACCCCCCATTCCCCAGGAGCTGCGCTGCCTCCTTCCTGGTGATAATGGCCATTCACAGACATGATACTGCATGCAAATAGAGACCTCTCTCTGCACAGAGCACGTGGAGCTGCTTGTAGCAGCTGGCTGAGGCTGCTGTAGCAGCTGCTGAGAGCTCTGCACTCCCACTTATGTCACCCTGAGAGTGAGGAAGAGCCTCAATGCCCCTGGAAGGCAGGGAGCAGCTGGCAGATGCAAGCTTGCTGGGATAAAATAACACTGGAAGACAGCCAGGAGGAGCATTTGGCATCTCCCTAAGAGGTGAACACACTGGGAGGTGTCCAGAACAGAAAACAAAGCCATCTGCAAAGGTCTGGTTTAGCAGGAGCAGCCAGCATTCGTGATCAGAGGACACAGCCCCTCTGTGAGCTGTACCCACCTGTAGCTCCCGAAGGCTCCCAGGTGCTTGTGCTGGCCTGCCAGGCACAGGGCAGCCCTGACACAGCCTCAATGTGAGGCCAAGGGGAGCCCAAGGCTCTCCTCTAGTGACAACAATCTGCTCAGTGCACAGCCTCTGCTGTGTTTTACTCACAGGAAAGATGAACTGGACAGAGTTTGGAGGGACAAACAGGCTGGCCCCAAAGGCAGTGAGGTGCTGGGTTAAGCACACAGCCTGGTCTGGCCTGGTCTCTTCCAGTGGGATGATGCCTTCCGTCTTCCATCGTTTCTCCTGCTCGCTGAAGTACTGGCACAGGGAGGTGTAGAGCCCCAGTGTCACTTCCACCGGCGACCAGCTGAAATGGTTCGTGATGTTGAAGTAGTATTTCTGGATGGTGTCATCAGTTCTGGAAAAGGAAAGATGGCAAGGAGACATTATTAACCCACTCGCTGAAGGGACACAAGTCCCATTTGGATGGATGTGAAACCACCACGGAAACCACCCTGCTGCAAGGACAGGGAAGCACATGAGGAAAAGCCCAGTGATGTATTTCACACTACCCTTTGGCTGTGCAAAAGCTCTGGGGATCTACAGACCCCTTTAATTCTTTATTATTTCAGCACCTGGAGTGCTGTGGTGCACATCCTCCTCTCTGTGCTGGCAGCCTCACAGAGCTGTCCCATCCACCCTTCCCTCTGTCCCACTGACCCGACAATACGTCCATAGCAACTTTATTATTCTTGGATGAGAGCAGATTTGCCCATCAGGATCATTAATCCCTCTTTAAGCATCCTATAACCAAAAGCCACTGAAGCTGTGTCAGCTCACACAACAGTGGTTCCACTCTTGCCCAACCTATTGCCAAGCTCCCTATCTTTTCTTCTCAGATAATGCCTAGGAATGACTGATAAACAGCACAAGGCATGGACACACTGGCTCTCGGGCACGGCAGCAAGGCAGCAACTGCAGTTACAAGAATGACTGCTCTGATCTGAGCATCCTTCACATCCATCCAGAGGACACCCTGGGGGTGACAGGGATTACAGGGCAGGCCTCCCATACCTGGGTGAGGTGAAGAAGGTGTAGAGCTTGTGGTCACTACCAGCCAGGGCATCCAGGCTGATTTTCTTAGAGGCAGTGCAGTTGTGCTCATTGGGCTCAGGTTCGTGATGGAGATAAGCCATGATGAATGGCTCGGGCTCACTTGCAATGTAGTGATCTGTGTGGGGAGGGGGAGACAAAACAGAAAGTGCTTTATAAACCGCTGGAGAGCTCGACCACAAGCCTGCTGCCAGCAGTGGATATCCAGGGAGGAGTATCAGCAATGCAGAAAGTCAGGAGAAGATGCTTTTCCAGATGGCACACTCTCAGTCTGCAGTTCAGAGGATCCTTCAGCAAGAGACTCCGACTA
Organism: Neomorphus geoffroyi; assembly: GCA_033558235.1. NCBI lineage: Eukaryota > Metazoa > Chordata > Aves > Cuculiformes > Neomorphidae > Neomorphus > Neomorphus geoffroyi. Next base: position 2,774,383 of record JAUMJM010000038.1, read on the forward strand.
CACCTGTACCTGATCGAGAGAGACAGGACAAACTCGCTCCAGTGCGAATGTGGCTCAACAGAAGGGCTGGAAAAGCAAAAGGCTCCTCACTGCCAGAATCCACAAACAAGAATTACACTTGGGACTGGATAATACCTGTAACAGCCAGAACCTCAACCAGGCAGTGTGGAACTTGCTGGCTACACCTGATATCCCCTCCCACACCACTGATCCAGCTGTCCTTTGCTGCAACATCCAGCCCTCCTCTCCCATGGGAAGAAATAGCAAAGAGCATAAAGGGTTGGATCCATCTGCGTACCGTTCAAGACTCTGTAAGTGAGCTGGAAGTGGAGTCCTGCTTCTCTGTTGTTGCTCTCCATAGTCACAATCAGGTTTACAGATGTTCTTGCCTCGATGACTTCAGTGCCAGCCGAGAGACTGTCAGCATCTGTGTTGTTTGACACCATCACGGTGATGGCTTTCTCAGAGTCCAGGCTCCCAATGGGGATCTGCACCCCGTTGTGTGTCTGAAACTCCATGGAGGCCACCTTTGTGGACACGGTGTAGTTGCTGATGTAACCAAAAGGGAAAGGATTGGAGTCCACTTGGAACATGACTTGAATGACATCTGTCAGGTTGGAAAGGGTGGTGTTGAATGCCTGGGGGATGGAGAACTGGCAGTTTGGCGTGTTTTCATAGCACAGCAAGTTAAAGGGATCAGTCCGCTTGCCCGTGGCCTTAATTTCTCCTCCCACCAGCTCAAGGGGCTCTTCATTCAGCACTCGGGACTTCATGAGGATGCGCATCAGGTTGGAAGACAGGTTGTAGGCTTTGGGAGCTAGCAGCAAATTCTGGGAATCAGCAAGCAGCTCCTGGGCTTTGGATTCCTGGGAAACCGTATTGACAAGGTGAATTAGGTCACCTGCAGGACAGAAAGAAAGGTACAGACTGAGGAGGTGATGAACAATCTAGGAAACTGCTGCTGTCTAGATAACACCCGATACCTTCCCAAAGCAATCCAACAAGTCTTTCCTCACTGTCTTCTCACTGTAACTCTACACTGCACATGACCTTCCACACTGAAGTGTTCAGTAGCCGATAGCTAAAAATAGAGCTGTCAGCAATTCCTGCAGGCTCTTGGCTAATCCACACAGTTTGGTGGTGAACGCTTAATCACAACAGGCTTTATTTTCCTCTCATGAAGTGACTAGGATGGCAGATTGGGAAAAAGGGAAGGAATGGATAAAGAAACATATGTTACTAAGTTTGTGCACTGTAACACTCAAAAATACCTAACAAGGAGTGCGAAGGTGTCTCTGCTTCCTCTTGGGATAACCAGGTGGGAATTTTCACACAGCATTCATGGGTGCCCCTGTGAAATTTGGCACCTTCCTCAGCCTGCAACCAGAAAGACGAGCATCTGGAAGCCATAGCTGTTAATCATTGTTTACTAAAAGGACAATTCTCTGAAGCATTAGTGAGTTTATTAACAACTGTCATACTTAAGTGTCCGCAGAGACTGCTGCCAAAGCCAGAACAACCCTGGGAAAGTACAGGGAGAAGGAAGTACTGGGATGCCACACTCCAAACCTTAGATGCAATTTTCCTAACAACTTGCAAAGGCCAAAGCACTGATGGTACGGAGAAAGCCTACAGAGCCTCCCTCAGCCTCCTTCTGCCCAGCACCCTGTGCAGGCAAACCTGTGCCTTCAGCAGCACCCAGTTAAATGCCACCCATTCCCACAGGAACAGAACTGACCTGTGATGTTGAGGATGTTGTCGGCTATGCCAGTCGGTGTCACAGTGCCCTGGGTCATCTCCCCTTGCAGAATGGTCATCATGGTCTCCAGCTTGTTCAAGGTCCTTGTCAGGCAGGACTTGCAAACCAGTTCCTTGCTCACCACCTGCAACGAGAAACACAGTTTGATTCAGTAGGAACATCTCCAGGGCAAGGTGAAGTCAGCTGTACGCAAGTTCAGCTGGCTCGGTCCTGCAGGGACCTGAGAACTTTTGTTCAAACATCAGTCGCACTCTGAAAGCCACCCCTGCTTGTCCCAGACCCAGGGGAGGAGACTGCAGAGACCATGGCTGCTCCTCTTACACTGAGAGATGCCAAAAAGTTTTTGGTGTCTCTTCAGACTGTTCCACTCACCTCCCCTCACATTACCACCTGCCAGCGTAAGGGCAGGTACGCCAAGAGTCTGGTCGAGGACACATCAGGATTGGAAAGAGCAATAAAGGGCTGCACATTCATGTTCCCTGGAGTTCGCTTTTAAGGACCAAGCACATCTCCTGCTGCTGCATCTCGCGAGCACCCTTTGGGGCCACACACTATTCCTACAGAAATCAACCAGAAGCAGCCGGATAGGATCCCTCCATCCACTTTGCTATCTTCAATGGAAGCAAAGTTTAGCCTTAGGTGCATCTATTTCAGCGTCCAAACACTCCTGAAAGCTGTGGGAGTGATCCTGCCACTCAGGCATGATGGATGTCCCTCCCTTCGCTCCCAGATGTGTCCAAGAAACAGAATGTTCTAGCCCTGGCCTGGAGCTCTCCGCACTCTCGAGGCCTGGATGGGAGGGACAGAGGCAACACATGGAAGTTGTTACCACAACCCCATTCCTAGCTCTTATTAATCTTTTTTTTCTTTTAATCATCATAGGATTCAGATGTGGTTCACCATATGTTTTGGTGAAGAATCAAAACAGCATCTGCAGGTCGAGAATTCCCCCTTTTCTGCTTTTATTTGTAAGCTGTGAGAAGTGAGGACACCCTGTGTAACTTGGAGTCCACAAGACACATTCAGGTATCAAGAAGGTGGAGCAGAAAATGGGTTATTGGGGAGGAACCCCCCAAGGAGCTACTGCTCAGGAAGGGGCCTCTGCTAAGAAGACTGAGATTCATTTTTTTCCCCTCCAGGAGAAATTCATTCCAAATTTTCCTCTCCCTTGTAGGTAAAATCAAAGAAGTAACAACACCGACTGACACTTCTATAGTGAAGGAAATGTGTGAGCTCCGCACTGGTCTTGAGACCAGTGCCAGAAATTCTAGATTACTGTTTTTCTAAGATTTTCATTCCAATCCAGAGCACAAACTAATCCTGAAAAGTCAGCTTTTCCTGTGGAACAAAAATCCTGTTTCTAGACTTAAGCTTCCAAAGTGAGATCGAGTCACAAGGTGTGTGGGAGAGACAGGAACAAACCAACCCAGCATTAGGATGGGATTTGCCGAACCCCAAAGCCCTGAACAACGATGAACAGAAAGAAGTAATTTTTGAGATTTACAGACACTGAAGCAGAGAAAGGAGCAGCGGAACAGGGACTCGGTGGGTGGGATGCAGTAGTCAGTCCATCATTTCATTGACAGCCCCCTCCCACTGAGTGAGGGCGCTGACCTGACTGGGGAGATGACGTGCAGCCAAGGCCGGGGTACTCGACTCCAGCCCCGAAAGCAGAGGTCTGGGAGGGAGGGGAGGAAGAGCAAGCTGGAGCAGACTGGCTGAGCACCAAACCCTGAGCACATTATATAACTGGGCTCTCTTCCCTTTACCCATCTGACAAAACACATAAAGCCACTCCTAAATCCACCAGGCAGCAGACCCAGCACCAGGGAGCTGAAACTGTGAGCTGGCTGCAGAACGCAGTGCTTCCAGTCAGCAGCAGAGCACAGCAGCGTTTCTAATCCTGTAGGGTAGAAGAAGGGCTGGAACGAACCTCAGTCCTTGGCACTGTCCCCTGGCTCGAGACAGGTCTGGCTCTACTTGTGTTACTCCTGATGGATCCAGCCTGTCATAGCACCATAAAATGGTTTGGGTTGGAAGGGATCTTAAAGATCACCCAGTTCCAACCCCCTGCCATAGGCAGGAACACCTCCCACTGGATCTGGGTGCTCAAAGCTCCATCCAACCTGGCCTTGAACACCTCCAAGGATGGGGCAGCCAAGACTTCTCTGGACAACCTGTGACAGGGCCTCACTACCCTCATCCTGAAGAATTTCTTCCTCATGTCTAGTCTAAATCTTCCCCCTTCCAGTTTAAAGCCGTTACCCCTTGTCCTATCACTACAGGCCTTTGTAAAAGCCCCTCCCCAGCTTTCCTGCAGCCCCTTTCAGTACTGGGAGGCTGCTCTAAGGTCTCCCTGGAGCCTTCTCTTCTCCAGGCTGAACACCCCCAACTCTCTCAGCCTGTCCTCACAGCTGAGTTGCTCCAGCCCTCGGATCATCTTCTGGACCTTTTTCAACAGTTCTCAGAGATTATGAGACTCCCTGGCAATGCATCCCAGTGCTTCTCCAGTCTGCTGACGTCTCTCCTCTAGCCTCACCTGCAAGCGAAGGAACCTACATGCTAGCAAGGTGCAACATCAGAGCTGGTGCCAAAGAAGCATCTTATCCACACCTGCCAGATCAGCAGCACTGTGAGGGGCAAGAGTCGACAGTGCTTAAGAGACCACCACAGAACCCTAATGATATCAACAAGCAATACCTGTTCTCCCTGTGCAGTGCAGGTGTGGCAGAGAGAGACAGGGAAGCAGAAAAATGCCTGAGGAGCATCTGAGTTGCACCTGGAAGAGCTGGATGTGGTGACAGGGAACATACCGTGCACTGCGCCAAGGCAGCTGAGATCTGCTGGATATCATCAACTGTGTTCACGTTCAGTGAGTTCAGGGTTTCTGTGATGTTGTTGCGAGTCCAGGTCCGGAGTTCAAATTCACTCCCAGTTTCAGGTTCCAGACCCATGTACCGCTCATACTGCGGGGGGATAAAATCAGGTAGTGAGGAAATGTACTGGACTGTTTCAGAGGATGATGAGCTGTGCTGAACTCACCTCGTCCCGGCACTCCATATCTCATTGCCTGTGCTTCCCCTGGTGGTTGACCTAATGAGCTGGTTTCTCAGTACAGCTTCCTCAATTTCACTTGTTCTCTTGAAGCAATTGTCGCAACAGCCTTGCACTTGACAGCTATGCATGAAAGCGAATGCTGCCAGGAGGATGATGCTCCTGCACTGTGGGTTAAGAGCCTTTTATGCAGGCAGAAAACCTTTCCAGCTGGCTCAGCAGTCAGAACAAGGAGATGTCCTTTAGCACCCAGAGCATCACCTGGGCAGTTTCCACCCGTGCTGAGATGGAGTCAGGTGGCTCAGGGAGGAGGTGGGGGAATCTGGGCTAAGACTTTTGTTTCTGAAGTCACTGTTTAGACTTGAGGTTGGCAGAAAAGAATAAAACTATCTGAATATGAGGGCAAAAAAGTAGGCTGTGTGGGAGATATCCAGGCCATTGCCTTTTCCGGAACCTCTGTTTTATTTTGCAGCCCCTCTGCTTTCCCTGGTCATTGTGTGCCTGAAGCGTGTTACTCTTTCTGACACATGAAAACAGCTCCAGCCTGGCTCCCAGTATGAACGTACACTGATTTACATGAAAAACTGTAGCATTAGTCACTTCCCTACATCGCCATACAAAACCTGGCCAAAGAACATGACAGGCGATTGCAAGGCCTTCTGGAGGCTCCTGCTGGGCAAAGTGTGCTGCTTTACCTCATTTAGGATGGTGATGAGGGCCAGAGAGTACTCGATGACCTGCTGAGGGTCCCCTTGTTTCACTAAGCCCTGGAGCACGGTGTCAGTTTGATTGTAGAGCCAGTGGGAGAGGCTGGGGAAGCCCTCGGGTAAGCTGATTTCCATGGTGCTGCCAAGGGAGAGAGGCATTTGGGTTAAGCACAGACTGGGGAAGTTGGCAGAATCTGCCCTTTAGCTGGGAAGGGAGGTAAACGGGGAAGGAAGTGGTCAAACAACGACGACAGCATTATCGATGCCTGCCCTGGTGCCTAGTTTGCAGTAGAAACTAGGCACCAGGCCTGATTCTTCACTGGTTCAGCTCTGTGAAGCTGCAGGTGGAGGAAGCACTTGGGTGCATCGAACCCAGAGGAATCCAGGTTTAGTTTGATGGAGCAGAAAGAGCACTTAAAAACGGGGTGGAAGGAGCTGCACTGCTTTTGGCATCATTCCCTGGGATCTGAGGAACAGCTGGGACACAGATATTTCCTTGCAAGCACTGCAGGGCTGTGTGCTCCAGCCTGCAAGGCTGGGACCATGTGTACAGCTGCACATCAGCCTCAAGAAGGAGCAGTCCTACAGGTGGTCAGGCAGCAGAGACCAGCTCAGGATGCCGCCCAAAGACCTGTGGGCACTGGTCACCTGCATGGAGCACATTGGAAACCAGGGGATGTTTGCAGAAGGGGTAACTGGGCTTTCAGGGTACTGGCCCTGCTGAGATTCGAGCTGCAATCCCTTCCATCCTGTTCAAATGCACATGCTCTCCAGCCTGGCTAGAGGAGACGTCCCTGGCTCTCAGAAGTGAGACACCAGCCCACCCGCAACACCAGAGCTTGGTGCTGCCAACTCTCCTTTGACGGCTCCCAGAGCAGAGGAGGTGGTGGAGCACAGGGCACGGAGATCTTCCGAGAAAGTAACATCATGCCTTCAAAGCAAGGTCCCACCAGAGAATTAAGGAGGTGGTCACGAAAGCAGTAACTTATGGGAAAGTCTCCCCCTTGAGCAATGATCCACCAAGACTGGAATTCTCTGTATTGCACTTCTGCTGAGCCTCCCCTCGCTTTCCTGCCAACAGCCTCTTCCAGGAGGCAAATGTTTCATCCAGGATCTGCCAAGGCCCTCAGGACAGGGACCCAGTGGTCAACCCATAAGACAGCAATTCACAGAATCAAGGAATCATTAAGGCTGGAAAAGACCTCTAAGGTCATCAAGTCCGACCCAGGCTGGGCATGGGCACTGCAAGCGGTGGGCCTTACCGGTTAATGGCCACCACGGTGGCTCCCAGCGGGTCCTGAACGAGGACTGCCACGGACACCAGGAAGCCGCTCTCGTGAAAGCCGGGGGGCAGGAAGGCGCTGTGCTCAGCACGGCTGCCCTTGTACATGCAGAACTCATGGTAGTGCCCAGCCCGGTGGCGAGACACCAGGAGGATGTACACCAGCGGGCCTTCCGCGTCCTCCGTGTCACGCCAGCCTGCAAAACAAACCTGATCAAGGGATCTGGTGGGGCTGAAGCCACCATCCTGACACCCAGGCCTCTCACCAGAGCTGCTGCTGCCCTGTAGTGCCCCTTCCCTCCCAGCCCTCAGCACGGCCTCTCTCCGTCTGCTGTCCCCAGCCAGCGGTCACTCTGCGCTGGCAGAGGGACAGGTTGTCCCCACAGTGAGGACAGAGGGAGGACTCCATCAGACTGAGGGATGTCTTCAGGGTCTGCAATGTAAAGCCCTGACCCTCTGAATTTTCCTGACATTGAGGGGTTTCTGCCAAGGTGTTTGGGTCCTGCAATGACTAAAGAGATTTGTGAAGAGTTCAGGAGCAAAATAAATATGGAATAATTCTTCTGGGACTTGGAACAGCACTGAACCAAGGCTACAGCTCCTGTACGAGCCCTGCAAAGCCTGATGTTAGACAGAGGCTCAGTCCTCAGGCAGCTCAACATGTCAGGAATGACCGGTCTAGGATAAAACCTAATTTCCTCAGAGCTCCCAGGAACTACAGGGAGTCCTGTGGGAGCTGCACAGCTGGGAAATTCCCTGCACGTTTGCCAGTGAGCATTAGTGAAGGTGCTGGCTCTGCCAGGGTTGCTGTGCTGGACATCGACCAGAGGGTCTGCATACTGCTTCTTCCTTGCACTTCAGTTTGGAAACAATCACTAAGAGCTAAAACTCCCAGCACTCCCAAGAGGTATGGATTTCATAATTACCCTGGGGTAGCTCAAAACGTACCAAAGTGAGAGCCACACCAGGCCAAACACACTTCTGCTCCTCCCCCAGCTTAAGCCGGGCTTCAGGAGCAGCCCCACCAGACTCAGCAGGATTCATCTCCTCCTCCCCCCGTGGCTTCCCAGCATTCACACACAGAAAGCATTAACCTCCAACACTAACCATGTGGGGAAATATGGTTTTCAGAGGCACTTATTCCTTGGCCCAAGGCTACAGGACATCAGCCAGGCCACTTTCCTAAAGCTAGACTCGTTGCCATCTCTGCAGCTGGTTGAGAAGGTAACTGCCGATGGGAACATCCAGCCCACATGGCAGGGGAGGCCGCAGTGCTTTGGTTTTTGACTCTTCCCACACAAATGACTCAGTTTTGAGCACCTATCTTCTTTTTCCTGCACTTAAATACCAGTTTCTTCTGTGAGTACTGGCCTGGCCTGGATATCATCACTCAACTACGTGGATTAGGACTGTAAAAAGTGCCTGCTTGCTACCATGACTTTGAGAGCTCCATAATGTGGGCACACAAAGCTGCTCATGCTCATGGTCCAAGCTCTGGAGATCAGAAATGGAAAGATCCAATTTTGAATTCAGCCCTGGTCACCAGTGTCCTGGGTTAGGAGCTCGGGGAAGAGAAAACCTCTGCAGGACGAAGGGCTGCCAGTAACACAATGGTCATGAGGAATCTCTGCCTCTGAGGAGCAGGGAAGGCTCGCAGGAGCCCAGCGCTGCTGTCCTTAAGTTCTCACCTGCACACTCAAAGTGCACCTTGGCCATCAGGGCCTTGATGGGTCCTTTTGGAGAGAGCTGGCAGGATCCTCCCACAGGTGGCTGGTTGGGGAGCAGATCGATAGAGGCGAATCCTTCCTCCCCTGTGGTCAGGTCTGTGATGTGAAGGGTAAAAGTGTACCCCTCCCCGTCTTTCAGTGCCCCTTGCCTCAGCACCAGGTTCATTCCCGTGTCACCAGTAGAGGTGGTTTTCTTGTCCAGGATGAGAGACTTGTTTTTAAAGCTGTGTGCTGCCCATCTCTGCAGAGATGAAGAGTGGAAAGACAGGAGAGGTTTTGTTTAAATCCCAAGTAACGTCCTTAAAATGTTTTCAGATCGAGCCTTTTATAAAAAGTAACAGATTTCCAGTGGGAATGTCTGCCAAATTTGCAGTTGATAATTCAGCTTTCGTCTTGTGTGCTACAGCAACAAGAACTGGAACCTTCCCAAAATGTCTGGTGGGAATATTTCCACTGTGAGATCTACTTTAGTCTCTGGGATTACATCACTCTCCGACAGAATATTTCATAATACAGAATACAAAACACAGGAAATAAATTAAGCACTGGTGGAGTCTCCATGGGATACCATGTTTTATGTGCTTCAAGCTGAACGCGTCCTGGATGGTTACTGTTAATAGCACAAACATACAATTGTGATAACAAGAGGAACAGGGACATTGCCAGCCGGAAAATGCCATGCAAGTACATGCTGGGAATCAATACAGACTGGCTCTCACAGCAGGACTTCCACTTCTCAGCCCTGCTTCGTTCCACAGGTCACAGAGATGCTGCGAGGTGGAATCTGTAATTAAGAGTAGGGCATGAGGGACTTGGGGGATTTGAGGACACTGAACAACCTCTGCTTGAGCGACCAGGATAAAGGGCAAAATGCCAACGAGTATTTTGGAGAAGAAAACACTCCACAGACTTCTCACATGAAAAGAAATGCCTTTTGTGTGAAAAGAGCTGGTCACTCATGGGCTTGGCTTGAAAATGACCCACTAAGTAGAGACACTGCTGGAGGACTGACAGCCATGTGTCTGTCCTGCAGCCCATAGGGACAACCCAGGGCAAGGGAAAGCTCTGGACATCTTACAGGGGGGTCCAGTGCCTACAGAACACGGGGAACCTGCTTCACAGGCTCTCCTGGCCTCCTCCAAGCTGCTGGGACAGGGTACGACAAACAGGAGCCTTGTGCCACTCCAGCCAAGCTCTGTGCAGGGCCTGTTTAACTTGTGACTCTGCAAGCCAGCCCTGTGGCCAATTCCAGGTGCTGCGATGAAGAGATCACTATCAGCCACAGCCTTCATCCCCTCAGCTAGACCTAACCTGCCACTGCATTTATGGTCAGAGGTTGTTTCCCCTCCTTGCCTCTACTGCAGTTCAGGTCCAGGATTTATTTCTCACTCAGCTCTTTCCACTCTCTGCTCTCTGACTCTCCAGTCCTCCCTGAAGTCCACCAAAGGTGAAGCAAAGACCAGCACCTTACCCCAAGCTTGGAGTCGTTGTGACAGTTCTGGCAGGTCCCCTCCAGGTAGACATAGGAGCTCTTACTCACTTCATAGACAGACTGAGCCTTGCAGGAAACACACTCCAGGGACACAATAGGGACTCCTCCCCTCTTGATGAACACCTGGGAATGCAACAGCCTCCATCAGAAGATCTGAGACAACAATACAGGTATCTAACAGGTACACAAGACATCCCAGCACCTGGTTCTGCGAGGGGGAATTGCTCTGCACCAGCCCAGCCTGTGCTAAGGGAACAGTAGAAAGGCATTTCCAAAGGATTTCAGGTCAGACTTGAGCTTCACTTTTCTCACACTGGCCAGGGCAAGTTCTGTTGTCACTGATTTTCGAAAGCCACCCAACGCCAAGCTGGGCCAACCTAGGTAATTCTGGTTTTGCTTATTTACACTTTTTAACAACGTAAATCACTTTAAAAACCTCGCACTGGTGCCCTGTGCTGAATTCCCAGCATGTCCTGCTTGTGCTGTTGGGTGAGGATGATGCTCACTGTACCAACCACCTCAGGACAGCCGTTACCCCTACAAAAGTGGGATCCGTGTTAGTGTTAGGAAAAGAGGAGCAGGCTAACTGGGAAGGGGAAAGCCTCCATGACAGCACAGACCAAACAACTGGTGAACACCTGACCAAGGAAGCAACTGCAGCTCCCAGCCGTGCCTCTGCAGCTGTGGAGCCGGTGGGGTCCCAGAGATCTGCCGTGGACCCATGACTGTGGGGCTGTGGGACCCTGTTGCTAAACAGGAAGCTTTTACAGTCCAGAGTAACAGAGGGCTCAGGGAGAGCTGGGAGCCTGGGTTTATTGAGGATGTGCTGTCAGCATGGTCCTGCTGTCCCCCCATCCTTGGACGAGTGTGGACTGGAACGACACCCCACGTTTGAGCACCCTATCCTTGGGCTCCTGAGTGCACGGCCTGTGCAGAGCCCTCATCATTTTTGGTGCTACCCATGTCTCTGAGAATCAGGAACAATGACAAAAATAGCCAGAAAACACAGCTCCCACTGTGCATCAAACGCAATTTGCTCTGGAGCCTGGAAGAGCCACCTTCTCCAGGGAGCGGCATGTTTTTTCCAGGCTTTTAGCTGGAATCTTAAGCTGGACAACTCAAGATGTCTACCACACCTCTCTGGCAAAGCACACAGAGAGAGGAGAGCTCTAGAAAGCACCGGTGGCTCAGACACAACAGTGATTGAGCTCTGACCCCAGTATTATGTCTAAATTCCTTTAACCCCCCAGGAAACCGGGCTGTCCAGCATTCAACAGAGCCCTCTGCCCTGGCACAAGGAATATTCCAAATTCAAAGACAGACAGTAATTAAGACATTGTTTAATATGGCAGACTTTTAAAAGGGGATAAATATTCCTCAGCACTAAGCCGGAGCACATTGAAGCTTCATTCATTCCTACAGTATTTGCAAATTCCCTGCGACACTGGAATCATTGTTTTGCGCTCAGGCATGGAAACCAGATAGTACGGAATGTCCTTGAAAGACTATCAATTTAATTTTTTTTCTTTTTATCCTCCAGCTTTGGTTTAAAACCCAGGCTGTAAGAGTTTCCACTTTCAGACTAACTATATCTCTAATTGCCAAATGCACCATGATGAATGTTTCTGACATAAACCATAACTGCTGTCGGGCTGCAGATGCATTCAGCATTAGGCTAATTCAACATAAACAACATGCACTTTAAAAAATCCTCTCTTAAAAATGTTCAGAAACAGAATAGCGGAACTGTTGACAAAAGAATTAAGTACCAGCCCTTAGGAAGCTTCCTCTGGGCAAAAAATCAGGGAAAAACCTGGTGCTGTGACATGTGAAGAACCTGGGACTGCGTGCAGTGGTGGAAAAGCTACTGACCACGGGCTTCTTTGCTATTGTCCTTGCAGCAGATGTGCAGCAGCACCATTCAGAGCTGGGTCACTAACACGGAGGGGGACTAACACAAGGTCTAAAGGAAGGAAGCAACTAAAAGGACTTGGCAGTACAAGCAAGAAGTGCTGCACAAGGCAGCATAACAGATCACAGAGAAAAGAAGGATCCATGGAGACCTTATAGCTGCCTTCCAGTACCTGAAGGGGGGCTACGAGAAAGTTGGGGCAGGACTTTTTACAAAAGCCTGTAGTGATGGGATGAGGGTGAACTGCTTTAAATTGGAAGGGGGAAGATTTAGATTAGACATGAGGAAGAAATTCTTCACAATAAGGGTGGTGAGGCACTGGCACAGGTTGCCCAGAGAAGCGGTGGCTGCCCCATCCCTGGAAGTGCTCAAGGCCAGGTTGGATGGGGCTTTGAGCAACCTGATCCAGTGGGAGGTGTCCCTGCCCATGGCAGGGGGTTGGAACTGGATGGGCTTTAAGGCCCCTTCCACCCCAAACCATTCTGTAATTCTATGAAATACCAGTGTTTGTTCCAGCCAACGACCTGGATGGAATCAGTTATAGAGCCCCAGCCCCAAAATCTGTTTTCCCTGCTTTCCTGTACTGACTGGTACAGGTAGTGAGCGGTACTTCCACACCCCAACTAAGGAGCACTAGCTCTTGGACTGTTCAGGGACACAGCCTGGGGAGGCACCCGTCGCTGGGCACAGTCCTGAGCCAGCAGTGCTCCCTGCTAGAATCTTCCTTAGAAAAAGGGCCGGGGACCTCCAGCAAGAGGCACAAAGGGAAAGAAAGCGACCATTGTCTGTGGTACTTACGGTTTGGTTTGTCGCCTCAGGACTCATCCCCTCCTTCCTGACGGTGAGGTCGAACGTATACTCCACATCTGCTTCTAATACAGCTTTGGAAATTGTGACAATTCCTTCCTTGGCACTGAAATTCAGAGAGCACCCTGCAGCCGAGCTCTGCTTGCAAGGAGAAAAGAACTTTCAAACCCTCCTTGGTACAGGTGCACATCGGGTTAGTCCACAGACAAAACATTCAGGTCCCCACAAAGCCACTGTTACAAATCCAATGCTACCATGGGGGTGGGTGACACAGGGTGGTGTGCGGATAATAAAGCACATTATCCTACTCTTCCGGTTAGTAAGCAGTACTTGGAATGCTCCTGTATTTTATCTTAGCTTCACATTCTTATTTTATGGCAATTAAGTCTTCATTAAATAGCTTATAAACATTGACAAACACAAAAAGCTGACATTAAACTCAACAGTCTAATACACACACACTCCCCATCTTTCTGTTTTGGGGTAAGCATAGAGAACAACGACTTTTTACAAGCAAAAGAATCCTGCATTCAATCAAAAAATGCTCTGGAGGTGGAGGTCCCATGAGAACTTGAAGGGCAGTTCTCCCTTGCCCCTCCTATTGCTGTAGGGTCAACCATTAAAGTATGTGAGGACAGGGACCTGCTTGTGATTATAGCGACCATGACTTGTGGTCACTTGGCTCCTCCAAAGTCTAACTTTGGCCTCTGATGGAATTAGAGACATTTAATTGTTAACAGGAGAGGGACCAGAGCCCTCAGTCCCCGGGCAGCTCTGTAATTCCATCAGATTACTGAAGCTACACCAAAGCTGTGAAGCACAGGCGAAGTACAAAGGAAGCAGCTATATGAACACCTCAGCTTCCAGTGCCAACACCTCTGCCATGCCCAGGGACACCGCGTGACACTGAACTGCAGTGGGTGGCTCTGTACCACTTGGCACAGACATTTTTGTACCATCGTCCTGACCTGGGAACTGGGAAAACTTTGCAACCCTCCTCCCGGAGCAGCTTTGTTAAAAATGCTCACAAAAGCTCCCCTCAACAGCATTTCAACTCAGACATATTTGGAGCTGCAATCACCCTCTCTGGCTGTGCAAAACTGCTCTTACCTTGGAGGAGAACGTGCAAGACCAATCGTATAACAACGGAGTCTGTTCGCCATCATCCAGGTTCGGGTCATAAGACTTCCCTCCATCCAAGATTAAGTCCTGTGTGTTGGACCATACACGGTATGACCCCCCATCAATGATTGGGACCAGCTTACTTGGTATCACAGTTACATTGGCAAAGATGCTTTTGGACAGTGGTGTATCTCCAAAGGAGACAATGAAGATAAAGCAATAGTTCCCAACTTGCAGGGCAAGCTTTGGTATAACTAGCTGGGGCCTGTTCATATCAACGTTCGGCAAACGGATCCTGCTGGAGTCATCCAAATTCATGCAGCTGGGTGCTTGGTAGATCTCCCACAAGTGCTCTGTCTGGTACTTGATGCATCCTCGGAGGTCAATCTGTGCCTCTAGGTAGTTCCTTTGTGACCGCTTCATGACCACTTGAGGAGGCAAGGCTAACTCCACCTCTGGCTCCTCACACTCCAGAACTCTGACAGTGACAGTGATGTGAGCTATGAAGAAGCTGATGAGATTGGTGGCATTCACCTCCACTAGGTAATCCCCAGGGCTCAAGTAAGAATAGTTGGCCACTGCAACCCTGGTCATTTGAGTGGAAGAGCCATCCCCAAAAGTCCACAAGAACTCAACGCTCCTGCTACTGGGCACCACTGCTGCTTCAAACAGTGCTGTTCTGTTGACAAAGGCATTGGAAGCTGTGAGGGAGACTTGGACTATCGGATCTTGGACCTGGATGGTTCTGGTGATGTTGACACCTCCCAAGTCATTGAAAGCATTGAGGTGAATCTCAAGCAGCCCTGCAGATTCTGGCGTGTAGGAAACACTCTCTCCTACCATAGTGACCAGGGATCGACCTTGCTCTTTCCACAGGGAGAACTGCCAGGAGAATGACACTCGGGAGCCGCTTCCCACCTGGGCACTAAAGCTCTTCTCCGTGCCCGTGGGTATGCCTTCCTCACAGCAGTTCAGGAGCCTGACATCGTGGATGGCTTCCAGGACAGAGATGAGCACCTGGGCATGTGCGATGCTGATTTGGTTCTGCACGGTGACGGTTACAAGGTAATCGCCGCTCTTGGTGAACTCATGCGTGTACTTGGACCCGTTGAGCACCACGGAGTAGTCCCCGCTTATGCTCACCAAGTAACTCACAGAGGTACCTGACAACATCCTGATCACAAAAGTGACCTGTTGCCCTGGCTCCACCACCTTCTTGCTGGCAAGAATTTCCAGTCCTTGAATCCTGTCCAGCACTGAGATATTCCTGCTGGCCAGAGCCCAGCTGATGTCATTTGATGCATTCAGATAGACTGTATAAAACCCTGCTGTGGGGAAGGTGACTGCCACGGACTGGCCGGTCAATGTGCCATTTGGCAACTCCCAAAGCCATGTCACTTCAGTCCCTTTCTGCAGCTCCCCCTCGAAGATCACTGTGGAGCCAGATGAGACATACCTACAGTCTAGTTCCGCAGTACCTATACTCAGCCCCTCGATGACCTCCTCTACACAGATATAAATTGATGCATTTGTTGAATCCAGTTTGTTTTCTGCTCCAATGACAACTTCTGTCATTCCAGGGCTTGGGAAGGAGTGTATAATGAAGGGTTCAGAGGTAACAGGAGAGAAGCCATCCTCAAGGTACCACACATACGTAACGCCAGTGCCACTGGTTAGAGTTGTGCTTATGTTAACAGAGGCATTAATGGCAACTGGATTGGGGAAGGCATAGGGCTTTAGAAGACCAATGCTTTCAATGAACTCCAGCGTCCTGTTAGCAGTTGCAATTCCCAGCATATTAGTGGCTTTCAGATAGACAGTGTAGTTTCCAGCTTCTAGCATGCTCAAGGAGAAGGTTTTCCCAGCAAAGGTCTGCACAGCATGGCCATCCCTTTGAGCTACCCAGCTGTAAGAGATGTTTGTCCCCTCTCTCACCACTGCCTGCAAATGGAGTGTTTTGTTAGTTGGGAAATAGATGTCCTCCACCAGGTCACTGCTGGCCACCTGCAGGCCCTCAATCTGCTCCAAGACGTAGACGTAGATGCTGTCCTGCAATGAGCTGATCTGGTTCTCTGCAGTCACAATGACATTGAACGTGCCCACAGACCGGAAAGTGTAGGAAATTGTGGAGGAGCCTTGGATAGGAGTGCACCGGTCACAGAGGATCCACGAGTAGCGGGTGGCACTGCCAGCTAGAAGTGTGGCTACAAAACTCACCGAACCATTTAACGGCACCACTGTCCGGCTGGCATTGATGGTAAGCCCATGGAGCCGACGTTTCACTGTGACATCAATGACGGTCTCATTAAAGCTCACATCATTGCGGCCCATCACACTAATGGTGTAATGGCCTGTGGTGTTGTAGGAGTGGGTAGCGGTTTGCCCAGGCAGGGTAGTGCCATCTCCAAAGTCCCAACAGTAACTCACTTTGGTTCCGTTCATGCTGGCAGAGAACAGGTAGACTTGGTTCAGCTCCAAAACACTTGTTCCATTCGACTCAATCTTTGCTACTCCAACTGGTTCCTGGACTTCCACAAATGCTGTGTCGTTGTTGAAAGAGACATTGTTGGAGACGGTCACTGTGACCAGGAAGACCCCAGTGTTCCTGTAGGTGTAGGTGACTTCAGTCCCACTCGATCTAGTGGACTCATTGTTCCCAAAATCCCAGCGGTAGCGGTATTGGTAGAGTGGCATGGCACTGACCTGGAAGGTGCTCTCTTCACCAAGCTTAACGAACTGCTTGGCAGGGAGAAGGGTCACATTGACGATCTCTGGCTCCACACAGACGCTGGTGAAGTAGTGAGCCTTGTTAAACCTGCTTGAGAGAGTCAGCGAAAGGGGAAACGTCCCACTCCGCGTGAAGTTGTGCCTCACCACAGGGTCCCCGCTGATTGTGACATTGGACGAGCCATCTCCAAAAGTCCAGTCAAAGATGTATTCATCAGGATTCCCGGTCACATACGCGGTCAGCTGCACATCTGGGTGCTCAAGGATGCAAGAAGCAGGCTCTATTTTGAGTACTTCCAGGACAAATATCCGAATGGGCACAGTCTGGGAGACAGAGTTCACAGGATTCACAGCTGTCACGTTCACAGTGCAATTGATGTCCTTTATGTACACGTGTTCTACCACTGCCACCTGGTTCCTCAGCACCGTCCCATCCCCCATATCGAATATCCAGGTGATACTGTCCCCCGTCTGCACGGAAGCGTTGAGGGTCACAGATGCTCCCAGCTCTGCTGCCTCATCTGCAGAAACACGGAGCCCAGTTATCTCTTCAAACACTTGGTAGCACTCAACTGTCTCCATGCTGCTTATGGTGTTGTTTGCTGTCACAGTGACATTGTACACTCCTCTTCTGGGGTAGCTGTACATCACCGTAGACTGGCTCCCTGTGAACAGCGAGGATCCGTCCCCAAAGTTCCAGATGTACACGACACCATAAGGAGACGGCAGAGGACTGGCTCTGAAGGTGACCAGACGGCTCACAACCAAAACGTCCTGATCTACTTCCACCTTCACATCAACCAGGTAACTGTGGATGTGAACAAAGGCTGAGTGGGTGAGGTTCTCAAACTGGTTTGAGACGAGAACCACCAGGATGTATTCACCTGTATGGGAAGAGAGCAAAAAAAAGACTATTCATGATGACAGTAGTGACAGAGGATTACAGGGAGATGCTCTGCTCCTCCTCCTCCAGTCCAGGACAAGCAGGAATTACACCCAGGCCGCGCAGGTGAGACCAAACAGGTCCCTACCCCGCTCCCATCAGCATGGAGCTTATCTGCCACCCATCTGTCTGCTGGGAGTGCCCAAAAAGAGGAATGTGCGGTGGACCTGCTCCTTACAGACAAACTCCTAAGAATGGAGTTACAGAGGATGGCAATGGCTGGAGACTTCCAGCCATCCTGGATGTTTGCTCAGGAATGAGGTAGTGACCTCCAAGCCATTTTTTAATTGGAAGGTGCTTTGTAACCCCTTACATAACAAAAATGCCAGAGCACACTCTTGCCCAGAGAACCATCCTGAGCTTACCTGGCTCTTGATAGACGTGTGAAACATTGTTCTCAATCACAACCTCATGGACACTGGGATCAGGAACAAGGAAAGATTTGTTGTAGGGAGGTTTGAACAGGTATGTCTCCTGGACACCATCTCCAAAATCCCACCTGGAGAAACACACAAACCACGTTACGCTGCACAATAGGAGAAATCCCAGAGGAGCCCTTGCCTGGCTGAGGGCTGTCAGGTTCAGGGCTGGGCTTTCTCAAAAGAGCATATGAAGAATAACGCAAAGTATTAAAGCAGTAGCTGTGCCCAAGGCTGCAGAACTGTTGCTGTGAGAGGAGAAAAGCACTGGTAAGAAGAGGAAGAACCCAATGGTAAAGTCACATTGCAATCCTTTAGAAGAAATGCATTTCAGACTCAACTACAGGTCCCAGGAGGCTCCGGGGAGACCTAACAGCAGCCTTACAGTACCTGAAGGGGACCTACAAGAATGCTGGGAAGGTATTTTTTACAAGGGCCTGAATGGCTTTAAATTGGAAGGGGAAAGATTTAGGTTAGACATTAGGAAGAAATTCTTCATGATGAGGGTGGTGAGGCACTGACACAGGTTGTCCAGGGAAGTGGTCGCTGCCCCATCCCTGGAAACTGAATGGGGCTCTGAGCACCCTGATCTAGTGGGTGATGTCCCTGCCCATGGCAGGGGGGTGGAACTGGATGATCTTCAAGGTCCCTTCAATCCCAAACCGTTCCATGATTCTATGATTTCAAATTAACCAGAGAGCAGCCAAGAAAGGGGCCATCTGACAGCAGCTGGCCCTGTGAGAGAAACAGTGCAGGCATGGCTGGTAAGCTGCGCGTATTAATATCCCAAGTTTGGACAATTTGCAAAGGACTCACAGGAACATAGCATCCACAGATGAATCAACCTGCACCCTGGCTGTAAGCTCCACAGTGCTGTTCTGAGGGAGGACCGGCAGGACACCCAACACAGTCAGGTTCTTCATCTTGTTCATCATCTCCACCGTGACATTGTAATTGACCGTAAAGTTACTGACGTGGTTGGAGGCGGTGAGCTGAGAAGGACAGTGGGACAAAGAATGCATTTGGGATCACCTTGCGGTGCTGTCCTCTCCTAAGAGCAGGGCTTCCCTGTACTGAGGAGGTCCCACCAGGCAGATGAGCAGGTTAGGTCAGAGAGGTGTAGCCTGTGGGACAGGGAGGCAGGAGCAACAGCCTGAACAGCATTGGAAAGTAGCATAGACTGGAGAGACACCTACCTGATGAAGCCACCTCTTGTAGGAACCACCACATCTCCACCACAAGAGTCAGTCCAAGGAAGGACTGCTTCTACAGCAAGAGGATAAGGAGAAGAGCTTCTCATCCTGTGACTCATCTGGCTCTGAACTCACCATTACCCTCTTGCCTGCTCCAATGTGCTCTGCATGCTGTTTCCAGCTGCTGAGCCCAGGCACTCGCTGCTACCAAAGGGGCAATGGCACCCAGTTTCCATAGGACAGCGACAGATGGGTGGCTCCAAGCACAGAGACTGGGGATGGGAGAGACTCAGCTCCAGCATCCTGGGTGTAGTGGGCCCAGAGAGGAACAGAAAGGTGGGCAGAGGAGGGAAAGAGAGAATGGACAGGCAAGAAACTGAAGAAACATGACAGAAGTAGAGGAGGATTCTCAAAATCATCTAGACATGTCACACTGACACAGCACCTAAGGATGAAGCACCTCGCCACCTCCTCATGTGCTGGAGAGCTGAGCTGCTGACAGACAGGTTCCTTCAAATCCAGCTAAAGAGAGACCTTCCACCCCAGCAGATAAAAGAACTTTGCGCTTAGGCTTCTGTGGGCCTGTTACGCTAAACCCAGTGGACCTCAGGCTAATGCTACCATGTCACTCTCTAAGTAAAAGCAATCTAGGCTGGTCAGCACAATGCTTCACCCAGCAAATCAGCGCTATTCAGCCTAGGGCTGCACCAAGCAGATCAGCACTAGTGGGGGCCAGGGCTGGTGTCTCTTCAGGAAGGCAGCAGTTGCCCTACAAACGGATTGGGCAGCTTGGAGACCAGGACTCTGTAGGGCATGATACGGGAAGATGTTCTGGCCAGAGATAAACCCCTGTTCCATGACAGGTACCTCCCTCTGCTCTGTCCTTTGGGGGTCATGACAAACCCTACTGTTCCAGCCTGTGCCAGCAGAAAGAGAACAGGACTGAGATCAGAAGAGCTTGTGGCAGAAGCTCTGCCCTGCCTATGAAAGCCGTGTTTGCATCCTGCCTCTGCCTGCTTTGGAACCCACACCTCCTGCCAGCCAAAACAGTGGCCAGCACCCAGCACTGGGGCTCCCTGCCTCGTTCCTGCTGGGGGGAGAGTGAGGACAGATGCTCCACGAACAGAAAGGAGAATACAAAGAACGGAGGAGAAAGCAAAGGCGAGGAAGACAGAGAAGCCAGCCAAAAAGGAAGCACAGGGAGAAACTTCCTATTTGCATTTGCAAGAGCAGCTCAGTGAGGAACAGCAAAGGAGCTTGTTAGGAGCACAGTGAAAACCTCCGCAAGTCAACTCTGCCTCCTCTCCCTAGTGCTTTTCCTGCTTAGTGGGACGAAATGGAACCCCAGAATTGAAATGGTATCATAGGAAAGGCCTTGGCTTACCGAAAGCTTGTACACAGCTGGGCTTTGGTAGATAACGTTGAAGACAACATTGTAAAAAGTGAAAGATGGCTTATCATCGACTGTCCATCGGAAAGTCACATCTGAGCCAGCTTCCATCACAGGGACGTAGCTCTGAAAGGCAGGAGGACATTTTATCCCAGTGCATGGGATAACGCCAGTAAGAAAGAGAGCTGATCACAAGGGCAGAGGAGTAGGGTGTGGGAGCAGACGATGTGTCATCAGCTCCCAGGTCTTTTCTCATTTTATAGAGTCAAAGTTGGTATTTATCTACCAGCAACAAAGCCACAGGTGATCTTGCACCTCTGTATCCTGCTCTGAGAGCACAGCCTTAAAGGTGTGTGATGTCTCCCAGGCTGGCTCTGCTCCCTCTCCAGTTCAGTTGGAGATCTGGGAAGCACTGTGCATGCTTTGCTCTTGCAAAACTTTCTGGTATCTTTGCAGAAATAACTCAGCTACACCTGTAAGCTGAGTCTCTGACCTTCATCCATGGATGGTGCCTGACCCAAAGGCTAAAATGTTTGACCTGCACAGGACAGGGTGGGCTCCCTCCTCACTCCTAGAGAGCCTCCTGAGTAGATTAGGCAGCCAGGAAGCATGAGGCCAACAGGCACTGCAGGCACAGAGTTCTGCTGCAAGCAGCCAGAGACTGGACAGAGCGTTTCAGCTACCAGTGGGCAGTTTCTGAACAGGCTCCCAGGGCTTGGCTGGAGCTCTGGGGACAGGCGATGTGAGAAAAAAAAAAGATCACAAACACCAGTAACTCCAAGACTTTAAGGGATGGATGAAACATTTTTATAGCTTCAGCCATCTGATGTAAAGATGTAGCAGAGCAAACCTATCTACCTTGCCAAGTCAAAAGAAGGCAAACACTGGCCTTTCAGAATGCCTCCGGTTTTCGGTAGACCTAGGAAGCCAGGAGTTAAAGTGCACATACAGCTGAGCTGCCCTCCTGCTGGAAACCAGTAGTGCTCTCTGCCACACGCCTGTGCCTGCATGGCCTGGGAGCCAGTGCTCAGCCGCAAGCGGTGCCATCTCTGCCCAGTTCAGAGTCGAACCCCCTCTCTCTGTTAGCTGTAAAGGCTAAACACGCTCGCGACAGAGGAGAAGCAGCAGCAATCACTCACCACTCGTGTATTCAGCAGAACTCTGCTCTCAGGGTCAGGGGTGGCCCGCAGCCCACGGATGGGCTCCTCCACTTTCACTGTGATGGTGATGTTCTGGGAGCTCACAGTGTTCTCTGCAACAAGGATGTGCGTGCTCACCCCCTCCCTGAGGCTGCTCAGGCTGACCATGGCAAACCAGGTGTCATTAGTCTCCCTGGCACAGTCAGCCACCAGCGATGTGACCGCTGCTGGGCAGGATGCTTGGAAGGGAAAGGAGCGGTCATCCCCCAGCCAGCTCGCTGTGGCATTCACCCCCGAGGAGAGTTTGACGACCAGGGTGGTGTGGTTGGTTGGCAGATAGACCTTGCCACCTTGAGGAGCGGGGTAGATGACACGCAGGCCTGACACCCAGGAAGCCACCCAGAAACTGCAGGACAGATTGGTGCTGAAGACCCCGTTGTCCACGCTGGCTCGGACTGTGTAGCGGCCCGGATGCTCCAGCCCTGTGTTGTGGGGGCTGATCACCGGGACCAGCTGCTCCTCGGCATAGCGAATTCGGAGAGAGCAAACGGTATCGTTTATCCAGGTGGCACCAATGAAGCCATCAGACAGGCCAAGTGCCCACTCGGAAGAGTTCATGCTGAAGACCTTGGTTCTGTAAGGAGATGTGGTACTTGGTTGGCACTGGAGGAATAAGCCCACACCTGCGCTGTGCTGGATACTGAAGATGTCCTCGGCCCTGACAAAGATGTTTTCTTTTCTGAAAGGGACCTGCAGAGAGAGGAGAGGTTTTTGGATTAATGCTTGAACCTAAGAGCACTCAGCACCCAACTCTTGCCTAGGCAAGACAGCTGGATTTACTGCCAAGGGGGAACCAACAGGAAAGCTGATCCAATCACAGGCTGGGGAGACATTTCACCCCTCTGCTCTCTGGGCTACTCTGAATCAAACGAAAGCCAGCTTTGTGCTCTTTCTCCACTGTGTGAGTTCAATGGGAATAACCCAGGACACCTGTGGAGCCTCCTTTCAATCAGCTGCACGGCTGCAACAGGGAGCCCATATCTTAGAGCAGGGAAGACAGAAAGCAAGTGGCCTGTGTGACACTGGGCAAGCCATTTCATGTGGATGTACCAGTATCTCCATCTGCAAACTGAGAACAATTCTTTATTTACCCAAAGCACTTGGGAGAAAACTGCCCCACCTACACACTGGCTGCAGCAGCCAATAAACACTGACCAGATACTGGGAAGAAAGGCCAGCTGGTATCGTAAAGACAAATTCCTTGATGAGTTCATAACTGAGCTGGCTTTCGTTGAGCTGAACGGAAACTGGGGTAGGGCTGCTGGCAAGAGAACTGTTGGCACACTCGGTCACGTTGCAGCAGTCATTTGGTGATGAGCACAAATTAGTCAAATGACACCACTGGAAACCAGGAGGACATTCAAGTAGCGTCCAGTTCCCATCATCCTGAGCAGCGTGGAATGGTTCTGCAGCATTTTTTCCCTCCTGGTAGTCTGGAAGAAATGAAAGAGAAAGCAGTGATCACCATTCTGACAACGAACACTTCTAGTGCACTTCTCCTTTGCTCCAAATTCACCATGGTAGCGGGGCTGGAACTGGATGGTCTTTAACGTCCCTTCCAACCCAAACCTGTCTACGATTCTATGTGTCTATGATTTTATTCCACTTTGCCTGATGACAGCTCCACTCTCAGCAACAGCTGCAACTGATGCAACACATCCTGGTGCTGCATCAGACA
The DNA here is from genome assembly GCA_033558235.1 of Neomorphus geoffroyi. Taxonomy (NCBI): domain Eukaryota; kingdom Metazoa; phylum Chordata; class Aves; order Cuculiformes; family Neomorphidae; genus Neomorphus; species Neomorphus geoffroyi. The sequence continues at coordinate 2,797,794 of JAUMJM010000038.1, forward strand.
AGTATCCTATTTTACTGGGAAACTTCACAAAGGCACGAAGAGCATTAAAACCCAAGTAAGTCTATTTTCCAGTGAGAACACACCAATTCGCATTCTAAGAGAGATCTATGTTCAAGCAAAAGTGAGTCCAAGCAAAAGCAGAGCTGGCTTTGACATTGAAAACACATTAAGCAGCTTTTCTTAAGTTAATGTTTCCATGTCACAGTATCAGCTTTTCAGTGTCAAAAAACATCCTTTTGTAACCCGCCAACACTATGGCTACAGCAAACATTCTGCTACAAAATTAACTGCTGCCAAAACTGTGACTACTGAGCTGTTGCACAAGGAATAAAAGTCTTACTAGATTATGTCATCCACTGGGGAGAAATGGGCTCACGAAAATGTTCTTCCTTGTTAACCTGTGGGGCCAGATGGACCAGAACACACTCCCGTTTGACATGTGATGTCTTCTCAAAGCACAAAACCATAGCTCAGAAGATGAATTCACTTATACTCGTGCTCCTGACATTTTCTTCGCACACTGAGACAGGTTTCTCCCTCTATTAATTTCTCCAACACAACTGCTTCACCAAGGCTCAACAACCACACCTGCAGATTCTACACTTTAGTCTTCTCAAAAATAGAACGAAATCTCTGAGCCTTTGGGGCTCCTAAGCTTCTGCTTGGAAGACAGAGGGGCCACAGAGAAGGCCTCACAGACTCAGTCTGACATAGTGTCAAGTTCTAACAACATCAAAAGTGTTGAGAAGAGATGCCTCACCTTCTGCATCAATCGGCCTGTGCACCTGGAACCTCACTTGAACAGGCTGAGGCAGTTCCTGTGTCACAAACTCCAGGGCAGTCAAATATCCGTCATGCCTGAAGGCCAGCTCGGGGAACACCATCACCTGCAAAACAAAGAGGATGCTCACCTGCCTGCACCTCCCTGGGCTCCCTCTGCAGCAGCAGCATGAACAAACCTTTCCTACCTCCACAGCTTCCCACGGAGCTGACAGCACCCCTTCCGTCACATCTTTCACAGCCTCATGGGCATCAAACACAGGATCTCCCACAAAGAAGTTTTCGGCATTTAGGAGAACTCCTGTTTACAAGGGAAATATTGAACAAAGCCCATGAGACTCAGCAAGCCTGAAGCTATTCCCACACCCTATTCGTGCTTGCTCACACCATGCAGCAGAGCTGGAGCAGAGCTTGGACCTTGCAAGAATCTGTAATGCCAGCTCTACTGGAGAAACAGCTGCTGCAATCTTGTAGTTCCCTTCTTAGAGGAATTTTGATTTCTTTCTTGTCCTGTACAAGTAATGTTTGCATTTGCAATTCTCAGCAATTCTGACTTCTAGGAACTCTACAAATACCTCTCCCTTCCAGCACCCCATGATTTGCTTCATATTTTTGAGTATGAGGTGCACTCCTCAACCTGTCTGTCCCCCTGAACTTGATGGGAAATGTGGCCTGGACCAGCTGGCTTCCACCAGCAGCAAACACCTCCGGCTCATGCACAGCCAGGTCAGGCTCTGGGGACTTGGCACAGCCAGCAGATGCTGTCCCTCCTGCCAGGGCCAGTGGGATCTCTTCCTAGAGATAGCTTTTCCTACTTAAATCTTCTCCCATGTTTCATGTCCTTTCTGCTTCCTTCTTACTACACCACTTCGGGAGATCTGGGAGGCTGTGTGCACACAAACCTGCACAGCACACACCCCTTAGAAGTTCACTCAATGATCTCAAGGCCCTGTAGTCTCTAAGTCATGAGACCCCAGCATCTCACAAGCCACAAGATGCCATGGAAGGACAGTAAGAGTCACCAAGACAGCACCATGGCTTCAAGAGACTGCTCAAATAAGGTAGAAAAGCTATTTCCAAAGCTCTGCCACCCAGTTTCATTCCTCTTCTCTACTTCTATCGATGGCAAAGATTGGAGTAGGCCAAACCCCTCCCTTTGTGCTGAAGGCAGGTTTCTGAAAGTTTATCAGCCAAGCCTTTGCTGGGAATACTCTGGTGGCTGCCAGTCCTACTTGATCTGAGGTGATGCTCTCGATGATCCCCTCCATGCAGCCCTGATTCTCCTTGGCATGTGCCCACCTGCCCACGCCGCCAGAAGGAGAGACGCAGAGCCCACCTTTCGGTTTGTACTCGCAGACGTAGCTGTGCTTGGCCATGCACAGGTCTGTGTTACACTGGCCCGTTGGGCCCATCCGGACACAGTGGTCAGCGTTGGATGGATGAGGTTCCCCTGGCAGCCAGTTCTGACAGCTCTCCAGATTAAATCCCTCGTCTCTTTGTTGCGCTTCAGTGCTTGCAAAATCATTGAATCCGATCCAGACATCGAGGCTCCTTCAAAAAATTAAAAGGAAGGGGAGGGGGGATTTTAGGAAATCACGAGTATTAGAAGTCTCTGAGACAGATGCCATCTATGGGTATCCATGAAAATAATAATCCTAACAACAGCATCAACTGGGTGTAATGGGCTGAATTTAATGAAGACTTTTAGTTACTAAAGGATTTCAGTATCCATTCTACCACCAGAACCTTTTATGCTAAGGGAGGGGAGATTTAGACTGGATATAAGGAAGAAATTTTTCATGCTGAGGATGGTGAAACATTGGCACAGGTTGCCCAGGGAGGTTATGGAGGCCCTATCCCTGGAAACATTCAAGGTCAGGTTGGATAGGGCTCTGAGCAACCAGATGAACTAAAGATGTCCCTGCTCCTGCAGGGGGGTTGGACTGGATAACCTGTAAATTACCCTTCCGACTCAAACCATTCTATGATTCTAACCTGCCTCCTTCACAGAACACCATCCTGCTCTCCACTAGCCCTCCAAACCTCTGCTTCAAGACTGCAGAGAGCCACCTCCCCTCTGACACACTGAGGGGAGAGCTGAGCCAGCAGGACTTGAGCCTCAGACCTGGTTTAGGAGGGCAGTATGTTAAAACAGCCTGCATGGCAGCTGAAATGACCTTTGAGGCCTGCACTGAGTCATGGCCTAAAAGGAATAGTGCAGTCATACAAAACTGTCTGAAAATCATAGAATCATAGAATGGTTTGGATTGGAAGGGGCCTTAAAGCCCATTCAGTTCCAACCCCGTGCCATGGGCAGGGACACCACCCAGTGGATCAGGGTGCTCAAAGCCCCATCCAACCTGGCCTTGAACACCTCCAGGGATGGGGCAGCCTTTAGGAAAGGTGTGCCTCATCTGTGCAGACCTCTAAAATTTGCCACTACTCAATTCTCCTAGCACCAGTGCAGAATTAGAGCTCAGACAATGCCAGGTACGAGAACTTCTGTTCCCTTTGATGCAGCTGCTGGGGGCTCATCAGCTCCTCAGCCACCACCGAGAGGCAGCAGCTGCGGGGGGACCGGACTCCAGCAGCAGAGCCTGAAGTGGTGCAGGAAGATGAACCCCACCAACATCAGAAACTGCCAGGATCATTTTAGGAAGATGAAACGTCCCTTCCACATTTGGAAATCGTCTGGACCCCAGCAGAGATTCTGGTGGAAAGTGCTGAGAGCTGTTTTAGCCACAGACAGCCCGGACAACTGTTTCTAATCGCGCCCAGCACAATGCAGAGGCATTTGTTCCATATTAACTTCAGGGGGGGAAACAGCCTCACAGTGCGAGACCCCAACTCCTTCTCCCCGCTCCCTCCAACTCCGCTACAGCTGTGCCCTCTCCTCCAGCACGCTCCCAGGGTGGTACAGCTGCTCTGCACAAAGCAGAGGAGGGAGATAAGCAGTGTCTTTCCACCACCAAGCTCCCGCCAGACGAAATGATTAATGAGGTCATGCTGAAAAACGACGATGAAAATAACTGCTCAGTGAATCAGGAGTTTTCATTGCAAATAAGATTAAAAAATAAATAACCACTGCGCTCTGCTCCCGAACCACTGGCAGGGGATTAGGGAGATCAAGCTTGGGAACCGCTTGTTTGCTGTCACCAGTAAAACTCCATAGAGATTTTCCTTCTCTAATTCCAGCTATGATCTAATTGTAGGTCATCAAAAAAAGAAGAAAAAAAGGCAAAACAAAGAAGGCGGCTGCTGGCTGGCTTCCCACCCCTGCCCCACTGCTTGTCCTGTGACCTGCAGAGAGGGACAACAGAATCATAGAATTGCTTGGTTGGAAAAGACCTCAGAGAACATCAAGTTCAACTGTACCTGTCCACTACCAAGCCATCCCTGAGCGCCTCATCTACCAGTCTTTTAAAGACCTCCTGGGATGGTGACTCAACCACATACCTAGTAAGCCAGTTCCAGCGCCTGAGAACCCTTTCCATTAAGGAATTTTTCCTGATATCCAATCTAAACTTCTCATGGCGCAACTTGAGGCCATTTCCTCTCATCCTATCACCTATCACCTGGGAGAAGAGACCAACACCCATCTCACCACATCCTCCTTTCAGGCAGTTGTAGACAGTGATAAGGTCTCCCCTCAGCCTCCCCTTTCTGCAGGAAGAGGACTCAGGGCATCTTTTTGGAAAGGAACTGAGCATCCCTCTGCCTCTGAGGAAGGAACAAGCTGCCTTGCTCGAGGCAGTAGGAGCAGGATGAAGCTTGAGGAACCTTGAAAAGGGAGAGGGGCTTCCAGCGCTGCCTCAGAGGGGGAAGCAGGGTCCCCTGGAAGAGGTGTGGGCTTCTGGAGGCCAGCAAGGGACCAATGCCCCTGAGAAGACATCACCATCAGATGCAGGAGCAAAGGAGAGGAGTGGCCTGGGCTGCTGTGCGCTCTAATGGGAAACAGATTTCTGCTTCTGTCATTTTCCCACAAGAAACTATGGAGGCTGCATGTTCCAAAAACCTGCAGCTCCATTGCTTTGGCTTTTATCACCAGGGAAATCGCATCCTGGAACTGCCTCATTCATGTTTATCTGAATGGACTAATAAAATAAATACGTGAAATAAAGGGGACCGGGGAGGTGAGCAACATGGGACAGCAGCTGGGGAACAGCTTGGGCAGCTCATTCCCTTCCGAGGTCTCATGATTCCCTCACGCTGCAGGCCATCAAATCCTGGCACGCAAGGCCTACGAACCCAGAGCACCAAGTGACAGGCCCTAACCTGCAGGAATGCACAGACTCTGCTTCCCTGGAGCAGGGACCACGTTTGCAATCTCAGGATGAACCCCAGTGTGAAGGGAATAGGGCAGGGATATATGTTTGGGGAGAAGGGGCTGCCAGCCCTTAGCAGGGGCTAAGGGGCTTAGCCCTGTGTCACCAGCAGCTATTCCCTTCATGTGTGCTTTCTGGGATGTGTATCATGGAGAGGCCATCTCCAACATCTGCATCTGGGAGCACTGTCAAGAGCTGTCAGGCCCCTGGATGCTCTCCTGGTCACCCCCTCTCCCAGGAAAGGGCACTTAGAGGGGCACATTTAATCAAAGTCTGACACTTTCTGTGCTCTCTGTTTCTAAAGCCCAAGTCCTGAGGCAGAACAGATGTTGTTGGAGCATGACACGTGGAGAGGAGCACTGCTCCTTTTCGGGGGGCAGAAGAAGCAGAGGAGAGTTCTGGGCTCCAGGCTGCAGCCACATCTGGGAAGGAGTAAGATCCCAGCTGGGAGGCAGGATTGCAGGAGGGCTTTGCTGGAGTGGCTGTGAGATGCCACGGTGTCAGGCACAGGACAATCCAGCTGTAATTCTGCTGACAGAGGGAGCTGGTTGCAAGGTGACCCTCAGGCTGTGCCTGGCAGCCCTTGTCCCTCTCCACTGCCCAGCCAGGTCTGCAGGCTTTGCTGAACTCCAGGTGGAAGGTCTGCCCAGCCCTGTTCCATTTGCTCCTCACCCTGCATCTCTGCACCATTTCAGATGCACCCACAAGCACAAACACAGGGTACAAGATGCCCACCAGCTGCAACCTCATGCTTTCCAGTTCTGACTTCCAGCCTTTCTGCCCCATTCCTCTTCTTCCCTCCACAGCATTTAAGCAAATAAGTCAAGTTCAGCAAGGACTCAAGCTCTGCTTACTCCTCTGTGCTCAGCAGCCTCACCCCTGCCATCTCCCCGTACTCAGCCTGGACCCATGGGTTTCACCAGGCTGAGTGGCTGTGCAGAGCTGCTCGGCAGGACCATCCCAGGACAGATGTGACCCTAGGAACACAAGACCTATCCCTCCTCACTTACCTGATGACATGAGCGACCAAGAAGCTCTGGATCTCAGGGCTGCTGACAAAGGCCAGCTCTCCGTTGCCGTGCTCCTGGCAGTGCCGCTGGGCCTCCAGCCACTCAGCCTTCTCCACCACCAGCTCATAGCAGTGGTTATTGCCCGGGAAAACCAAGCCATCAGGAGGACACATGGGGTGAACTGCTGCACGAGGGAAAAGAATACAGCATGAGGTCCTTCCTATGGACCCATCATGGGAGCAAGGCTCCAGGAACATCCCATCCTTTCCAAAGCCCATTAATCCCCTTCGCTGTTTAAGTGCCCTCTATACAATCATATTCTTGGCCTCGGGCAGTGTAAAACACTGCCTGGTCAGTCAAGGAAGCAAGGAGTGCCCAGAGGAGCCATCCCATACTTCTCGTTAGGAAGGAAGGGAAGGCAAAAGCCCAGGACCCAGTGCCATCCCTTCCTTGCCCAGCACCCACCCAGCCAACCCCGCTCACCTCTGCTCAGCTCTCCAGCCTCTGCAGTGATACCGTATGACACTGTGAGGGCAGTGCCACCTCTGTTGCGGATCCGTATGTCCAGGCTCTCATTCGTCCTGACCAAGGAAGGACATTGCAGCTCTAACTGTTGGGGTGAAGCCACCATCTCAATTTCTGCCTTCGCGTACAAGACCTTGGTGCTCACAAAGACAGTGGCAGTGACATTGTACTGCCCAGGTAAGGCATACGTGTGGACAGCTGTGTTTCCAGTGGTGTTGAGGACCTCTGTCTGGTCCCCAAATTCCCACAGTAAAGTGCTGGCAGCAATGGGAATACTGATGTTGAAGAGCACGGCCTGGTGTAGGCTGTACCGGGGCTGGAGTCCGGTGAAAGACACAGGCAGCTGCGTCTGGAAGGGAGAGGGGACAAGTGACGGCCCACCACAGGCCTGCTCGGGCAAACGCTCAGTGCAAAACGGCAAACAGCCAGAGGAAGAGTTTGTTTCATGGGCAGTGCCACACAAACACTGCCCCTGGGCGTCAAAACCTCCATATTCCTGGTCTTCGGCATAACAGAGAGCACTGCAGGTCTCCTCAGTGAGGTTCCCAGGGTGAACAGACGTGAAGAGGATGATGACAAGTTCAGCCTCTCCTGTGTGGTTGCTTGTCAGACATGTGATGTATTCAGCTCCTGGGGGACAGAACAGAAGATCCTCTTGCACACCAACACTGTGAAGCCATGTCTTGGTGGAACCCTCCAAGAGACACCACCTTACACTCCTGCGAATGGGCTTCTCCTGGGTAGCCTCCTACTCCAAGTATTTGCTTTTTGAGACTTGCCCTGGAAGTCTCTAATCCCTCAGCAATAATTTCCAAACTCTTTATGTTAATTAATGATGACAGAAATAACAAGCCAGTCACACAGATTTATGGAGCAGCAACACCCAGTAAATAAAGCTGATCTTTGGAGAGCCTGACAGTCCTATGGGACACAGAGCCATGGAGCATGACCTCAAGGGAACCCCCAGAACTGCCACCAAGTAAGACCAAGACAAAAGGTTGCCCCTTGGCTGCACCTTGGCTTGGTCCCGTGCAGCACATTTCACCACGTGCTGCCCAGGGCTTCCAGCAACGAGTCTATAAGCAAACACAGAGTGGGCATCCAGGCAGGGGGGAAACACCTCCAGGCTCTCCACCAGGTCCACGCTGCAGCTGGGCAGACACTGCAGCCACCTTCCTCCCTGGAGGGAGCAAAGAGATTCCCACCTACTTGCAGGTAAATTGTGGTGCTAGAAGAGGGCAAAGCCACCCATAGCTGATACCCGAGGAATTTGCATTCATGGGAAGGGTGCACAGGAACAACACGTGCCTAGTGACAGGGAGCACAAACACACACGTGCACGGACATGCAGGCACACACAAACGACAGCAGTCACAACACCCCATTCTCAGAGCAACAGTTCACTCCCTTGAACCTGCTTCCCCCTCACCAGCTTGCAAGGGGTGGGAGGTTTCTCTGCCACAAATACAAAGGCAGGACCTCTGCCACGTGCACAGCCGCAGCCCAGCTGGGACTTCTTGGCTTCCTCTCCAACTCTGCCCACGCAACCGAGCCATGTTTGCTCTTCTGTTTCTGCTGGTTGCTACAACACCACCTCCCAAACATCTCAACAGCTCTGGCTTTGCGTGATCTTCCCATACCGAACCCATCCAACTGTCCAGCTTTCTCCCCAGCCTTCCTGCAAACACCAAGCCTCTTTTCTTATGAAAAGTCCCGTGAGGAGGCCCACAGCATGGGAACTGCTTTGCTTTTTTAACACCAGGCTGGTCATACTTCTCTGTTCCCTGGTGGTCAGCAACAACCGCCAGTAGCTGGGGCTCAGCACACTGTGTTGCCCAGGACACAGCATCACATCATTCTTTCCACACTAACTTAAAGGAGCTCAAGATGGGAAAAATGAATTAGGAAGAGAAATAACAGTGCTGGTATTATTGTCCTTGGTATTCCTGCAAGGCACTGCAAGGCATGGGGAACTTTGGGGAAAAAGGAGCCACCATCACCTGGCTGAAACCCTGGGAAGCACCGTGCTTCATCAGACCGCTCAGCTGGTCCCATCAGCCCTGGTTCCCTCAGCACTGCATCCTTCCATCACGCACTAAAGGAGATGCCTGATGGCTGCTGGGAGGACAACTTGCTCTTCCCACCTCTCCCTCACTCAGAGACACCTGAGCATCCAGGCAGGATAAGTCTCCCTAGGGCTCCTCTTTCCACCCTATAGTTAACACTGCTCAACATTTCTGCCAGCCAAGGCACTCAGAAAAAAACACCCAGAGCAGGTAACAGGCTGTAGATTGGGGCGGTGTTCGTTTAATGCCCCCAACATGGAGCCCTGTCACCTGTAAAGATTCAGATTAGCACGTCCTCAGGTCCCACCAACTCCAAGAGATTTTGCTGCTTGAAGTCAGACTGTTAAAGGCTTGAGGGAATGAAAGCCCAAGGCTGGAGGTCATGGAGCCAGTGCCATTCGACAGCTGCTTGCAGCTTGGTCTGTAATGAGTTTGCTGATCTCAGCCTTCATATGACTGAATCCAGCCTTAAGGCATCAAGGCACAGTCCTACGCTACCATTATTTGCTCAACTAGATTAGAAATGGTAACCTAAGATCTCAAGAGGTCAAGATGTGACCCCCAGCTCCCCTTGGGCCCATCATTTCCACTGGTTTAGCCACCTCCTCCAGCACAGCCTGCAGTGTTTCCTTACCACAAGTAGCACTGATGAATGAGATATCGAAGAGGGAAAGATTCGCCACCTCGGGAGGGTGGGCACATCTTGTTTCTGACGCCTGAATCACTTTCACTTTTCTGTCTTCCACCCAATGGGGCAACCAGGAAAGTTTGCAGTCACAAACAAATGGATTCCAACTTAAGTTTCTGAAACAGGAAGATCAGAGGGAAGTCAGGCACTAATGTGACATGTGCTCAGTGTTAATTACAGCAGCATGCAGGTCCCTCACCGCTCCCGTCTGCGCCACTCCGCTCAAACGCTTCCGAAAGAGCTGCGAGGGGAGTTAATGAATAGGGAATCAAGCAATAATTAACATGATTTTTCTAGAGGCTAGAATTAGGCAAGCACTCCAAGTACTTTTTTCACTCTACAAATAATTGTTGCAATTAGAAGCAAATTACAGACACAATCTCCTATTTAAAATAGCCTGCAAACAGCCATCGGGTGCAACGGCAGCCTCTCTAGCTAAGGGAGACTATTTACAGCTCCGTTAAAAAATAGCTAAGAGAATAAAATTGATCTGTCAAAAAAGAAATGCAAAGTCAATGATAATCTTTCCATGTGGCAGTTTAATGAAAAGATGGAAACTTTAATTGCAGCTAAGCTCGATCCAAATTACAGCCCTTGGCATTCAGCTGTGAACAGGACGGAGATGGAAAGCTGTTTGTTCGGCTGACGCCAGCTGGGATGGGCTGTGCAGGGGCTGAACCCTGGGTTCCATACAAAGAACTGCTTTGCAGGCCAACCTGAGCAGGGACAGGCCTGGATCGAGCCTGGATTCCTTCTGTCCTTTCAGTGCCATCATATGCAGAGCTGAAAATGCCCTTTGTGCCCTGTCTGCAGGGAGTGCAGTGGCTGAGCTTTCTTCTTGCACCAAGAGCGACTGCACAGTGTTCATCCTTGGCTCATTCAGATACAGAAAGGCCATTCTGTGCTGTGACGTCCCATATCTCTCCTGGAAATGTGTGGCTTCCCCTCGCCTCCCTTTACATAACAGCACAGCATTTAATTACTTCCATTAAAAACCCCTATAAGTCAAGAATTTGAATCACTCGGCGAGAACATCTTCAAGTCTCTTCAGGTGACTCAGACCCTCTGTCAGAGTCTCCCGTGCTGCAGGTCAGCACCCTTTTTGTCAGATCCTCTGGTCCCAAGGTGTGACCACACAAACAGGAACAGCGAAGCGTGAGCCGGAGCACGGCTGGATACGGGAACCTCAGCAGAGCTGGTGTGGGAGAGAGGCAGAGAAGCCAGGAAGGCAGTGGCAGAGGCTGGAGGCATACAGGAGACAGAAGCAAAGTCTGGAAGAGGTTAGGTTTGAAGGGCACCAACAGGACCCAGGAGCAGGGCACAGTTTGAGAAAGAAACTGGAGAGAGTCCAGAAGGCAGCTGCCTGGTTGGGTACCTGCCCCAGATCTCCCCAGGACAACGCTGCATCCCACCCCACCAGGAAGGGAAGAGCTCTTTCAGGGAAAGGATTAAATAGAGAACTGGGAAACAAAGAAAATGAACTTACATTTCACTTAAATTAAATAAATTATCAAATATTCCATCTTCTAATGTAGAAATCTTGTTGTGGCTTATATCTCTGTAAAACAGGGAAAATGAGAGTTCATCATGCTGGCAACAACTTCCCAGACAATATGCAGGATCCACCTCTGTCCCATGCTCTGCCTGGACACTAGTTACCCTCTGAGCACCTTGAATCCCAACAGCCATGAGCACATGACAGCAACGTGTCCAGCTGGGCACTAACTCATGGAATCACAGCATGGTTGAGGTTGGAAGGGACCTCTCGAAGTCATCTGGTCCACCCTTCCTGCTCAAGCAGCGTCACCTACAGCAGATTTCCCACAACCATGTCCACATGGCTTCTAAATATCCCCAACGATGGAAACTCCACAGCCTCTCTGGGCAGCCTGCTTCCATGTTTAAGTCTAGTCCATGTGCTCCAAGTCCTCAAGATTTCTTCTCCTTTTAGAAGATTTTGAAGTGTAAAGATGGCTGGCTGGCCCGGCTGTTGGCTACTCAGCAGGAACCACCAAAGCAGGTTGTGGTGCTGGCTTAGCTGCTGCCTTTTTTGACTTGACAGTTAAATTTTTCTTTTAAAAACAGTTCATCTCTATAAGCCATCAGGAAGAAACAGTGCAGATCCACATGATCAGCACCTGAACCAGTGAACTGGTCAAAGTTCTCCTCTCCTGGCACACAGACAGTATGGGTAGTTTTGGGGACAGGTCAGGGAGCGGGGAGCAATGGGAGACGCAGGCAGGCCTTTCCCCCACCAGTGCTGGGCTCCTCAAAGGACCTTCAAACTCCGTACCCAATTCCCTCAGAAGATAAGAGGGATCTGGACACCGTAGTTTTACCAGAATTTCCCATGTATGCACATCTCATGACAAATCTCAGCCTCTTGCCTGGTCTCCTCTCCTTCCAGCAGTACAGCAGGTCAGACCCAGCCCAGCCCTCTGAAAGCTGGTGAGGGAATCGGAAACTCACCAGACTGGAGGGTGTCCAGAGGAGGGCAACAAAGCTAGGGAAGGGTCTGGATAACAAGCACTACAAGAACCAGCTGAGGGACCCAGGGCTGTTTAGTCTGTAGAAGAGGAGGCTGAGGGGAGACCTTGCTATCTGCAGCTCCCGGAAAGGAGGTTGTGGTGAGGTGGATTACTTGGGTCTTTTCTTCCAAGTAACAAAGGATAGAATAAGAAGAAATGACCTCAAGTTGTGCCAGAGGAGGTTTAGATTGGATATTGGGAAAAATTTCTTTACTGACAGAATGGTGAAGCACTGGAGGAGGCTGCCCAGGGCAGGGGTGGAGTCTCCATCCCTGGAGGGGTTCAAACAACATGTTGCCATGGCACTTGGGGACATGGTTTAGTGGGCACGGTGGGATTGGGCTGACGGTTGGACTGGATGAGCTTAGAGGTCTCTTCCAGCCTTAATGATTCTATAAATGCCTTGGGAAGGAGCCTGTGGACACATCTCCCTGGGGCTCGACAGCTGAGGTCAAGCAAGAACAAGGCTACCTTTGGAAACACAAGCACATGGTCTAGGTACCAACTCAAGCGTGCACAGTGAGCTGAAGGACTGAACGGGTGCAGCGTGTACTTACAGTTTGACCAAAGAAGTCAGGCTTTCGAATATGTGAACATCTAAAGCACTGATCTGGTTATTGGAGAGATCCCTAGAGAGAGAAAACACAGTTTTCAGCTTCCCTTCAACTTCATTTTGCCATTCCGCTGTTACCAGACCTTAGCGGAGCCTCTCTCCACATTCTGTCGAGACTCCAGACTGGACGGTTTCGGTGTGTGAAAGCAGAGCCAAAGAAAACACCTTTCCCAGCTACAAAGCATTTGCTGCTCAAAGCTTCACGTAGATCGAGATTAGGGCTCTCATTACACACACATCCCTCTGCAGTGCATCCAGAGCAATCAACAGCCATGACAAATGGGGCACTAAATCTGACAAATCCTTTTAAAACAATATTCAAGTCTAATACATGATCAAAGAAGTAATTAAGGAACAATTTAGACTAAGTTAGTAATTAACGAAGAGAAAAAATTATGAGAAACTTCCAAGTCCACTTCTAGTGCCAAAGAATCAATAATTAATCACACAATTGAAGCATTCAACTTTTCCATTTTGAAGATCTTTTTATCTCTCTTTGGAAAAGCTTGAAAAGAAAGCAAACGCACAGAGAATATTTTCTGTTTAAAGTCAGGTTAGATTGTCCTTAGAAGAGCAACACTGTTGAAAAACCCTCTCATTACTCCCGAAACACCAACAGCCTTCAACTCATCCAAAGGAAAACCGTTTCTGCCCTCCAATCCAGGTCTCCCTTTTCCCCCCACCTCCTCTTTTTCAGTTTTCAAGGAGAGGAGGAGTTTTAAAAAGAAGTGATCTGTCTCCACTCCTTCCCAATAAACTTCACTCTTTGGTTTCAGATAAATCTCCTGTGGCCAAAACCTTCTTTTAGCAGCATCAAAACACTTATTTTGAGCCCATGCAATGGTTATCATCATTCACAGAGCTCTGGCAGACCTCCAGGGAGGCAGACAGGGCTGGAGTCTGGGTATGCCAACAGACGCCCTCCTGCCCACCCCCTTTCTCACCTTTTTCCTACCAGCACCTCCCCTAATTGCTCCTTGCCACATCACCTCTTATTTTTACCCCCTCATCAATTAATTCTTGGTTTGATCTGACATTTAAACTTTAGTTATCCAAATGAAAATAATTCTGCCAAACTGGCAGGAAAACTGCATATGATTCCAGGAAACTCTGGGGATAAGTAACAGGGATGGATGTCTTTTTAAAAGGTTTGAGTTTATTTTTCCTGATTTTGCTGTCCGGCAGTTCTTTGCCAAGTGGAGAGTGGATTCAGAAGAGCTCACCAGCAACACCAATAAAGAAGGCCAAGAAATGTGCAAAATAGAAGCTCAACAAATACACTTTTAAAAAGGATGCTGGCAAAAATATCCAACCAAGGCAGTGCTCTGATGTCTTAGGGTAGCTGGGACAACAGTGAAAGAACACAGAACATTCTTTGCTGAAGTGACACAGACCACACTCAGCACAGGAGACATGGACGTCATCTCCAAACCCACTTCCAGCTCCCAGTTGCAAGGAAAACACCCAAGACCAGCTTGGACTGGCATCTAGCCAGGTCAGACCCTTCCTCAGGGAGGCTCCTCCTCCAGCTCTCCTGGAGCATTTTCTGTAAATCATACTCCCCTGCCACTCCAGCTCCTTCTACTGACCAGTTTTGGACAGGACCAGATCACAAACCAGTTGCCTTACAGGGAGACCAGTAAAACTACTTCTCTTCTTTGAAATACCTGGAAATAACCCAGTTAGTTTTTAGGCAGCACGTCAAGGCCAGGACAGAAGGTATTAGTGTTTCAGCTCTGATGTGGTCTTCCTCCTGGCCCAGACAAGACAGACCTCCAAAACAAACCCTCTTGCTGCTACAAAACCAAGGCTTTGGCATTTCAAAGGGCCTCTTCAAGAGTGCTGCATGGCTGCCCAGAGAAGAAAGCTCTTCTCCATCCCTCTGCCAGAGTGCCAGGCACAGAGGGGTTGGTCCTGAGCCTTCCCCAGCCCTTTACAAACATCCCTGGTCATTATTCCCATTTCATCTCAGAGAAAGCTTTCAAACTTCAGCTTAAGGGAATGGAAAGAGCCCAAATCCTCGTCTCCCAGGGGTCAGTCAGCTTCCCTCCCGCCCAAGAGCAGGACCAGGGATGACCTGGTACCTGCTCCAGGAAGATGTGCAGTGGCAGAGCTGCTCCCACCAGCCCCAGCAAACAGGTACCATGGGTAAAGGCAGCAATCCCTGCTCAGTGCTGCTTGTGTTGGACTGACACTAGATGTCACTGCCTGCTGAGCACCGGGAAGCAGCTCCTGGTGAAGCAGACTGATCCAGCGGGGGCTCCACGGCTTCAGAAGCCCGGCTGCTGCATCCAGCGGGTTTTCTTCAGGAAGAGCTAGGAGAAGCAGCCCCCCATAAAAGAATACATGAGATCCCTCAGTCCTTTGATTTGTGCGGCTCTGCGTGGCCAGGCCAGCCTGTGAAGGTGTCAGGCCACTTGGATGGATGTCTCTGGGCTATCAGCACTGTTGTGCCCCTGTGAGCCTCCACAGCCTCTTGGTGGAAAAGCCAGAGGGGGCTTCTGCACCTTTTCCCTCTTCTCCTGATAGCACAACTTGGCTGTCATTCTGCACGACCATCACCAAGCTGGTGCTGCCAGACATGATCTGCTGAGCTCACTCATCTACTCGGCACCCATGACTGTCACCCAGCATTCACCCACAGCCCTGCAGGCAGAG
The DNA here is from genome assembly GCA_033558235.1 of Neomorphus geoffroyi. Classification (NCBI taxonomy): domain Eukaryota; kingdom Metazoa; phylum Chordata; class Aves; order Cuculiformes; family Neomorphidae; genus Neomorphus; species Neomorphus geoffroyi. The sequence continues at coordinate 2,812,987 of JAUMJM010000038.1, forward strand.
CAGCTCCTTCCACAAGCTTCACAGGAGAGAAAGCCAGGCTCATTTCCCAGAGGCTGTGAGACGCTCTGAACCCTTGGTGACTGTAATTAATGCACACTCTGTCTAAATCCTGACACTTTGTCACTCAACCTAAACTCAAATGCTTTCCAAGGGAACCCAAGACCTCTGTCTTCCACAGCCCAAGTTCCCATCCAGCAATCACAGACACTGTTGAGCTCCATCTAGACCAAGCACCAAATGGCAACCCACCGGTACCTACAAACCAGAGCCAATTCCCTCAGTATTTTCTACCTTTACCTTCGTGAACTGATGAGGAACTGGTATAAAACCTCCCAGCTTCCAGCCTCTCAAGACCTCCCTGGTGCAAAGCCTGCAAAGGAAGCAGAGCTCCTGTTGCCAGGGCAGTTTGGAGAAGTGAGGAAGGGTGGTGGATGCCAGCGCTTGCCACCTCCAGCCACGAGTCAATGAGCTGGGTTCCCAGACACCCGCTTGCCTTCTCCCACTGGTCCTTCTCCAACTTGGATGGAAAATCATATCATGCCTTCCTGGCACAGGAAGATGGCTGTGAATCCAGCTAGGCTGCATAAAAAAATAATCAGGAAGTACTGAGAAATAAAACCCAACACAAAGGCTGTGGGACAGAGCTCAGCCTCTCGGTGCCACGAACTGCCACGACTGTATTTTCCCAGCCCACTGCCAGGCTGGAGGAAATTCAGAGCAGGTTCAAAGCAGAGCTGAAGCCAGCAGAAAACAAGGCTCTCTATTGAAAATGCGCTGTGAACGCAGACTGCCGCTGTCTCCACCAGAAGGAAGAAAAACCTAGTTTATTTGTGCCATACTGAGAACACGCTGTGCTGCCTGGAAGAGGGCAGCTATGGGCAAAGCACAACTTCACAATCCAGCCTCAGCTTCCCCACCTGTAAAATGGAGCCATGGAATGCTAGAGGAAGCTGGGAGGGCCGGCTTACAGATCTCCATGGGACAAGGGGCACCAAAACCCACTATGGTACCAAACAAGAAGTGGGTGAAAGATGCCTCACAGAGAGCTTCCCAAGTGTCCCAGCAAACACTCATCCAGTAAATTTACATGCCTAGCAAAGGGAGATTTAAAACCACTCCTTTTGCAAGTGGAGCTGGTTGTGCAAAGAAGCTGATGCTTCAGATTTGGGAACATATGATAACATATGATAACAAGGGCATCACCCAGAGCTCTGTGCATCACAGCAGCCCATCCCATCGCCGGCAGCAGGGCGGATCAGCCACCAACAGCAGCGAGATCTCCCAGAGATGGGCTCAGGTCCCTTCTGGAGGGAAAAAAGCATCAAGCACCGACGGAACCGAGCAGCAGGGCTTGGTCCCTCTGGGATGCTCTGCTGGGCTCCGCAGCCCTTCAGCCGCTCGGTGGCCCAGGGCAGCCAGGGGTTTATTTCTGCCGTGCTGTGGTAGACAGGCTTTTTTTGGTGCACTTCTGGGTTTTCCTTAATTCCACAGCCCCTATAATGTCAAGCAGAGTATAGCACGCTTCGCCTGCCAAGCCTGATGTCATGCTCTCATTATGTCATTTGTGGGCCCGTTCTGCCTTCATTTCACAAAGAAGGGAGGGAAAGGAAGGGGAACAGTGCCGGTTTGTGCCTTCCCCAGCCCTTTTGGTGCATGGAGCCCAGCCAGAACAGTAATGGGAAAAGCATCCGCAGACAGAGAGCAGCGTCTGTGCAGAGAGGAGCCTGTGTGCAGGCTCGGGGAGCCACAGCAGCTCAGGACAAAAGAAGCTCCAGGTCTGTAAGCCTCAATAAAAGCTATGATTTTTGTGGGTCAGTGAAGCTCCAGAGGTGCTAAGGACATGTGCAGTCATGTTTCCATCCAGAGCCTGCACAGGAGCCTCTACAGTGGCCAGTAAGGGGCCTGCAACAGTGCAGGAGGGATATAAAGCAACTGCCCTCCAAGCCACCCAGTGCAGCCTGCAGGCAAAGGAAAAGCTTTTCTATCTCCCAGCCCATCTTCCTGAGCCAGGCTGGCCCAACAGAACATCCAGGATGAGCACATCCAGCACCTGCAATAGAGAGATCGTGTCCTTTGGGGAAAATCACTTACTCCCTGTGGATCAGCCAGTGCGGCCTCTGCTCACAAGACTTCCCCAACCAGCCAGCCTTCCAGGATAGATCCCCCCACAAATCGAAGCCTGCCTCACATTTGTACGACTAAAGTGAGTCCTGTGGACAGGACTGAGTTGCATTTTGCTCCAGAGACCATGTTTTAACAGCAGGAGTGTGTGCAGTGATGAAGGAACAGCTCTGCCCTGGGATGAGGGGTTCACCCTACCCCAGTTCGCATCCCCAATGGTGTGCTCAGTACCAGGTGTTCAGAGAACCTGCAGAGCCAGAGACTGCGCTGGACTGTTGGATTTAACAGCCACCAACAGACTAATCTTCCACGATGCCAACTTTTCCCTCCTGAGCCAGCCTGGGCTCCACAAGAGCCCACAGCAACAAGCTCCAAAAGTCATCTGCTTTAAAAAAGCAGAACATCCTTTGGTTTGTTGAAGCCTGCTAGAGGCCCCCTTCCTTGGCTACTGCCTAATTTTCTGCACTGTGAACACTGAATAATTGTTCTTATCTACCTTCTGTGCCCCACTCCCGGCTCCAAAGCCTTTCCCAGATTGCCTCAGTCCTCTTTCCCAAGCACATCTTCCAGTGGAAACAGCTCCCTCTTTCTGACCTCAACCCTGCTTTGCCAAAATATCCAGCAAATATCCGTTCAGGATATTGAGGTGCTCAGTCCCTGGCAGCTCTCATGGCTAAAGCACTGCAGCAACCAGGGAGGGGAGGACATGGCTGAAGTGAGCAGCAAATCGAGGTACGGAAAAGGCCGCAGGCGGCAGCAGCTGCTCAGCAACGCTCCCATTCCTTACCCTCACCAAAAGCCAGGCTGCACCATTCCACACTGTGCAACCAAAGAGGCAGAAGGATGTGTGAGACAGCTCCTTCCAGAGCCTCCTGACAGCTGAGAGTGCAACAAACATCCCGAGAGGTGGCCCTCACAGCCTGAACACTGTCTGATGTGTTACCATGGCAAACACCTCTACAGCCTCCAGGAAAAAGTCAGCACGGTGCCCCACACAGCAGCGCTGCACTGATACCCCCTGACGTACTTAGCAGACTTTCCAGAAGAGGAAAAACTCTATGTGTTTTTGCAAGCTTGAGCCAGGAAAAATTACAGGGTTCTGCTGATCTGATTCCTTTTTTTCATTGTCTTTTGGCTTGCACCTCTCCTAGGAAGCACAGCAAAAGTAACAGCACTTGTGTGCAGAAGGGGGAATAAGGATTACTGCCACAGTGGCTGCAGAAATCTGAAAAAACATGGATTTTCGTCTGTGACGGGCACAGGCAGTAATGACATCACCCTGTATGAGGTGCAGGGACAGCCTGGTGGCAGGCTGGGAGGAACAATCCCACCAGCTCTCCTGCACGATGAGCACTCAGCTCCTCAGTATAGCCAGCAGAGCAACAGCACAAGGAGTTCTTCATCACCAGCTACTGGTTTTAATCTCACCAAAACAGAGATTTTCACAGAATCACAGAATGTCAAGTTGGAAGGGACCTCAAGGATCATCCAGTCCAACCTTTCAGGTGATCTATGGTTGAAATGAGATGACCCAGAACCCTGTCAACGTAAGCCTTATAAGCGTCCAGTGTGGAAGAATCCACCACTTCCCTTATTCCAATGTTTAACTGTTCTCACAGTGAAAAACATTCTTCTGGAATCCAATCACAATCACAGAATCACAGAATGACTTGAGTTGGAAGGGATCCACAAGGATCATCAACGCCAACTCCTATCCCTGCATAGGACAACCCCAGAAATCTCCCCAGGAGCAACTTGTAGCCATTACCCCTTGTCTTTTCCGTATAACTCCTTGTATAAAAGGAGTCTCCACCTTCTTGGCAGACACCCTTTATGTACTGGTACATGGCAATAAGGTCTCCCCTAAGCCTTCTCAAAGCCAGTTCTCTCAGCCTTATTTCATATGGAAGGTTTCCCAGTCCTCTGATCCCCTTAGTGGTCCTTCTCTGGACCCTCTCCAGCCTGGCCACATCTTTTTTGTACAGCGAGGACCAAACCTGGATGCATTTCTCCCTCTTCCAAGGCAAAGGGATTCCAGCTCCACCACACATCACCTCCAAGGGCTGCAGCCAAACACAAAGAAGGTCCTTTCACTGGTGTGGGTCACCTCTCTCTTCTCTAGAGCAATGGTTCACTGGGAGCTGCTGCATCGCAACCCAGAGGAGGCTACACTTCATCCCTGTGCCCAGGGACACCACTACAGGGATCGGCTTCCAAAGAACAGTGAGGCTACTCCAGAGCAAACGCAGGGAAAGGCTCAACAGGAGCCAGCAGCTGCGGGCAGCGAGTCCTGAGCAGAGAGCTGCACACTGGGGCTGGCAGGCAGCGGCAAGCACCCTCGTCTCCCCGAGGCTGTCACAGCACTATGTCAATTTATTTGTTACTTCTGAATTTATGAGTTCTAAAAGCTGGTCCAAGCCCTAGCTCTCTCTAAGGAATTTGCCCCAAAAGACTTTTCCCAAAAAAACTAAATGTTCTTCTTTCCACAGCAAAATTGTAATTGTTGATATGAAGTTGTAAGACAGGGATACAAGCATTTTTGCAATGTCCTGTACACTTTGTGCTCTCCTGGGAGCACTGCAAGAGCACTCTACCATATGCCCTACCAAGGCAGCTGTGCCAGGAGGTGGCTGAGTTGGATGGGAAGCAGACCCAGATGTAACTCCCAGTTCTGCTGTGGACTTGCTGTAGGACCACGAGCTGGTCCCCCTATCACTGCAGGCTCCCCTCGGAGCACTGGCAGTGAAGGGGTCCTCCTTCTGCCTCTCAAAGAATCATTAAGGTTGGAAAAGACCTCTAAGCTCATCCAGTCCAACCATCAGCCCAACTCCACCACATGCACTGAATCATGTCCCCAAGTGCCACGACCACATATTGTTTGAACCCCTCCAAGGATGGAGACTCCACCACTGCCCTGGGCAGCCTCTGCCAGTGCTTCACCACTTTGTCAGTAATCTTTTCTAATACCCAATCTAAACCCCCCCTGACACGACTTGAGGCCATTTCCTCTCGTTACTTGTTACTTGGGAGAAGAGACCAGCCCCCACTTCACCACAACCTTCTTTCAGGGAGCTGCAGAGGCCTCCTCTTCTCCAGACTCAACAGCTCCAGGTCCCTCAGCTGCCCAGAACTCCCCAGATGCTGTGTGTGCCTGTGGGGTGTACAGCCAGGGCATCCCCACCATGGCCAGGTTATCCCCACCAGGATATCCCCACCATAGCCAGGGCATCCCCAGCACAACCAAGGCATCCCCACCCTCCAGGTGGGAGCTGTGTGCAGGGCAGCAGAGACTCAAAGAGCGGTTCCTTGGATCCCAGCAGCTTTCCGCAGACTTTCCCAAATATGGTTATAAAGCCAGATCAGGGATGAAGCCACTTGAACAAAGGGGATGTGTTACCTCATGGAGCGACATCATCTCTGGCTCGGCTGTCTCGTAGGCAATGGCATCATGCGCTCCATCCCTCCCCTCCCTGAGCAGGAGGGCTGGGTGGAGGGTCTTTCGCACAAGAGGCTCCCAGGAAGTGGAGCACTGCTGGCTGCACAGGGACCCACAGCACAGCTCATTTTATGTTATTCTTAGACTGCCACTGACTTCATCTCCTCATTCTCAACACCAAAACAATGGAGTCAAAGGCGAGGGGGGAACTGGGGCATCAACAGGGGCCTCCTGTGCTTGTAGAGGTCAGTAAGAGCTTCTGCAAGGCGCTCTGCTGGGACAAGGAGCTGGCTACAAGGATGGCCACCATTACAAGAGAGGCTTTTCACGACAGGTTCCACCTTCTAAGTGGCCAGGAGCTGGCAGCAACCAGAGCTGGTGGTGGACGCGGTCCTCCTCTACCAAGAGGTGACTTAATGTGGCACAAAACAAAGCTTGAAACATCAGGCATCACCGAGCCCCGCTCTGTAACATCACACCAAGATGAGAACAAGGAAGACCTTCAGCTTGGCAAAAAGCAACCCAAATATTTAAATTAACGTCCATAATTAGTGCCGCATGGAAAGAAGCAGTCTGTGGCTTTATCCAGAGAAACGTCAGCCCTGAAAACACACATTCATCTCATGGAAAGTCTGCAAGGAAATCAAAGATGCGATAAAGTCAAGTGTCTTCCCAGTAGACATGGCCAAGGGACCTGGGGCTGTTTGGCCTGGAGACAAGGAGGCTGAGAGGAGACCTCATTGCTGTCTGCAGCTCCCAGAAAGGAGGTTGTGGTAAGGTGGGAGCTGGTCTCTTCTCCCAAGTAATAAGTGACAGGATGAGAGGAAATAACCTCAAGTTGCGCCAGGGGAGGGTTAGACTGGATATCAGAAAAAAACTCCTCCACAGAAAGGGTTCTCAGGCACTGGCAGAGGCTGCCTAGGGATGTGGTGGAGGCATGATCCCTGGAGGTGTTTAAAAGACATGTAGATGAGGTGCTCAGGGATGGTTTAGTAGCGGACAGGTATGGTTGGACTTGATGATCTCAAAGGTGTTTTCCAACCAAACAATTCCATGAGTCTAAGAGAGGAGACCATGGCAGACACCTGCAGCCCAAATGCAACCTCCTTCCACAGATACTCACTTCTTCCCCGAAAAAGCCTCCATCTATGGATCCACCACATCCTGTGCCATTGCATCGCAACACACGGCTCACGCAAAGTCCAGCTCCAACCTCTTGAAAACCCAGAGCATTTCCAAGTCAGTACATTCGCAGCCCATTGATATTTTATTTTACCATGAGAAGTGAGCACTCCATAAGCTGTGATTTAGGGATTACACAGCTAAGCTGCACAGTGCTTCATCCTCCTCACAGAAAGGGAAGAGTTTTCAATAAATGTTTAGGTACTGTTGGTATTAATTCACCACTGGGATGATGAATAGAGTGGATAATCTTCAGGTCCTGGTTTTTTATTATCCTATTTGTATTTATTTTCCTGTGAGGCCTTTGCTTGGGTAGTTGTCCTCCAGAGATAAGATTTCTCCATGAGAAATAATAAAACCAGAAAGCTGTTTTTCCCTCACACCATAAGCTCTGCAATACCACAAATGAGAGCCACGGGCAAGGTTCACCACAGGCAAGGAATCGACATGTCACTGAGCTGGTGCAGGAGTTGGAGCCAAGAGATGTGGACAACTCCAGGAAAGCCTTCTCCAATCCAATTTGCAAACACACAGTATGAAAAAAATAACTCCATAGCCTCTTCACTGGAAACCTTTTGGGGCACCCATGTTTCATACCCCACAGGAACAGTGGAGCCGTTCAGGCATCACCACAGCAGGAGAACAAGAGAAAAAATGACCATCAGGTCAGGTTAGATGGGGCTTTGACCAGCCTGATATAGTTGAAGATGTTTGGACTGGATGACCTTCATGGTCCCTTCCAATCTAAACCATTCCATGAATCCATGATTTGAAATGCCCTAAGATTTGTGAAAGACTTAATGTCACTTCTTGGTTGAATGCAGCAAGTGAGCTGGCAGCGTGAGTAGGACAAGGAAACACCAGATCAAAAGGAATTTTTTTCAACTCAAAAATTATCTCATTTCTCGCGCTGCAAGAACAGTTAGGACCTCATCAGGTGCCGCACAGCACCAGCAGCACACAAAGAGAAAACACAGACACGAGGTGGCAAACCACAGCCTTTATGGGGTTCCTGACTGGGGATTTCGGAGTAACATCATCTACCAGTCAAAGACACCCAGCATGGTAGGTAACAGAGATACAAAGAGAGCACCTAGATGCAAACCAGCATGAGAACAGATGGGCAAAGTCTCATGGCCAAATACCATGAGGCGACTTAGAGACAGTGTCACCATGTCCCTTTGTCCCTCCAGGTGTGGGAGCAGCCTGGGCTGAGCACAGGGTGCTCCTCACTTCAGACTTTCTGCTCTCGAAGCAGCACAAAGGTGAGCAGACCTAACAGAAAGAGTCTGTGCCCATTTCGTCCTCAGCTGTTTGCAAAGTTTGAGTGCTAGACCCCTAAGTCCTGCTCCAAAATCCCCCAGCCCGTACCTCCTGCTGGACACTGGGAGCAGACGACCAGAGGTGTCATCAGCCTGGCTACGCAGGCTCCAGCACAGACCTGGGGTCTGTGAGCACCTGCCTCAGTGTCAAATTGGACCCAACTTCCCACTCATCCTTGATAGCACTGGCCCCACAGCCCAAACCCAACAGTCGCTTCCCACGGGCAATAACGCCCCCCAGGCACATCGCCTTTGGTAGCTGACAGCACAGATTGGTTTGACCTTTAGTGAACAGCAACTTCTAACAGATGAGCAAATTTTCCAAGCGGTTGCTTAAGGAAAACATTTTCTTGTGTATTTTAGCCCTGTCTGTCAAGAAATTTTCACCTCTAACATGTTTCACCAGCAGCATTTCTTTTTATATCACGAGATTCCATGTTTATCGCTCTCACTCATGTTCTTCAGCTCAAAGCACAGGATGGAATGAATGCAAACTAAAAATAGGTGGGATGGGGAAAAGGACAAGTGATTCTCCGCCTCTACTCCACTCTTGTGAGATCCCATCTGGAGTCCTGTGTCCAGTTCTGGATTCCCCGACATAAGAAGGGTATGGAACTGTTGCAACGGCTTCAGAGGAGGCCACAAAGATGACCTGAGGGCTGGAGCACCTCTGCTCTGAGGACAGGCTGAGAAAGTTGGGGTTGTTCAGCCTGGAGAACAGAAGGGCCCGGGGAGATCTTAGAACAGCCTTCCAGTACTGAAACAGGCTCCAGGAAAGCTGGGGAGGGACTTTCTACAAGGGCCTGTAGTGACAGGACACCCCATCCCTGGAGGTGTTCAAGGCCAGGTTGGATGGGGCTTGCAGCAACCTGATCCAGTAGGAGGTGTCCTTGCCTGTGGCAGAGCGGTTGGAACTGGATGGGCTTTAGGGTCCCTTCCAACCCATTCTATGATTCTACAATAAAGACCAGGAAGACTCAGCCAGTTCCAGGCCTGGCAGTGCATCGTTAGCAAAGAACAACTTTGGGCCACACTTTCAGCACAGCCTGTGCTGGAGAAGTGCTGAGCCCCTTACTTAGCTCCTTCTTCTCCAGAGAGAAAACTCTGGGATTTGAAGCGGTCACATTAGCGCTTGATATGTTTAAAAATAGCACAAAGTAAATGGTGCTGCTCTGTGAAAACAATGATGCTGAGCGCAACCGCGGAGTTCACAGCCCACTGCCTGCGATGGAAAATCCACAAACCAGGGGAGCCTGGAGCAAAGAGGAAAGTGTGGTGTGTTCAGGACCCCAGACCTGGCCAAACCACGACTGCAGCACAATCCGGTTTGTGTTTTCCTTGCAAGCCTGGTGTTATGTCTGCTTCCCATGGTCTCAGAGAGGGACAGGCTCCCCAGATATTCTGAAGCCCTAGGACCTACCCCATACGTGAACCAGTTTTGGGGACGTGGTGAACAGGACACAAAGATGCCAATGCTTCCCTGCCGGCAGTCTGCTGCTCGTAGTAACAAAGCGCAAGGAGAATGACTCTGATTTTTCCTGTGATCATTCACCCCAACAAAGCACAGACTGGGAGGCACTGGACCCCTCACAAGTAATTCCTGCTGCAAGCCTAAGTAAGCAGCTCCCCATCCCTCTAGAGAACATGTCCATCTTCACACAGACTCGCAGGAACAGGATGGCTACCATCAGCTTTGGTAAGTTTTGCAGGGTTGGTCAGTTAGGATTGTTCTTGGTCTGAATTTGCTGATCTTGAGTTCCCAAGGATATGATTCATTCCCCCATCCACTAAATTGAGGGTCCTTCTGTTCTGTGTTCTGGTTCCAACCACAAACACTCCCCAGTCACCTACCACCTTCTTGCTGGAGCAGCAAACACCAGCTGCCTCACAGGAGACAGTCCTTCAGACCTGCTTTTGGTGGGATTCTTTAGGACATCACTATCTCCATGAAGTGAGGACACCAGGACAAACAACCCCTCTGCTCCACAGTTTTGCCCACACATCCCTGGGTTGCACTAATCTTGTTGGTGGCCATACCCTTCATCATGCACTCAACTACCACCTTTGACCAGCCAGGTCCTCACCTTCCAGAAGGTTCTCATGCTGACATCAGGCCTGCAGTCCCTGGTCCCAGGTGTACGATCCCACACTTGGCAGCATGGCTGCTCCTTTCTGTGACATCTCCACCGAAGCCGAGCTCCCTTTCCTTCTCTGTGCTTTGGCATTCTCCGTACAGTACCACTGATGTTGACAAAAACACTACGGCAGCAACCAGCAATCAGCCTTTGGGACTTCACTGCAGCACTTCATGGTAACTCCAGTTCACTCCTACATTTTGAAGCCACTATTTAAGCCACTTCAATATGCATAGCACCTATGTGACTTTTTTCAATACAAATACATGTGACAGAGCCCAATGCCTTACAGAAGTCATGTGCGTATTACATCAATGCCTTCATCTTCATCTACTCCATCTGCAAACTTACTTAAAAGGCAGAGGTTCACAAGATCTATTTTCCATAAGTGAATTTTCCATGTTGATTGCCATTAATTACACTCTCCCCTTTAACTTCTAGCTAATATCCACTGTATTGTTTCTCCTTGGGCCAGAAAATGAGGACATCAGGCTAATTAATATTTGTACCATCCCATTCGCCTTCTGTTAATACTGGCACCACACTTATTTTTGCTCCAGTCCTTGGGAATTTCCCTATTGCCCCCAAACCCACTAAAAATGAACATTAATAACCCATAGGGCTCTTCAGCCAGATCTCTTTTAAAATTCTTGGATGCAAACTATCCGAACTCACTGGTTGAAGAAGGTCTGACATTAATAGCAGCTGTTTAACATCCTCTTCAGTTACTGTTGGAGTGGAAAGTGTTCCATCATCCTCACATGATACAAATACATCATCTGGCTTTTTTCCAAATGGAAAACAGAAATATTTACCGAACGGTCCTGCCTGTTCAGTATTTTCATTGATAATTCGACCATGTCCATTTACTAATAGACCAGTATCATTTAATTCCTTCAATTCCCAATACACTTTAAAAACTCTTTATTCTTCTCAGCTTTGCTAGCCACAGACTTTTCCCTGCATTCTTTTGCTTATCAGCGTTTGATGGCCTTGAGCTCTCAGTCCACACTCACCACTATCAATATTTCTCATTTCCAATACTTTTTCTTCTATATTTATTTTCCATAACTGCCTTCGTTTCTCCTCCAGGATCCATCTCTTTTTTTTTTTGCAGGATGTAAGGCAAGGTAGCCCTGTATATTGATCCATACTGAGCTGCACATAAGGATCAAGGCAGACACCACCATCAAAATCTATTCAGCACTCGAAATGAAGTTCTTCCTGGAGATGCTCTGGGCCCAAAACGCTCTCACAACACTACAGGCAGGGTTTCAAGCAGCTCAACACAGACTAAGACAGTCCAACTACTCCACTTGGAGCTGCAGAAAGAAAGCATCCATCCCAAAACACCGGCATGGGAGGAGCCATGCAGTAGGCACTGGGCTCCAAGCTGAGAGGAGCAGGTAAGGCAGGGCAGAGCTCTGAGCACTTATCCCACCACAGACAACCCATGTCGGAACGCCAAGGATGGATGGGCCCAACAGCTTTGCTCTCCCATCCTGGGCAGTAAAGGTGATACTGGAAGAGAAAATTATACAAGTGAACAAAACGAGTGATCTCCTGGATCCTCCTACATAAAAAGGGCCAGTCCTGTGAGAGAGTCCACAGGGCTGGCTACAATCTTAATAAATTAAGCCCCAGTTCCTTGTGTTCCTGTCTGCCAGAAGCTGTTCCATAAAAAGTGTCTTTCAGTGCTCACCCCTCTCCATGCAAACTTGGTTTTCTTTGATTAAATCCCATCTCTCTGTTTCCTCTAACTCTGGCACAACTACAGCAACTCTGCTCTGTCCTTGGCACGCACCAACTTGGATACCTGCAGGATGTTATTCTGCACCCAGTAAGTCAAAGTTTTCATCCTTCTCTCAACCTGTCTCCAGAAAACTGTAAGATGTGGCACAGTGTAAAACAATAACAAACAGCACGGCTCCCATGGGCTTCAGAGCGGGACTTCTCTGCCACCAGCACAAGCATCCCTGCTGCCCAAGAATCACCCATCCCAAAGCCTTCTGCAGCTCCAGCTGGGATGCTGGGCTTTCAACACCAACAGGGCTCGGAGCAACACACACAGCCTGTGTACGGCTCCACGGGGCTCTGTGTGTGTGTGTTTGTTTGTGAGTTTGTGAATAGGGCTGCTTAGCACGTTGAGTCCTCCCCGCGGGGATGATGTGTTAGAGCGGATTGGCTCATGATTCCCCGAAGGAAACATCTGCACATTCCAGACACATTTTGTAACGGGAGTGAAACCCATCCTTGAAGTGAAATTTTACAGCCTCCACCGCGCAAAATAACGATTGCTGGCAAGAACCAGTGGAAAAGTAATGTTTAAAATATTATTACAGGGAAGCAGCTGCCAGAGCCTCAAATTAATCATTCGAACGTGTCTCTGGAGCGGAGCAACCCGTTATGTAACACTCGTCCAGCTCCAGTCCAGAGCACGGTTCCACTCTGTCCCCATCCCAGCGCTGCGCTCCCCTTCCCTCACTGAGAGACAGAAGAGACCCAAGGACCTAACACTCGCTGCTGCCTGGCTGTGGGGACCAGCTTTCCATTCCATGGGGTCTCCTTCAAGAGATTTCAGCCAGGCCTCAGGTTTGCATTGCATCCAGGTGCCCAGTTTCTTTTTGGATTTAAGAAAAACCTAGGAGAGCCGCAAGGGGTGTTTCTCAGTCACCTCTGAAAAGGGACATTTGACACAGCTCTCTGTGGCAAAGTGAGCAGCAGCAGAAGGTTTGGCTCCTTCCCGCCATGCCCTGCAGAGGAGGGGAAGCTGTAGGTTAAACCCTTTGCGCTCTGGTCTGCTCTGACAGCCACGGCTGGAGAACAGGGACATCATCCGGACAGCGTCCTCCCCCTCACTCCACACCGTGCAGCGATCTCTGACTCACAGGATCCAACTATGAGAAAGGAAAGCAGGAACACAAATAGCAATGGATGCAGACACATCTATGGGGGAGGAAGAAACAAATCATTTGGCAGCCTGTACGAGCAGCAGGAGGAGACGTGAAATGAGTGTGTAAGGGAAACAAGTCCTGTGCTACAGCAACCAGAGAACAGCTCATTGGCCATCAGGAAGGGACGTTCACCCAGCAGCAACCAGAGCAAAGCTCTGTTATTCATCAGGCTGAAGATATCACAAATGTAGCCAGAAACTTCACTGATGAGGACTTCTCCATCTCTCAGTCTGTAACGGTGTTGGAGGATCCAGTTCTCCCAGCTGGTGAGGGCTCAGCCCAGCCTGTACCAAACTTCACTGCCTCCCCCCATGAAGACGGGGGTGGCGTGACCAGAGCAGTGGTTGTTGGGAGCTGCGAAGGCAGCAGACACATGAGAAGGGATGACTCACTTCAGGAAACACTAATGGGAAAACAGGAGCTGAGGAGAGCTGTGTGAGAACAAGAAAGTTTGAGCAGAGGGATCCATGGGGCCAGCACTGGGACAATTCCAGGTGGCCCAGAGAGAGAAAGACTCAAGATGCTACTGAGCCGCTGCTGTGACCAGTGTGAAGGCAGGGTTCCCATCAGATTCTGAGCCCAGAAGGGTTATGGAGCTGCAAATGATACCTCCTGAAGCCCAGATCTCCTCCCTCTGTTTGAGGCTAGGATGTAACATCAGGTGGCACTTCCGAAATGATGGCCAAGGTTTTAGGTCTGCAGCATCTCTTCTGCTTCCGAGTGTCACTGTGGCATCCACTAACATCGCCTAGGCTAGTTCCTAAAGCACGCTTCCTTTCCTTCCCTGGCTCACTTCCATACTCCTGGGATCCCTGGGTGCTACAATATTCTAGGTTTGAAATTCAATAGACAAATAGACAGACAGATATGTACATACACAGACACCTACAGACAAACAGATATTTTGCTGCCAAATGGACTTTCTTACTCAAACACAAAAACAATCTGTTTTTTACTGTTGTTTTAAATGCCTCAATATGTGTTTCATTACAGGATCCAGTTCTGCAGGAGCTGCTGTGTCTATCAGCTAAATAAAACACTTTCAGAGAAACTGCCTTAATGTGTAGTCAGCATCCCAGTCTGCTGGGCAGTAATGGAGATTTAGAATCAAGCCTAGAGGCTTCCTCTATTTTAAGGGAAAAAAACCCAAACTTGATTAATTCAGCAACCTGAACCAAACAGAGGTGTGCAAACCGAGCAAAGGCAGGGGTGCTCTGGTAGGCCTGCACCTCGGGTGGTCTCCATGCATCCCAGCTCCTTCTGAAGCATTAGATAACTCTATTTCCACCATTCCCAGGGAGAAAGCACTTCCAATCTACTGTTTCACTGTAAACATCTCTCTAGCACAAGGGCACCATAATTCAAAGTCAGGCCCGTGAATCCCTATTGGAACTAAAACGCTCAAGGAATTCATTAAAGAGCAGCTTTGCTGATGTTACGTGCCATAAATCACAGAGCCAGTCTGTGCTGCAACCAAACACACAGACAACCAAACACACAACCAAACACACAACCAAACACACAGGGAAGCAGTTTACAAGATGCTGAAGGACAGGCCCTTCCTTCATCCCTGTGTTTTGGTGCCGATACCAATATGAGCTCCCCTGTACTTTTTCAAAGGTGGTTAGTTGGGTTGGAGGGCTCTGCTCTGGATGTTTTTGGAGTATGTTCACTATAGATCCTTAAATGTTTTCCTTCTGAAAACAAAAAACAATTAGAACTCAACATAGACCTGCTGGTTCCAGTGCAAAATGCATTTGCATATTTCTGGCATTAATAACGCGTGTGGTTGGGTTACTTCCTTTTAGCATTAGAGTCTTCTGTGATGCAGTCAGAATGTTTCTACTCCAGAAAACACTGATGTTCAGAGGCCCCTGAGTAGGCACAAAGGGAAACGAGCACTGCGGCAGAGCCACCTCCCCAGGAAGACCTTGCGAACAGGCGCGGGAAACAGAACTACCGTCCCCCACATGAGATCTCCAGAAGAACGTCCCTGCGCCTTCGCAAGGAAAGCACTGGCAGATCCTTCTGCTGCTTTAGCAAGAGGGGAAGCTGCACTCACAGAATGGAAACCACTGAACACTGCTCCTCTCCCTGGCACTGCCTCTGCTGCTGGCATCGAAGTGTGCACGGGCTGAGGAGCCCCTGCCATCTTGAGCAGAGATCCTCATCCAGTCAGATTGCAGGCCAGGCCTCATTGCAAGGGATGTACATTCCCGGTTCTCTTCTGGACCACTGTGCACAGGAGGCTGCTCAGTGTCCTCCTCTGAGCCCACATTGGATTCAGCACTCTTTGCATTGCTACCAGCTAAACTCCAGGCTTCAGTCACATCTCCTGCATCAGAGGAGACCAGCTTTTGCCTGCTCAGGTCATCAAAACAGATGACAAATGCTCCTTGCAAAGGACAAATCCAAAAGAATCAGAGGGAATTTTAGTTCAGAAGTTGTCGAGTAGCGATGGGCCAAATCCAGCCCTGAAGTCAACAAATGTACATCAGGGATCCACTCATTCCCATGTGCTGTTTGTTAGCAGATACCAACAGCCCCTCACTGTGCAGAGGCTGAAGGTGGCACAGCGGACACGCTGGCAGTGAAACAGCTGGAGCGACAGGAGCCTGATGCTGCAGACAGCAAGGGTTAAACAAGACTTGTACATTTAACTCTACTCATTGCTTGGAAAATTTAAACTCCAGATAGGAGAGAGCCAAACCTTCAGCATAATCTGCCTGGGACGAATAAATGCCCACACTTCTGCCTGCATTAATGGCTGATAAAATCCACTATGCAACAGATCTGGAGGTACGGGGTGGAGAGCAAAGGACAGATCCCTGGAAAGTGCTCTGGATGAATGCTCCAGACAAGTCATCAGCTTATCCTAGAAAGATGCAGCTGCCCTCGAGATAGCCTGCTTTTACACTGTTCCACACAGCTCACCCCTCCCTCTAGACACAGATTGACCTCCACCTGTCCAGAGCAAAGACAACAATTCCTCTCAGACCTCTGGCTTCAACACAGATCCTCTCGGCCCTGTCTGGGCTGGCTCTAACACAGCTCCCGTGCTGCTCCTCCACAGCCCAACAGCAGTTGCCTCCCGCTGCCTGGAATGGCCCACGCTGCAGTCCGAATGCACAGGCTGGGGCTGCCTTCAAAAGCCACCACGGCTGAGGAAGCAGAAGGTGCCTGCTTCTTAGGGAGAACTTCCATGCTTCCGTTGGGAAAGACACAAAAGGTCCTAATCCTTCACAACCTCCACAGCTCCGTGCCAGGCATCATCCCCTCTCCTGGTATCCATGCATGTACACAACCACAAGCACTTTCAGGCCAAGAATATATTAGCCCTAGAGCATCTGCTTCAACTCAAACTGGGGAGAAATAGGGGGGAATCAGAGCAGCCGTTCTGTAGCCACCAGGAAAGAGACTTGGAGGGCTCAGGCTGCTTCCCAGAGGACAGTTATCCCAAACACAGAGGGCAGAGAGCTGGGGCAACAGGCTGGCTGCACTCACAGGAGGTGCCTGTTTCTGTAGCACCCTCTGTCTGATTGGCTTTGGAAAAGGAATGATTCTTCTTCAAATTGAACACATAACAAAGACACAGCTGGACTGATTGTGTTGTGAGGGAATGACAGAAAGGATAGTTTTATTCCCTTCACTACAGGTCTCATCAGTGATTCGTTAAAGGAACGATCATTGTGGGTGTCTTCCTTTCTCCCACAGGACCAACACCTCTAATCCCTTTATAAAAACATCATTACATGGAATAAACTGTCTAGGGAAAAAAAAAAAAGGCCTTGCAACTCTGCTAATCTTCCTAATGATTTAATACCTGCAAATACTACTGGGAGGTATTCCTTTCCTGACCGCATTAAAAGCCCTTGTATTAAACCTCTCACGACACCTCAGCATCCTACTGTGGATTTGTTTTAAACAAAGCCAATTTCTCCAGAGACTGAGTAGGGGTTTGAGCTCCCACTGCTCCTCCCAGCTTTAAAAGATCTTTTAAACCGCCTGGGGGATTCCAATAAGTCCTGGCACAGCTCCTCCAAATAGTAGCAAAGCTAAACAGGGCACGGCTGTTATTGCAGAGATCACTGACTGCCAGCACAAATACACAGACCGGACTGTGCAACCTCGTACAGTGAGAACATCACGGACAGCTGAGGATTCACAATCAGCATTTTTCCTTCCTCTGCAGCAACGTTTTTTCTGTAATTACTCTTTCTTTCTTGCAAGTATCCCTTCCCTGCAGTTTCTGCAACGCTCTTCCCCTCAATTTCTTAATCATATTGGTCAGAGCAGACAGGGAGCATTCCAGACCTGGGGTTTGATTCCTGCATCTGCTGATGGCTCCGTGTGCTGCAGCCCCAATGCAAAGGCCAGGTGCAGGCGGCCGCAGCTCTGCCAGCCAAGGTTAAGCACTCTTCAGCATGTAAGACCAGAACAAGGCCTGAGAAACACTCCTGTCCCCTCCAGACAGTCTGAGGTGGTTTCAGGGGCCGTGTTCGCGCTGGCTCTATGCCCAGGGGTGAATCTCACCAATGCAGCCTACACTATGTTACTTATCCTTGTTTCTTTTCATATGCAAACCAAAGAGACATTTCTCTCCCCAGTCAATACGTACAGGCACACCACGCTGTAAAATATGTTAAATTATTGCCTACCCCCCATGCCAGCACACGCTGGGGTTGACACAGTGGTTCTGGCGCTCTGCATCCCATTAGCCATCCTCACCGAAGCAGCCCCGTGTGGAGCCTGGATGCCAAAGGCTCACAGGGAACAGAGCGTAGGCACATGGAGGTCTGTGCCAGCACAGCCTGCCTGGACTCTTCTCCAGCCCGGTTTGACACAGCGGCAGCGAAGGGTCTTTTCCCCAGGAGCTGATTTGTGCTCTCAGAAATCTTTTCTTGTTTATTCAATTTAAATCATACAATCACGGAATAGTTAAGGTTGAAAAAGACCTCTAAGGTCAAGTCCAACCATCAGCCCAACCCCACCACACCTACTACACCATGCATGTCCCCAAGTGTCACGGCCACGTTGTTTTTGAATCTCTCCAGGAATGGAGACTCCACCACTGCCCTGGGCAGCCTCTGCCAGTGCTTCACCACTCTTTCATTAAAGAAATTTTTTCCTAATATCTAATCTAAACATCCCCTAGAGCAACTTGAGGCCATTTCCTCTCATCCTATCATTCCTTACTTGGGAGAAGAGACCAGCACCCACCTCACTACAATGTCCCTTCCAGGAGCTGCAGAGACTGATGAGGTCTCCCCTCCACCTCCTCTTCTTCAGACTAAACAGCCCCAAGTCCCTCAGCTGCTTCCATAACCCCTGTGCTGCAGATGAGCACGGATTTTCCCCAGATCAGGCTTTCTCTGAAGCTCCGAGCTCCTCTGCCAATTCACCTTCACAAGCATTTACTGCTGTGTAACACCCACAGCCACCGCACAAAACAGCTGGCAAAGTACACACCAAGAAAGGAGAAACCAACCACCCAAGACTTAGCAGGGCAGATGTCACTGGAGCAGGGACAGACAATGCAAAATAAAAAAGCCACACCTCTTCCACTTTATAGATTTTTTCCCCTACTGTAAACAGATTGGTTTTGTTGTTGTTTCATGTTCTGTTGAGTAAAACAGAAACCCAAAGCTGAGTCTCCTCAGTGCTCCTCAAATCAAATCACTGACAGTGCTGGCTGAGGAGTCTTTGTGGAGGCTGATGTTCACTTCAGGTTCAGGCAACTTCTTGGACTATGTCTCAATTTATTTACTCAAAACAAAATTACCCTGTTCTTCATAAGCTGAAGAGAAAAATCTACGAGGATGATTGTGCAAGAAGGTGTTAGTGGTAAATACAATCCACCCATAAATTTACTTTGTTTAAAATGGAAAGAAGAGCATGAACCCAAGCAAAGCCAAGCCCAATAAAACACTCAGGACAGACAGCTCTCAGTAAGCAGCGGCATGCGGTCTGCTCTCCTGTGTCGGGCACCAGGCGAAGCGGGCACTGGCCCACTCTGTTCCCTGCTAGCACCATCCGCTGCCTCTGCTCCAACCACCACAGAGCCTGGAAGGTTACCAAGAGCAAGATTGGCACAGCAGGACTTGTAAATTCAGTCTGATCCCTTCTTAGGCTCCATAGGGAGACTCTGGAGGGTTTTGGTAAACACCCTTGGTAATCTTTGGACACCACAGCAACGTCAAGAAGTATCACATTCATAAATCAGACCTTACATCAGCTCTGCTGGCAGAAAGAACATTTGCCCAGTCCTCAAGGCGCACTGAGCTTCAGACGGCACCATCGCTCCTCAGGATTTATGGCAGACACTGAGTTAAGCTGCATCTTTGGTCTTATGTTAAATCCCCCTCTTGCCAAGGCTAAAAATTGCTCCATGGTGTAATCACAAACCAAGGCACAAGAGCAAAATAACAAATTTCATTCCCATATAATAATAACAAGTTGCGTTTCCATAGCATCCCTCTTCCTCTCGGATCCAGAAAGACATTATTACCAACTGAACTCAGCGAAACACAGTCTGTGCACAGAGACTGTGTCATTCACTGCAGAAACAGAGCCCCTGCTATTTCACGGTGCAAGCCAGGATTGAAGCAGCGTTTAAGATTAAAGAAGAATCACCCATGGCTTCCTCTCTGAAGGTCCATCACATGAGAGGCGCTGCTTTCTGCTGGCAAAACCAAGCCCAGACCTCTCTGGGCCAGTGACAATGCTGGAGCCCCTTCCTCACCACAGCTTGAGGTTGTGCTACACCAACAGGCTGCCAGGCACCTCGTGCATGCCTGGGAGCACAGAGCTGCTGGAAATCCTGCTTTCCAGCATACAGGGAAACCACAGCCCAAGCACCTGTGGTCAGAAAAGGTCCTGGGTCATGTACAAAAAGACAAAACCAGTCCCTTCCTCAGCCAAGTCCCGCTGGGAGCGCTGCCCAGCCATGCTTGTTCAAGCAGCATCAGCCCACGCTGATTGCACCCCCTTCTCCTTTTCTCATACAAACAGTAGCTTAGACTCAGTGTGAGATGTGCTTTGTGTTAGTCGTTGGGTGCAGGGAGACAAGGACCCCGAGGCTCTTCCCGATAACTGGTCTGTCTGTCCCATCCTATCCCCTGGAAGGCTGTAAAAGAGCTACTGTTTCCCTCAAAGCAAAAGAAAATGCAGGGGTTATAAGCAGAGCAGTGAACCAAGAGGGATTTCATACAGGCAGAGGGACCGACGAGCATGTGATGCAGAGCTCCTCAGACCTGCACACGTCTGATCTCCAGGCAGACTGAGCTGCAGACCGCCTTTGCTTCTGTTTCCCTTTCCAACATTTTCCACACACCACTGCCAAGAAAACGCGAGAGCTGCCTGCCATGTCTGGCAAAAGCTTCCTTCTGCAGAGCCTTCCCTTTTGCACATGGATGCACACACCCATGGAGTGACTTGCACCATGCACTGCATGGAGATGCGATGGCATGTCCCCAAAGCTCTGTCCTCACTCCTCGGCAAGGAGCAGAGACTCTTGTCATCACAGAATGGTTTGGGTTGGAAGGGACCTCTGAGATCATCCAGTTCCAACCCCCTTGCCATGGGCAGAGACACGTCCTACTGGATCAGGGTTCTTAAAGCCCCATCCAACTTGGCCTCGAACACCTCCAGGGATGGGGCAGTCTCCACTTCCCTGGGCAACCTGGGCCAGGGCCTCCCCACCCTCACAGGAAAACATTTCTTCCTAAGATCTCACCTCAATCTCCCTTTTTTCAGCTCCAAACCACTCCCCCTCATCCTATCCCTGCACTCCCTGATCAAGATCCCCTCCTGGTATTCTAGAAAGGAGAGACTCATGGAGAGCAAGGGGTGACTGAAGTATATGACACATTTTGGATCCTCCAGAGGGAGGGCAGCTCCCCAGCTCCTACAGGGTATGGAAGCCTTCTAAGACAGAGGGATAGTGCAGAGGTTTGCAGCAGATGAAGTGAAGACGGAAGGGTGCACTAGAAAGGAGACAGCTTTTACTGGTACATTCTCCAGTCTGGGCTGTAGATGCAGAAAGTGAGTAGTGCTCCCACGTACCACAGAACGGCAGATGTCCTCATCTCAGAAGCCTGAGCATGGATTTTATATATTTTTATTACATTCAGAATCACCAAATACTATGACAGCTTTGTTGAGCTACCTGGAGTCCCAGCTCCTACATTCAGCATAATTTGAGCAGAACAAGAGGAACAATTTGTATCTGTGGAGTCTTGTGTGTTTGGGGTTGTTTTAATTTCCTGCTGCATGAAATATGAGGAGCAATAAAATCAAATCCTTGGAAACAAATGACAATTGTTTAGGGAGTGAAAAAAATCCCAACATCTTCCTAGCCTGCTTGTACCACAGCTACTACAGCCATGACTGCTTACACAGGTAGAACAGGCTCCAAGTCTGGACTCCCTCACTTTTACGAGCTTAAATTGGATCCCACAAGGTGTTTAAGTCCATTGTTGAACTGCTAAGGCATTCAGCAGCATGACTAACAACAACTGAGCTTTTTTTGGCTCCATTTGCCTGTCACTGCAGAGTAGCAGTTACAGGTGAGTGATAAACAGCATGCTGGACGTGAGCAGAGCAGGGATCAGAGCTCACCCACAAACCTGGTGTAGGGATGAGCTGCTGCCTTCCCTGGCTAAAGAAGTAAAAGCAATCTCAAAATATGTCTTTCACTCAGATAAAGAGCAACTGCAGTTGATGTGGCAGAGTGAGACAGAATGGCAGAAGGAAAAAGCTGAAGAACTACAGGTCGCCACTACAGAACTTAAAGGAGGAAGGGGACTCTCCCCATGAGAGACTTCATCCCTCAGCAAAGAACTGCAGGACCTCTCCTGACTCAGCCAGGCTCTTCTGCATTGGAACCAATGCTCCTGAAAGCAGTACCTGTGCTTCCAGCAGGCTGGGGTTTTCTTTCCCTCCTTTTTTTCTCCCGAGAAGCGAACAGCAGGCTCTGATGGACTGCTCACACTGAACTGGCCCGTGCCTGCCAGCAGGCACAGACCAGTCCAGGAAGCAGGTGACAGGCAGTGGTTCATGGAATGCCTTGTGGAACCAACACTTTCCCCTACTAGGAAAAGTCTTTTGCAACTGGGTGTCTCTGAACCATGGATTTGGGCGATCTCAGAATTTTTCGTCCATGACCTCTCCCCCTCCTTGCCAGACTGCGGCTTCATCTTAATGGAGGAGGCAAACTGGGCTGGGAACATCATTAATGGCATGGAAAGAAATGGGAGAGACTTCCCAAGAAATGCAACCACAGAGCCAGTTCCAGGAGCCCCTCCCTGCACAACACCAGCTCCCAGCGGATCCTGGAAACAGGCAGCACGCTCATCCTACCTGAGATCTTATAAGACTCAAAAAAGCCCACGCAAGAAATCATCAGTAAATTAAATCCATCCTTTTCTTTTAATAACCTGCCTTTCTTGTTGTGAAAACAGCCCCAGTCCTACAACTGCTGGTTCCCAAGTGGGAAACAGAACGACAGCACGATTTCCCCACCTGATGGAATTTGTACTCTTAGACAAATCTTCCTCGGTTCAATGTTATCATCAAACACAATTTAAAATGTCCCTCTGCTCTCCCATTAACTCTGCTGTCTAATGAGATTCCACGTGGGGAGTCCTGGTAACTTACAGTGAGCAATTAGGGGTTGTAGTTCCAAATTGGAAGCAATCAGCCTCCACAAGCAACCCATCCATGCCTCTTATGTGCAGGCACCCTAGGGGCTGGCACAAGCCGCCACACTCGGCATTCAAAAGCTCTACCAGCAGAGGAAAAAAGTCTGAACCTGCCCTCCCACCTCTACACTCCTGGCACAGGTTTGCAGCACTCAGCTGAACAACATCGTGATTTTCTTTGTTCTGAGACAGACCAGAACCAGGCTTCAAGTCACAATTTTCCACTGGAGTCCTGAGAAGGCAAGAGAAAAATATTGGCAAGATATCCCTATTGAGCATGCAGACAAGGTGAGGCTGGAAAAACGGAAGAGATCTCTGAAATCAAAGGGGGAGCTGGAGGAACTTGCCCTTCCAATTAAATACCCCATGGCAGGGAAGTTGGAACCAAATGATCTTTAAGGTCCCTTCAAACCCAAACCATTCTATGATTCTATGAAATACCTCACAGTAATTGAATTTGGTGCTCCCTACTAAATACATCTGAGCCTGCAGACTCCAACTACAGTCACAGCTTTCGGGTCCAGATGGCACTCCTGAAGAACAGCAGACCCATTACAGCTGGGCACTCTAGGATCACTCCTTTGCATTAGGAAGACAAAAAAAGCCAGAAGCTCAGGAATAATATTTCTCCAGGTCTGAGTGGTGTTTGGGAGGTGAATCAGGGCTGGGAGGAAGAGGAAGGCAGATTCAGATTCCTGGACTGAAGGCTGGCTCCATCTAGTACAGTATTCAGCTCAGCCTTGGGTTACCTACAGAGTAAATATTTACCTCCAAACAGCAGAAATGTCCTGCAATCCATAGGATTACAGGATAAATCCTCCTATTGACAAGTTCAGATGACTCTAAACGGCTTCTACATGAGAAGAGGCTCAAAACCCAGAAAGCAACAACATTTGGCCTTTTTTGGTTTATTTTTAAACTCAATATTTATGAGAGGCAGCTGACTCATGTTTTGGCTGGCAGGGCTGGACTCTTTAGTAATTGTATCTTTGCTAATTTATTAATTAAGATAAGTTTTCCCTCTTTCATTTGAGGTGCTGGCACTGCCTTTGACTGCTAAGAGAAAATACAGAACTTTGCCTGGGGTCTCAGGTAGCTGAAAGGCTGGACACTTCCTTCTGCATTCTCTGGTCCAGGCATCCAAAGCAAACGGTGCAGAATGACCGAATTTCCCAGCAGTGCTTGGCTCTGTCAGATCATTCAAGCATCCTCTGCCACAGGGGAGCCCCACCCTCAGCAAAAGGCAAGGAACCCTACACACACCAGGGCTACTGTGTCTTGTTAAGTACGGTTTTGCTTCGCATACCCCGATTTCCTTTCCAGCAAGGCACCAAAAAAACATAACTGAGGAGCTAAGGAATTCAGTGAATGATTAACTCCATCCGACCTATTAACCATTGCTCTCCATTCCCTCATGCCTCGCTGAAACCTTGCTTCCAGGTGGCCAAGCCATGTCAAAATCTGGTTGTGCTTGCAAAGTGGTCAGGTGATGCGGATGGTTCTGGCTTTGAGTTAAAACACATTAAATGTAGTAATGATTAATCCAGAATCCCGGCACAAATTCATGATGAAACATTGTTCCTCTTGTCACACCAAATTCAGCTAAACAAATCCTGCTTCCTGGAGGTCCCCGTGGAAGAACAGGGATGCAGAAGCAGGATCTCTGTGCACACCAGGAACAGAAGACAGTGCAAGGACAGCCCTTCACACCGTAGCAAAAGGATACCATGACCAGGTGTGCTCTCTGCACTCGGAAACAAAGCCCAGCTCAGCCATGCAGTGCTACCCTTGGGATTAGGACAAGACAGCAAACGCAGCTCATCGAGCCTGAGGATGGTGCAGGGCACTGAAGCTAAAGGCATGAGCACTCCAGCAAGGCACTGCACACTGAGAGATCCTCATGTCAGACTGGCCCCATCTGCACGTGCCAGCTCACGTGTTCAGCACACCCATCTGCGCCTCAGAAGATTGGGAGGGCTCAGTGCTGGGCTTGGACACAAACTCCCTATATGACCTCAGGCAACTCCCTCACTCTCCCTGAGCAGAAAGCTTTCACAGCCTTACCCAGCTGAAAACCAGGAAGACTTCCTTTTTCTTTGGCCTTGTCTATTTTTATTGAAAGATCCTGAGGATAAGGTTTGTATCCTTGTGTATGGCACCCAGATCTCCAGGGTCCCAATCCTGCCCAGGGCTCAGCATACAACTCATACAAGAAACAATTCCTAGAGCTTTAGGTCTTCTACACAAGCCCACACATACCATGGTGCCATGCAGTAGAGATACAACTCAATCCCTGCATTTTACATTCGGCATTCTGGTACATCCGTATACAGAAACCTTCTTCTTCATCACCCAACGACTGGTAGTAGGCAAGAAGCCTGAAAGCCCTGCTCTGCTGTCAGGACAGAAAGTCTTCGTGTCCAAAATTAAAAGCTCAGAATTTTCTCCCACTAGAAAAAGAAGAACTGTGCAATTTTACAGGCATCTGCCGAAAGCAACTTGCCACTACTGCCTGTCATCGAAGCCCTTGGCATGGAGACCAACGTGTGAGTGAATGGCTGTTGGGCTCCAGTTGCTATGCCTGGGTTTCATCAGTCAGTGGTACTGAGCCTCCTGTGCAGTCACAAAAGGTGCCTGCTTAGACTGTCCAACATCAAGATCTTCCTGGTGTGCACTCAGGGCAGGAAAACACCAGCTAAAACTGTATATGGAAACTTGAAATATATGCATTCTCAGTATCCCAAGACCCAGAAACTTGTCCTTGCAGTATGAGAGTCAAAGTATTTCAGAGTCCACACATACTGATGGCCAAGTGGGTTTTAAGAGCAGCCCTTGCTCATTAGAACACAGTGCATCTGAATGGTAGGTGGGAAGGATTAAACCACTCCTCTGCAGCAGCCAGGACCTGATGCTGCAACGCCAAAACTGTCATTCATCTGTGGCCTGCACAGAAACAGAGTAAAACAACACAAGTCTGCCATGCTCTTTAATTCTGTAGATTAATTCAGGAATATAAATCTGACAGGACGGTTCTCACGATCACACCAGACATGCACACTTGTCCCCATGCTTATCCTCTGCCACTCTGTCACCGAGTGTGAACTCTCATCTTCCCCACAGTTGGCCAACAATGGCTTTGCTACTGCCAGACAGTTGTGAGCCAGCAAGAATTAGGACCTCAAGAAGTTAAGAAACAAATGTAGAAGTTGAGTTGCAGCCAGGAGAACTGGGACCCATTGCTGCCACAGTTAGGTTCAAGCTCCTGCTTAATTCAATAAAGAAAAAAAGTGTCACTGCTGAAATGTGTTTTGTATTGTGAAAGGCAGAACCCCTCTGTCTGGAAGGCCGTGGCAGCAGAGACATGGCTCCTCGTGCCCTTCACCGAGTTTGATTAGGCAGAGGATCAAGACATTCTCCAACTCCCAGTTGGAATACCGAAACGCACCCCATAAGGAGGAGGAAAGGGCCAGTCTCCTCTCCCTCTAGTCAGCCATCATTAAACAAACAGCTAACAGTGGGCATCTTTTAGTACACACTACGGCCAAGAGCTACCGCCTTGCATGGGCCTGCACCCACAGCGCTGTCAGGAGGCCCAGCTCTGCAGCCCCGTGGCCAGGCAGCCAGCTCAGGACTTGGGGTGGCTTGTGGCACCCCTTCCAAGCAGCTCAGTGAGGCACACGCAGCACCAAGGCCTGGGGTGCCCAATGGGCACTGACCATGCAGAGCCTGCAGACAGCAGAGGTGCAAGGCAGGAAAGGAGATGGATACGCACGGGCTCACCCAAGCCCAGACAAAACTCAGGTTGATCAGGTTGGATGGGGCTTTGAGCAACCTGATCCAGTGGGAGGTGTCCCTGCCCATAGCAGGGGGATTGGAACTGGATGGGCTTTAATGTTCCTTCCAACCCAAACCATTCCATGATTCTGTGAAAAATCCAAAGAGCCCATCTGTGACACCGTGCTGCTGCTGAGTGCCACAACGGGCCCTGCGGTGCCACAGTGACCACAACAGGCTGTCTGCTACCGGCCTGCTGGGGCCGAGAAACAGGGTCAGATTGCCAACCCTGCAGAGCTCTGTCTGCCAGATCCCCTGAGGTGCAGGCTGGCTGACCTGAGAGGGGGTCAATGGCAAAAGAAAGATCTTATGTCACCCAACCCAACCGTCAGATCAACCCCACCGTGCCAAAAAAACCATGTCCCCAAGTGCCATACCTTCACTGAAAGGGTGGTCAGGGATTGGCACAGCTGCCCAGGGAGGTGGTTGAGTCGTCACCCCTGGAGGTGCTTAAAAGACAGGTAGATGAGTTTCTTAGGGACATGGTTTAGTAAGCGGACAGGTATGGTTGGACTCAATGATCTCAGAGGTCTTTTCCAACCAGATGATTCTATGATCTACCTGTTTTTTGAATCCCTCCAGGGACAGAGACTCCACCACTGCCCTGGGCATCCTCTTCCAGTGCTTCACTACACTTTCAGTAAAGAAATTTTTTTCTAATATCCAATTTAAACCTCCTCTGGCACAACTTGAGGACATTTCCTCCTGCCCTTTTTACCCTGGAGTAACAGGGGTGTTTTGCTGCCCTTGCACAGTTGAGATTCAGCTTCCTGAGAGCTGGTATAGGATAATGTTTTGCTGCCTTCTCATTAGGATGGCAGAGCACCAAGCAAGTAGGAATTCAAAATCCAAGACATTTATCCAGCAGCCAAGCATTTAAGCCCTCCACAAGCATTTAATTCTCATAAATAACCAGTACAATACTCCCGCGAGGCAAGGCAGCACCAGCCCCAGCACTCAGAGAAGGAAGACCGAGCGCAGAGAGTGCAGATGAATCAGTGACAGCCCAGCCCACACAACCAGGGTCAGAACTGAAAATAAAACCAAGAAGTCCCGCTCTCCCCTCTGCATTCCAGCTGTTAGACAACACTGCCCCCAGTAGCTCGGCTTTCTTCCCAAACTAAGGTATGCACTTCAATTCCCTGATCATGGAAGGGAGGAGGACAGAGGGGGAAGCCAACCCTGGCCTTAAACACACTGTATTCAGCCTCCATGGCTGCTGCAGGACTTCGCAACTTCCAGGAACTACAAGGCTCCCCAATAAACAGAACACCGGCTCCACTGCCACATCCCTTCTCCATGGGATGAAACAGTTGTGGTCACGCACTCAGGGAGACAAAAGTTCTTCATGGGAGACCAACCACCTGCAGCAGGTGAGGATCTGGAGCAGGGCTGTACACCCTCCAAAGGTCCAGCACTCTCCGATGACTTACGAAATATCTTTCCCAAGCATCTAGAAAGCACATCCACTTCAGGGGAAGCTTTGCATCCCGTGGGAGCGGGGGTGTTGGAGATTAATTTCCAAACATAATCTCCTCTCCCAGTTCTCTCTGAAGTTATGGGATCGAGCTACAAAGTTGGATGTGTCACAGCTAACCCACAGGAAGACAGGATGCAGCAGTGCACTTTGCTGGCTTGTTTTCGAGATCTGATGGCGAGCTCTGATTGACCCTTTAAATGCTGCAAGTTCTAACTTAGCCCAGATGGTAACGCTCCAGCTCGACCGGCTGCATAATGTGGGTCACTACATCCAGCACAAAGCAAATCCAAGGCAATACAACTTAAACTGGGGGCTGTGTCAGATGTAATCTGTGCACGTCCTCAGAAATAAAACTGTCCAAGGACAGGGACACTGCTACCTTGACAGTTGCCTCTCCTACAAGTACTGGACATGCAGAAAGCTTTTCAAGAAACAGCTAATTGCTGGATGCAATCAGTGACAACAGGGGCAGCAGCAAGGGCCAAGGGTCTCAGAGTTCAGAGTCTGGCTGTTGGGCTGCTGAAGTTATGATGTTGTACGAAACAGACTCAAAAACCAATGATGCCCTGGCACTCCCTGAAAAAAACAGGGTGTGTCTGGCTCTCTGAATTCAAACGTGGGAATTGTGTTGAGCCAGTCCAGCAGAGCTCCAGTACCACCCAGACAGCTGGAGCTTTCTTTCCGTGGCACTGCTCCAATACGAGCTATGGCCCACAATAGCTTTCATGCACAAACAGGCAGCGCTTGTCTTTTTTCCTTTTTCTTCAGTGAAGCCATTATACTTTCAGCTGCTCTGAACCTAATCCACCACATCTTAGCTACAGAGGATTTTCTTATCCCAGCTGAATGACTAACACAGCCTCACCCTTGGCCCCTTCTAGCTTTTGTCTGACCATCTCAATTTTGTCTACACTAAATTTTTTAAGACTTCTGATACAAACTTTGCACCGATCCATGCAATCAGAGGTTGCAGATCTAGGCAGAGTGCAGTTCATAATGCTGGTGACTTCATGTTTTCCCCCTGTAGGAGTAAAATAATGTTCCCACACTCAGATAGAAACCTTTGATCTGCACAGATTTAATTCATTACTTATGAATCTCTGGCCAGCACCACTTTGCTCGTTCCACTGGCTCTCTCCTTGGAGTTGCCTCCTGTGCCTGGGAAGACTGGGAATCCTTTCTGTCACCACGTAGTGAAGCAGTTGAGAAGGGATCCTGACCAACAGCTTCACCAACTTTTTGCTAATGTAACAGTCCTCTTCCAGAAAATCACCCAGGTAGCAATAACGAGCTGCCACCTACAACTGCTTTACACGGGCTGGTCGGGAGCCAAGATGTTTTCCAAAGGAAACTCTTCTCCCAGGGAATAACCTGGTGTCATATTTTGGATAAGTGCTTTGTTTCGTTTCAGGAAATAGGAGATTTCTTTTTAATTGTGCTATACTTAAGTGGCAAGGGCAGTTTCATGACAGAAATCATTGAGGAGTCACTATGGGGCCTGCTGGGATCATTTATGAGACCAGAATGGCAGCAGCTCTGCTAACACCTCAAAGTGCTCATAACCCATGCTTTTGCGGGATTGCTTGGACCACCTGTAGGTTCTGGGTAAGAGCTTTGCGGTGCTTGCATTGTGCCTACGCTATGAAATCCCAGAGGTGTTACAGCAACACAAAATACTAAAGATGCCAGTTGATTGTTCCTTCCATACCCAAACTCCTCCTTCTGAAAACTCACTCTTTCCAGAAAGCCTTCCAATCCTTTTCTTCTGCGGAGAGGTGAAACACAAGTCTCTGCTGAGGGCCAGCTCCGTGCTCCAGGCAGCGCACAGGCTCAGGCAGAGCACAGCCCCGGTTACAATACTCTGGGCAAGCACCTGTCTGCAGGCGACAAGGCAAGCCACTGTCCCAAAAACCCTATCCCACACCTCCTTCTGAGGAAGAAATACAGCTTAAACAGAGGTGTATTAGGTAGTAAAAGGCATAGTTAAGTGGAGGGAATTTTTCTTGGAGACTTTCCTCTGCATCTCACTGTGGTTTCCAACTGTTCTCTCAGGTCACTTCGCCACAGGAGAGGAAACATGGCACACACTCTGTACTGGGAGCACGTGGCGCAGGATGGGGTCCATGATTATTCTTCTTATTGCCTCATGGACCGCCTGGCACTGCCTGGAGAGTGTGTCTCAGATGGTTCTCTGCTTGCAAACAGCCACGCAGGCTCTGCATGTGAAAGCCATTAAAGCAGCGGCACAGAAGTGACCCATGAGGCAAACCCCGTAAACATTCCCGTACCACCAGCAAGACATCAGGGTGTCAGCACTGGGCTGTACAGGTGCTGACAAGGCGCCGTGTGCGTCTTCTCGAAGTAAATACTTGTGTGGCCAGCTTTCCCAGCAGCTCCGCACACAGACCCTAGAGAGCCACTCAGGGCCTCCCCTGGGCACAGTCTGTGTGCCAGCCCTGATGTCGGCTGTTGGGAATGTGGCATGTGGGAGCCTCGGCAGTGGAGACAGGAACTGAAACAGCTGCTTTTTCCAAGGCACATGTGGGAAGGCTAAGCTGCATCCCACCCCTAAAGCACAACCAGCCCAGCTGTGAGGCAAGCAGATGAGCAGAGAATATAAAAATAGCCACTTCTCTAGTGCTCTTCAAGCAACGTGAGGTTGCCCTGCAAAAATAAACACTCAAAAAGGAACACTCATAGGGTTGTTTTGAGCTGCTAGAGGGACAGGGGAGCTCACATCACTGCACAAGGTAAAAGACGCATCCCCTCGGCTCACAGCCCTGTGCCCACTCGCCTGCTCACCACCCTGGGTCTGTCTGCAGCGCGGCAGGCATCACACGCAGCTCCGCACACGGTCCCTGGTGGGACCGGGCACAGATGCGCTCACCAACCTGACCTAAACCAAAATCCACCGCTTCAGGCCGGGCTCAGGACTCACTCCACCCCCTTCCCGAGGCGTGGCTTTGAGAGAGAAACTAACAACTTTGGCCAACACCACTCGGCTGGGCTCTGCTTTCCCAGGCTTAGCTGTTCCTCGGGATCCTCCCTCAGGAGGACTCAACCCACACCCTAAGATCCTCTTTTTAGAGAGCCACTCCCACCGCTCCCCGACCACGAAGCATTTGCTGTAGCAAAACCTATTTAACCCGTTCCCAGCAGGATTCGTGCCCCCTGACCTAGCAGGTAAAGGTGGGAATTTCCCACAAGGCCCCACATCAGGGAAAGGAAGGAAAAACTTTGCTGCCTGCTCAACCAAAGCTGCAGGGAAAACTGCTCTTCTGCTCCTGGAGCTGCACAAGTCCTCTTCCCTGCTAGCAGAGCCCAGTGCAGCACGGATCCCAGTGTCGAGGTCCTGCCAGGGATGTTGCAAGAAAATAGTGAAGAGGCTGCTGCTGGGGACCATGGCAAGTACCCTTAGCGATGTCTCTCCAAGGAGGTGGGCACAGGGTTAGCCAGGGCTACAAACTCCACCCAGGAAATGCGAGTTTCAAACCAGTGATCAGACCTCACGGCTCCATCACACACATCCAAACCAGTTTTGCACAGAGCCAAACATGGTTCCGTATAGAAGGACCGAACCCAAGTTCCCTAGTTGCTATTAGAAGGAAAAACGACATGGTATGATGCCCAGGTACAATCCCAAATAAACAGGACCAGGCTTGCTGGGTCCTGGCTTGGATCCAGCATCCACATCACAACAGATGGTCCCGCAGGCTTGTCAAACGGGGGAGCTGCTGCAGACTCTCTGCTGTCAGAGGTAGTTCAGCAATGTCCTGGCTGTGCTCTGTGCCAGCACGACTGCAGTGGGAAGAGAACATCCCATCATCTCCCAACACTGCGCTGCTGAAGGGGAGCCCCCAGCCCAGCGGTGAAGCAGGGCCACACAGCTGACACACACACAATGAAAAATGCCATAGGTGGGAGATTCAGCACTAAAAGGTGAATATCATCACTTCCACCAAGTACAATTACCAAACCAGCATATCACACCACCTTAACACGGGCTGCTAATTAAATTAAAAACGACCCTGGATTAAACAGAACAACACAAGCCTGTACGCCACATCTAAAACTTCATCTCTGATCTCAGCTTATTAAAGTTTTTACTAGGTCTGATGCCAGGAAGCCAGAGATACACTCGTTCCTAACCTCAGGGCAACAATTTTTACTTTTAGACTGGCAAAAAACGGCTGACTGAAGAATATTATGCTTTGTTTTGATTTTCTCTGTTTAAGCCCAGCAGCAGCACATCATCAAAATGGACACAAATTTTTTTGGGGAAAAGGAGGAGTTGGAAAGCAAGGACAGAATCCGTTTGCTGGTCACAGTTCCTGTAATACAGATGGTCAACTTGCATGTTGTTGATGCTCTTCCTGATGACAGGTATCCTTCAGAAAAATGGGAATGGCTGTAATCACGGTTTTTTAGCTTTTTGTGCTCCTTGCAAAAAGCAAGAACTCATGTTAGATTTCAATTTGCAAGTTCTGGCAAACAAAGATGCCAACCTGGCTTCAGTGTCTAAGCAAAGTGTCAGGCCTTCGAGGTGACAAACAAGTAAATTCTTTACTGCCAAGGAGGTCTGACGGGAAGCCGTCAACCTCCTGTTAGGACAGGTAGCAACCGTCGACAGAGCCTGTTCCTGCAGGGAGTAGAAGCTGCAAGGAGAGCATGGTCAGCAGCTCCACAGTCGCTGCAGCTTTCCAGTCTTTAAACCTGACCTCAACAAAGCTTGGAGAGAAAGGTATGCTGATGGGAGGGCAAAGAAGGGTGGGCTGATGGGGGTAGCAGCCTTTCCTCCCAATAACAATAGCACTGTAAGTGCAGCCCATGAACAGAGGTGCCAACTTTCCACTATAGAAAAGAGAGAAATTACCTCTTTGAGCCTGACAGTGATTGCCCAAATCATGCTGTTGGCTATGGAGGGACTAATTCACAAGTGCAATGTGTGTCCCCCAACTCCTCATGGTAAGAGCAAGCAGCTCCCAGCCCGATCCACCCTGGCACTGGGAAGCACAATTCTTCCTGAACTGCCCTTCTTTCACCTCCACTCACTTTCTTATTCAGTTATTACTACTCAAACAGCTGTTTGGGGACACATGGGCTAAATAAGAGACAAGATACAAAATCAAGCCGAACTGCAATGATCAATCATAGGACAACACAGCTTGAAAAAATGGCAAAAGGACAACACAGAAACCACAGTGTGGAAACCTCAGCATGATAAAAGACAAAACAAGGAATCCAATTAAACTGCAAACAGGGAGAGCAGCATTAACAAACCATATGAGTCCGTTTCACCCCACTTTCTGATTGAGTGATTGCCTTTTTAAAACCCCTATTTGCGAGAGCGGAAAGAAAGCAACTGGGTGACATATTGAAGAGATCTGGTGGGTGTTTGCCAGCCCCAGAACTGGATTGGTCCCACACTTCCACTCCAATGGGGAAAAGCCACACGCAGAAAGACACCACCAGCAAACTTCCAAATTGCAGGAAATACAGACAAAAGTCAATGCAAAGGTGCCCAGTAAAAAATACACCCATGCCAAAGGAACCCCAAAAGATGAGGTAAGCAAAGACAGGGTTCTCCTTTCTCCAAACACCTGATGAGCATCAGGAGCAGGCATTCCAAGGGCTCTTCTCTCTTGCCCAGTGGAGCTGGGAGATGTTCAGCTATGGCTTCTCACTGTGTGGTTTTCTGTCACCGTTTTGCAGATTCCAAAATCTTTAAACACTGCATTAACATGTGCCTCCTCGGTGCTGCGTGGGGTTATTTCATATCAGCTTTTGCCACCGAGCAAGAATTCCGCCAAATGCCACTGCGCTGGGGGATGCCTCTTCTCACACAGCAGAGCATTAGTGTTAGCACATTTTAAACACTACCAAAAAAGGACAAGTTTTAATTTTAAAAAGGGTAAGTTTCTCAGTCACAGGAACTGCACTCAAATTCCTCTGCAGCTTTAGGAAGGAGTCTAATCACAAACCTGGACCTTCTGCTCACCCATCGCCGTAATGGCATAATGGGGACACCACTAACACCAGATGCCACAGTGCTCTGACAGAACAACACAGAATTGCCTCCTTGTTCGGTGCTTAAACTATCGCTGCCGTTTCCTTATGTGTCTGCTACCTTCCACAGGCTGAACGAATCTCATTCACAAAATATTTACCTAGCACCTCATTTGGGCCTTTTCCCCCCTCCAACATTTCTTAAAAAAGAGAAACACAGCCCTGTTTTCACTGGGGATACGGGTTCTTGTAAGAACGACATTCCAGGCTCTTTAAGCTTTTTCTAGAAACAGAAGTAAAGCTATTTTGCCTTTATGGACTGGACATTAATGCTCAGACATGCCACTTCTTGAGGTTCTACCCAAATTGGATTGTCATTTTAACTGGATTTTTTTCCCTTCCATAGCTTTTGAAGACACCTTGAGCCTTGAAAAGGTTTTTACTGCATCACATCACAATACCAAAATCTACCGATTGTTGCCAACTCTAGGAGTTTAAAATATCACAGACTGTAGGCTCCTGAATCATACAATCTGTTTACTTTAAGGTTTGCTTAGGTGAAGTCACTGGCCAGGCAGCGCAACCCTAGGGCTCACTGCCAAATCCACAGAACCCCCCACTGGGTTTAGGATGAGAATCATGACCCCAAATCTGCAAAGCTTCTGTTTCTGCAGGAGCGTGGTGACAGCAGAGCTCCTCCGAGATCTTCACCTTTTCCTTCTTACCCACCCGCAAACAGTATTCCACATTAATGAAGGAAAAAGAAGGGAGATTCAAGCCTACACTCATAAATCAAGACTCTGATCTCCACTTCAAAAGTACCACGATACTAAAGAGGTGTGAGAAATAGTCAATATTTGCACGGGAAAGTCAGAAAATCTTTATGCGGTTTATTTCCAGTTGAGGAATGAAAGAGGCAATACCAGCTCATGAAACAGCTACACCTCAAAGCAAACGCGAACAAAATCCAAGAGCCCTGAAAGCAGAGCACTTGAAAAGAGCTGAGATCAGAACATTTTGCAGAGGGAGAAACTGAGGAGTGTGAATGCTGCCACTTGAAGTGTGGTGCTCCTGAAGCACAGTTTATGTTGTGCACTGCAGATTATTTGGAAAAAAAACAGACTTCGCTCGATCCCAGCCAGACTTTGCGTTAGACTTCAAGAACCCGACTCTGGCAATGGGAGGGGGCCAATATTCCCACTCAGCCTGCCTGGAGACTGCTTCCAGATAGGTATGTAGCGTCTGCAAGCAGCAGAGCTTATTTCCTTAGCGATTCTTTGGATGGTGTGCTCCTCCTGCGCTCCTGGTAACAGCACTGCTGAAGTTGGCATGTATTTCTCCACAAAGTTGCTACGTCTATAACATCGCACACGAGAGGAATTCATTTCCTCAGCCTTACAGCTGGAGGAATGGTATCACATTTGCTGAGCGAGCACAAGCCAGGGAGCTTCGGCACTGGAAGTGTTCAAACTCGGCCTTTTAAAGCCTGTTTTCACTTCAGACTAACAACAACAAAATGGTTTGCTGGGATATTAAAAAAACGCTTTCTCCTAATGAGAGAGTCAACAGCAAATCATTAAATCATTATTTATCGGTCAGCCTTCAGTGAAGGGAATATGAAATGAATAGATAAACCACTTGCATAACTTCACTGTGCCATGAGCCGGAGTCCACTCTCATCCTGACAGAAACTAATCTGTGAATCTGCCACGGTTATAAGGATGATGGAAGCACACACGCCTGCTTTCCCATCATCAGGAGGGCAAATAGGGCAGTAAACTTCTCCCCAAAGAAACCCTATGTGCCACAGCAACTGTGTCAGCACATCTTACACCAGTCAGCACATCGCCAGCACACACTTTTTCAGTTGAGCCATAACTGCACACACAGACGATCTGCTGGCTGATGAGGATAACTACAGCCCCAAATCCAAAGATAATCACCCCTCAGCGAAGAAAAGCTCTTCTCCTTGCCACACTGCTCTCAGCAGCACTGTAAACAAACAGTTCCCCATCCAAATCAGAGCAAGATGCCAGTAACACTATCCTGCTGTTTCCGTCCATTTGCTTCAGTATATTTCCCCTTCCCAATAGTCCAGCCACTTTGTTTTGTTGACCTGCAAGAGCTTTATGTCCAACTTCATTTTGTCATTGCATAACAGGATCTAACCCAAAATGTTCTAGGAGCTGTTACAATTCAATGCCTCTGAACAACAATAACAAAAAAACAGTCTCAAACACTTACTACCAAAATCAATAATCCTGGAAGCACACTGTAATAATCCTGAACCCCTAAAAAGCCAAATGGAGGAGTTATCATCACAGCCCTCAGAAGGCTGCTGTATGAGCCATCAGCAAAGCGCTGGCAAGTTCTACCTCTGTTGCAACAGCTCATTCAGCCTCAAAAGCCGTAGATCCCTGGGTCTAACTGACAACAGATAATGCAACATCAGAAACCCCTTAATAAAATTCAGCCTTCCCCAGTTAGGGACTTTCTGCAACAAGCAATGGCTAGTTTGTTTGGAAAAGTCTAAACATATCTTGGTCGAAAACAGTTGGAAAACACCTTGTCTGCTAGATTTAGGAGTGCGTGCGTTCTCCTGAAGTTACTCCAGACACACCTCGCTGACCTTTACTGTGGTACTGTGCAGCTTCTGCAATATCTCTTCATCTATATTAACACTAAGAAGTTGAAACTTCAAAAAAACCAGACCCTTAATTTATTGAAATACCCGCAGAAATTAGCTCATGTGAGATTTTTTTATTGTGCCAGACCCCACGTCACTATCCTACATGAATCACTCCATGTTTTAAATTCCTCAAGCACAGAGAAGTTGCCTCCTAAGGAAAACAAATTTTGATTCAAAATTAAATGTCAAACCCCCCACTTTTCCCCTACGTCTGTTCTTTGCGTCAAACAGTAACTTTATTTAAGCGACTGAGTCCACGGACTATTCCAACACTCCTCCAAGAAACGTCCCTTCCTGACTGATTTCCCCAAAACACCAAAATCCACATTTGGACACAAACCCAACCGTCACCCCATCCTCACACTTCCATGGAGAAATTTTTTATCTGAACTTCTTAATTGATACATTTGCTTTTGCTGGTACCCGAACAGCGTTTAAACCTCATCCAACTGCTCCTGGCAATGTCTGGACACCTCCATTCTCCTGCCATTTCCCCCAGAAATCCAACTACCAGCACAAAACCTTCGGCTCCTCCAGTTCCTCCAGCACCACAGCCCCCTGCTCCACAGTGTTCCCCAGGAAATATCCCAGGGGTCTTGAATCATCTGCACCGGGGTAGCTGGATGCCCCAGATCCTGGCAAACAGGGTTCCAAGATGACCTGAGTTGGGCTGAATCCCAAAAACGCTCCTCCAGGTGCAAAGCCAAGTGCATCCCCACGACTGGAACGTGAGGGACCCTCACGGCCGGAGATCTGAGGGACCCTCACAAATGGGAATCTGGGGAAGATCCTCATGGACAGGACTTGGGGGACTCTCATGGACAGGAATCTGAGGGAGATCCTCACGGATGGGACTCGGGGGCCCTCATGGTTGGGAATTTGGGGGGAGCGGCGGGGGGGGGCTCATAGCCAGGACTTGGGAGAGATCCCCGTTGCCAAGAATTTGGGGGCATCCAGCCCTGCCCTATCCGAAGCGGCTGAGCCCGAGCCCCGCACCGGGCCGAGCCCCTCTCAGACCTCAGCCGCTTCTCCCGGGCCACTCCCGCCCGCGACCGAGCGAACTTTCCGCCCTGTCCCGCGTCCAGGCTCCACCGCGGCCGGAAGCACGGGAACACCGGAGGGGCAGCCATGGCCCCCCACGCCCCAGCCCCGGTCTTGCCGCTCCCGCCTCCCGCACCGCTGCTCCCCGCCAGCCCCAGTCGCGGTTCCCCCTCGCACCCCCCGGCACTCACAGCCCCGCACATCCCTCCCCCCCGCACTCTCAGCTCCGCACCCCCCCGCACTCACAGCTCGGCGGTGGCCACGGGCAGCTCCCCCGCGCTCTCCACGCCTCTCCCGGAGCAGTTGGCGGTGCAGGCGGGGTGCGCAGCGCAGGCACAAGGGGGGGCGCAGGGCTGGCAGGCAGGGTGCGGGGGCTCCCGCGCGGCCGCCACCCCCCCGCACAGCAGGGAGCACAGCAGGCAGCACCAGCCCGGCAGCCCGGGGGCGCCGCGGCTGCGCGGGGCTGTGGCGCCGCCATTTCCCCAAGGCATCGCTCCCTACGGGCACGGCATGGCCCCGGGCCGCCGCTCCCCCGGCCGGGCCCGGCCCCGCGCTCCCATCAGCGCCCGCCCGGCATGGCGGCTCCCCCCGCACCCCCCCTTCTCCTCCGCGGGGATGGGGAGGGACCGGACCGCCCCGCTCCCGCAGCCCTGAGGCCGCCCCCCGCTCCGCCCCCCCCGCACGGCGGAAACTCCCCATGCAGCCCCCGACAGCTCGGACAGGCAGCCGCCCCGATGGCAGCGTGAGGGGCTTTCTGTGCTTGTCTAGAGTAGCTTGCACAGCCGAACAGGGCTGCAGCCATCCAGAGCTCCCACCACCCCTCGAGATGCACCCCTTGCCTCCAGCAGCTTTTGCTGCTCCCCTGTGCGTTCCCCAGCGCTCCCCAGGTATCGCGTCAGATACCAACCGGCGGGCTCAGGAAATCTGCCTGGCAGCTTTCAAGGGAGAAACCTTGGAATAATGGAATCTAAGTTTGGAAAAGACCTCTGAGATCATCCAGTCCAACCATCAACACAATACCAACGTGCCCACCAAACTGTGTCCCGAAGTGCCACAGCCACACGTTCTTTAAACCTTTCCTGGGACTGAGAGTCCACCACCACCCTGGGCAGCCTCTGCCAGGGCTTCACTGCTCTGTCGGTAAAAAAAAATCTTCCCACTGTCCTATCTAATCCTCCCCCAGCACAACTTGAGGCCATTTGGGTTTAGCCCCTACCATTGGGTGTAGGTCTGTACATTGTCCCGCTGAAACCGAAGCAGTGGTGTCAGCTGGGGCTTTGGCTTTCCTTATCCAAACGCTGAACAAACCTTCAAGAAGCAGCCGGACAGCCTCTGATTTCACTCCTTGGCATGGGACTTAATGTATGTGAGAATTTACTTTCCAAAAACATTTTGTGCCTTTTGGGCTCGACAGACACATCATCCTTTGCA
Organism: Neomorphus geoffroyi; assembly: GCA_033558235.1. Taxonomy (NCBI): domain Eukaryota; kingdom Metazoa; phylum Chordata; class Aves; order Cuculiformes; family Neomorphidae; genus Neomorphus; species Neomorphus geoffroyi. Next base: position 2,852,319 of record JAUMJM010000038.1, read on the forward strand.
TAATGTATTGTGCCGAGAATAGCTCAGCGGTTACTACTGCCTCATGTGACTATGATGGATTGATTTCCATTCCCTCAATTGTAAATTGTCAAGGGGTTTTTTTTGCCTTTCTTCTGTACTGATGCCCATATTTTTTTCAGATAACAACGAGGAGAAAATACCCTGTGTATGGATTGTAATCAGCAGATAAAATTGTTAATGTAATCCAGCAGATGTAAATGAAGTTCAGGGCTCTCCCCCAAAAGCCAAGGCTGCCAAGCTGTAATGAGGGCAACTAACAAGGAAATAATTGAGTGAGTGGGAAGGAAGACAGCAAATTTCGATACAGCTGGAAGGGAATAATTTGTTCACATGGAATCACAATTTTTGATCGCAGAGGAAGAAGGTCTTGTCACCGAGTTGGGATGCATTTTAAAATGCAAGCTGCAGAAAATGATGGAAGTGGAAAATGTACTCCGTGGCCGGGATGCTGTTGCTCGCTGAGAGGCTGGGAATGGCTTGTTGCAAAGAAGGGATTCTTCTGGTTCCTCCTACTGGCAGGAAAACGTGAAGTTTCTCAACACTGTTTACTTGAAGCAGAATTAAACTCCAGCTAAAGGGGTGTTAATTCTCCCTGTCCCACCACTCCTGCAGGCTGAACGCACCCAGAACATCATCAGCAGCAGATAAACCATGGTCAGCAAAACATGATGGAGCTGTGGCTGGCCAGGAATGTTGCTGCTGCCTTCAGGCCCCTCCGACCAGATCCCAAAAGCACTGCAGATGTCTTCAGCAGCACTGGGACAGCCCTGAAACCCCATGGTACTTGGCTGTAGCCTGCAGCACCCTGTCTTCAGCACTGTGTTTCTACACATTACATTTTGCTCATGCCTGCCAGTCGCTGTTCCCTGCACATGGCTGGCATGCTGTGCAGAAATCCTCTGCATGGGCACTGGGCTGTGCGTAAGACACGATGGCAGCTGCTTTTGAAACAGCCTGGGAGCAAGGCTCTGCACTGCTCTCCCACTCTGCTGCTTTTTCATAGAATCAATCACACAATGGGTTGGGTTGGAGGGGACCTCAAAGCCCATCCAGTTCCAACCCCCCTGCCATGGGCAGGGACACCTCCTACTGGATCAGGGTGCTCAAAGCCCCATCCAACCTGGCCTTGAACACCTTTGAAGATGGGGCAGCCACCACTTCTCTGGGCAACCTGTGTCAGGGCCTCCCCACCCTCACAGGAAAACATTTCTGCCTAAGATCTCATCTCAGTCTCCCCTCTTTCAGTTGAAAACCGTTCTGCCTTGTCCTATCCCTGCACTCGCTGATCAAGAGCCCCTCCTCGGCTTTCCTGTAGCACCTTTCAGTACTGGAAGGCTGCTCTAAGGTCTCCTTGAAGCCTTCTCCTCTTGAACAACTCCAACTCTCTCAGCCTGTCCTGGTACAGGTGGTGCTACAGCCCTTGGATTATCTCCGTGGCCTCCTCTGGACTCTCTAACAGATCCATATCCTGTGCTGAGAACTCCAGAAATGGATGCAGGACTCCAGGTAGGGTCTCACCAGAGCGGAGCAGAGGGGGAGAACCTCCTCTTCCCTCGCCCTGCTGGTGACTCTTCTTCTGATGCAGATCCGTGCACTCCGCTCGCCCCTCACCACGGCCTCCGGGCGCCCTCTAGCTCTGCATCTCCGCGCTCCTCCCGGATAACGGACCCGAAAAAAGTACTTGTGCGGCCCCAAGTGCCATAAAACGGAGTGCAAACACAGCCCCACCAAGGGCAGCGAGCCCTGAGCCGCTCAACACCGCTGTCCCAGCAGCGCGCGGTGCCCACAGCCAGGGGCGATGGACACTACCCACCTGGCTTCTCCTCGGGGGGCTGGGAGAGGGACCCCCAAAATCTGAGTCTGTGCTTGGGGCCGATGCTCTCCAGAAAGGCAAGGTGTCCTTCAGTGCTTGGTTTCAGCTGACCAAGGCTACGCTGACTCAGCAGTGCCAGCACAACCTCCACGTTGGTTTTTTTCTAGATAATTTTTCTGAATGGTTTTGGCTTAGGAAATGAATTTATTTGCACTGATCATATCCACACGTTTGACACAGCATCGATGCGAAACAGAGCTGAGCGGTTTGAGTGGCACTGCTTTCTGCTCAGTACTGAATGGGTGGTGATGCAGCTTTTATTTATGGAACACTCATTCAAAGCATGCAGAGCTCCATGATTTCTCTCTCAATATTTTTCAGCATTCAGGGCTTTCAGGGGTCTTGGCTGATGGCAGGACTCTCCCATCAGCCTGAACTTGGAAACTCTTGGTTTCGGGCTGTAGGTGTTCTCTCCATGTTCACACTTTGTTCTTGCCCACAGCAGCTCCCCAGGGACCACTGTGCACACCAAGGGGCTTACAGCTGCTCGGGATTTTCCTACATGCGGGTCTCTGCCTGACAGCAAAGGCAGGATCAGAGGGACTGCTGTGATTGCAGACAGAATAGGGAAGGGGTTTGTCCTCAGGTAGTTCATAGAATCATAGAATCCTAAGGTTGGAAGAGACCTCTGAGATCATCGAGTCCAGCTGTACCTGTCTCCCCACTAAACCATGTCCCTGAGGAACTTATCCACCCAAGTTGTTAATTAGAAACTTCCTGGGAGTGTAGCTGGTGCTGCAGGGCCGACCAAGAGCTGGCCATATGCCAGCAGTGCTTGCACAATGCTTCCCATGAGGTTCGGGCAGAGCCAGGTGACAGGGCGAGCGTGGCAAGGGGCTTTCAGCCATCAGGCTGGCCTTCTGTCACCTTTGGCCACCACGTAGCCTAGGCCCCCTGTGAGTTGATGCTGTTGAAATCCCTTTTGCTGGCTGCAGGGATGAAATAGCCCCACTTTCTTATTTCTTGTGTGGCTGGGGAGGCAATAACCGATTCATCCAGGGAGATGCTGCGAGTGCTGGCTGCAGGAGCTGGGATGAGGGCTGCTCTGCGCAGTGAGTGCCCCGCGAGTGTCCGGCCTCACTGCGCTAGGGCATGGCGGGATGTGACCAGCCAAGGTAACGGGCAGCAAAGTGGCAGTGGTGCTGGTCCAGCTGCAGTGCGGTCCCTCTGAATTGCTGCTGCTCTGGGCCTGTTGCTATAGCAATACTGATGTCGCAGCGCCGTCAGGAGGCATTGCAGTGCTGGAGTTGGCATCTTTGGTTGAGGCCAGCTGAAGGCATTCTGGGTTCCAGACAGGTAAAAAGTCGGGGAGCAGCTAGAGCTGCTCATTCTCCCATTGCAGGGGCTCTGGGATGCTGTGTCTCCTCTTCCTCATCTCTTGCACCCACTGTCATGTCACCACCCTGCCCTGCACAAGGGGAAAGCACCCAGCCTGCTGCAGAGAGCCCAGGAGAAGCATTGCCTGGTACCAAGCTTGGGTCCTGTTTCTACCACAGTTGTCATCAGTGAGAGCGGGCTTCTCCTTCCCTCTGCAAAGTGGCCCCTGTGACAGTTTGCAACCAGAAAGCGAGGTGCAGCAAACACACTGAAGCCACAGTGCAGGTGGCAGAAACGCGGGTTCAAAACCTTTAGGACAGGCTTGGTTTAAGGCTCCTTCCATCTCTCTCCAGCCTGGTAAAGCCTTGAATAGTATCACCCCAGTGGGGTGGGAGGGCCTATCTTGAAATGCTGGCCCCATCGCACCACAACACATCTGCTTTTGAGAAGCCAGTATGGAAAAGTTTCTTGCCAGCAGTTTTTTTAGCTTAGAATTGCCTGTAACGGGTTGCCTGTGGTTATGCCCGGCTCCCTGCCTCTCCTGGGCAGAGCAGATCGCCCACACATGTGCTCAGCTGCTCAGGTGTGGTTAATCCCTCTGATTGCAGAAGGACAACTCATGCAAAGCTAATTATTTGCAAATAAAATGTTTGCAGGCCTTGGAACAACCCTTTGTTTCACTAGGGAAGATGATGTTTCCAGCAATAAAGAAGAAATGATTAAACAGACCAAGAAATTGTAAAATTGCAGAAAATGGAAGGCAAGAGGGGGGTGCTTGAGTGGATCTATCAAAGCTGATCACAGTTCAGAGCTCAGGAAACACTTGGCCCTGGGCTGGCCACGGTGCTCATGAATTGTCATCATGAGGAAAAATTAACTGCCCAAACTTCCGAGAGTTTTGCTAAGAGAAAATATTCTGCCCTCCTTGGAAAACGTTAACAAACAGCATTAAAAATCTAAGCTGCATCTTCATCTTCCAGATTGTTAATGACCTGGAGCAGTGCCACTCCCTAACAGCTCACACCGAAGAACCTGGCAGGGCGTGGCAGAGGATGAGTTGGTGATCTTGAGGTGGATAAACACAGCCTGGCACTGCCCGTGGCTGAGCAGTGATCTGCTGCTGATTTACTCTCGTGAAGGGCTGAACAACTGTGGGCACAGTTCTGCACCTGCACTAGTGAGTGGGAGCCCAGCTTTTCATCCAACAGCCAGGAGCAGGGTCCTGCTGCTCCCCAGTGCCAGCAGCTTTCAAAGGAGATCGTTGAATACAATCATGGAATGGTCTGGGTGAGAAGGGACCTTAAAGCCTATCCAGTTCCAACTCCCCTGCCATGGGCAGGAGCACCTCCTACTGGGTCAGGGTGCTCAAAGCCCCATCCCACCTGGCCTTGAACACCTCCAGGGGTGGGACATCCATCACGATTTCTCTGGGCAATCTGGGCCAGGGCCTCCCCACCCTCACAGGAGAACATTTCTTCCTAAAATCTCATCTCAATCTCCCCTCTTTCTGCTTAAAATCATTTCCCCTCATCCCATGCCTGCACTCCCTGATCAAAAACCACTCCTGAGCTTTCATGTAGCCCCTTTCAGTACTGGAGGGCTGCTCTAAGGTCTCCCCGGAGCCTTCAAATGGATGGATTTGCTTTTCCCCCCAAGGGACCTGCTGTGGAGCAGAACCCCTGTCCGGTGAGGGACCAGCATGTGCTGCTGCAGGGGAAGGTGCAGGCAAGCCTGGCACAGACAGCGATGCAATGACTTGTTCTGCTGGGAGCTGCTCTCCAAGTGCCCTAGTGGTTGACTTATTCTCTGGAGCAGCAGCTTTACGAGCCTCTGCACATTTCCACGCTCGCTCATTATCACCACTTACTGTTTTACAGGCCCCAGAGTGCTGCATGTGTCACAGAGCTGGGGCTGGCCTGAGGCAGCTCATGAGCTCTGCTGAGCCTAATGTGCTGTTTCTAGAGATGAGGAGTTTGGGGGGGGTTATCTGCTCAGGCTCTGCTGGGGTGACTCCACAGGCAGTGCCCTGGGAAGCAGCCAGGCTTGGGGCCACTGGCCAGGCTAATGCTCCCAGACATGGTCTGACTGGTGTGAGCCTGAGAAGGAAACAGCAGAGCGCACACAAAGAATGGGCACACCCTGTGACATTTACACTCTTGCTTTTGACACCATAACCATGCTCTAACCCTTCCCCATCTCAGGATGCGTCTGTATGGCTGCAAAATATCTGGGATGGTTTTAAGTTGAGATGTTCTATTTCTAAAATATTTGATGCTGCTGAGGCATGTCTGAAAAGCATTGACAACTTACCAAATAGACTGGAAATACCTCATATTTGGGAGTCTGGGCATTTGCTGCTTGGCCTTCTTTCTATCTCAGTAGGATGCGTTTTCAAGGCCCTTTGAACATCCAACTCTTCATCACATTGGAAAGCTCTCATGTGTGACTGAGGACTTGCCTGTGCTCAGTCCTCTGCTGGCTGAAGCCTTGGCTCATTTGGATCTTTGGCACAAGGAAAAATCACTTCCTGGCCTCAGCCCAGTGCAGGCTTACTAGGATCTGGCACCCCTTTCTGTGCAGGAGGGGACCGTGGGGGCCCAGGACAGCACCACAGTTCCCAGGGGAATGCCTGTGGGAATGTGCCAGGGCTGGAGGATGTGCCAGGCAAGGCCTGCGTCCCAGCACGCTGCTGGCAGAGATGTGGGAAGCTGCCCTGCAGGGAGCAAACCCCCTCAGGTGCAAGCGGTGTCTCTGTGTTGGCTGGGGTTTGCTTTGTTTTTCAGGCAGTTTCAGCAGCCATGCTGTGCTCTGCTCATTGCTGGGTACCACTGCCACCTCCCAGGGCTGTGCCGTTGGTCACCTCAGTGCCAGCCCCGGAGCTGGGCAGAGGGGAAAGCTGTGTCCCATGCCTCATTTGCCAGCTTGAGCCCAGGACAGTCCGTCGGTTACACTGAAGGGCTCTTGCTCTTCTCTGGAGGACTGAGCCACCTGGGCTCGGCAGCTCTGCTGGGCTCTGGAGCAGGGCAAGAGACTCAGTCCTGCATGGCTACATGTGGGGCAGAGACCCTGCCCCATCCTCCTGCAGCCCGGGGAAATGAGGTCTGGACAGTGGCTCAGGTGGTGCTTTTGTTGCTGGCATGGTTCCTCCTCCTGAACACTGCCTGGGAGGCAGAGTGCCAGGAAAGGTGTTTTCTGCGCTTGACTTTGCCTTTTGGAGAGGCAGAGGGGGTGATGGGGGAAGCTCGGTGGGTGGGAAGTGCTCAGCTTTGCCCCTGGGCTGCATGTGCTGAGACAGGGCCTGTGCTGATGATACCTAAGCAGCTCCCTGGTGCACAAACTCCCTTGGGCTGCTGGTACCATGGGCTGCTCCAAAATCAGCCACTTCAGCAACGCATCAATGTGCCAGCCTGGCTGCTGTGCTGGTTTGCAGTGTGCTAGAGCTGCCCTGTGTGCGTAGCAGTGGGCTGCACCCTCCTGACCCCAACACTCCCGGGGTTCCACCAGTGTCAGAGGAAGCGCAGAGCCCCAGGGTGCAAGATGTTCAGCAGGGCTCATCTTGCAACAAAATTATGGGTTTGAATGCTAAGAAGCAAAGGCTTTGTAACAGGCTGGGCTCTCCAAACCTCGTGGGTGCTTGCGAGGAAAGTAGTTGTGGTGAAAGGCTGGAGGGAATCACAAGTGGAAGCCCTTCAGGAGGGATCAGAGAAACTGAGGAGCCTGAGCTGGGAAATGAGGGACCGTGCACAGGAGAGATGGAAAATGGAATAACCAGACACAGAGAAGAGGGCTGCAATGTAAGACTGGGCTTGGCAATATAAGAAAGGGAAGAGACAAAAGCAGTCTCCCAGCAAGACTCTGGGATTTCACTTTCACAGCTGCTAAGGGAAAACAATTGCTTCCCACACAAAACGAACTGATGGGTGCGTTGATGAGGAGCTGTCTGAGGAATTTCAATTAAAAGCCAGCGACAGTGACAAAAGAAACGAGATTGAAGTGTTCAAAGGTAAGTGAGCAACGGGGAGGGAAGAACAATAAACCATGAGGGAGGGAGCAGTGCCTGCTCAGCACTGCGTGGGCTGGGCCCTTCCCAAGGTGGCAGAGAGAAAGCCATCCCAGAGCATGGCACCGTACTGGTCTCCACCTGCAGGACGTGTCCTGCACCCTGTGTCTGCTCCCTCTGCCTCCCCACGATCCCAGTCCTCCTGCACAGACTCTGCTCAATGGGGAGATGGTCCCTGAAGCTGTCCCCTCTCTCTGACATCTGCTGTGGATGGCTGCTCCTGTGCAACAGCAATCCGAGCTCTCTGTATTTTAGTGATGAGTCAGCCCTGGGAGTGCAGTGTCACCTTTGTCCCTGGGTGCCCTCCTGCATCTCCATCCAGGTGAAGCCCACTGCCTCCTGTTGGAACAAATCCAGAAGAGGTCATGAAGATGGTCTGAGGATTGGAGCACCTCCCACGTGAGGACAGGATGAGAGAGTTGGGGTGGTTCAGCCGGGAAAAGAGAAGACTCCAGGGAAACCTTAGAGCAGCCTTCCAGTACTGAAGGAGGCTCCAGGAAAGCTGGGGAGGGGCTCCTGATCAGGGGGAGCAGAACGGGAAGAGCCATCAGGTTTATGTATGATTACGAGAAAAGTCCCTTTGCCTTGGATGGTGGCACTGCAATAGATGACAGCAGAGACAAACTGAGCCGCATCACCAGCAGCACGCAGAAAGACCCTGCACCAGTTTTCCTGCAGCCACCAAGCAAAGAAAATGCATACCTTCCAAGACAGCGCAGCTGACATGGTCTCTGATGGGAATAGCTCATCCTTGCTGCCTGCCCATTGAAGAGACATCTCTGCTTCACCTGAGCTGGTGATGAGAGATTGGACCAAGACGGCAGCAGGTTCAGCACACTCCCAGGCTGCCGGGACAGGCATTGCCAGAGGCTGACTGGGACAAAGGAGAGGTCCCTGCCCAGGGAATGGAGCAGTGAGGAGCAGCCGAGGCTGGGAGAGCACAGGGGCAGCTGTGGCACGAACCAGCACTGGAGCAACCTGTACCAGTGGGAGGAAGGAGGCACGGCCTCTTGTTGATAAATCTCGCTTGACTCTGAGCATGGTGTGCGACTTCTGGCACACAGAGAGCCCTGTGTCCATGCCAAAAAACCCAGCTAGGTTTAAAATACTGAAGCACAATGCTTGTGCAGAGCAGCTGGCCAGAGCCTGGTGCCCAGCCTTGGCCAGGCTCTCTGTGTCTCCAGCGCTACCTGGAGCTCTGTGCTCACACAGGAATGGCCAAGCTAAGCACAAGTGCTGTCCCCCACGGGCTGCTGCTTGACCGTGGACACAAGCAGAAGTCGCTGGCCAAGCTGCCACCAAGTGCTCGCACTGATGGCCCTATGGGCTGCAGTACAGCAGACCCCTCGTGTTGGCAGTCCTGATGGGGATGAAGGGGTTTTCTGTCTTTAAAACCAAATCTACTTACATGTAGATGTATCAGAGTAACAGAGTGCCGCTGTCACAGTGGGCCCTGCTCAGAGCCCTGCCAGATACCGCAGTCCTGCCTCCCCAAGGCATGCTGTATCTCCAGGCATCTGTTGTTCCATCAGTCTATTTTTAGTACATCTATCCCCCTTCGTTATCTGATGAGTTCCTGTAACTATATGAGGAGCAACAGCTCCAGGCGTGACTACAATTGCTAGCAGACTGTGTCTCTGCACATACATTTGCTAAAATAGAGAAACTTGCTGAAGATGCTTCTCCCTGCACTGCTGTGAGCTCAGGTGCTGCACGAGGCCGAGCTCCAGAGGGCTGGGACTGAGAGGATCAGCACCGCTGCAGCACGTGACCTTTGATAAGGGCAAAACTAACCAGGTACGCTTCCCCGCTGCCACTCATGCCATCCATCCTCCTCCGGTGTTGCCCCAATGCGGTGGCGATAAGCAGCTGGCTTTGTTTGCTTCTGAACACAAGGCTGTTGACAGAGATTTCCATCATCACCACCTGTGGCTGAGAGAGGGGAAAGTCCCCGTGCGTCAGCAGTCACAGCCTGAGGGGAAGTGTCAGAGCAGTGTCCTCCTTTCCTTTGGGCAGGTAGTGCTGGGGAAAAGCACGACCACAGCCTTGTCACTGCCCAGGAACCAGTTAAAGACCCTACACTGGTGGCTCTACACTTTGTTCCAAGGGCTCAGCCTCTATTGACTGCAGCTGTCCTGGAAAATCAGATTATAGAGCAAAACCCTGGCATTGAGTCTGCTCAGACGAGTCAGGTCTTCTTCTCCTGGCCAGATGGTCAGGGTGAAGAGAGTGTGATGAAGAACATGGGGCATAAGACTCTGCCCTGATAGCTTTTTCTCCAGCCTCAGCAGTGTTGCGAACCCAGAGCTGCTTGGCATTCCTGGGGTCTGTGACAGCTGTGGCTGTGGCCAAGTCTTGGGGTGGGAGAAAGGGGATCCCAACCAGGAACTATGTGAAGGAGCTCTGACCCAGCTCATCTCCCTTGTCCATGGACAAAGCCACGAGAGTTCTGCTGTGTGCTCCTCTTCCTCATGTCAGAGTGCTTTAAGGCTGTTCCACAGGGATCACTGTGGATCTAAATGCTCCCAGAGCAGCAAAAAGGAAACCTCATCCCTGCGCACAGTGAGAGCAACCCCTCAGCTTCACCACAGCTGCCCCTGTGCTGCAGCACTGGCTCTGGGTTTATCTGAGGATGCTGGAGCCACGTTGGCCATCACCTCCCCTCCCTCTTGTACAAGCGTTGTAACTTATTCACACCCTCATTGTGTGCCTGCCTGGCTTTTCCCCAGAGCAATTCCTTCTCCACTCCCGGTTTGATGTGACTGCTCAAAGCTCCCTTTCCAGGCAGGATGAGGCCACCCCACTGGAAATGTGTCACACAGCAAATGACATTTATTCCAGTCAAGAGAATCGCAAGCGCCTCAGGTGTCACTTCAGTTGCAGGAGGAAAGATGCCAAGTGTTGCTCGCTGAAACCAGTTGCTGAGGGAGGCAGGGGCTAACGGGAGTTCATCTTGGACAAACTAGAGCTCTCCGCTCCGTGTTTGCCCCCAGACCTAGCTTCCCGCAGGGATGCTGCCAGCGGCAGATGCTCCGTGTCTGCCTGGAGTGAGCCCTCCCCATACCAAACCCTGAGCTTGGAAGGGGCGGGGGGTGTCCCCCCACTTGCAAGGCTTGCACCCTGAACCTGGTTGGGGAGCTGCCTCCAAATCCCACTGTGGGGCTGGGGGTTTGAGTGGCTCAGGAGGCAGTGTGGGGCACCCCTTGCTACATCCCGAGGTGCAGACCCCCCATTGGGTGAGTGTGAGCCCCCTCCCTGCTGCATGCCCCCGATGCATCCTGGGGTGCAGCCCCCCCCGCCCCCCAGGACATGTAAGCGCCCTCCTCCCTGTCTCTCTCGCTGCTTCCTGGGGTGCAGACCCACCGGGGATGCCTGTGAGCAGGTGCCCCCGGTTACCGGGGAGAGGAGGGAATAGTCCGGCCGTTTCCCGGGGTGCAGCTCCCCGCCGGGGAGTGCATGTGAGCCCCCTCCCCGGGGGTGTGTGCGCAGGTGCCTCCAGTTACCGGGGAGGGGGAAACGGAGCGGTCCGGCGTGGGGCAAGTCCCCCCGAACAGGGGAGCGAGTGAGCACTCTCTCCACTGCCCCCCCACTGCTCCCCGGGGTGCAGCCGCTCCGGGGGTGCGTGCAAGCCCCCCCCCCTTTCCCCACTCCGTTCACAGGTGCCCCCCGTTATTGGGGGGGGACCGGAACCCCCTCCCCGTTGCTCCTAGGGGTGCGTGTGAGCTCCCTCTCCCCTGCCCCCTGCACAGGTGACCTCGGTTACCGAGGGGGGCGGAGCACTCCGGTGTGGGGCACCCCCCACCCCGTACCCCTCGCCCTGCACTCCTCCCTTTCCCCCCCCCACCCCGGGGGTGCGCAGGTGCCCCTGTGCCAGGGGGGCGGAGCGCTTGGGCTCCGCCACCGCCCCCGGGCGCTGCCATTGGCGGGGGGGCCGGGCCGGGCGGGGGGAGGCGGTGGCGGCAGATCCCGAGCCCCCCAGCGCCCCCCCAGAGCCCCCCCGGCCCCGCGATGTCGCGGAAGAAGGCGGCTCGCAGCAAGGGCGGCGGCGCCGCTCCCTCCGCCGCGCTGCCCCCCCGCTCCGGTACCGGCACCGGGGCCGCTCCCGAGCCGCCCCGCAACGGCGGCGCCGCGGCCGCCCGGCCCGCGTCCAGCGCCAGCGGGGAGTTCTACGACCTCGCATTCAAGGTGCGGGACGGGGACGGGGGAGGGGCACGGACAGCGGGGGGCGCGGGGACGGTGTGGGGGTCGGGAGGTGCGGGAACGGGGCCGGGTGCGGCTTCCCCGCAGCCGCCGGGGAAGTTGACGGGGAGCGGGACCGGGCGAGCAGCGCTCCCTGCCAGCCCCGGGCATCCCTCCCTACCAGTCACAGCATCCTCTCCCTCCCTGCCAGCCCCAAGCGGGCATCGCTCCCTCCCCTGGCAGCCCCGGGCATCCCTCTCTTTCAGCCCCAGCATCCCTCTACCTCTCTAGCAGCCCCGGTTATCGCTCCCTCCTTGCCAGCCCCGGGCAGTCATCGCTCCCTGCCCGCCCCGGCATCCCTCTGCTTCCCCTGCCAGCCCCGAGTGTCACTCCCTGCCCTGCCAGCCCTAAGCAGGCATCCCTTCTTCACGGTCCCAGGCACTGCTTCCTCCCAGCCCCGGGCATTACTGTCTCTCCTGTCAGCCTGAGTGGGCATCCCTCTCCTCCAGCCCTGGGCATTGCTCCCTGCCAGCCCCAGCATCCTTACCCTGCCCAACACCGCTGCCTCCTGGTCCCAAGCAGGCATCTCTTTCTGTCCCTGTTAGCCCTGGGCATCGCTGTCCCCCCTGCCAGCCTTGAGCCCCGGGCATCGCTGCCTCCCGGCCCCAAGCAGGCATCCCTTCTCCTCCCTCTTAGTTCTGGTCATCGTTCCCTCCCCTTCCAGCCCCGGGCATCGTTCCCTTGTCAGCCCTGAGCATGCTTCCCTCACAGCCCCAGCATCCTTTACCCTCCCTCCTAGCCCCGGTCATCATAGCCTCCCCTACAGCCCCTTCCACTCTGACCCCAGGCATCACAGTCTTCCCTTCCCAGCGCACAGCATCTCTGCCTCCCCTCCAGCCCCTGCTAGGGTCGGGTTGGTGGCAGCAGGGACAGCCCCTGCGCAACCCTTGACAGCAGAGCTACTTGTGTGGAACTTTTGCAAGTGATGGGGCAAAAGGCTTTCTGCTCACATGGGTTATTGCAACCCTCTGGTTCCTCTTCACCAACGTACAAAATGCAGCTGGGGAGCGGGATGACAGTATTCCTCGAGTCTCATTGAATCTGCTCTGGCTGCTGTTGAAATGCCTCCAGCTCGTGCTTTCTTTTAAGGGCTCAGATGGCTTCTTCTCGCCGCTTGGGATTCTGGCGAGCGAGTCACAGATCAAATGTATTTGCACCTTCCTCCCTTCCATCATGTGACCTGATGTGAGCCCAGCTTGGAGCTCACTCCGCGGTTTTGGCTGAGGCTGCAATTCAGCACGCCCCATCTGCATTTCTAACACAGATCTGTGTAACCGAGCACAGGGGGATTGGGCTCCAAGAAGACGGCGTTTGCTATGGTGAACTCAACTTTGGCACGCTGTGTTGGAGAGCTTGGTGGCTGTGGCGGTTGGCATGGCCAACATGGTATTAAGGGTTGGGACATGGAGTAGGAGGTGAGGGGTTTTCAAGGAGTGAATTTGGTCGCTTCGGAAGGCAGTTGGTCCTGACACAGCTGCAGTAACCGGTCAACAGCTTCCCTAAAATGGAGCCATCCCTGTGTTCATGCCACTCTCTGGCTCCTGGAACTCACCTCCCCTGCCTGGGCTGGAGCTTTCCCTGGAGGTTGCCCTCTGTGGTGAGGGATGAGCTGAACCAGGTCTCGGATAAGCCTGAACACACCAGGCAGCCAAAACCTCTGCTAACGGTCTGGCTCATATTTAACCAGTAACAAGGAGAAGTTGATTCACAGTCAGTAAAAACCTGGTTTATTAAAGTTTCTCTCTCCCTTACTCCTCTTTTGAGGCTCCCAAGCTCTGCCAGAGCTAGTGGCCAAATGCCAGTCCTGGGCACAGGGTTGGATCCTGACCACCGAGCCCTTGGCGTGAGCCTGGTCCTGGGTGCTGCTGCATGCCCTGAGTGCTGCTGCATGCCCTGGGTGATGCTTCAGTGGTGCTGAGCGGGAAGAAGCTGCTTTGAAGGGTTGCCCTGCACAAGAACCGAGGTCTGGGAAGTTTAGAAACATCAATACTACTATTTTGAAATAGAAATGACTTGTTTTCCCCCTTCCCTTGGCTTCGCACAGATACAACCATGGGCTTGCTGGCTCCTCTAATCCTGTTGTGCTAAAGGTCGGTGCGTGGCTGTGCACGGTGCTTCCACAGGAGGCTCAGCACCATGGGTGATGGAGTACCATGGTCTGGCTGCCTACTCCCCTCCCTGGTGGTGCCCCCCTGCCCCAAAACAGCTCCCAGCTTTATTTGCCCCTCGGGAGGCAAATGGGTGGTGGTCGGTTTGCTCCTTCTGATGGTTCCTGTGTAGATTTGGGATGACCGAGGGCAGCGCCTGCCTTAAAACCATTTGAATTCAGTCATGGACTGATGGCTTGTGGAAGGCTGATGGCAGCACTTTTGGGAGAGAAGAAACCCTGCCGTGGCGGTGGGAAGCCGTGCAAATCAGCATGGGCACCGAAGCCACTAATACAGCTCTGCTGTGTGGTCCAGGTTTCTCGATGTCGGGAAGCTGTTGTCCTGCTAAGAGGAGTGGGGACAGTGGCCTCAGAAATCAGGAGGGGTTGTGGTTTGGGCAGAGGCTTTGAGGAGTTGTGTTTGGGAGCAGCCTCAGCTCTGCTGTAGTTTCTGTAGTTTCTTTGTGGTGGGGTGTGTGCCTGCCCCGTCTGCACCCAGGGCTGCTGCTGGATGGGGAAACTGAGGCAGGCGGCAGTGGGAGCTGCTCCCTTGGCAGGTGCTGAGGGCTGGGAGGGTGGCCATGAGGCTGTGCGGGTCCTGCTGGAGAAGTTTGCTGGCAGAGAGCACTCCTGGAGCTGGCATTTGTGCTTGGGGGCCCCATGAAGTCTCCCTGTGGGCAGTAGTGCCCTCCCAAAAAGCCTCGTGAATGGTGGTGTGTGCGGTGTTCACGTGTGCATTGGGTGTTGCAGCCATCCGGTCACAGTCTGCCCCGCCAAGACAGCACCGCTTGGTTTCAAGAGGTCTTTGTGCCTGAAGGGGAGTTCTATGAAGTTCTTGGAAGAAGGTGTCTCGAGCTTGGTCAGTGCCCAGGGACACATGTGGTGCAGGGTGGGGGATAATCCCACTGTGGAGATTCTTCTCTCCCCCATCCTCCCCTGGATCTGAGGACAATTTGGTAATGGCTGTGGTGGGGCTTTCTTCCATGTCTAAAACCCCCCTTCCTCCCTTGCAGGTGATGCTGGTGGGCGACTCAGGTGTCGGCAAAACCTGCTTGCTGGTGCGGTTCAAGGATGGAGCTTTCCTCGCCGGCAGCTTCATTTCCACGGTTGGAATTGACTTCAGGGTAAGTGCCTGGGGCCTCCCTGGTCTGAGCCCACAGGATCAGGCACGTGAGTGACGACTTTTCTAGAGGTCACAAATCATTGCTCCAAGGACTTAAACCTCATCATCCCGACCTGTGTGTCAGCTCCAGCTGGGGCATCTCAGCGCTGAGCAACCGTCTGACAGCAGCGCAGCGGCCTCTGTGTTACCGCTTTGCATGAGGAGCACAGAATCATTTAGCTTAGAAAAGACCTTTAAGATCATTGAGTCCAACTATAATGGGGGTGCATCCTCTGCTCGGGGTCCTGGGGGTGATGCCTGTAGGAGCATCTGCATCTACCCTGTGAAAATGTTTCCCTAAGTCGGTTTTAGTTGTTTTAAGAGTTGCTTTTTTTAAACCCAGAACTAACGTAACCCCCAATCCCCTGGAAATACCTCCTGAGTATGGCTATGGGGTGCTGACATGGGGGTGCAGTGCTGAGGTGGCCCTGCTCCCTCTGACACGGAGAGGAGGTGTTGTGCCAAGGGGTCTCAGCTCTCAGACAATAGCTGGTTTGTTGGCAGTGACCTGTGCACCCCGCTGCCAGGAAGCCCCACAGGCAACACATCGGGGCTGAGCAGCTTCAGATGAAACAGCGGGAACCTGCTCGACAGAGGGGATAATGTGGAGAATGGGGGACAGAAGGGGACACAGCTCACGTCCTGCAGTGCTCTGGTGCAGGCAGGACATCCTTTGCCAGGTGGGAATGTCTTGATACCAGCCAGAGCCCTGGGAGCCTTTTCTTGCATTTTCCCAGCAGTGCCATCCTGGGACTGGAGGACTGCCCAGGGACGCTGGGGCTGCGGGGCTGTGGAGCAGGCACCCCTGGGGTGGGACGGCAGAGCAACGGGGATGGTGACTTCACAAGGATGGCATTGAAGAAACCTTAGAGCAGGCTGTGAAGGGCCAGTGAGGGAGCCCTGCAGATGCTACTAAGGCCGTGGTGGCTCCTCTCAGCTGTGGCTCCTAAAGCGGCAGCTGGCAGCACACCTGGCTTGGGTCTCTGGCATGAAGATCGGGTGCTCTGTCCCTCACCTGGTCCCCAGCCATCTGTTTCCCACAAACCATGAGCTGGCCACCGTGCAAATGTCTGGCCAGTGCCGCAGGCTCCTGGGGAGGCTCAGCTGTTGGACTGGGGACGTGCCCGATGGCTGTGCTCTCCCTGCCCTACTGTTGGGGTATCAACTGCATCATCTCTCTGTGTGATGGCTCTTTGCTCCATTTTGGTGCCGTGGTGGTGATGGTTGGGTGCAGCAAAGAGCTGATGGCAACACCATGCACCAGTGTTGCATCTTCCCAGCCACTTTTTCTCAGCAGGATCTTGGATTTCCCCCTTTCTTGGAGGGTTTCTGGGAGATGAGTCTCTCCTGTAACCCAATATTTTGCTGGGATGTGAACAATAACTTGCTGGTACCATGACAAGTGGAAGAAATGAGGGATAGCTTGGGAAGTCATTAGAAATAAAGACATGTTCTTCCCTGCAAAGAGGCTTTTGGAGCAGAGCAGCGCTGCGGGTGGAGGCAGCGCCATGGCAAAGTTGGTAAATCCAAGTCCATAATTTTGTACAAAGGTAATTACACAGTATTTCAGGTGTTCTTGAAATGAAAAGAGTTTTATTACTGATTGCGATGATTGATACTGAGGGCAGTCATAAAACCCTGCGACTTATTGATTAGAGCGCTGAAACGACTGCTACTGAGAAGCAATTGAATTAGGGTTAATTTCCTTCTGTAATAGAGCTGCTAGGGGTTTGAAATGGGCAGATTGTACAGCGGGGAAGATCATGTATATGCCCTGAAACTCATTATTATCATCTTAGTAAGGCACTTATGATTTGGGGGGGACATAGAAGTAATTTTTTGATGATCCATCCCTGTTTCCACTAAGATAATTCTGTTTGCAGGGTAATTGTGCCCCTCTCGCCGCTTGCATCATGATGAAGATGAGGAGCCGGGGTGGTAATGCTGGAGGCAGCTGCTGTGAGAGCATGCTTGGGTTGGAATCTCTGGTTCTCTAATAAGAGAACTGTCACATCGCAGCTTCTTTTCTCTGGAATCTCAGACTTTGGAGTTGAGTTTTCAGGATGAAGTCAGCGGGGCTGTTTGTGACCACAGGTGGTTGTGGTCAGGGAAGATGGTTGTTGGGGTTTTGCTGCACTCATCTCGGTGCAAGTGGTGCTGAGTGAGCACGGGGTGTTATTTCAGTGCATTGGGCTTTCCCAATGAGGTTTGTGGTGGTTACTGAGCCTTGTGGCTGGCAGCGACTGTGGGCAGCTGTGTGCCAGGGTATGTGGCACCTGCACTCCTGTGCACACCTGACCTTGCTTGGATCGGGGAGAGCTGGAGACGCTGCAGGGATGGAGCTGTCTGGATACTGGCATTGTTTCTGAGACCATCTCTGCTCCTCTGCTGACTGATCTCTGTGAAGCACCCTGGGACGGGACAGAGCTGGCCGTGATCATGGCCTCATTGGAGGGCACCCCCTGTGCCCACCCAGCCCCTCTCCTCCTCCTCTCCCAGCCCATCCACTGGTCCCAGCGGGCTCCAGGTTCAGCTACTCATTTTCGAGGATATCTAACCATTCGATAGACACAAAGCCATGGCTGATGGATTATGGAGGCCTGAGCAAATGTAAATGAATAGAAAGCCATTTAAAATTAATCTGGCATTACAATTCCTAATGGCCCCCCAGGATTTTTCCCTCCTGCTGTTTTATGTTATTGTGTTTATCATCATCTCTTAAAGAAGGATGTTGATCTAAATGTATTTGGAAAATAAACCACTGATAATAGGGAAATAAAGAGGACTGGTATTAAAAAATGCATCAAAATGGTGCCTGTTGGCTTCTGGCTCCGGAGACTGCGAGTCCTTTGGCTTTTCTTCTGTGGAAGATGGATTTTACTGGAGGAGCATCTGTAGCTCTTCAGGGATGCACCAGCCCTCCCTGTTCAGTCTGGCTGTCCAGGGTGCCAAGCGAAGTGTTTGGCTTGGGTTGGGCTGCAAGGCAGGGGCCTGGGGCGAGGGGTATTGCTCCCAGCAGGGCTTCATCTGCACGGGGGGCTTGCTTGGAGCAATGAAAACTTCTGAGTTACTGTGCTGCTTCCCTGAGAGGGGGGGGCAACCCTCCCTCTGCCTCTGGCATCCCCTACACCTTTGTGCTTCCCAGCCATTGCTTGATAACGAGTGGCTTAATTTGAGACTTAATTCCCTTGTGTGAGCCAAGGTGTGGCTGGGGCTGCGCTCAGCCATGGCACGAGGTCTCCCTCCTCACGTCCCCCACGGCCAGGGATCTCAGTGGATCCCTCAGTGTGGGGCTGGGTGTCTCCAAGCAGATCCCTGCTGGGGACGGTGCTGTGGGTGCAGGCAGAGCAGCTCTGGGGCGACAGGTCGTGCGTGCTGTTCTCACTTCATCTGTTCGGATTTCAGAGAGAAAGGTCTCCTGGAAAAGAGCAGGTTTATCGCTCCGAGGTGTGAATCCTGCTTTTCACAGCGCGGCTGAAGAAAAGCTGCATTTTGCTGTAATTTTGGGAACGCAGCAGAAACCTCCACAGAAATTAAAGCTGTGCAGCCAATGATACTTCTGTCTCGGTGTAACAGCTCACTAACAGGAGGGATGTTGTGCCAAAGCCGAGAAACCAAAGGGCCTCGCGAACCCACCGCATGCCCCTCCCTGATGACGGCTGCTGCTCGCAGCTCTGCAGGATCCTTTGAGTTAATATTTTTATCCTAATTGGACCTGAAAGGAGAAGAACATAAAAGAAAAATATTAAAGATGAACCTTTTCTCCCTGGGAAGAAGTGCTAATGATTTCCTTTGTGTTAGCAGAGGAGATGGCTTCTGCATTAATCAGTGGGATGAAGCCGTTGGGAAGCGCTTGGCTGGTGGAGTTCAGAGCAGGGCGGTTTTGTCTTCATTTTCACGAGGTGTGTAGTGATATTGGTCCTCTTGTGCTGCCCCAAGGAGAGGGGGCAAACCAACACCCTCCTGGCACAGATCGTGCCTGGGTGCTGTGGGAGGAGGAGGGATTAATTGTTTGAGAAGACGCCCTGGGGAGAAGGACTTCAGGTGCTGGTGGGGGAGAAGTTCCACGTGAGCCGGCAATGTGTGCTCGCAGCCCAGAAACCAACCGTGTCCTGGGCTGCACCCAAAGCAGTGGGACCAGCAGAGAGAGAGAGGGGATTCTGCCCCTCTTCTGCTCTTGTGAGACCTCATCTAGTGTCCCGTGTTCAGCTCTGGAGCCCTCAGCACAGGAAGGACATGGATCTGTTGGAGCAAGTCTGGAGAAGGCCACAGAGATGATCTGAGGGCTGGAGCAGCTCCTGTATGAGGACAGGCTGAGAGAGTTGGGGTTGTTCAGCCTGCAGAAGGAAGGGCTACGGGGAGACCTTAGAGCAGCCCCCCAGTACTGAAAGGGGCTGCAGGAAAGCTGGGGAGGGGCTCTTGATCAGGGAGTGCAGGGACAGGATGAGGGGGAATGGTTTTAAGCTGAAAGAGGGGATCTCTCTGTGAAGAGATCTTAGGAAGAAATGTTTTCCTGTGAGGGTGGGGAGGCCCTGGCCCAGGTTGCCCAGAGCAGTGGTGGCTGCCCCATCCCTGGAGGTGTTCAAGGCCAGGTTGGATGGGGCTTTGAGCCCCCTGATGCAGTGGGAGGTGTCCCTGCCCATGGCAGGGGGGTTGGAACTGGATGGGCTTTGAGGTCCCCTCCAACCCAACCCATTCCATGGTCCTCTGAGGGAGCCAGCCCCGGTGTTTCAGAACAGCTCCAGGCTCCCTGAATAGGCAGCTCAGCACAGAGAGTGTTTCCTTTGAAGGCTGGGGTCTGGCATCCCCCATTTTGCACCAGTGTGCCCAGGAGGGATTTCTGATGGTCATTACTCTCTGCTCCAGCCTTGGCCGTGCCACAGTTAATCTGTGCACTTGGGGTGGCTGCTGTGAGCTGTAAATAAAACCTGTCACTTGTGACCCTGAGCTTTAAGGACTCTTGATCGCATTGAGCCCAGTGCTGCTCAGAGGGTGGAATCAGTGGTGTATAGTAAGTATTTTTGCATAAGAGATTTGTTGCATCTCTGTTTATTCTTTGTAGTGTGTGTGTGCACCTTCTGTCGGCAAAACAGCAGCTGCCAGCTGCCTGCTGCCTCCTCAGCGAGCTGAACTTTGCAGGAGGGATGGAGAGCTTTGTTCCAGCCGTTCGGGGAGTGCACACTAACAGTCTGGATTTCGCAAGCCTGGTCCTGGGTCTTCATGCGCTCAGGGGAGGGAGGTGTGGATGCTCTGAGCATCTGCTGGTCCCCAGCAGGCACCTGCATCCCTACACTCGGGATGATGCTGCCCTGGTGCCTCCCTTTGAAGTGCTGGAGCAACCTGGAGCGTCAGCGAGTCCAGGGCTGGCTTTTATCTCAGCACTTGGCATGGAGCATTAGCAGGGCTAATTTTCTGATGGCTCAATCTGGAAAAAGTGGGAGGAGAGCTGCTTAGGCCAGAAGAAAGGAACGGAAATAAATTAATTCCAGTGTGTCTTTCTGTACAAAATTAGCCCTGAATGTTAGAGGGAAGGGACTCTGGGCATCGAGCAGAGTGTTCAGTGTCTACTGTTCACACGTTTCGCTGTGTGGTGTGGTGACATGTATGGGGTCAGGCAGAGGAGTTGCAGCAACCTGCAGAGTGGATTTAGTTTGGTCCTCATGGCCATGAGCTGGAGCACCAGAGGGGACAGCCTCTGGAGGACAGACCTCCCGCAGAGGTGGCCTTCCCTTGGGAACAGCATCTCTTGGCCACCAGGGCCAGGGGCCTCCCTGTCCCTCCATGGGGCTACTGTGCTGGCAGCAACACGGGTGTCACCACTGTGGGTTGGGGAAGGAGCCCTATGTGGGCACTGGTGCCTGTGTGCCCCCCTTGGGAACAAGTTCCCTGCAGCTCTTTATCTGAAATGGGCTCATTCTACATCTCCAGTATGAATTTTAATAGGAGCCAGTAGCTGGTTCCATATTTAACTTCCGGCAAGAAACACAAAGCTGGGCTAAATTTCCCCAGAGGAGCTTTCCTGCAATGCTTTCCACCCCTCCAGCCTGGTTTCAGGGGTAGATGAGATGCCAGCACCCGTGCCATAAAGACCGAGTGCTGCCCGAATCCGGGCACCAGTGGGGCAGATCCCACAATGCTTGCGCAGGGCATGGAGTGTTAGCAGGGCTAATTTTCTGATGGATCAAGCACTGTTAGCTTGAACATACCTCACTTTTATCCATTTATGTCAAGTCTGACGCATAGGACAACAGCTTCTCTGCAGCCCCTGCCAGTTCGTATTCCCTGCTTCCAGGATGGGCTCTCAGGAGAGTAAATAACCACTTTTCCTGGGAAGCTGAGCCTGCTTTGCTTTCAGCTGCCGCTCTCCTCCCTTGCAGAGGGACCCGGCTTTGCAGTCGGCGAAGCCTGTCATTTGCATGCAGGGGCTCAGTTGCCAAGAGATGCTGCAAGCGGCGCCCGTGGCGGGCAGCACCCGCTTCCTCACAGCTGCTGGGATTTTATTCCTGTTTCTTTGCCTCTTGGATTTAAAAATAACAAACCTCCTCGGTGTGCTCCAGTTTCACAGCACATCTCTAAACCACAAACACCTCTGTGGTGGTGGTAATCCCAGCAGACAACATACTCGATTCCTGGCTTGGGGAAGGCAAAAAGGAATCAGATGAATGTCTTCAAAGCAGAGAAGTGCTTGAGTAGCTCTGTACATGAGTGGCTGGAGGAGCCTTGAGACCCAGAACCTAGTTAAGAAAACTCTGAACCAGTTTGCAGGAGGGTGTGAAAGTGCTGGCTACGCTCTCAGCACACCGGGGGCTCTCCCACTCCCTTGGGGTCTGGGAAAAACCACCCAGAATATGGTATGTGGTTAATCTGGGTGTGAAGTTTTGCACCCAGCTCACAGCGAGAGCCCTGGGGATGTGGGGTTTTGTGGGTGATGCTCCTGGAAGGGCAGTGGTGTCTCCCGGGCTCCCACAGCTGCTCTGTGGTGTTTTCCCACTGCCTGCTGACAGCCGGCATCCCTGCAGGCCTGTCCTGGTCCAGGGTGGTTGGAATAAAAGGTGTGGAGAGCTGAAGTGGAGGGCAGGAGGCCTGGGCTGAGGGAGAGCTCCGGTGCCAGGGCACAGGCATGGAAAAATACACTTGGGAGCTGCTGGTGGAAGGGAAAGCTATAAAGCCCTTCACCATAACCTGCTTCTGAAGCTGTTGGGGAGCTCAGGGCCCCTTTAGGGGATGGGGCCAACATGGTGGAAACTCACCTGGAGAAGGCAATTCCCATGCATCGGCAGCCTGTTGGGAGCCTACATGGAAAGCGGGAGCTGAATCACTTCCTGGACCCTGTTGTGTCTGACCAGAATGGCCTAATTTCTTAATCCTTTAATTTCTCTTCCAGGCAAGTTGTGCTGTGATGCAGGTTGGGAAGTGGTGCCCAGGTGTGACTGGTGTCACTGCAGTGTCCCTTCCCTGAGCCACGGGCTCTGTGAGGCTGGCAAAATGCATGTCTTCTGTGCTCAGTGTGGGGATGGCACCATGCCACAGGGTGGCTGCTGCACCCCTGGATCCATCCCATGCATTTATCTTATTTCTGTTCTTCCTGCAGAAAGACGGGAAGAGAAGCAGGGATTTGTGCATCATAAAACTGCATGAATTTTTGGTGGTGACTCAATGGCTGCACTTCAAAGTGCCCTGCGGGGAGTGAGGTTTCGGTCTGGGGTGATGGACCCACTCATGCAAGCATCCTCGCTGCAGCACCCATCTCCTGCAGGGATGGTGGATGTGGTGGTGGTGCTGCTGCGGTTTGTTCTGCCCACAAGTGGCAGTTGGAGACATTCCCTGCATCCTCGAGGATGTGGGTTGGTTTCCTACTCCCTGGTTTGCCCCAGCTTATCAAGCTGCCTGTGAAGGAGCAGGGCAAGGAGGATGATGGTGCTGGAGGAAGGCTGAGGGCACACATTTGCTCTGTGGCTGCACCTCTCGGGCTGCTGCCAGGTGAGAAACCAGCCCTGGAGAGGCCAATTTGGGTGCTGGAGCATCAGCTGCCCAGAGCAGAGCCAGGCTGGGTCCGCTCGTGGTGCTGGGGCCTGTGAGAGAGAGTTTTATAGTCGATAAAACATTTAAATGGCTCTAGAGTAAGTCTAAATGGTTGAATATTTAATGGAATACATTTGGCTTAATTTCACTTTCATCTTTTATTTGTGATAAAATATTGAATTCTACGGTGCAGGAATGGGTTTTTCTTTGAAAGCAGAGGGGTGGTGGTGGGAATGGATGGGCTTTGGGGTGTCTGCCCCCCACTGCCACCTCCGTGATGGGCATTCAGGGGCATCCCCGCCCCATGGTTCTTATCCCCATGACCCCCCCTGAGAACCCTCTCCACTGAACTGCTGGCTCATTTCGTTACCACTCGTTAATAATTTGCCCTCAGCAGGCTTGGGTTCATTCCTGGTGTGGGTGCTGGTGATGTCTGTGTGTGCAGAGAAGCACAAGGTGCCAGTCTGACCTCCAGCAGTGCTGGGGCTGCTGCAGGGAGATGTCACTGCCTTTCCCAAAAAGCTGGTGTTGAGGAGCCATCTCCAGCCAAGCTCGCTGGGAGCTGCCTGCCCATCATCCTTCCCCAAACCACCCCTGCCCCTTGTCCTTTTCCCAAAGAGCTGCTTTGCTCCTTGCATCTGCAAAGAGTGGGGAGACCTGAGCTGCAGAGATAGGGATCAGGTTGGTCCCGTTGTTGGGGATTTTCCTGGGCCCTGTGACAGCAGCGCCGAGCACCAGCACGGCAACTGGGAAGGGCAGCAATTGACCAGTCTGAAGCCCGGAACAGTGAGTGCCCAGGAAAGATTGTCCCCCTTAGGAAAAAGAGAAATGGGAAAAGCCTCATCCAAGTGAATCGGAGCCATGTTTACAGGGAGGAGCTGCAGCGCGGTGCGTGTCTGAGCAGTTGTCCACTTGTCCTTGGCTGGCGATGGGGGGATACACTGGTTCCTGTGGCAGTGGGAGATTTAGGGATTGAGGGCTTATTCACCTGCAGAGCCTTTGGAAGCAAAATACTGTGTCAGTAGTGGTGTCCTGGGGATGAGTGAGGGATGCAGTGAGCAGGGGAACCTGGGATGCGGATCCCTTAGGAGGAGGAGGGCGGCTAGGGACACACGCGGAGCTGTAGGTTTCCTATGTGGCGCAATGTTGGTGTCACCATGGGGACATCCCTGCTTCAGACCACGGGACCGGCTCAGTGCTCCGCCATGCTGACGTCTGCCCATGGCTGGGCAGAGCTGGGGCAATGCTCACCTTGTTGGGGTGCCTGCGAGAAGGGCAGACTGCTGGCCTGCTCTGAGAGTGCTTGGAGCTGCCCCTGCTCCCCTGGCGAGGGATCTCCAGTGGAGTGGTGTAACTCATCCGGCTTTGTTTGTCTAACAGGGGCACACAGCATTTTTAATCCTGGCTGAGCACCATTGCCTTGAGAGACTGCAGAACATCTCAAAAGCAACAGCAAATATTTCATCTTTATACTTGCATTGGAAATACATTCCTCCCTGATCGTAACTTACTTGGGTTGGGAGCTTGTGTTCATTCAGCTTTAAAGGATGATGTTCATTGCCCCTGTCCATGAATGTCCCAGGGTGATGAGGAGCCTGACAGAGGTCCAGGGGCTTCACATCCTGCGAGTCTTCAGCCCGGGGAAGGTGTTTGTGTGAGAGACACAGCAGAGCTGGGGTAAGGAAAGGTCGTCTTCTGGAGGTCATGAGACTGAGGATGCAGCTGGTCTTGTTGTGAACATCTGGGCAGGTTTTGTTTCATTTTGTGTAGGTTTTTAAATATTTAATGTGTTGAAAGGAGGGGAGTGGTGGGAAGCTGTGCTCAGCTGCATCACTGGAGCCAAAGTTGCCTGGCTTGGACGCCGTGGAGCCGTCCATCTGTGGCAAGCCCACAACTCCTCAGCACTGGTTCAGTCTGCCCGTGCTGGAGGATGTTTTCCTCCTTCCCTTCGAGCCGTGATGTTCCAGGGCCCAAGTGACATGCTGGGGAAATGGAGGCTTTGGCTTTTCCAGCTTTGCTTGCGCGAGGCGTCGCCATGGCAACTGTGACTGCACCCCCATCCCGCCAGCGAACGCCTCGTCCGACGCGTTGCTGTTTTATGGCATAAGGCAGTTATTAGCGAAGCAGCACCGAGCTGCCACCGTTTGCGATCTGTAGCTGCGGGGCGATATGTGCCAGGCACGGAGGGGCTGGCAGAGGAGGAGAAGAGCTGACCCTCGGCTCCTCATTACTGATAACGAAGCTGGACTGACCTTGGCTCCTGGTCCTGTTCCCACCAGGGAGCCAGCACTCCTGGGCCCTTTGCTCTCAACCTTGAAGCAACCCCTTGCTAATGGTTTTCTTCCTCAAAGCCACGCACAAGAGGCTGCTGGAGGCACCCTGGGAGCGCAGACACCACTGGCCAAGACCTTGCCGGTCTGCTTGGTCAGTGAAGCGGAATTTGGTCCCAGTTGCCAGGGTTTGCTTCCCCTGTGCTGCTCAATGGCAGCAGGTCCCTGCCACTGCCTCCATGTCTCACTGTTTCCTTCAAGTTGATGACTAAGAAAAACACAGTGCTGTGGCTGGATGAATAATTCAGCCCAGTCTTGTTGCTGGGGAGTTCACAGCGAAGACCCTATCTGAGGACCTCCTTGTTGGATGGGGCTGGTCCTTGGATGAGCATCTGTCTTGCCACAGGGATTGGGTGCTGCGGGCAGCGTGGGGTCAGTCCAGTCCCTTTCCTGATGGTTGTTCTTGGCTTTCGTTTGGGGTTGTGTTTTCCCTGTTAAAGCAGCCTCAGCTCTCTGGAACTGCAAGGAAGCAGCTGTTTCTCCCGGATCATGGCTGCGGGAGGACAGCATCGTGTCCCCATCGCCCCACTGGCTGTGAAGCCCCTGTGGCCTCATTGCTTCCAGCATCGCCCCGCTCGCCGTGTGCCTCGGCGGAAGTGCTGGGGGATTGTTGCTACTCTCAACGTCAATTTTTAGAGCACGGCGCGGGTTTTGGCAGTGATGCCAGCCAGCCCACACAGCCCCGAGCAGTGCCAGCCTCCAGGAAGGACTGGTAGCTCTGCCAGGCTGCTGGGGACGTGGCTTTCTGGGGCTGAGCCTGCTGGGCCATGCTGTGCCATGCCCCTCCCCAGGGCACCAGCATGGCATTGCTGGCTCCTCTGGGCTGGGCAGAGCAGCAGAGCAGGGATGGAACAGGACCCTGGTGCTATGCTGACTGTGCTACACTGCCCCGGGCAGCTGTCACCCTTTGTGTTTGTTTTCTGTTGTAACCACATGCTCTTGGGTGTTGCTGAAGGGGCTGTGGGGTGTTGTGTGGTCACAGTGTGGGTTGGCACGTGGAGGGAGCAGGGTTGGGGCTATGAAGCATCTTGAGCATCCCGTGAGTCAGTGCTCTCTGAAGGAAACAAGTTCCCAGGAGATCATGCAGAGCAGTTTTCAGATGAGTGGGCTTTCCTTTTTCCTCTGAGTGCTGAGGCGCAGGCAGCCTGAAGCCAATCCTGAGTGACTTGAGTGGCACTGAGTCCTGAGTCCCACATTCTCCTTCTGCTCAGGCTCCTTCCCAGTCTCCCTTCCCTAGACCCGCACAGTTTGCTGTCGTGGCTTAGGGACACGGGATGGGACTAGAGCAGGGCTGGGAATTTTTTCCTGGTGAATCCTGCTGCACTGTGTTTGGGAGAAAGACTCCCTGCGGGCCATCCCTGCAACTCATCCCGCGGTGCATTGCCATGGGGCATCCCTGCAGCCCATCCCTGGGGTACACTGCCATGGGGCATCCCTGCAGCCCATCCCTGGGGTGCCAGAGAGCCGTGCCTTGCTGCGATGGGGGTGCTGTACCCCTTGGCATCAGGGTGAGGCGTGGTGGCTCCCTGCAGGGCTGGGACTCGGTAAGTGGGATTGCAGTTCCGTTTGTGACACAATTTAACGTGCTGCGCGTGTACCTGTGCATGAATTAATGTGAGGAGTGCTTGACAATGCTGAAAATAACTGTTCCCAAGCAAGCATTAATGCACAACAGATGTGCCTTTCCTTTCTGACTAATACACACGTGAGGTCAAATTGCTCCTGAAAGCTCGGTGCTGGCAATCCCACGGGGCCTGGAATTTCCAGGATGCTGCCGAGGGGGAGCAGTAAGGGGTGGTGCAGCTTCAGGGATGATCGATTCCCTACAGGATCAGCCCTGCAGCTTCGCACAGGGATGGAAATCCCAAGGACTCAGCCACTCCAGCCTGTTTTCCTGGCTGCAGTTGAGCTTTCTAAGGGATGTTCCAGGCGCAACAGAAAAATCCAGCCGTCTGCCTGTGGGTTTTGGTTCAGTTTTATGTGCAAAATTGTTTGCAAGTTCCCCCGTTTTGCAGTAGCACCTGGGAACATGGTCTGCCCTGCCTTCCTTCCCCAGCCGTGCTGCCTGGACCTCCTTGTGCCTGCCAGCAGCTGGGCAGGACCACAGTGGTGTGGCTGCCCACGGCAAAGTGGATCATAGAATCCTGGAATAGTTTGGGTTGAAAGGAACCTTGAAGCCCATCCAGTTCCACGCCCCTGCCATGGGCAGGGACACCTCCCACTGGATCAGGGGGCTCCGAGCCCCATTCAGCCTGGCCTTGAACACCTCCAGGGATGGGGCAGCCACCACTGCTCTGAGCAACCTGTGCCAGGGCCTCCCCACCCTCATCATGAAGAAATTCTTCCTAAGATCTCTTCTGAATCTGCCCTCTTCCAGCCTAAAGCAGCTGTGGTTAACGAGGAGGAGGTGAAACCTCAGAGAACAAACACAGAGCCAAGGAGGGGTCCTGGCTGCAGGGAGGGGGCCAAAGCTTGCCGCCCTTCAGTCCCCCCTGCTCTGCACATGGGAGCTGTGGCACCACTGCAGGAATGGGCTGGGGCAGCAGTAGGCACCCACACCTGGGATGTGCTTTTCCATGCTGTTCCCAGGGTCTTAATGGACTTGTACAGACTCCAGAAAATCTCATTATAGTTGTTCAGTCACTCTTTTCCTTGAATCCTTTGAAGGATTCAGCTGGACTTAGGCTTGCTGCTCAGCAAGAGCAGAGCTTCAAGAGCTGTCTGCCCGCACTGAAGGTGAGGGATGGGTGTTTGTGCGTGTGATAAAAAGCTACAGATTCCTTTGTCAGGTCTTTGGGGATTTGCTTTTTTTTAGGGCTGAGAAGTGCTCTTTAATAATGCTGTTTGCAGTGCTGTCTGCAGAAGATGCTGTCTTACTGCTGGGTGCTGCTGGATGTTCAGACCTGAGTTTTTTTAAATTGGATTGCAAAAAGTCTTCACTGAAAGTTTGGGCAGGTTTCTATTCCTTTAGCTGCCAGCCCAGTGCTATGAAGAAGCCTGGCGGAGCCTCTGGCTGTAGTTGCAGGTACAGGGGATTGCACACCCCGTGCTGCGCAGGAGTCTTGGTGGCCAGAGCCCTGGAACCTTTCTCAGCAGCATCTTCCTCCAGGCAAAGTGACCCCACTGCGTTCAGGAAAGCTGGGATCATCCTGTGGGTGGATGAGGCTGCCCAGGAGGCTGGGTTTGTAGCTCTGAAACCAAATTATGATATTCTTCAGTCTGGGATAGACCAAATGGTAACTGCTTGGACCAAACATAACAGCAGGAATGATTAATCTTTCCTAATGTGCCTGCTGTGCTGAGGGCTGCTCAGGAGTGCAAGGGGAGACAGAGGATGAGTGGGCTTGCAGCCCCCAGGGCTCATCCTGCCAGACTGCAGGTCCCCCGGGTGTTTCCTGGTGGCTTTCTCTTCTCTGGCTGCTCTGGGACCAAACTCGTTAAACTTCTCCTGAGCTGGGATGAGTTTTGTGCTGGAAATGAAATGACTGCTCCTGGGCTTAAACGTGGTTCCCGGGACCCTGCTCCTGGACGCAGCTGTGCTGGTCAAAATCCCATCTCCGTTGCATCTGAGGTGGCTCCCCAGAGGGATTGTCCTATTTATTGTCCTTGGAAGTGGTAGAGGATGGAGTGTGTGGGGACAGGACACAGCGCAGGGCTGGCTGCGGCCACCAGGACTTGGACAAGGGAGAAACAAAGGGTGCAAACCCCGGGGGGGTTGTGAGCAGCAATCTCACAGATTCTTCTGCTCCAGCACCCCCACTGGCTGCTGTGGTGGGAGCACTGGGACAGCAGCACTTCTGACATAAAAACTGTTGCAAGGCTTTATTTCCCCCTCAGAGCAAGCAATTCCCTGTGTAACAGTAATTGATGACCCGTTTTTTATCCTCGCAGCATCAATGTGCACTGTGTTTGCTGTAAATGAGAAATGATATGGCAAATAAAAGCTCTGTAGAGATTCCTGTTCTGCTTTGCAGCACGGTGTGGCCTTGATGAAGAAAATGAAGATAAATGTGTTGAGCACTGCATTGCTTATCCTCGGCATCAGCCCAGTTCTGCGTAACCATCTCTGCCCTCTTTGTTTCCAAGACTGCCGGGTTTGGGAATAAGCATGGATGTTTTTAAAAATATCTCTTCTATTATAAAGTAGGAAAAAAGAGATGGAAGGGGTGAGTAATGCAGCCCTGGGTGGTGGGGGAGCTGCTGCAGAGCATCCTTGGGTGGGAAGAAGGATGCAGCCATGGGCTCCGTCCGCTCCTGGGACCCAAGCGTGTGCAGGGAGGGGCAGGAACCGTCCTGCTGGCTGTTGCTTTTCGGTCTCTCTGGTCACTGGGACAGCAATAACATCCTATCATGTGGATTTTCAGGGTGGAAACCCCAGTTCCCTGGTTGCCCACAGGGCTGGGACACAGGCTCGCTCTGATGTGGTGGGGGCATCTGGCCACCTCTCCCACCTGTTGGGATAAGCCTGAACCCATCAGGCTTAAAAGCACTGAGAGGCTGAGTCTCGTCCTACTGTGCTTCCTTCAAGGAACCATCCCTTGGATCATCCCCAGGGCACTGACGCTGGGCAGCCAGGCTGGGGAGGGAAAGCTTCGCTGACCTGGTACGGCTCCACCGGCGCCAGCAGTGGGATGGCTGCAGGACACGGCTGCCGCGGGTGATGCCGAGAAACAGAGCATGACTTTATTTTAAAATCTATGATCCTAACCAGATCCTCTTACCCCTAATCTGTCCCTAAGACAGGATTCACTGCTTCTTGCCAGAAAACCCTTTTATATGCAGACTGATGTGAATAGAGGATGATAAGTCTCTAATTCTTCAGTGTGTCTGCTCTAACAAGAGCCTTGACTCTTATCTCCTGCAGGGCTGGCAGCCAGGGAGATATTAATTGTGCTTTAATGTAGCGTACATGGCTCTTGACAAGGATTGGTGCTGTGGACATCCCTGGGGCGTTTGCTGGGTGCAGGGAGGGGCTGCACTGCCCGTGGAGGTGGGGGGCACTGCAGGGCACCTGGACACCACAGGTTGTGGTGATTTATATAGGGCAGGGCTTACACCTTCTCCCCTCTCTGCTGCAGCTCACAGGGCAGGTTGTGCTGTGGCCAGGACGAGGGGGGCGTAGTGGGGTGACCCAACGAAGCAGGTGGAGAGGTGGTCTTGATCAGGGAGTGCAGGGGTAGGATGAGGGGGGATAGTTTGAATCCGAAAGGGGGAGATTGAGATGAGATCTGAGGAAGAAATGTTTTGCTGTGAGGGTGGGGAGGCCCTGGCACAGGCTGCCCAGAGCAGTGGTGGCTGCCCCATCCCTGGAGGTGTTCAAGGCCAGGTTGGATGGGGCTTTGAGCAACCTGATCCCGTGGGACGTGTCCCTGCCCATGGCAGGGGAGTTGGATCTGGGTGGGCTTTAGGGTCCCTTCCAACACAAACCATTCTATGATTCTGTGAACTGAGAAGCAAGCACTAACATGTTCCCGTTTCTCAAGGGATCTTGGCACTCAGGATCACAGCCTGCTCTGGAGTGGCTCTGCTGCAGGCAGGAGTGGGCAAGTCCTGGCGAAAAAGAAACCAAAGCAGAAGTTTCTATTTTTAGCTGCAGAGTGCAAATGCTCCGTGATGCTGAGGACGTGAATCACCTGCCCTGGGAGATGAATGGTTGGGTTTCTCTTTAAGCAGATTTATGTGCCAAGGCAGAGGGAACCGTGTCAGGGTGTCCTGGCTGCCTAGGTCTCCCCAGGATGTGTGCCAGGACCACAGGGGACATCACTGGTCGTGGCACAGAAGAGCTGCTTTTGCTGTTCCTCAACCGAGAAGGAGGAGGAGAATCATCAAAGATGTTTTCTAGTGGCTGGGACATCCTCCAGTGGGATTCAGCATGGCTGGGGCAGGACCATGTCCATCCACCCCCCAACACAGCCCTGCACCCAGCCCCACATCCCTTTGTGCAGGCTGCAGTGCAGCATCAGGTTGTTCCCTCCCCTCTCTTGCAGGGAATGTGCTTCTGCCATGGCATTGTCCTAGGCTGGGGTGGCTGGCTGCGTTCTCTGTCATGGTGCCGCGTGGCCGGGCAGTGCCGGACGTGTGTCCGGGAGGAACGCCTGCTCTGGCCTGTAAACCAGTGATGGGCAGAGCAGCCCCACTGTAACGCGCACTGAAAGCTTCCGTGAAGTCGAGATAAGAGCTCGGCGCTGCTCTTATTGCTCTGCTGTCTGCTCGTCATTGCTGAAACTTAAATATTTGTTCCCGGTTACTGTTTATCTCACTGAACAGATCTTGATTTCGGCAGCACAGATCCCTGTGCAGAATCAGCTGCCCACTCTTCCCTTTGGTTACCCCAGCAGAAATAAAGGCAGGTTTTAAAACCAGCTGCTGCCAGCGCAGTTTCTCAAATAGAAGCCCCAAGCTGCCTTTGTCTTGAGGTGGGGTTTGCTGCGCCAGCCTCTGGCACAGCTGTGCTGAGGGTCCTGTCAGCGGCATCGTACGCGGCTGCTGGACCCCGCAGTGGGCAGGCAGAGCCCAAACCTGCTGGGTGCTCGCTGTTGCGCTCCCTGTGCCAGGCCAGGGTGTACGCAGGCTGTAAACAATGCAGAGCCAGAGAGGCAGAAAAGCTCCAGCTCCTCACCTGGAGCCTGCTCGGATGGTCCATACCCCGAGCCCGAGCCAGACCCTGCTGCCATGCCCCAGCCTCCCGACACCCCATGTTGGCCAGCACAGATGGAGGGAGCTGCCTCGTCCGCATCGCTGGAGCGACGCGTGGTGCAAAGCCCATGCCAAGAGCGGGGCTGGCACCAGCTCGGAGCAAAGGCACCGCAGGCAAGGAGGAGAAGGGTCCTTCCTCCTTCTCTGGAGCACCTCGTATTTTCTAATTCATGGCTGTATTAGGAAAAGAAGTGCTTCATCCCGACAGAATGACTCTCCTAGACTGCAAGGAAACAGGAGTTTGGGATTTTTTTTCTCATTTTCAGTCTCAAAAATCACCCTGTTTGGCTGCTTTTAGAGAACTGCTTATCCTGAGGCAGCGCAGAGGGGCTGCTCTTTGAGCCGTGACCTTGGCAAAGGGCTTGGGCTGTCCCTGAGCCCGGCTGCTGTGGCTGGAGAAGAAGCTGAGCTGCCAGGACCAGCTGGCTGGCAGCGGCACGGGTGTGTGTGGGAAAACTCCAAGGTTTTAATGAGCAAATTTAATGCAGTGTCCTGCTGTTTTGGGCAGATTTCCGTGTCGATCCTCAATCTATTTTTGCAGACACTTTTGGAGGTGATGTTTATTTGTCTGTCTGCTATCGCCCCATCACAACTGCATCCCTGGTGTTTGTGCTCGTGGAGATGGGGATTCCCAGGTCTTTGCCAAGTGGGAATTTGGATCAGGATCGTGCACTGGCGTGGGGCTGGAGTCCCCCAGCATCCCTTCAGCCTGGCTTCCTAATAGTAAAGGATGCTCTAATCCATCGCCCACTACCCATTTGCTCCTGAGCAATGATGGGGACCTGGTTGCCCCCCATGGCCACTGCTGGCAGCTGGCCCTGCAGCCCTGATGGAGTTTGCTGGTGGCCGTGCAGTCAGTCCTGTACCCCCAGCAGCACCGTTACTGCTGCTGATTAACCCAGCTGGTGCCCCAGCTGCCTTTGGTTGGGTTTGATGTGGATTCTGTAATGCAATTTTTTCCTGTGGCCGCAAGCACTACCTGTCCTTTCACCCTCCTTTGCAGCCGTGCACACTGGGCTGCAGCCGTGCCAGGGATGTGCCATTCTGTGCCAGTCTATGCAGTACCCACCCACACAGGAGGATGCTCTGGTGTTGGTCGCTGCTCCCAGGCAGCACCATTGGAGCCAAGAGGCATCAGAGGAGCCAGAGAGGCAGGGTGAGGGGTTCTGCTTGTTGGAGCAGAATGGTGTCAGCGTGCAGCTCTCCATTTGTCAGATTAATTGCGAAGCAAGTTAATCCATGTATCCAATTTCTTTTTTAAGACTTTAATTAACGAGCTAATGCACAGGAAAGCTGGGGAGCAGCGGGGTTCTCATGTGGTTGCTGACCCTGGGTTACACTGCAGCCAGTGTCTGGGATGTACCGGTCCCTCTTGATGTGGTTCACTGGCAGCATGGGTACCCTGTGTGGCATTAGCCAAAGCACAGCTGCTAACGAGCTGATCTGAGCGCGGTGTGGGGGCACCTGGGTTTGGGTGGGAGCATCATCCATCACGGGGTGCACATTTCGGGGAGCAGCACACTTTCATCCTGTCACAGGCACATCTTTCCTCCTTCTCTCTGCCTCTGAATGGCAGTGGCTGGGCCAGGATTGCGCCGGGGCTGCGGCCAGCAGGGCCATTGGTGTGTTGATAATGCTGCTCTTAATTGAGGACCATCTGCACTTGGTAATTTAATTTTTCCTACATCTGCAAGGTTCCAACTTTATTTATCTGATGTCCTGAGGATTATTTAACTTATGAGCATCATGTTTCTCCAACAAAGGCACTGCAGGCATTCCGCTGCAGCCCCTGCTAGGAAATATTTTAATAACATTGTCCCAGCCCCAGGAAAAAGAACACATAAAAACTAGAATTGCAAAAGGCGACAGCAGAGCAAGTTGTGGGGATCGCTTTCTGCCTGCTTTTGCGTAGCGGGTGGCCTGCTGGGAGCGTTACCTCTATTATATTAAACCGTCCAAGAATAAGAGCACACCCTGAACAACACAGCCCCTCTGGTTGCGATCAGGCCTGACAGTGCATTTCGTGTTTCAGAGTGTTGACAGACGGTGTCTTTTGTCTGTGGATGCTTATTAGTATTTCTCCCCCCAGCTGTGACTTTGAAGGGCTGCGAGGGTGGAACTCAAGTGCAGCTCCTTCAAAAAATAATAATAATTGGAAGCTGGGAAGTCTATTAGCTGGGATATGGGGGAAGAGTTGAGCATCTGGTTCACATGGCCATGACAGGGGCTGTCATGTGCTGGTGGTGGCAGTCCCTGCATTTTCACACCCTGCTCCTCCTGTCTTCTGCTTGGCTTCTTCACCTGTGTTTTGCAGCCGTCCTGCGCTCAGGGAGGCAGGGGTGCAGGTAGGGGGGCAGGCAGGGGTGCAGGCGGGGGTGCAGGCAGGGGTGCAGGTAGGGGTGCAGGTAGGGGTGCAGGCAGGGGTGCAGGTGGGGGTGCAGGCAGGGGTGCAGACTCCAGCTCCAGAAGGCTTCTTCACCTGTGTTTTGCAGCCGTCCTGCGCTCAGGGAGGCAGGGGTGCAGGTAGGGGTGCAGGCAGGGGTGCAGGCGGGGGTGCAGGCAGGGGTGCAGGTAGGGGTGCAGGTAGGGGTGCAGGCAGGGGTGCAGGTGGGGGTGCAGGCAGGGGTGCAGACTCCAGCTCCAGACGGCTTCAGCCCCATCTCTTGCCTGCAGGAGCATCTCTGCAACTGCTCACCACGAAATCTCATTCTGTTCCACACCAAAACCCCAGGGACTCCATTTTTCCCTCCGGCTGCTCCAACAGCACCTGGGTCTGTGTACAGGCTTTAATTAGGTTTAAGCATTTTCCTTCCTAAAATGTAGGTCAGTCATAATTAGCGTGAATCCTGCTGCCGCCAGCTTTGCTTTTAATTAAGCTCCTGAAGTGGAGGTGGATGCGTAAGGTGCAGCATCAGAGCTTCAGCTTTTTCCGCTGCTCACCAGATGCTTCGTGGTTGCTTTGGCTCGGCTGGTTCACGCTCAGGGCCAGGATCGTGTTCTCCCCTCCTGCTGCTCGCGGTGGCTGGTCACCCTTGGAGCATGGCCACGCTGGGGCTGTGTCCTGGTCCTTCAGCCCATGCACTCCTCCAAGCTGGAGGTGCTGGTGTGACTGTGGAACTGTGTGAGGAAGGACACTTGATCGGTGCTTGATGTGAAGCTCCCACTGTCCTTGTCCCTTGTCATTGTCCATCGTACCAAGGGCCCTTGTACCATGTGAGGGCTACTGGTCCTTGTGCTGTGATCCAGAGTACCCAGACACTCTGGGGCCAATGCAGCGTGTTTTTCTCCCTCTGCAGCTCCTGGCACGGTGTCCCTGGTGTGGTCACTGGCAGGCAGCATCCGCAGCCGGTTGCCACCAACTGGGGATGGCATTTGGGTGAGCTTTGTGCCGGCATGGTGCCCGGTGCTCTCAGCACCTGCATCTTGCGGGATTTGCTGGCATCTCTGGTGCAGCACCAAGACCTGCAGCAGGACCTGGGGTTTGGGAGGGCAAATCGAGCTTTGAAATAGGATTTTTTGCAGAGGGTAAATCTGCCCTGTCTCACCTGTGAAACGAGTGCCTGGCAGTGTGGTTTTCTGTG
The DNA here is from genome assembly GCA_033558235.1 of Neomorphus geoffroyi. Classification (NCBI taxonomy): domain Eukaryota; kingdom Metazoa; phylum Chordata; class Aves; order Cuculiformes; family Neomorphidae; genus Neomorphus; species Neomorphus geoffroyi. The sequence goes on from JAUMJM010000038.1 coordinate 2,887,766, forward strand.
AAGGTGCAGCTCCTCCATGCGGATTTTCCCAGCATGCTCACTGTGCTGTGTGTTTCCACCCCAGGAACGGCTGCATGGCCACACTCACCTGGGAGCTGGTTCGTACAGGTGCCGGGGCTTGGAACACCTCATAGCAGCAGGCACCTTCACCCTGCAGAAAGCCTTGGCTCCATGCAGGGAGCACAGCAAGCTGGTCCCAAGGCCCTGCCAGCTCCCTGAGCCCTTTTGACTCCCCACCCCACAGCCTAGCTGATTATTTTTACCACTCCCGGGCTGTGAATCACTCCGCTCCCTCATCTCGGTCGCTGCCTTTGAAGGTATTTATAAACTGTGATCATCTACACTGTGTCTGCTTTAGCAGACGGTGTAAAATTAGCACTCTGGCTCGCTCCTGCCCTCTCCTCTTTGCCCATAGCTGTGCTATTCGGCGAGTGTAAATCTGCACGAGGCAAGATTGTAGCATCATAGAACGCTTTGGATTGGAAAGGACCATGAAGGTCAGCCAGTCCAACCTCCCTGCAGTGAGCAGGGACATCTTCAACTTGATCAGGTTGCTCAGAGCCCCATCCAGCTTGGCCTTGAATGTTTCCAGGGAGGGGAACTACCTTTCTGGCCAACAAGATGCTCCCTCTGCCCCAGTGAAAACCATTGAAATATCAATGAAGCGCCACACTGGTGCTGTCCTGGCAGGGTGATGCTGGGCACTGGCATCCCGAAGTGCCTGGTACTTGCTGCTGAGCAGTGTGGGATGCACAGGGATGGCTTTCAGCACGCACGTGCCACCGTTTGCCTGGGAGGGTTGGGTGGCACCTGTGCTCCTGCTGGTCGGTGCCAGGCAAAGTGGAGTCTGGCTGGGATCAGGGCAGCCCTGGTGTCCCACAGCCGCACACCTACAGAGGAGAGAGCACCTCATGCCTGCTCCAGAGAAATGAGATTTAAATCAGGCATCACCAGAGCAGCAAACGGCTGCCCTGTTCAGCCCATGCACGGTTCCTTGGCGGTGCTTTCATCACGTCCTACTGATTACTGCACTAATTGCTGTGGATCGAGCAGGCAAATTAATCTCTTCTCTGCTCTTCCCCTGGGACTGCTGGATCTTTAGGACTTTGTTTGATTAAAGCTTGCAGAGCCTGGTGCAGCTCACTGGGCCGGTGGTCACTCTGAGGATGGTCAGGATCCATCCCCTGCCCTTGTTGGCCGGCCCAGCCACCTGGAGGGGCACTGATGGGCTCTCCTGATGGGCTCCCTTGTGGCCCCTCTGCTGTGCTGTGCGGCGGGCGGGCATAAAACATTTCCTATTGGCTTTGGGGAAAACCCCACAGTGGAAGGGCGCTGCCTTTTCTCCTCCTCCTTCCCACTGTTCCTGCTAAAACCAAGCAAAACAGGAAAAATGAAACCCGACTTGAGAGAGAAACCGATGCTCACTGGGAGAAAAGTGGGTGCAAGCAGTAGGAAGAGGAGATATTTTTAAGTTGCTGCCTGTGGAGTTGTTGGCTTTCGAAGGCCATTAAGATGGGATGCTGGCGCTCATTAATTTATTGCCAGAGGTCTTCTAGCTCGAGCCGCGCACCGTGCTCAGTCAGCCTTGCAGACACAAGCACTGAAGCATCCAAGTAGACACAGGTTGCCGCAGACACTGGGAATGATCTCCCGGCTGGGCCACGGCACAGCTGGCACCGGCAGGCACTGGGACCAAGGTTAAAATGCTCATCCCTCACCGCCCTTTCCCTTCTCTTTCAGAACAAGGTGCTGACAGTGGACGGGGTGAAGGTGAAGCTGCAGGTACGTCCCCATGGCCACAGGAGCAGCTCCCGCTCTGCCCAGGTGTTTGGGACTGGGCAGAGCCCTGTCGCACCGGGCACCCCAGAAGCAGGTCCCCCATCTCTGACCTTTACTGTCATATCTCCTGCCCTGGTCCAGCTTTACGAGCCCTTTTGGCAGCTCTGTCCCCAGGGTGGGAGCCCACTTGAGGCTGGGGGCTGTTCTGGCTGCGGTGGCCCCTGTCCCAGCCCACCTGCCTCCTTTCTGCTCCGTGACTGTGACCGGAGCTGATGAGACTGGAGCAGTGCTGGGGGGCGATTGCTCAGCATTTCTCCTGCTTTGGAAGAGCTGTAGGATGGTGCGAGGGACAGAGATCCTTCAAAGGGATCTGCACCCCCTGGCTCAGCCTGTATCCATCCCATGGGACGCAGCAGGAGATTTCATGTCCCCCCCCCAGCCAGAGCTGCTCTGCTCCCCCTCCCTGAGACCCAACCGTTCCTCTGATCCCGTGGCCCAGAGCTCAGTAACGACATTAGCGCCGATGTGCCCCTGGCAGCCACCTGGCACTCTGCAAACGTATGGCTGCATTAAAAACTGATAAATTAAATTAGTGGCTCCCCGTGCATCCATCTGCTGGATGGATTTTCTGATAAAGGGACGTGTCGGGAGCCCTTTGCCATGCACCACCGTCTCCACGCGCTGAGGAGCAGGGAGGGCCTGCTTCAATGTTGATTGCACTTGCCAGGTTCCTATTGCCATCCCTGGAAGCAAACGGCTGAGGAAGCTTCCTGGGCTCTCACCGTGCCGTTTGGTGGTGGGTTTGGTTCTGGAGAGGTTGTAGCTGACCCCCTCTGCTCCCGTCTGCCTTCCAGATCTGGGACACAGCTGGGCAAGAGCGCTTCCGCAGCGTCACCCACGCCTACTACCGGGATGCCCACGGTAAGCACGGCCACATCTGCTTCCCACGGGAAACCCCCTCCCACCGGCTCTTGGGGCCTGAGCTGCAACTCCAGGCCAGGTGAGTCAGGAATCGCCAGAGCGGTTTCCCTTACACCAGGAGTGTAAGGCATTGCCCATAGGGGATTTAAGCGAGTTGCTTTCACAGCAGGGACCTCAGCGGTGGCTGAACGCTGTGTCCCCAGGCGTGACCTGCAATGCCTCGGGGAGCGGCGCAGAGCAAGCTCTGAGCCATGGACTCTGCTTGGCCGTGCTTCTGCCCAGCACCATGGCACAGTCCCTAATGCACCGTCCCTCTCTCTGCAGCCCTGCTCTTGCTCTACGATGTCACCAACAAAGCGTCATTTGACAACATCCAGGTATGACAGCACCCCAAGCGCCTTGCGTGTGATGGGCTGGGTCACGCTCACGGGTCAGCCCTGGGAGGGGGTACGTGTGCAGGACATGCATGTTGGAACAGGTCTTATGGGGAGCGGCTGAGGGAACTGCGCTTGTTTAGCCTGGAGAAAAGGAGGCTGAGGGGAGACCTCACCACTGTCTACAACTGCCTGAAAGGAGGTGGTAACACCGTGGCTGTTGGTCTCTTCAACCAAGTGACAGGTGGTGTGATGGGAGGAAACAGCCTGAAGTGGCACCAGAGGAGGTTCAAGTCAGACATCAAGAAAAATTTCTTCACCTAAAAGGTTCTCAGGCCCTGGCAGAGGCTGCCCAGGGAGGTGGTGGAGTCCCCATCCCTGGAGGTGTTTAAAAGACAGGTAGATAAGGTGTTCAGGGATGGTTTAGTAGCAGACAGGTATGGTTGGACTCAATGATCTCACAGGTCTTTTCCAACCAAGCAGTTCTGTGATTCTGTGATTGGAGGTGTGAACTCTGGTCGTTTCCAGAAGGGTGTGCCAAGCGCCTGCCTTGGCAGGGCTGCCTGTGAGGGCACCAGAGGATGGGCAGAGAGGGTTTTCTCTTTCAAAGCAAATCAAAAGGGTGATGGATTCACTTTACCAGCAAATTAATGTTGTGTGTAATTACAGCACTGCCTGCAGAACGTCCTCCAGTAAAGAAGCACGGGCAGCTTTTCAGTGTGATGCTGCCTCATCCTCCTCTGCATCGCTGGGTTTGAATGGGTCAGGCTCAGGCACTGCGTTGCCCCCACCCACCTTGTTGCCAACCTGGGCAGGAGAGAGGGGCACATCCTGCTGCCCGCTCCTCGCCCCCAACAGACCTGCCCTTCCTGATGGGTTTTGCAGGAGCCCCCTTGTGCTGCCCCCTCCCCGCAGACCCAGCTCCCCCGGTTGCTGGATGAGGAGCAGTTGTGGAGTGGGGATCGCGTGGCACCTGCCATGCGCCCTGTGTCGGCACTCAGAGCTGGGACATGGGCTGTGGCAGCACTGCCCACCTGAGAGGCACCAAGCAACTGCTTGCACCGTGGGGTCAGGGATTACTGGGAATTAGGGCAGGTTTGATTAGATTACCCTGTATTAGAGGGCAGGGAAGCCACCCCATGGCTCGGGAAGGCAGATTGAGCCACCTGCCAGGATGGGTGTGCTTGGCACCTGGGCAGCACGAGCAGGACATGGGGCACATCCCAGAGAAAACCCTCAGCCTTATCCTCCAAAAGAAGGCTTAGTCTTAACATTCCAGGCGGGGGGGAATTGGGGTTGAAGTCCTACAAGCGCCTGTGGTCAGGCAGAGCGGGCAGCAGAGCTGAAAGGCTGCCATTATCCTTGAGAATCGGGGCTTGATCAGCAGTGGCAAAGCAGGTCCCCAGGACTCGGTGACACCTGCTTATTTTCAGGGCTCTGGGAAAGGGCATTCTTGGTTCATCCTTGGTCACTGGTTCCTGGCTGGTTTCTTCTGCTGGCTTGCGGGGAAGGAGGCAGCTCCTCACCCAAGGTGCTGCTGCATTGCAGGAGATCTATGGGACCAGTTGCTCCCTGCCTGTAGCTCCTACTTTGCACAGCTGAGTTTCTGAGCTGGGTTTTTTGTTTGGCATCTCACTCCAGCCACCTCCTCCTCCCTGTGTCCACAGAAAGTGCTCCAGCATGGCTTGGGGATGGCAGCACTTCCCATGGAGGGTGCCCAGAACCAGGGCATCCCCTCCTCCTCCTCCTCCCAGAGCTGTTGTTAACACCTCTCTGCCTCTCTCCAGGCTTGGCTGACAGAAATTCATGAGTACGCGCAGCAAGACGTGGTCCTCATGTTACTGGGAAACAAGGTGAGTGCAGCCCCACAGCATCACCAGAGCCTCCTCTTCCTCCCGTGATGGCCCCACGACACAGCCATGCTGCAGCGTGGGCAGGGGAGCCTTGGGAGGGTGGAAGGGGACGTAGGGGTTGGCTACCACTGACCTTCCAAACCATCCCAAATCGCTCTTTGCCGTTCCTGTCGGCAGGTGGATTCAGCCCAGGACAGAGTGGTGAAAAGGGAAGATGGAGAAAAATTAGCCAAGGTACGTGAGGTGTCTGCCTGTTGCAGCTGAGTTGGGAGTGTGTGAGCACGCTAACGCGTACCTGACGATCTGCACCAGTGAAAGAATTAAGCGGAGATCAGTCTGACACAAAACACATCAGGGAGCACTTTGCTGTTCTTCCCTTATCTTGATCTCCTCTTCCTCCTTATCTACTCTTCTTCCTTTAAGCTTCCACTAAGGTTTTTTGCGTCTTTGTCCTCAAATATCATTTCTAAAATTGTGTAAGGAATGCCTGGGCTGTGAACCCTTGCACAGCTTTTCCTGCCCACGGTGGCAGAGCTCCTGTCCCAGGACAGAGTGTGAGCTTGCGCAGCAGGCACCACTGTCAGCTGGGGCTGAGCTGGGACAGTTCTGATGCCGGTGTGTCTTGTTCCACAGGAGTACGGCGTGCCCTTTATGGAGACCAGCGCAAAAAGTGGCCTCAATGTTGAATTAGCATTCACAGCCATTGCAAAGTAAGTGACCGGTGCGGTGGCTGTGCTGGGCACTTCTCCTGCAGCGGGGACAGCAGCCTTTGGGATAAAGGCTGGCACTGTCACCCCCCCTTCTCATTCCTGGGGCTCCCACCTGCAGCTCTTGTGCTGGCAGGTCCTTGCCCATCTCGAATGTCTCGTCACGGGGTGCTTTAGTCACCAGACTGAGTCGAGTTCAGCTGAGCGGGACCAGGCAGTGTAGGCACAAAAGTAACGTGATTTTCCCCTTCTGGCAGGGAACTGAAGCACAGAGCCATGAAGCTGCCCAATGAGCCCAAATTCAAGCTCCACGACTACGTGAAGAAAGAAGTACGAGGCTCGGGCTGCTGCAGGTCCTAATGCGCTCGGTGCGTTTGTACAGAGACTCATGCCAAGTGTTCGTGTGCCGCGCTCTCTCCTCGTGGACAATGTGTGCATGTCTGTCTGTCGTGTCTGTATCTGCCTAAAAGGTGAGCTGAGACATGGGGAAGGGAAGCAGCAGCAGAAAAAGCTCTCCCAGCCAAAGCCACGTGCCAGGTGCTGCTCCCCAAGCACTCATCATATCCATGTGCACTGCGAGCCCTCCAGCTTCCCTCACCGGTCGCTCCCGCCTGGCTCACAGCGGCTCGTCCCCGTGCAAGTGGGTGATCAGGAAGCCATGGGCTGGGGCCTTGCTGCTGCTTCTTCAGGGCTGGGGCGGGCGGCAGACCCAGCCGCAGCAGCAGCCCAGAGCATTAGGAGGCTGCTTCTTCGTGTTCGGAAGAATTCTGACTAAGCACACCTTCTCCACACCAAACATCTGGGTAGGAAAAGTCCCAAATTCCCTTTTCTCTCCCCACGTGCCTGAAATTCAGCTGTTCAGAGCCCCGGGCTGGCGCACACTGGACAGAATTGTTTTCGAGGCAACCACTTTTGCAGTTGCTTACTCACATCTGTCTCTTCCATGTGGTGTAAGACACCTCCTCGATGAAGGTTTCTCCTCCTCCCTGCAGAAGCCAAAAGCTTTGCTGTCTGTGTGAGTGAGCTCCTGCTGACCTGTCTTGTACAGAGATCCCTGAGTGTTCCTCTGTTCAGGAAAGGCTTTGGTTCTCTTAATGCCACCGTTTCTAGTACTTTAAATGAGAAATCCACAGTATTGTAGCTTATTCTAAATACCTTCATCTAAGCGTGATAGCATTTTCAGACTGCAGCAAGGCTTTGATATCTTCAAAATTCTCTTGGTATAGAGCTTTCTTTTCACAGAAGAAAGCTGAGGGGAACGCTGTAGGCATTGATTTCACAGGTTGCAGACTCTCCTGCCAGCTCTCTTCAATGGACTCCTCGTCCCTTTGGTCTGTGTCAAGCATTTGGCTTTTCTCAAGCTGCGACTTCTAAGTGTGAATTTGGATAAAGCCTTTAGCCTTTGGCCTTTTTCTTATTTGAAATTTCCACAAGCACAGCACCAGGTGCTCACCACACTAAACTGCCCCAAATGGGTGGCTTGAAATGAAAGTGCCCCTCCTTCGCTCTCCAGCCAGGCGCCAGCGCGCTCACAGGCAGCTCAGGTGCCCCTGCCCCTGGTTCTGCCGGAGGTGTTCGCTCCAGTGCTGCAGTCGTGACACGTGCAAAGAGCCTGCAGCTACTGCACAGGCACTTCTCAGAGCTACAGAAACAGCAGTAAAAAGTAACAAGCAGCTGCTTCAGCTCCTAAAGTGGGTCTGGCACAATAACGGTATGAAAAAAGATCCTAAAATAAACCTACTGTGAACAGAGCAGTTTTTCCTAAATAGCTTTTTAGGCAGAAGCAAGTCTTTCAACTGTGTGATTTAAATTTTATTAGAACTATTTATTGAGACCCCGTTCCTGCAGGAATACTTTGAGGGCACAGCAGGGGTGGGCAGGAACCCCCGTGTCCCACAGGGCAGCGGTGCTTCCCACAGAGCCAAGGGGACGGCAGCCATCAGTCCCTGAGCTGAGGCTGTCTCCAAATAACCAGAGCAGATCCCTTTACCTTTACCTGCTCTAGAAGGTGGCCATGGCTGCTACAAGTTGGTTTGCAAACAGCAACAGAACATTGAGTAGGCTCTGAAGTTGCTTGGGCACTGCCAAGAAGCATAGGAATCCGTAAAGCTCACTGTTTCCCACTGCTTTGGTGAGCTTTGCTCTGCTCCCGTGGCTGCTGCTTGACCAGTGTCTCCTACAAGAAGCTGCTTATCTTCCAGGCACCCCCATGCTCATTCTGGGCTCTGCAGCACGTGCTTGCTGGCTGGGTTGTATTAAAAAAGGGGCTAGGATTTCCTCTAGTCCTGAGATTGCCACATGCTGGTGTTTCGGTACCTGAGCTGCACAGGAAGGGCCAGCCCAGCAGGGGCACAGAACACATCAGGCAGCTCAAATCCTGGCTCTGTGTCTACATCTGCCGTTGGTGCTGTTTTCCCAGCAGTGCAGCAGCAGCCCCTGCCCCGAGGTGCCACTTACTGCCCCACAAGCGACGAGGAATCTCCCCAAAGCAAAAATAAGCAGTGTTCTTAGTGCTCCCATTGTGTCGTTGCCTTCCCTCTTCCTCGCAGGGCAGGGAGAGCCTTGCATCCTGAACTAAAAGCTGACAACTCTTAACTTCTTCAGCGTGGGACCAAAACCGAGTTAAGAACCAATTTAAAGAAGGAAGATGGAAATGCTGCCCTCTGGAGTATCGTCCATGTGCCTGTTGGGTGGCAGCAACCCCAGCAGAGATATCACGACTGCGTTCGTGGCATTAGACTTAAACTTTAAGGCAGACTCAGCCCTATGCCCATCTCCCCACACCAACCTGGCCCTAATGCTCCTTCTCAGCCCAGCATCTTCTCCCTTCGGCCTTTACTGACACCAAGTGATGAGGAATTCATTGTGCAGTGCATTCAAACAAGCCAGAGGACTCCGCATCACGTGCAACCTCTCATTATTTTTTGCTGGCTCTTGTTTACAGCTTTCGTTTCATTCCTATTAATAAAATTTTTTAATGATCTTTGTGGCTACAATGGTATTTTTCCAGCACCTGCATGGGTTCTGGTTCTCCAGTGCACACAGCAAGAATTAAGGGAGCTGGGCTACTGTGCAGCACAGGTTTTATGATCTCGTTCCCTTTAAAGCACCTCTGCTGGGTGCCCAAACGCAGACCACAGAGCAGCTTTACAGCAACGGTATTCTAGGTGCCCAAACACAAAGTTTGCACTTGGGCACCCAGATCGTTGCTGTAAAGCTGGTCTGTGGTTGTAAAGCCTATCAGATTTGTAAAAAAAATACAGAAGGAAAAGATGTCTTTTCAGAACTTTATTAAGCCCTGATATTGCCAAAGTGGAGATACAGCAGCAATTACAAGGCTGAACCTGGTAAAGAACATTACCTGCGCAACTTGTTATGTACTTGAGAGCAGCTCTAAAGAGGACTTGAGGGTGCTGGGGGGAGAGAAGCTCCACAGGAGCCAGCTATGCACTCACACCCTGAAAAGCCAACTGTGTCCTGTGCTGCATTCAAAGCAGTGGGACCAGCAGGGAGAGGGAGGGGATTCTGCACCCTCTGCTCCACTTTTTGAGACCCCACCTGGACCCCTGCATCCAGTTCTGGAGTCCTCAGCACAGGAAGGACGTGGATCTATTGGAGCAAGTCCAGAGGAAGCCACAGAGATGATCCAAGGGCTGGAGCACCTCTCATACAAGGTCAGAATTGGAGTTTTCTGGACTGGAGAAGGCTCCAGGGAGACCTCAGAGAAGCCTCCCAGTACTGAAAGAGGCAACGGGAAAGCTGGGGTGGGGGGACGGACTCTTGATCAGGGAGTGCAGGGACAGGACGAGGGAGAACAGTTTTCAGCTGAAAGAGGGGAAATTGAGATGAGATCTTGGGAAGAAATGTTTTGCTGTGAGGGTGGGGAGGCCCTGGCCCAGGTTGCCCAGAGCAGTTGTGGCTGCCCCATGCCTGGAGGTGTTCAAGGCCAGGTTGGGTGGTGCTTGGAGCCCCCTGATCCAGTGGGAGGTGTCCATGGCAGAGGGGTGGAACTGGATGAGCTTTGAGGTCACTGCTGCTCACATGTGCTGCAAGAACCTGCTGCCTGTGAACCCCTTCAGCCACCCCATCACTGTACCCCCCTGACCCATTACATTTACTTTATGCTACTCCACGTAGCAAAGTCCATGACTTCTCATTTCTTGTACTTCAGCCAGTTCTGTGGCTGCTTCTTTGTGTTTTAAAACCTGCCTTGACTCTCCGGTCAGCCCACAGCCCAGAGGAGGGCATCTTCAGCTGTCCTGAAGCTGCAGGGCTGCTCTGCCCATGAGTCTGTGCTGTCTTCTGAGCAGCAGCCATAGTACAGCTGCTCAGATACCAAAAATACCAGCAAATAAACGTCAAGACTCATTTTGGAGTTTAAGAAATCAGGCATCCTTTATTACAGCACTGGATACAGGGAGGAATAATTCTACCAATCATGCGTAATGAGACAAGAGCTAGTTACAGAAAATATTTCCAGAACTTTCAGTATCACATCTGTAACTCTCAAACACACAGTTACTTAGGTGGGACTGAGTGGAAGTCAGAAAATTATTCTGCTTTAGCTCAGATCTGACCATTCCACTTCTGCAGCAGCAACTGCTTCTTGCGTGCATCCAATACCACATTCTGCTTGAGCCATTCCGCTAGCAGGCAGGGCCAGAGGCGGGTTCCCAAGATACCGAAAATGCCAGCAAATTGACTCTTAAAGACTTATTTTGGAATTTTATAAAGCAGCATCCTTTAACTTCAGCGCTGGACACACAAGGGAATGATTTCCATCAATCATGCATAATGAGACAACAGCTAAGACAGAATGTATTTTCCACTTCCATGTATACATACAGATATTCACAGAACTCTCATGCATATTATTTTACTTCCTAAGGGCTAATTTTAATGTTATTATGAACTTTATAACAGCCAATCTCTGCTAATTGGAACTTCGGAGCCAGCTCTGTCTGACCTTGCATGTGAGATAAGGGAAGACTGCAAACAGAGGCGACTACAGAAGGCACATCAGTTCAGCACAGACCATATCAGTTCAGCACAGACCCTACTTAACACAAGATGTTACCATTTCTCTTTGAACAGTGTCCGGAAAAACACTGTCTGAATAAACACCGCGCTATAAAGAAAACACGCAACCAGAGGGAAGTTCTGTCAATTTTTTTAAAAATACAGTTACTTAGATGAAACTTAAACCTGCTTTAGCTTGAATCAGAGCGTTCCACTTCTTGAGACTGTATCACCTGCACCGACCCGTTCCTCGCCGCTGCGCTCCGGTTCCCGCAGGGCCCTGGGGAGAGAAAGCAGAAATCAGTGATCACGGGCCGCGCTGCCCTGCCCGGCCCTGCCGCCGCTCCCCCAGGCCTCAGCCGTGCATCCTCAGCAGGGGCCGCAGCGCCCTCAGACGAGGTGTCAGAAAGTTAAATGTTGCTCATCTCCGGCCCGGCCCTCTCCCCAGTAATGGCCCCAGCACCGATAACACCACAACAAGAAACCCACTCACCTCCCCACCGGAAAGACCAGCCACGTGCCCCCACCGCGACTTTTATAGCCGCGGTCGCGAAGCTATTGGCCAGACTGCAAGCGCTCACAGCCAATCGCGAGTGACTGGCGTGATCGCTCTCCCGCCCTCCCCCGGTGTTGATTGGCTGTCTCCTTCCCTCCTGCCAATGGTGGCGCGCGGCGCGGCGTGGCCCGAGGCGGTGGTGCGCTGCCGCCTGACTGGCCCCCGCGGGAGGCCGAGCCAAGCCAGTCGCAGCAGTGGTTGTAGCGCGGGACAAGCCAATCAGCGCTCGGCCGCAGGGTCTGCTGGGAGTTGTAGTCCGGATGTGGCCGGGCGCGCGGCACGACGCGGGCGGAAGGAGCAGCGCCCGGACTACAAGTCCCGAGGAGTTGCGCGGCACGGCGCTTCCGGCCCGGGCGGCAGCGGAGCCGCTTGGCAAGCGGGGAACAGGCCCGGGGGCGCCATGAGCCGGGGTCGGGCCCCGCCGCTCCGGCCGCCGCTGCCAGGTATGAGCGGGGGCGGTGGGGGGAGCCTCTAAGAGGGGCAAGACCGGAGTGGGCGCGAGGAAGGGAGGGCAGCCCCGCTGCGGGCGGGCAGGCCCCGCTGCAGTCCCGTGGTGGTTCCCTTGGGGCTGCTGGGCCCCGCTCCGGGCTTGTTGTGGCCGCCCCGGGGCTGAGGGGCGGCTCTGGGGCTCCTCAGGGCATCCCTCGGGGCGATTTTGGGGCTGCCACCTCCTCGGGCGGTTTGTTGCTGTGTTTAAGGTGGGCGCCGGTTTAAGCAAGCGCAAAGAGGAGTTCGTTCATCTCCTCCTGCCTCATTCGGTACTGACGGATCCCGAGATTTGTCTTTTTCTGCGGGTGTGGCTGCTGGTTCTCTCTTGCCTCCCCATAACCCCATCTCCTTCCGCTCTGATTTCACACTTTGCGCAATGTGGGAGAGTTGGTGGTAGAGCTTCATGAGTGCCCTGGGACAACTGCACGGCTCGGGAAAAAGAGTAAAATTGCGCTGTCGTCTTCTCATTTCAACCTTGCTGTTTGTTGCCACCTTGTCCCGCTGCTGACTTGACAGCTGCTGCTTCTCTGACAGATCCTTTCCTACTGTTTGATCCATGATGATCCTTTTGCATTATGTGAAAGCCAGTAGTGAGGACCTCCGTGCAGCTCAGCTTCCTTCTGAGCTCTGTCGGTATCAAACAACAGCTCAGACAGGCTCTGCGGGGGTGGATGTGTGTGAGCAGAAAGCTGGTATGTCAGGCAGTCAGGTTTGATGTGAGCCAGGGTTGTACCCGGAAGGATAATGGGATTGTAAAAGACTGTCCCAGCAGTTGGTATTTCAACTTCAGCAGTGTTGCCAAACACTTTGTTTCAATCCTAGTACATTAATTTTACCCCTTTTTCTCCCCAGTGATATAATGTTTTCATGGAATCAAAGCCCATCTAGTCCCAACCCCCTGCCATGGGCAGGGACACCTCCCACTGGATCAGGGGGCTCAAAGCCCCATCCAGCCTGGCCTCGAACACCTCCAGGGATGGGGCAGCCACCATTTCTCTGGTCTGCCATAAGCAATTCCTATTCCCATTCTGTAGCTGTTGTGTTTTGGCTCTGAGCCTTTGTCTGCCAATGCCTCCTGTTTGTTGGGAGTGCAGTGGGGGTCTACCTGAGTGCAGAACACTTCCAGAAAGCCCATGCTGAGGAAGGGTTGTGTGAGAAAGTCACCCTTGTCCCTGACAGCTGTTATGCGGCTCCTTGGGAGCTGCACAAGGAGAGGAGGCGACGCATAGAAAGCACATTGTGTTGACATTAACGAAGTGCACCACTGAAAACTGGGGCTGCGTGTGCTCAGTGCAGTACAGATGTCTAGTGACCACGAGTCCAAAGAGCTGGCAATCACCACTGAGTGGGGGTAAGGGAACAGGCAGCACTTCCTCACTGCACGCCTGGGCGGTGGGAGATCAGAGAGTCTGGGGATCTCCTACACATCATGCAGGAAAGTGCAGGAGCAGGGAACTGTGGTTTGCTGGGTCCCTCAAACAGGCATGGGCTCCTGCTCCCTGGGCACTGCCATCTCAACAAGGCTGAGGAGGGTTGGCATAAAGCCATCCTGAAAGCTCCAGCTCTGCCATTTGGTTTGCTGCAGTAGCAACTCCTTGCAGGTGAAACTGCCCTGTGTAAAGGAATGTGTCATGAGGAGGGAGGTTAAATTTTGCCAAGCAGCAGTGAGCAACCTCAGCTGAACTAGGGTGACTGGAATGCTCAGTTGGGAATGTAGGTACCTTTCCTGGTAACACCCAAATGTGAATTTTCATGGTGCTGCTTGAACCCAAGTTAAAAAAAATCCCAAATCCATAATTTTCTGGCAGTTTCGTTCCCTGGCCCATGGGATCACGTGGTGACACTGGCCACTCTACATTGTGGGAGTGGTGGGGTGTGCCCACAACCACCCATTCCGGTGGCAGCACAGTTTAGATGGCCCTAAGCTGCCTGTGAAGCACCTCGGGTGAGTTTGTGTCCTCAGATGGAAACTCTTCTGCAGTCAGCCGTTCCCTGGGGATCCATAAACACAACTGCACTGCTGGAACTGCAGGGAGGCCCACGGGCTCTGGGAAGCTGCTGAGCACCACATGCTGGTGCCTACTCTGCCCTGCCGTGAACTGCTACAGGAGTGGCTGCACACCAGCTGGGGCTGGTCCTGAGCAGTGCTGAGGGTTTGTGGCTTCAGCTGGCATTCAGTGGTCAGTCACTTTATGGACTGAGTAACTCCCTGTTCCACGGGGCCCTCAAGAGCCGTGACTGTGGTGCTTCCTGGGGTAGGATTGTACTTGCTGCTCTGGTTGTCTCAGCCAAGCCCAGCTGTGGCAGAAGAAAGGCATTTGGAGCAAAAATTCTTCGTGATTTCACTAACTTGATACTGGGATTATGTGGACAAGTTCAGTCTGTTGGAACTCTTTCCTCCTGATTTTTCTGCCCTTTGTCTTCCCTCCCCAGCTGTGTCCTTTGCCGTGGGTGTGATGGGGCTGACACTGGCCCGTCCCCTTACCCCTGAGTGGGGGACACAGTGGCTGCTGGGGCATGGGAGAGGTGAATGATTGGTCGGCATGGGGGGTACACGTCGCCCTTCTTCCAAGCTCAGCAGCTCCCCAGGAGTCCAGCAGCACCCCAACTTATTCACATAGAGACTGGTCATGCTCCCTTGGTGCAGCCCGAGTTTGGAGCTTTGTCAGAGTTACCTTGCTGCTTTTAATGAGGTATAACAACCGCAGGATATGTGTTGGGAGCTGGAGCAGGGCAGTGCCTGCTCCCAGGGAGCCTCAGTGGTGGGAGCATGTTGGCCTCTGGCGTGGAGGATATTCTGACACTGGAAGTTCTCCCCTCATCTTTCAGGCAAGCTCTGCTCGCTAACTCTGCCTTTTTGTGGCCATTCTTCTCTGGATTGTCTTTACAAGCTGACTGTGTTGCTGTTTGTTAGGCTGCCTGGTATTCCAGGTTATGAATTCTTTGGGAACAATCTAAAAAGGATGAGAAACTCCAACTTCCTTGAAAGTGAGCGATGGACTGTCTCGTCCCTGGAAATTTTTCCAACAGAGGATTAAATCTGTGTGTGCTAAGAGAGTGGTTGTTTGTTCTGCACTAGGCTAAACCTCTTGGGTTTCAGAGCAGCCAGGGCAAAGCTGTGAGGCGGAGATTGGCCGAGCTGTGGGATTTTCCAGCTGAATTTACATATCGCCCACTGCTCTGCATGCCTTTCTGTTTACATCACTTAGAAGCGATGCACACATACACGCACACAGAAGAGACGTTTCGACTGAGGAAAAGCCTGCCCACAGCTTAGGAACTCGTTTATGGTGGCATCTTGCCAGGCTTTGTGACTCCGTGCCGGCTTGGGTGGCCGATGGTGAGCTTTCGCCAAGGTAAAACGTTTGCCCTGGGTGCTGGGTGTCAGGGCTGTGGTGGCAGGGTTTCCCAGGACGCTGTTCTGCTTCAGCACTCGGGACAGTCATGAGGGAGGAACTGCATTCACCCGTGTCTGGATCTTAGTGGAGAAGCAGGAGGGATCTGAACTCCAGCGTTGGTGTAGAAGTGGGAACCTGCCGCCTGTTCAGCGAGCTGGTACTGTGTGATGCTGATTTTGTGGCCCTTCAGAGGGACTGTTGCAAGGCCATGTAATGCCTGACTGTACAGCAACCTAACGAGCGTTGTCTGAGGTTGTTTCTGGTGATTTCAGAAACAGGAAATCCTCGATAGTCCTTAAGCAAAGCTGTGGGAAGTGGTGGCACCTCTGGCTTCCTCTCCCTTGCATCCCAGGTCATCATTGCTGCAGTGCAGCTGCTGGTGGTATCTTGGAGCAGTAATTGAATCCAGCTTTCCCAGTGTGATGTTAGGAGGTTGTGGGACACTGAATGGTGCTTCTGTCTGAAAGTTGTCAGTAAGATTTGCCACAGTGGAAATGTCCACATCCGCTGATTTCTTCAGGAATCAATGATTCAACGTGTGTTTATCAAGGGACACGTTTGGTGCTTTTCCCGGCTGACATGCTACCAGTAACGCACTGCAGTTTCCTCTCTTTCTGTCTTAGGTTTTGTTCTTCTCCTTGTCCTCAGTGACAAAGTCCAAGGAAACTGTGCAAAAAAGAGCAGGTGACTGAACTTCACTGGATATTTTTTTTGTGAAGGGAGCAGATTCTTTTCAGATGGGTCTTTAAAGTGGTCTCACTGCACCCAGAGGGCAAGCAAGAGCGTGTCAGGGAGTTCAAAGCTTTGCAGGATGTTGAGGGGAGCAGAGGTGGGAGTGATGCTTTGTGCATTGTGCATCTTGAGTAATGATGGGGCTGGGGTTTCTTATGGCTTAATCTGAAGGAATGCCATAATGTGAGAGGAATGGTTAAACCATTCCTGAGGAGTGCAGCCACCCATGAGGCAAAGCGATTTGAAAAGCCCTGATGACTGTGCAGCAATCGAGGAACGAAGCAGTGAAGGAACTTTGGTTGCCTTGGGTCTTGCAGGATGGCTCCAGGAAAGGAGAATGGAGCAGGTGAGGCAAGTGTTCCTCTGGCTTCCTTGGAGGACACGGGTGCAGCCTCTGCTGAAAACACTGTGTTTCTTGGTGCTGAACTCCTTACCTAGGCTGGCTGAGGGCAGGCTGCTGAACTGTAGTATGTTGCCAGCCGAGGGCGGCACTTGGCTGGCCAAGGATGGATTTGTTTCTGTTTCTTATGGGCAAGACTCTTGGCCATAGCTTTGGTGGGTGCTTGACGCTGCGCAGAACAGAGGTGAGAGCTGCGCACAGGAGTTCGGGATCTGCTTGTCTGAGCTCGGGCTGCTCTTGAACTGAGCAACCAAGATCGAAGCCTCCAAACAGCGGCTTTCATAGAATCGTGGAATGGTTTGGGTTGAAAGGGACCTCAAAGCTCATCCGCTTCCAACCCCCTGCCATGAGCAGGGACATTTTCCACTGGATCAGGGGGCTCCCCACCCTCACAGCAAACCATTTCTTTGTAAGATCTCATCTCAATCTCCACTCTTTCAGCTTAAAACCATTCCCCTCTTCCTATCCCTGCACTCCCTGATCAAGAGCCCCTCCCCAGCTTTCCGGCAGCCCCTTTCAGTACTGGGAGGCTGCTCTAAGGTCTCCCCGGAGCCTTCTCTTTTCCTTTTTTTTTTTTTTTTTTTTTTTTTTAATTTTTCTTGAACAAATCCACAATTTAATAGCATGCAAGTCCCTGAATTGGGTGTGTTCTTTAAGTGAGGATGTAGGAAGAATCGCAAGCTGTGAAGGGAACAGCGTGCAGTGCTGTAATGTTAGGGCCAGCTTTTAAAGCACCTTTTGATTTAAGGTGCTTGTGTGGAAGAACTGTGAGCATGTCGGTTTCTGCCAGCCTGACCCTTATGTAGACACTGAGCTCAGGTGAGCAATCACAGTTGCAGGGATTGGGCTCCACGGATCCCTCATCTGTGACTTTGTGCATAAGAAAAAGTAGGTGAATGTTTCCAGGCTTCCTAAAATGGAAGTAAAGCTCAAGTATAGCCTTTATGTCATGGAAACAACATAGAACACTGGCCTCTGTTGTAATTTCTAACTGGGTTTTAGGGTTTTTGGGAAAAAATGAGTTGCTTTGTTCCACCAGAGCAATCACTTTGATCCAATTACAGGCGCAGTTGAAAGTTATCACTTCAGGTTTTGACATGAAGTGTTGCAAAAAGTTTTTCTATTCCAAGGACTTGTTACCCTTTAGGAAAAGCACCTAACAGTGATTTCCCTTTCTGAACTGCACTGGCACAGAGGAGCAACAATGTTCAAACAGCTACCAACCATGCTGTCAGCTCTGCAGTCAGTCAAGGCGCAGGTAAGAGTAGCCATTAAAAATCACCCCTGCCCTGTTCTCAGCCCCTGCTCACCCTGCCGTATGTGGGGCTGTCAGGGCAGCATGGTGCATTTTGGCTTTTGCAATAGTTTCCTCTGTGATGTCCCAATACTCCCAAGGATGCGTAACTCTTCCCGTTCCGGCTGCAGTGTTGTAAGAGGAACAGAAGCTGGTGTCTTATGCCGTAAACACCCAGGCTGGGAAATTCCCGTTGCCCACAGCCTATTCCCAGCCAGAGCAGGAGAACCCTGTGTGTGCCTTTCTCACAAGGCTTCGCTCTCCCACAAGCACTCCTGCTGTGCTTGATTTTGCCAGCCCCACGGTTACCACAAGGGTCAATAAGCTTAAAGACAGCTTCAATGAACTGAAGGAGGGAGAAAAGGTGAGTAAAGCAGATGTAGGACAACTTGCTGAGCATTACGGGCTGTTGATTGTGTGAGGCAGAGACGCTTGCAGGTGTCTTGGTGAAGGGACCCCGTGCAGTGTGGGGCATGGCGCATGGCATCCGCTCCTCAGCTGTGCTGTGTTCCTCCTGGGGGACCCAGCGCCATGCCCTTGTCTCACCCTGAAGTGCAAACCCCCGCAGTGCCATTGTGTCTGCGGTAGTGTGGTTCCCATGTTAGGAACAGGCTCCAAGCTGAGACCAGGCAGGCTGTGTGATGTTTGTGACGAACAGGAGACTCTGCCATCCCTTCTCCTCATGCCACATCCACCCTCAAAACCTTGACCTTGGTTTTGGTTGCATAGATCTTTTGCCAAGTGTTGATGGTGTACACTCTGGGGACTGAGAGCAGGAGAGACACTTGAGGTACCAGTGCTGGTCCTGCCAGGCCTCTTGCATGGACAAACTCTTCAGCACGGGCCAGAGGATGAGCCGGGACAGTGATCTCGGGCACGATTCCCCTCCCTAAAGCGATAGGTTTGGCAGCAGTATCAAACAGCCAGGAGAAAACCGCTCTGTTGCTGGTTCTGTTGGATTCGGCAGTGAGGAGAAAGAACACTGCTTTCCCCCCGTCTCTGCAACTGCCGGTGTTTGGGTTATTCTGTCTGGAGTCCTAAAGTAGGAATTTTAAGGCTTTTCTTCTTCATGAGTCTCAAAAGCCTACACTGATCCCTATGGTGTGCAGATGCTGAAGCCTGGCCCTTCCTTGCATCTGGTTGCTATAAGCCATGTGATTTAGCAAATAGCAAGTCCCTACCACTGCCTTTTCCAGGGTAGAATTTCCCCCCGCCCTCTTTTTTTTCTTTATGGTCAAAACCAGTGAAATTGCTTGTTAAAAAAATAATCATTAAAATTGACTCCAGGGAAGGAGAGCCTGGATCACAGTCTGGGTTCCCAAGCTGATCTCCAGAACCACCAGTCTATGTGTGCCTTGTGCAGCCAGACACACATTCCTTCAACAGTTTGTGTCTCTCCAGAGGAAATGGAGCCTGTCCTCTCGCTGCAGGTGTTGGGGTGCCTCTGCAACCCATTTTTCTGTACATCATAACTCAACCCTGTGGCATCCCAAACTGGAAAATCAAGGGAATGTTTCTTGCATGAGGGCTTCTGACCTGCTGCTCCACAGAGCTGCTGGAGCTGCTCAGGGGATTTCTGGAGCCCCTTTGTATTTGGTCATCTGAGAAGGACTAAAGCAGCCCAAAGGGTTCTGTGATTTCCAGTAAATCTTACTTTTCCTGCTAGGTCACAGAGCACACGTGGTTTGTAACACAACAGTCTTTGATACTTCCACGCTGTAGTAGTCTGTATCCCGTCAGGATGGGGCTCTGCTTGGATCTCTGCCTGCAGTTGAAGCAGGGACACTGGCCACCCCAGGGAGGAACACTGGTCACCCAAGGAGGGATACTTGTCCTCCAGGCCTGGGAGCACAGGACAGCATAGCTGGCAGGGTTCAGATGCCAAGCCAAGGTTCAGAGATCTGGTGGGGATTTTTACAAGTGTTGTAGGAAGCTGGTATTAATGTTTACAATACTAGATCTTTTCTGCCTCCTTTTAACTTCTTTGATAGCCATTGGCAAAAGCCTTTCTTAGAAGCTCTTGGAAGAGAGCTCGAGATGTGAAGGAGCTGTCAGTGCTCTGGAGAGGTGTCTGCTCTGTTGAAATGGTTCCTGTACATGGTGGTTGCAGGGATTTGGGATGAAATCAGGTATTTATGTGGTGGCTGGGATTCTGCAGCCTGGCTGATGTTCCACTCCACATTTTTTCCATTGCTCACATTCCTCTGGTTTCTGTTCAGAGAGAGATGGAGCAGGCTCCCTGCTGTGGCTTGCAGGTGGGTTGCTTGGGCAAGCTGCAGAGTGCTGGGCACGCTTATAGAGAGTGAGTGGAAAAATCCCTGTATTCCAGCCAGTGTTCCCTTCTTTGGTTTGGATTTCTCCAAGATTTGTGGAAGTTGGAAGACATTTTGCATCCGTTCCAGTGGGACTTTGCAACAGGGCTAATGCCTCTCGGTAGTGTGATGCCAGAGCTGTACCACAACTGATGCTTCCAGACGATTCGAAAGAGCTATTTGACCTAGTAGACTACTTGCCCCAGATTGAGCCAGAGGAAGGTTAGACTGGATATTAGGAAAAATTCCTTTACTGACAGAGTGGTGAAGAACTGGCAGAGGCTGCCCAGGGCAGTGATGGAGTCTCCATCCCTGGAGGGGTTCAAAGAATGTGTGACCATGGCACTTGGGGACATGGTTTAGCAGGCACGGTAGTGTTAGACTGATGGTTGGTCTGAAAGAGCTTAGAGGTCTTTTCCAACCTTAATGATTCTATGATCTAAAGGGTTGTACCCATCCTTGGCTGGCAGGCCTTCCCTCACCAACCGCAGCAGCTCAGGTACCTGTGTGCCACTGTTTGCTGGACATCTGATCCTACTTTAGTGATATTACAGGGCTGCTCACACTGTTGTCCTTATTCTTGGTGTTCCCTCTCTCTGTGCTCCACAGCAAGTGCCTTCCCATTGCCTTTTTGGGTCTCCATTTTTTAGATTTGAAGGCAACGCACACCTTGAAAGTAAGAAGGGGATGAAGTTTCTGCCTGGCTCTCCAGACAGCCCACAATCATCCATAAAGGTGGGCTCCCTCTCTTTCCATCTGGGAGTGATTGTTTGCCTTAAAACCCAGCAGGAATATTTGACGCTTGAGGCTCCCTTGGTGCTGCCATGGCTGATGAGGTGGGATTGCACCCATGCTCTTGTCTTGGGAGTAGTGCAGGATGGAGGTGTTTGGGGAGATGCTGCCAAGGTTCTCTGAGGAGGAATCATGAATTCATAGCCCTTCAGAAAAGTGAGCCACTCTATTTCCACCCCAGCATTGGAGGAGGAGGGTGCTGAATCCCTTCTCCAGAAGAAAGATTGGCAAATTTATCTGTGTTTTTAGACATAGGGAACCTGTCTAGGGGGGGAACTGTAGGGATACCCATGTGTTACAAGACATGAGGTAACGCAACCCTGAGACATGAAATCACAGGAAATGCGGCAGTTCATGGCATTGCTCATGAAAGTATTTACATTTATTTATGGGCACTGCATCATCTGGAGGCCCCAGCTAGACACACAAATATCCAAAGATCCTTTCATCTTTCAGCTTTGTAGTCCAGATACACTGTGCCAAAGAAGGAGGGGAGGAGGGGAGGGGCTCTTTATTAGGGAGAGCGAGGACAAGATGAGGGGGAATGGTTTTAAGCTGAAAGAGGGGAGATTGAGATGATATTTACGAAGAAATGTTTTGCTGTGGAGGTGGTGAGGCCCTGGCACAGGTTGCCTAGAGAAGTCATGGCTGCCCCATCCCTGGAGGTGTTCAAGGCCAGGTCGGATGGAGCTTTGAACCACCTGATCCAGTGGGAGGTGTCCCTGCCCATGACAGGGGTTGGAACCTTCCAGCACAAACCATTCCATGATTCTCTCAAAGGATCCTTATGGCCAGTGCCAACCTTGCTTGCTGGACCCATCTCTAAACCCGGCAGGTCTCCATGATGCAGCAGCACAACACTGCTTCATTCCTGCTGTTCTTGAGACAACTCCAGCAACTCTGCTTAGCTTCTCCTCAGGGATCTGGCATTTGCAAACAGCCAGGACGCTCTTTCAAATATGTGGAAAAGATTATCCAGATCCCTGTTTTTGAGGTGGTCTCGGGATTGGTTTGGGAGGTTTTATTTTGGGGGGTTTGGAATTTTTTTGTTTTAGACTGTAACTTTTTCTGAGAGTTGAGACCCGAGCTGTGATTCCCTGGGCTGTGCCGCTGCTCTCAGCTGGCTGCCTGTAGGTTGTCCAATGAAGAACTGCAGCTAGCAACATGCTGTGCTGCATGAGGTGTGGCTGAGCTGCTGGCTTTGAGCAGAGCATTGGCCGAGGACATCCTGAGCATTGCCTTTGTCGTGTTTGAAGTGTGAGTGCAGGACGTGAGCAGCTCTGTATGCTGACAGTGTTGCACAGCAGCTGGTGGGGAGGTGACCATGCTCGTGGGCTGGAGCTGAGAAGGCCCTAGGCCGGTCCCAGGTCACAGATCTCCTGGGTGACTGTGTCTCTGTGAGCCATGGTTTCCCTTTCTGTAAAGAGGAGAAGTCACAGTGGTCTCCTTGAAAGAGAAAGCTGATTGCTTGGAACACCCAAGAAACTTCACCTTCCCAAAAACTGGAAACAGGGGCAGTGGGAGTGCGAAAGCCTGGCCAGAGTGATGCCATCTCAGCTGGGGCCAAAAGCAGGTGTGTCTGAAAGAAACAGGGAACTCTGCCTTGGCCGACTGCAGGCATCTGCAGGGTGTTTCTTACGAGGCACTCTTTGCTGGTGATTGGCTCATGTCTTGCAAAACAGGGGTTTGGTTGTGTCTTATTAAACCTTTTTTGGCCCATTTTCCTCCCTGCAGATGTCTGCTCCATCTGTTTGGCCCTTGGACTCTGCTGCTGGCAGTGAGAGTGCCAAGGCTTAACTATACCTTGGACAGAAAGGGGTCTCCTCCTCGGGTCCTTCCTAAGTAGCTCATTCCTGGAGCACAGGGTCCCTGTCCCCTTGGGCAAAGTGGGACAGGCTATGAGCACAAGCTGTCAGGATGGAGGAGAGCTCAGTGCCCTGCTTAGCCCTTGTCCTTCCCGTGGAAACTTCTACTCAAGCCAGAAGCATCTTGCTACGATGACAGAGAGGAGGTGCAGCTCTTGCTGTGGGTATCATTGCTCTGAAAAAGATTCTCTGAGAACACCTTGTCAGATTTGCTGGGACAACAGCATTAGTTGATGCCCTGAAGGCAGCAGCAGGTTTCCACAGAGGTTAAAGGAAGCTGTCTCCTTGTGCTTCTGCAGACAATTATTATTATTTTTCTGTAATACTTGACTTTGCAAGCTTGAACCTGGTAAAAAACTGTAAACTATGAAGGAAGAGAACTGAGCCCATTTGGTGACTCCTGCAGGAACGGTTTTTCTTTCTGGGTGATAATCCAGACTTTGCTGGTTGTTCCTGACTGGAACTTGAGAGTGAGATCCAAAATCACAAACAGGTTACTTGAAGTAAGGTTTCTTTTGTGGTTTCCTTGACTTCATAGCTCAGACCATGCTGGAAATAACCCCTTTAATGTGAATATTACTAAATCAAACACGGTATTTTTGCTTTCTGTTAAGACCCAGCCCTGGTGTTTGTGTTCAGCAGAACAGCCCAGGGCTGCTGAGTTAAACAGCAAAACTCCCACTGGGTTCATCACCGGAACAGGACAAGGCCTGTGCTCATTGCACTTTAGAATATGAGGCAGCCTTAAGTTCTGGGGGTGCAGGGAAGTGTAAGCTTTGGTTTCTTTGGCTGAAAGTGCCAGGAAGCACCGCACAGCCTGCCCGGGAAAGAGATTCTAGGAGAGACCCCTTTCTGCCACCCCAGCTAGCAAGGATGTGTGGCTGCTGAGCTTCCAGTGCACCTCTTCCTTCAGTGGGCAGTGGGTTGTCTTGGAGGGAGCAAGGTAGTAACATCCAATTGTGCTGAAGCAAAGCCCCAGTGACTGCATGGGATGTTTCTGTCATGTACTTCGAAGGTGGCCTTAGCTGCAATGCTGACAGCAAATGAGCTCCCTGGGCTCTGGAGTCCTGGCCAGCTCAGCTTGATCCTCCCAGTTAATGGGGTAAGGGTTTTACCGGTAGAGATCTATGTGCAGAGACCTCTTCTGCCCTCCATGTGCTCACAGCTTCCCCATTATGCAGTAAGATCAGCCAGAATCCCTCTGCCTGCCACCATACAGCCGGCTCCATGCTTGCCGTTGCTGTGTCTCATGGAGGGGGTTGCTTGTAGGACCGTGCTCACTGATTGCTGCTCTGTGCGAAGCGTTTTGGGAAGCAGCAGGCAATCTGCGCTCTGAACTACGCTCAGACCAGGGAGGGAGCAGGGCCAGATGAAGGTCCACAAAGGGCTGTTTTCTGCTGGGGGTGTTGGTCACAGCTGGTACATCTGTGCTGTTGATGTGTGTCCTGGCCAGCAGGATGCCTTCTGTCTGAGAGTGGTGTCCTGAGAATCATAGAATCCAGAATCATTAAGGTTGGAAAAGACCTGTGAGATTGTCAGGTCAGTTGAAACTGAACCATCCAACTGATGGTTGGACTTGACGATCTTAGGGGTCTTTTCCAACCCTAAGGATTCCGTGATTCTAAGTCCAACCATCAGCCCAACGCCACCTATATTTCCTGTAAAATACCTGGACTACATGCTTCAAGGGTGTTCTCTGAGCCCAGGAAAATATGTACAGCGAACCTGATTCTCTGTCTGTCTGTCTTCTGCAGAGCAAACTTCCCACGACTAACAGATGCTGGCCTAGATTATGAGCTCAAACAAGAACGCTCGCTACAATCGTTTCTCCAGTGGCACAGCAAACATCACTAATTCTGAAAACACTAACGGGGTAAGGCTCAGTGTTGGCAGAGGACAAGGATGAGGGGCTGCTGCTTATGTTCTCATCCTTTCTTTTGAGAAAGACAAAATGGCTTTTGAAAATACAGTACTTTCTTGCCTCTTAAAAATCACAATATCTACAGGTGAAAGTTGGAGATATCTGTATATGCATTTTTTCAGCAGTTCAGGAGAGGCAGCGAGCTGTGGGGCTGGGCTGCAATGATTTGCACTGACCTTCATCTTGTCAACGTTTCAGACAAGAATGGAAACTACTTTTGGGCCAGCCTACTCTGCTGTCACGACCATCACAAAGGGTGAGTGTATTTCATGCACAGAGCTTCCTCCCAGAGCACTGTGTGTGATTCCTATCAGTGTTGTTATTGTACAGATCATAAAGCTGTTGGGAGAATCGCTTTGTTCTTTACAGGCAGGTGCCTAGGGGCTGATTTCAGTGTTTTTCAGCCCGAGTTTTGTTCAGTGATGGCATCTGATCACCAGGCATGATGGAAATGAGCATGCACAGACATTTTCTCCCATTAGGCAGAGTTAACAGCACCACTGAGAAGCCCTTGCTGAAATCGGAAAGGTACAACAGGGTTTGATACAGAGCTCAGTCCCAAACCTTATTTATCTCTGACTTCTCATGCAATCATTGCCACTGTTGAAAATCCCCATCTTCACTCTGCCTGGCTGTGAGTCACTCTGGACATGCTGGTAAAACCCCCAGGGCCAATTTTAGCTCAGACAGGAGGGGCTGCAAGTTCACCTGCATGTTTAAAATTCCTGTACCTTTTTCCTGAAAGCCCAGCAGGCGAGGAGCCTGTGTCCCGCCTGGTGTGAAAGCAGGAAACGCTTTGCAGTTTGGAATAAAAATATCCTTACTTTACTAAAGATAAAGTGTGGCACTTGACAGTAATTTAAATAAGGAATCGAACATCTGCCTGGGGGGATGTTTGGATTACATTTGTACCGACTCTGGACTCCAGATGTTTTTGGACTCCTGAATATTTACATTAAAAATTTGATATAAGTCAGTAATGTGATTGTTACACAAATATCTCCAATTTAATTTAGCTTCCCTTGTGCTGCAAGAATGCCCAGACCTCCCTGGATCGAAGCAATTTCTGTTGGTGACTGAAATATGTGGGGGTATAAGGTTTCCTTTTAATGGTGTTTTTAACCTATGATTCTGGCAGAATATTGTCTGTGCTTTTATCTGCCTTAAAGGGCCGTGTGCATTCCAGCAGGCTGTCAGAGATGTCCAGGTCAAGAACTGGAGTTGGGGATTTAAAATCATAGAATTATAGAAGGGTTTGGGTCAGAAGAGACCTCAAAGCCATTCCAGTTCCAACCCCCCTGCCATGGGCAGGGACACTTCCCACTGGATCAGGTTGCTCAAAGCTCCATCCAACCTGGCCTTGAACACCTCCAGGGATGGGGCAGCCACCACTGCTCTGGGCAACCTGTGCCAGGGCCTCCCCACCCTCATTGTGAAGAATTTCTTCCTAATATCTAACCTAAATGTCCCCCTTTCCAATTTAAAGCCATTCCCCCTTGTCCTATCACTACAGGTCCTCGTAAAAAGCCCTTCCCCAGCTTTCCTGTAGTCCCTTTCAGTACTGGGAGGCTTCCCTAAGGTCTTCTCTGAGCCTTCTCTTCTCCAGGCTGAACAGCCCCAACTCTCTCAGCCTGGCCTCACAGCTGAGGTGCTCCAGCTCTCTGATCATCTCTGTAGTGTCCTCTGGACTTGCTCCAACAGTTCCATATCCTTCTTATGTGAGGGATTCCAGAACTGGACACACTAACCTGTGGCTGGAAAATGTTACTGAGGACCCTAAATTCTTGCTTTTTAAAAAGTTGCTTTTTTTTCATTTGCTTTAAAGCTGACGGGACCAACACTTTTAAACAGCATCGTCGAACCCCATCCTCCTCCAGTACGCTCACCTACTCCCCGCGAGATGAGGATGATGGCATGGTAGGTGCTACCGGGAGCTGCCCTGTTGGTGGGCTGAGCTAATTATGTGTCAAATGAGAGATGTCTGGTGTTCCCTCCTGACCTCTCTGCCTGCCTCATCGCTCCCGTGCACTGCGTTGTGTCTGTACCAGAGGCAGGACCAGTGACAGCATTTCCTGGCTGCTCCTGTGGTTGGAGTCGTGGGGAAGCAGAGCCTGCTTCTAACCTGGGGCATTAGGCTAGCGCTGTGGGTGCTTGTTTTCAGACTGCTTGAAAATGGTACATGCTTACAAAACCCAGGAGCTACAAATCCTGCAGGCCTGCTCACGAGGGCATCCCTGCCTTCTGGTGTGGCAGTGTGCTCTGATCTCCTGAGCCTGGGAGAGATGAGAGTTCCTGTCAGTTGTGTCCAGTGCTGTGCCTGAGGCCAGCCCCAATCAGGGTGTGTGGATGGACCCATCCAGCAGCACATCTGAACCGACAGTCGTGACCAGAAAATCCATTCCTCTTTCCACCTCCAGATGGGGCTTGTGACCACAGGGAGCACGTTTGAAACCTGCAGAGTGGGATGTCAGACGCCACAGACTGCGCGGCTCCTGGCATTACGTCATCGGGGTCTTTTCACACAAACCATTCCTGTCTCTTGCAATATCTTTGCATAAAAGCACTTCCCAATTTTGTACTCAGCTTTCTCATCCATCACCCTCACTTCTGAGTAACTTCTTTTTGGGGAATTTAGTGATCCAACAGGCTTCAGGGTTAAAGGAGAAATTACATCAGCTGAATCAATTTGCGACAGCAAAGCAAATCTGAGTGAATGAACAGACAGCTCAGAGGCCTTGATCTCCTCTCCTTAGCGCTCCAGCTACACCTCATAACCACAAACTCCTGTTTAGATTTAAGTATGTCAGTAGTAGACTCTTCCAATTAAGTCACCGTAGGCTTTGTCAGGTTATGAGACCCAGCTTCCAAGCCTGGGATAAATGGATCCCTGCTGCTGCTGAAGTCAGGTGCTGGCAGAGGCTGGGGTCAGCAGCAGCATGGAGCTATAGCACTGCTTAAAATGAATTTGACACCAGATTGCAAAGAGCTTTATTGTCAGCATCCTATAATATTCCTTCTGTTGCTCAGGGATCTTGCTGTGTTTTTTGGGAGCGGGGTGTTTGTTTTTTCAAAAAATCCTTTGAACATTTGCCACGTGTCCTTGGCAAATGCAGCTCTTCCATTCCATCATTGACCCTGTGCTGCTGCGCCTCTGCTCCAGGAAGCCCCTGGCTGTCAGCACTGATCCTGTGGGCTGAAGGCTGTGCTCACTGCACCCTTTCATGTGCTGTGCAGTTCTCAGAGCATAGGAGAGGATTTTTCCAGGGGAGCAGGGGTGCTGGGGACATTACTTTAAGCCATGTCTGATGAACAAGCTCCGTGACTTCTTTGAGGAGTACAGTGCGGCAAACTGAGATGTGTGGCCAAGAGCAGGAGAGATCTCTCCTAGGCCTCTTGGACAGTCCCAGCCCACTTCCCTGGAGTGCTAAATACTCTTCAGGAAAAATAGCAAGGTGCTTTGGGAAGCAGCCTGCGGCCCTAGGCACTAACAAACCAGAAGCGCCACGTCCCTGCTCTGCCCCCTGCTCCAAATAAACTTGCTAACACCATTAGGAAACTGCCTTTGCTTTGTCAAGAAATAATCTGGGATTTCCCTTCCTCGTGGCTGTTTTCCCTTCTCCAGAAGATGCCGAGAGCTTCTCAGCCATAAGATAGACAGCTGGAGAGGAGCTGGAGCCCTCCTGTGACCTCCACCACCCCTTTTTTTTTTTATTTTTAGAGCATCTGTTGCTGAAACCAAGAGCAGAGCAGTGTGTTCTGCACGTGAGGCAGGGGTTATTGAGAGGCTGCTCTCATCTCTCCCGAAAACAGTGCTGTGGGTTCCCAGCCTTGCTATGCCTACAGGGAATGAGAACGAGGACGCCACTAGAGCCTTCACGCGGAGGCTACTTTTGTAGCTGACACGATGGGAACTGTGCCTAAAGATTCCAGCTGAATATTGGGGCAGATGTATGTTAATGGATGAAGAGCTGACGGGCTGCCCAAAGTCCTGGTTGTTTTCCGGGGAGCTTCACTTGTGATCCAGATGCCTGACTGAGTCACTAGCCAGCAGCAAGCTGTCCATCTTCCATCAAATGGTGTTTGAGCACTCCATCCACAGGCTGTTTGAAGATGGACTTGATGTTTAGTGCAGAAATAGCCCTGCACAGCTATGAGAAGGTGGGACTCTTCTGATAGATCCTTCGAAATCCAAGCCTGGCCGAAGCAGGACCACTTGTGCCACCGTGCCCCTTATGCTGGCTGCCCCACGCACTAGTAATGCTGCAAAGCTCAGTCAGAACAGCCAGGCCAGGAGCAGGAAGCACTGCAGTAACTGACCCTGGAGAGCTGAGGTCTCGCATCTTAACCTTGTTTGCTTGGCAGAAACAAAGGCTACAGCTACCTGGAGGGGCAGTAAATGGCAGCCCACACCTCTGCCGTTCAGCGTTGTCTCTACAGCCCAAGAGGGATGATCTTTCTCAGCCCATCCATTTCACTCCTGCATAGTTTACACCAGCTTTAGCCCAGCCAGAACACACGGAGCGGAGCCTGCAGCGTGGCACGAACCTACTGAGGCTGTGTCTCACACCCCCGCCTCCTGGAAGTGCTCTTGGGCTGCAGTGCCCCTCCTCTCCATCAGTGATCCAC
This sequence comes from Neomorphus geoffroyi, assembly GCA_033558235.1. Taxonomy (NCBI): domain Eukaryota; kingdom Metazoa; phylum Chordata; class Aves; order Cuculiformes; family Neomorphidae; genus Neomorphus; species Neomorphus geoffroyi. The sequence goes on from JAUMJM010000038.1 coordinate 2,916,804, forward strand.
ACAGGATGTTGCTGTTGATAAAACTGCCTCTCTGCAGAGCCTGCCATTGCTGCCCTGATCTCTGTGTCACCTCCAGAATGCAAACTGTGCACAGTCAGTCTTGTTCCTTTAATAGCTTCTGTTGCTAGTGGAGGACAATAATAAAATTAATGGATACACATAAACGTGATTTACCTTGTTATAACCATTCCTTCTCAGGGTTTACATATTTAGCCAATAAATATACCTTCTTTAATAAAAAGAGCTTTATGCTTTGACTTCTTAGCAGATGCAGCATTTTTGAGCTGCTAGCATCCTGATATCATAAAAATTAAGGAGCAGAGCAGTGTAAAGAACCAGCAGGATCCTGGTCTGCTTCTCTTCTGCAGCCCAGCAAGGATTGCTCTCAGGCTGCGATGTAGTCTGTCTCCAGGGAGGGCAGCAGTCTCTGAAGCTCATCTCGCGTCTCACTGCTGAATTTCCTACCTGCCCCACTGGTCTCCTGTATCGCTTTTGTCTCTCCTTGGGTCTGATGTTACTCACGTTCATCCAGGGCAAGCACACAAAATGCAGCTTGAGAGGTTCAGGTTGAACATGAGGAGAGAATGTTCTGCTCATAAGGCAGTGCAGGGCAGGAACCTGGGGCACAGAGTCTTATCGGTGCAGCTCTCCCCATTCCAGCTGAGCAGTGCCAGGGCTGACCTGGTCCAAGGCCAGGGAGGGGCCCCCTTCAAGCAGGTAGCAGGGCCAGCGATGTCCAGAGCTCCTTCCAGCCAGCACTTCTAAGAGTTTGTGACTGCTGTAGGCTAGAGTCAAGCCATGTATAGGTGTGATAGAAGCAGCAGATGAGTCATCTCTGGATGCTAAGGGTCTGCAGTTTATGGCTTCATTCTCCCATCTTTGTCCACCCATCCATTCTGCTTCTTGGAGACTTTTACAGCTTTTCTATGCGCTCTTCCCAGTCTGTGAACAGCATCTTTTCCCAAGTAACCCTGCAGTGGCAGCACTGCCAGCTGTTCCAGACCCCCAAATCCAATCACCCTGTGCTCTGAAGAGTCTCTAGTTTTGCTTTGATGCTGAATTGCATCATGGCTGTGTGCTGCTGGTTGATATTCCGCCTTTAGAGATGCACTGCTGGTTGGTATTCCAGCAGCAGCATTCCCTCAAAGCCAATCCCAAGGCCACCGCAGCCAGTGGGATTTTTCTTGATTGGTGCCTGCGATGTCCACTGAGCTCTCTGCTCCCGAGCAGGAAGCAACAAAGCCAGTCTGTTACCGAATTGAATAGAAGGAAGTCTCTACACTTACGCAAAGAAATTTGGCAGAAGTTAGATAGCGAGTGGAACAACAAGTGCTGCTGCAGGGGCTGTAGAAACTGCTGGAGCTGGTGGCTGTCTCAGGGGAGACTTCCAAAGCAGTCTGTGAAGGATTAATTCTTCCACCTCATTGCTTTGCGGGTGCGCACGGTAAGTATATGAACGAAGGCACCTTGGAGATAGTTAATGTGCTTGGAATTTAGATGTCAGCTCGGTTTAGTGAGTTAATCCTGAACGATGCCCGTCCTGTCTCTGAGCGCAGTGCAGAAGGGCAGCAGCAGTGAGAGACGCTGCTACTGGGGGCCGCTCCGTGCAGCTTGGCAGAGTGGATGAACAAATGGAGCAGCTGAGTTTTGTGGAGGGGGACACTGAACTTAAGTCTCTGTGCATAGGGTTTTGGAGTCAGGGGGAATTATTTGCAATAACAAGAACTGTTTTTTATCTCTTTGAAGCCTCCGATCAGCACCCCACGCCGCTCTGACTCTGCTATCTCCGTCCGTTCATTGCACTCTGAGTCCAACATGTCCTTGCGCTCAACGTTCTCACTCCATGAGGAAGAGGAGGAGCCAGTAGGTATTTAGGATTGCCTGAAGGAGCAGTATTAGGAAGTTCAGTGTCAAAAGAGTAACTTAGTAGACTCTTGTGAGTACATACAGATATCTTGGGCAGATTTGGGGGTTGTCTGGCAATTAAAAGCCTGGCTGTCAGGACTCCTGGTTTTAAGTTTATTTCCACCACTGACTTCTGCAAGTTACTTTGCTTCCTTGTGTACCACTTCCCCATACGTAAAGAGAGGACAATGGTGAGACTTCTCTGCCTCACAGGAACACTGTAAGTCTTTGCAAAGTTATGTGTGGTTCCCTGGCTCTGCTGCAGAGCTGTAGGGGGTTGCAAGCCTTTAAGCTGGTGGTCTAGCCCCATGCAGCAGAACTGATACAGTTCTCCATGGATTCAGAGCCCCATCTTGCATTTAGTCTTGCATGGCACCCCACTGGCTTGATTGTAAACCCCAGAAGAGTGTAAGGAGTTGTCCACATCTCTTTTTGAGGGAGGACACTTTTTAAGCTGAGCTTACTGTGTGACCCGGTAACTAACCCCAGACCGAATGCATAAAAGGTCAGGTGGTGTTTTGCCACAGATCTGGGATAAAAGGATGTGTTTGATATTTTGGAGCCCAGGGGGTTGTGTTTGCAGTTCTGAGAGAAGCACAGGATGAAAAGACAGACCAAACCATGGTGATCGATTTGAAATTCTCTGAAATATGAAGCCCTGCCCGGGTGTGGAGTGGAGAACTGTGCTGCTCCGGTAGGATGTGCTCAGAGCCCATGCACCGGCACTCCGAGTTGGTAAACAAAGCTGGAGAGATGGGCAACAATGTTGTTTCTGCTTCATTAAGGAATGAAAGAACCCTTCCTTCAGGATGTTTGAAAAATAGAAAAGGGCAAGCTGTTTTAAAATTGCTTTTAAACTTCAGGTTTCGTCCAGGGTGCATTTTTGCGAAAGCACTGTTCAGTCCAACCAAGGAAAAAGTCCCAGACAGTGCAGCCCATGCCGTTCTGGTGACTTGAGTCACTCTGGCAAAGAAGTTGATCTGTGCAGTTTGCTATTGGTTCCTGATGCTGCCACATGCTGTCAGCCAGCAGTTTGTGATGAGCTGAGGGGCTCCAACCATCCCCAACTTCATTCTTCCCCTCCCTCTTACATACCAGAGGTCAGCAGATCCAGACAAAAGTGTTTCAAGATAATGAAACCTCAGTGTGCCCTGTGCCCCAGGATCCCCAGGGCTCGCTGCTGAAGAGTTGTTTTGTTCCTTCTGCAGAGCTGGAGGCTCTTACATTTTGACTGATCCTTGTGGTCTCTCTGTCCCCTTCTCTCCTCTCCAGGAGCCACTGGTGTTTGCTGAACAGCCATCCGTGAAGCTGTGCTGCCAGCTGTGCTGTAGTGTATTTAAGGATCCAGTCATCACAACCTGTGGGGTAAGGCAGTGCTCTTCCAAATCACGAGCGTGGGCTCCTTAAATGTCCTACACAACCTGCAGAGAATCCCTGACTGTCTTACGTGACCTGTAGCAAAGCCCTCACAGTGTCCCCAGTGACTGTCAGCCTGAGTGAGCAAAGGGGAAGGCAGGCCAGCGTAGGAAAAGGGGTGCTGATGGACATGTTGGGTTTCCCTACAGGGCAGAACTGCACCAGTCTGCAGTGGGTGTGCAGGGCACTCTGTGGTCAACTGGAGACCCCTGCAGCTGGCTTAAAATTGTGCTTCTTTTTCCAGGAGAGCTGTACTGTCAGCCTCCCTGTCTTGGCCACAGTCAGTTTCCGTGGTGAGGCTTCAGTGAGGTCCAGCGCTTCTTTTGCCCTGTTCTGAAGGGCTCTGCAGAGTGCTGCTGCCTCCCAGACTCCCCAGGAATGAGTGCTCTTTACTTCTGAAGAAAGTGTTTCTTATAAAACAATAATAGCTTGAAGCTTCATTTAGTTAATGCTTGCAAAGGGATTTGAGATCCTCTAATGAAAGGCATGGAGTATTATGAATATTCTTCTGTATTTCATTTTACTGGGATTTAATAGAAACTGTATATTATCCCTGCTTTTGTGCTACATGTGAAGAATGATGGCTTTGTGATGGACTTTTGAGTGCTTCCGATGTGCTTCTGATTGCTAGGATGGAGCTGTGGCATCAAAACCAGAGCAGGGTTGTTTATTGCAATGAGGGTGCTGTCCCCAAAGGTGCTGGAAGTTGGTGCAGTTTTGCTGCACCATTTCAGTCAGCAGCTCTTCATGGAGACACTGAGATTTACTGGTTAATGGAAAACCTGCTCTGCTGCAGGAAGCAGACTGACTTCATTTGCAGTCCTGGTTTGGCAGCTCTGGAGAGAGCATCATGCAGCTGTGCAGGGCAGGAAAAGGCCACACAAGCAGGGCAGCACATAACAGCTCTGAAGAGTGACTTGCAGCCTCTCCAGCACTGCTGCCAAGCGCTGGCCCTGTGGCAGGGGGATGTGGCCAAGGAGGCTCCAGAGAATCCACAGGACCAATTCCGGACCGGTGAAATGCTGCAGCCTTTGTACCTTTCTTTATATTCATTAGCCTGTTAGATTGGACTTCGTACTTTATCAAGTTAAATTGTTACTATGAATTTCTGATATAAGAAGAGAGAGAGCGCTGTTAAAGTGGCAAAAATGTACAGTGATTTTAAAGGGCTTATGAACCACCTGCCCCATCCACCTGACAAACAGGAGAGCTTCCGCTACGTCAGAAGAGGTGCAGAGGGATGAATGTGATGGGCTGACTCACCAAGGACAGGGAAAGGACAGACTTCCCCTTACTCTTCCCCATGAGGACTTCTCAGGGAATGAGGAATGACATGGACTAAAGTTGGGGGTGAAGTAGAGGAACCCCAGGCAGACTTGGAAGGTAGGAATACCAGAATGGGGCAGAACATTCCCCTGGCTTTGACTTGCAACATGAGCATGGCCTGATCCTGAGCAGGACAGAACCCTCAAAGCTTCACACTGTTTGCTTAATCCTTCTCAGCACCAGGACCTGTGTTGCACTCTCAGCTGCCTGAGCAAGTAGCTGGTTTCTGCCCTGCAGTGCGGGTTCAGGAGCATGCTGAGCTAAAACGCAGACAGAACAGCTGCTGAGGCCCCTGTGCCACAGGCTTTGGTATCTCCCACCTTTCTTTCCCATCGTTAGCCACAGGGAATAATTTGTCCAATATTGTTTACGCTGACACTGTTGTTTCTCCTTGTCTCCACAGCACACATTTTGTAGAAGATGTGCCTTAACATCTGGTGAGTACAGAACTATTCTTGTGCAATGCAGCCAAAATGCTGTTATTTTCTGGGTTGTTTGCTTTCGCTTAAAGAGGAACCCACAGAAAGAAAGATATCAGAAGGGCTTAAACCAGGCTGTCAGTCACAGGCTGCCACCGCAGTGGTGAGGGGCTGGGGCGCGGGTGGCTCTGCAGGTCAGAGCCCTGATGGAACGCGATGTATGGGCACTAGAGGGCTAGGCCCAGCTCTTGGGCACAGGATGTTCTCGAATCCTGGAATATGCAATGGATAATCCCAGGATAATACACGTCTCGCCCAGAGTCGAGCCATTGATTTCAGGCAGAAAGCTTTCCGTCACTGCCTGTCTAAGGGGCAGGGGGGCCATGTTTGGCAGAGAGCCATCAAACCCTCTTCTCCTATCCCTTTATGCCAGCTCTATGGCTGCTGGCTGAGTCCGTACACAGCAGCACACAGAGCTGCTTTAGCTTACTCAGCTCTTCCAGAAACCTGGTGGAGCCCAAGTGTCTGGCTGCTGGCCTGGCCTAACCAGCTCCTGCTTGGTCTGGACTCCGCACTATGAAGAAGACTTGATTTGGCATGAGCCTGTGTCCCTCTTGAAAGCCAATCAGCCCAAAGCCAAGATGTCTGTGTAACCAAAACAGCAAGCCGTGAGGGAGCTCCCTGGGAGTCCAGCAAAACAGCAGCTTGCTCTGTCTTCCACTTGAGGGGTCCCTCTGCTCTGCATGCTGACCCTCTGTCACCATGTGGCGCTGTATCTATCCCAACCAGCAGATTTGCAGCAAAAGGCTTTGCAATTCCAATCCTGAGTTGCTCAGTTTTGCTCCTGCCCTCAGAGCTCGTGTCTTTGCTTCCTTGCGGCATCCATAGTCTGCAGTGCTTCCTAGAGAGGTCAATGCCCCAAGCCTGTCAGTGTTTCAGAGGCGTTTGGACAATGCTTAATAATCTGCTTTAACTTGGTCAGCCCTGAGTGGCTCAGGGAGGTGGACTGGATGATTATATTAGGTCCCTTCCAACTGAAACAGTCTGTTCTGTTCTACTCAGTGCCCTGCTGGCAGCTGAGGAGCTGAGCCCCAGGCCTGGGACAGGGAACGGGTTATGTATGGGCATCGGTTGGTTTGTGATCACGCTGTGAATACTGTCACTCAGCAAGCACAAGGCAGTCTAATTAGTGTGACCTTTTTTATTAACGTAAACTGTAACTTTTCACCAAGCTCTAAGACAAGCCAGAGACAGTGGCTTGCAGACCTCTGTCAATATTTATGGTTCATCCCATTGCCATCTGGGACCTGGCTGACTTGGCCAGAGAGGGCAGTGTCTCAACCCTTGCTGATTCTCTCTCCCTCTTTTCCTTCCTGGCAGAGAAGTGCCCTGTGGACAATGCCAAACTGACCGTGGTGGTGAACAACATTGCAGTGGCTGAGCAGATCGGGGAGCTCTTCATTCACTGCAAGTATGGCTGCCGGCCTGCAGCCAGCAGCAAGCCTGCCGCCTTTGAGGTGGACCCCCGCGGATGCCCGTTTACAATTAAACTGAGTGCCAGGAAGTAAGTGCCTTGTCACCAGCATGCGACCTCTCCAGGGAAAGGGCTTTGCTACATGCAATCTGCTGTCATATCTAAGCTGTCCTATGGCTCCTGGGGACAGCGCAGCTCACGCCAGCAGTGCTGTGCTGGGGTGTGCAGGGCAGTGGGAATGTGCAGGGTGACTTGAGGGGACAGTTCTTTCCACTGTGTCTCAGTCTTAGGATGATGGGTGATGAGCTGATCTCAGGGAAGGGGTGCTGGTCTCTGTTCCCATCTTACCTGAGAAGTCTCAGCATCAGGATGGGGGATACACTGCAAAAACAGCCACCTCACTTTTAGGGGTGAAACACTGTGGCTATTGTCAAGCAGAGACAATGGGATTCTTTTTGTAAAAGGAGTTATTGTAGTTATATCCTGGAAATCTGAAGTCTCTCTCCCTCCACCCTAAATGCATTCGCTGTCTTTCCTGTCACCAGGCCATTGCCTGTTGTTGATGGCTGCCTGAAGGCTCAACCAATCAGCTGCAGAAGTAGATGTTCCCTGCATAAATATGCACTATTATTACTCTTAGACTGGGCAAATGAGGATTTAAAGCTGTAATTGCAGCCTTAGAGCAGGAGGCCATCAATAACCTAACGGTCTCACAGGGCTGGTTTGCTCTTTTCCTGATGATCTCCGAGTTTTCTGCTAATTTTTGCTTATCATTGATTTTCCTTCCTTTTGCTTCTCTCCATGGGCAGAGATCATGAAAGCAGCTGCGATTACAGACCGGTTCGCTGCCCCAATAACCCCAGCTGCCCACCTCTCCTGAAAATGAACCTGGAGGCACACCTGAAAGAGTGCGAGCACATAAAATGTCCCCACTCCAAATATGGGTAAGGAGCTGGTGCTTTTTAGTGCGAAGGATGCACTGAGCTCACTCCTGAGCTGCTTTTTGGCTACTGTAGCCTCCAGATAGCCCCATGGGCTCTGAGCAGCTTTACCCAGTGCTGGGCACTGGCCTGAGACAGATCAGGCTTGCAGGGCTTGCAGAAAGGAGTTGGGATGGGGCAGGTCACGCTGCCCAGCTGTAAGCCCTGCTGGCGGCCAAGGAGGAGGCTGAGGTGTGTAGGCAGGAGAATTGCTGGAGGAGAGTCAGAGTACTGGATTGTGGCCAGAGCCAAGCAGGGAGGAGGACAAGTACAAGGGTAACACGAGTGCCACGGCAGTTTCTTTCAAACCAGTCCTTCTCCCAAGGCAAGGGAAGTGCTGCTCAGCCTCGGAGGGCTGATTACCACCCGAGCAGGAGTGCAGCCCGGGCTGGGGGTTCCCTGAGGGATGCACAGCTAAGGTTACTGTTGCAGGAATTGATTCTTGGCAGGAGCAGAGTAAGGCGAGTCCTGACAGAGCAGCCCTGACTCCCTGCCATGCTGCAGACCCAGGGCAGCATCTGCTGAGGTCAGCAGCAGTTTTTTCCATTGGTTTTGATGGCTTTTAGATTGGGCTCCTGGCGAGCACAGGAACTGACACCACGTTCTTGCCCAGGATCTGCTTTTTCTTGCAACTACCTAGACAGACAGACAGGTCAGGTTGGGGCTGGAAGAATGGGAGCTCCTTGGCCTTGTGTCCCTGCAGCTGCCTGCACTCAGCAGGATGGAGAACCAAAGTCCCACTGCTCCTAGCAGGAGGAGCAGACCGGCTGGGGATCCACACAGGCCTCAGACCTCACTCTTGGGAGCCAGTTGAGCAAGAAGGTCTCCAGTGAGGGCCTTGCTCCAGCCAGCGTCTGCCTTGCCCTTGCAGGTGTACATTCATAGGAAATCAAGACACTTATGAGACCCACCTGGAGACATGCAAGTTTGAGGGTCTGAAGGAGTTCCTGCAGCAGACAGATGATCGCTTCCATGAGATGCAAGTGGCAATGGCCCAGAAGGACCAGGAGATTGCCTTCCTGCGCTCTATGCTAGGGAAGCTCTCAGAGAAGATCGACCAGTTGGAGAAGAACTTGGAGCTCAAGTTCGGTGAGTCTGTAGTGGATGAGCTCTCTGATCAGAGCTGTAGGGACAGGGTGGCTCTTCATTTGGATGATGCATTACAGGGTTCATTCCATGTTTAAAACTGGTGCTCAGTTGTCAGGAGGCTCAGATATTCCTTGCAGAGGAACAAATAGGGGTTCCATTGACTTTTCTGCTGCTGGAACATCACGGGACGTAATCCTGCAGTCACCCTCACATGGCAAGTCCTAGAACTGTCTGCAGGTAGCTACCATCTTTCTCCCATGACTTTTTCCTATGCAGTCCATGGGCACAGGCCCCTGTAAAAATCAGTGGGTCAAACAGCCAACAACACAGCCATCCTAGAGCCAGCCCTGTCTCACCTCTGAAATCTGCTGAGTCTTCAGCTTCCAAGTATAATTTGCATTTCAGTAGCAGACACCCTCCCGCTTTTCCCTTCCCGTTACAGCAGTGGGTTCTACTCACTCCTTGTTCAGAGGTTAGGTGGCAGCAGGTGTCCTCTGCCTGTTTCTTGGATGCTGTCACTGCCTCTGCAGCAACTAAGGGCCTGTCCATCTCTTGTAGATGTGCTGGATGAGAACCAGAGCAAGCTGAGCGAGGACCTGATGGAGTTCCGCAGGGATGCCTCCATGCTGAACGTGAGGAGGGGGCCGGGTGCTGGGGTTGAGCAGGGGTTGCCCACAGTTAGCTGCTGGCTCTGCTGCTGGTTTGGCTTCTCCTACAGAGGGGGTAGACTTTTGGGTTTCCTCTGCTTGCTGGTTCAGCTCACCCCAGCTTTGGTTTGCCTTTACTGCAAGGGGTCTGGATGGAGGTTCCCTCTAAGCTGATTTAAAGGTTGCTTGCTCAGTGGGCTCATTCTGGTTTTAACTGGTTCTGCTGCCTTTTCTCAGCCTCTTACTGCTCTTGAAATTTGTCACCAAAGGGAAAGGACCCCTGCAGCAAGGAGAGAGCCCTTTGCTCCACAGCCTGGGCACTCTTGACCCTTCTATATTAGCCAGCACCAGTATGCCTTTCTCCTTGCCTGCTGAGAAAGCAGGAAAATAAGCAGATCCCTGCTAACAAGCTGGGAGTGAGGGCTGTCTCATGATTTTGGACATTATTCAAGCTATGATGGTGGATAGACGTTCCTCCATGGTTCAGGCAGACTGCATCCTACTGGATTAGGAGGAACTCTGGTTTTCCTAAGCATATGAATGAAGAGAGTCCCTGTGGACGCTGTAGGGACTGGACTGTGGATGAAATTACAAAGACACCTTCCAGTTCAAGAGCCCAGCTGAGCAAGCAGCCCCATAACCAATTTGATTGTTTTTAGCAGTCTGGTGAATGGCAGAGCAAGGACAGTGTATTCTGAAAGGTATTCCTGTGCCTTCCAGAATACTGAAGAGTTTAGCACGGGTCAGAGACCCGTGGTCACTGGAGGGAGGTGGCAGGGGAAATGTACGCATACAGTCCTAGAACAGGAGGCTGATCATAGAATGAGTCAGGGCCTTCATGGAGAGTTGAAACCCGTCCAGAGGCAAGAGTGGTTTTAGCAGTGGAAGGGCACAGTCTTAAAGCCATGCCCAGCAAGTAGACTGGTCTTTATGGCTTTGCAGCTCATGCAGCGTGTTCTGTTTTTTAGGATGAACTGTCCCACATTAATGCTCGGCTCAACATGGGAATCCTTGGATGTGAGTATGCACGTGGTTTTCATTCTCTCTGTCTGGGTTTGGGGTGATGGCCCACTGAGCCCTTCTAAGCGAGGTCACAGCTGTCTCTGGGTGCAGCAGTGCTTCGTTCACAGGAAGAAAATCCTGATGGGAGAGCTCGCCAGAAGCACTGGCTGTGGGAGAGCTCACAGTGCTGCAGGGTCGTTAGCTGCTGGGGGAAGATGTCAAGTGGACTTACATCTCTGGCCTTCCTAGGTCCAACCTGGACTTGCATTAGGGAAACGATGCTAAGTCAATGAGTTGTAAGGGTTGAACACCAGTCCCTCCAGCCTCACTGCAAGAATCTCACAGTTCCTTCTGTGAGGACCTGCCAGGCCAGTGCAGGGAGCTCCATCTCCTCCAAACTCACCGTGATGTGGCGCAGCACCATTCTTCCACCTCTCACCTTCCCTCTTGTTTCCTTAGCCTATGATCCTCAGCAGATCTTCAAGTGCAAGGGGACCTTTGTGGGACACCAGGGCCCTGTTTGGTGTTTGTGCGTTTACTCCATAGGAGACTTGCTCTTCAGTGGCTCGTCAGACAAAACCATTAAGGTAAGAGCTTACCTCTCCTGTGTCTCTTCAGCATTTGTAAATGGGCTTCAGATGGGACAGAAACTGAGTTGCAGTTGGGGAGGTGGTGGTGGTGTCACTTCCCAAAGCTTCTCCCAGAGAATCTTAAGTGATTTTTTGCAATTAGAATTGGGCAAAATTCTCTGTGAGGAAATGTTCTGTGGTGATGAAATCGAGAGACAAATAGTGTTTTTTGCAAAGCCCCAGTGAGAATCTCATTCCTGCTGTTCCTGGTTCTGCTTTGTGTGGTTTTCAGGGCATCCGAGCCTGTTTTGGCTTCTGATGTTATTTTCCCTTGTTATAAAAAATCATCTTAGAAACAAAACATTTTCCCTGATCAAATGTGTCCTTTTTCCATTTTATGGCATGTTTGTTTTCCTTTGTCCTGTTTTCAGTAACTCAGACTGACAGCACTGCTCCGGTGCAACCTGAACAGCAGTTCCATGTTGGCTGCTGCTGGCTGGGCTGGGGAGCCATGCGTGCTGTCGCGATGAGCCCAGCCAGGAGCTGGGCTTTGATTTAGTTTCTTTGAGCAATAGCAAGAGCCAAAGGGAAGAAAATGGTCATGGCTGTGCTTTATTGAAAGAAAACAACTTTCTCCTCTGCCCTGGCTGCTCTGGGCAGCATTTGTATGTTCCCTCTCTTGAGAGAGCAATGCGTGCTCAAGTGGGGAACAGCTTTGCCGAGGCAGAGGAGGCTGAGCTGTGGCATTGGAGCCTTGGGAGGGGGTGGGGAATTCCTAAAGCAGGAGCTCGAGCTGCTTCTCTGGGTCGGGGTGTTGTGTTAGCTGGGAAAGGTGGATCTGGAGAGGGCTGATGTGTGCTGCTGTCCACTGTCCCCTGCAGTACCTTTCCTTTCCTAGAGGAGCTTATCTCTGCCGGGGAGCCCGGAAGGAGGTGCCCAGGTGATAGCCTATTTCCTCTGTTCAGTGCTTTTGTGGCTTTGCCAACATCCTGCCCGGGTCCCCGGCTGCTCTGTCTGCTGGCGTGTGACCCGTGGCTGTCTTGTGTTTCCTGTTAGGTGTGGGATACCTGTACCACATACAAGTGCCAAAAGACCTTGGAGGGTCACGATGGAATTGTACTGGCTCTCTGCATCCAGGGGTGAGTGAAGAGGGACACCTGCCCGTGGAGGGGAGAGTGGGGAGAGTGCTGGAGCGCCTGACCATGCCCTTAGAGTTCCCATCCTCAGTCCTGCACGTGCCAAGATTGTGCATGAGAGACACATCTTGCCTCTTTGCTCTTTAAAAATCAACAAAACATGTATCTCTCTGGCCTCCCCTGCTGTCTTGGCGTCCTTCCCTGGTCGCCAGCAGGGTGCCTGGCTTCCTACTCGAAGGGCCAGTCGAGCCTGGCCTCCCCATGAGACCTGGGCTCCACTCCTGGGGTTGGTGTGTTTGCTCTTGGCCCCATGAGGCTGTTTGACTGCAGCTCCTCGCCCAGCATGGCGCCTGGGAACGAGCTGGGACCCTGCACTCATTGCTCTCCCTTGCTGACCTCCCTTTGTTTTCTGGTGACATTACAGGAACAAGCTGTACAGTGGCTCTGCTGACTGCACCATTATCGTGAGTACCCGAGACCCCTGCTCCGCCTTGCGGCTGGGACGTGAGAGCTACAGGCCAGCCCCAGGCTGCTGTAGAGTGGGACTTGCGTCCTTTTTTCTATGAGGCTCTTCAGCTGCCAGTGCTGTAAGGCCGATAATCCGTGTGTGCTCATCCACTGCCTTCAGCTAGGTTACTCCTGGGTTGGATTTGGGTGCTTCCTGCAGGCGGGATTTCCTCCTCCCCGCTCCTGCGTGGGAAGCGGGACACTCGTGCTCTGTGCTGGGGCAGGGGGTCAGTCCCGATCAGATCGGTGGCTGCTACGAATGCCCTGTCCTGCCTGTGTGTGGCTGCCTGCCTCCAGAGGCAAAGAGGAAGGGCTGCAGCGTGAGGGGCTGGTCCCTGCCCCTCACGCATGCTCTTCTTCTCCTTTGCAGGTCTGGGATATTCAAAACCTGCAGAAAGTGAACACGATCCGAGCACACGACAATCCTGTTTGCACTTTGGTCTCCTCGCACAACATGCTGTTCAGTGGCTCTCTCAAAGCCATCAAGGTAGAGCTCTGGGGTGGCTCCTCGTGGCCTGACTGGGGACTGGTGCTATAAACTGTCAGGCAGTGGTGTCCACACAGGAAGAAAGTGACGTTTTGGTCTGTAGGTGACCTTGTTTGTACACTCTCCTGAGCCACACAGAGAAGCACAGCTACACAGAGGAGCCGGCACTGCAGAGACTTAGCCTGTGCTCTGTGCTGAAGTCAGAGATGTTCTGGGATCTGGCTTGAAGAAATAGTTCTTGTTTCCTCTAAATCTGTAATCCTGAGATTGCAGGTGAAGTATCTTGGCAGTTTCTGAACCTGTATGTCCTTGGGCCCCCAGCAGACCTACTCAGACCATTGAGAATTATGTCTGGGGCCCAGAACTGGCTGGGGATACAGGCTGCCTGTTTGGAAACCTCCTCCAAAGGATCTTCAGTCTGCATCCTTTACCCAAACCATGCAGAAATCGGGAAACAGCTTTGCAATCTGCCCTTTAAAGCATTGGCTAGATTCCCTCAGTTCTGCTTCCAGCTCCTAGTGAGATGGCTGTAAGAGGGCGCATGCTCTTTTCTTTATCTGGGACCTGGAGTGCTTCGGCGCTCGGGGCTGGAGGAGCAGTGAGACAGCACTAAGCAGAAGGAGAACGTGGGGCCTTTTGGTTTTGTTGTCCTCAGCCACTTTCTGCCAGCTGAGCTGATCAGCCCAGTAGCGCTGCTCTAAGGGGCGGGGTGAGATCTGTTGGTTCCTGCAGGCTGAAGGTTTCAGCCAGGATTTCTCAGGAGGTGTGGAAATGAAGCTTTCTGGGGACAGGCTGGGAGTGGAAGTACGGACCAGTTCTTTACTGTAGCTTTGGTTTAGGTTTTCCAAGCCTATGGAAGAGTCTCTGCCAGTGAGCTCTCCCAGGCCCTCAGGGAACATGCTTATTCAGCACAGTTATTGTGTGTTTTATATGCACATCTGTGGGTTCAGGTGATTCCCATCGGGCAGAAGAGACAGCACGAGGTTCAACGTAATGAGGTGGCAGGGACCTTGTGCGAGCTGTTTGAGGCTGCGTGTCCTGCTCTGCCACTGCCCAGACCCTCAAGACTCCTCCATGTCTGTGTGTGGTTTTGCTTTCTGCAGGTCTGGGATATTGTAGGTACCGAGCTCAAACTGAAGAAGGAGCTGACAGGTCTGAATCACTGGGTGCGAGCGCTGGTGGCTTCTCAAAACTATCTCTACAGTGGATCGTACCAAACAATCAAGGTGGGACTTGGAGACTCGTAACTGTGAGCTATCGACTCTCCCCATGCCTATGCGTATTTATATTCTGCAGTGTGGGTTGATGGATCAGGACCAAAGGTGGCTGCTCAGATGCAAGAGCACTGCTGTAGCGCTGCTGACACACAGATTTTACTGCGCTGATTGCATCTTTGCAGGCACAGAGGCCAGAGTCTGGCTGGTCCTTGGGAGCACAGCTGCTGGGGGATGCTCGCTAAGATAAAATGCAGCCTCACAGACATGGTGCCTCTCCTGCTGCCTCGGCAGCTGCCGCAGTGTTATCTGCACTGACAGTCCCGCTGATAAGGAGAGAAGGTCACTGTCTGGCTGCCGAGTTACCATAAATCTGTGTCGTTTCCAAAATGCCCTCATCTGTGTTGGCTCAGACTTTGATGAATAGTTCACCTCTCAGCATCTGGGTGACACAAGAGAATATCTGAAGTTGCCCGCCTCAGTGTTAGTAAATCCCTATTAATTTGTCTGCATCAGTTTTTAGTGCTCTCAAGGACTGGGTTGTGCGTCCACGTGTGTGTGCATAGTCACACACACAAGGTGTGCCATGTCCACAACTCTTTCAGCCTGGAAGTTCAAAGCGGGGCAACTAAATAAGATAGAAGGACTTTGCTCATCCATACTGAACATTCCCAGCTGGACAGATTTGTCCTTAAAGATGTGATCTGGGCACTCATGGAGCCAGGCTGACTCCATGCGTTGCTGGAGAAGAGCTTCAAAGGAGCTCCCTCCTGGGGAGGGGTCCCTGCGTGGGTCTCACCCTGTCTTTTCTCCGATGTCTCTTTCAGATCTGGGATATCCGCAACTTGGAGTGTGTCCATGTGCTGCAGACGTCAGGAGGCAGCGTCTACTCCATCGCTGTGACAAACCACCACATTGTGTGTGGCACCTACGAGAACCTCATCCACGTAAGGGGTGTGGGGTTTGATGCGCCTGTTGGCTTGAGGCTGGGGGAGAGGGGCAAGGAGATGGGGGCCTGGCTCTGCCAGTCCTCTTCACGGCACAGCTGGAGCATGGAGGTGTGTGTGGAGGTGGAAGAACCTCTTGGAGGCTAAGTTGGTGGCCTGTAGCCCAGTGCAACCTCCAGGTTCTGCTCTCCTCCGGCAGGTCTGGGATATAGAGACAAAGGAACAAGTCCGCACGCTGACTGGACATGTGGGTACAGTCTATGCCCTTGCTGTCATCTCCACGCCAGATCAAACCAAAGTCTTCAGTGCATCGTATGACCGGTCTCTCAGGGTACGTGTCCAGGGCTGTGCAGCTGCATCTGTGTATTTGGCACATAGACAGCCTTGAGGGAAAGGGAGGACAGAGGATCCTCATCCCTGCCTGCCATGTGGCCTCATATTTAATTGTGTCACCTGGCTCAAACCTGGTGTCACTCAGCATCCCTGTCCCTCCTGGCATTCCGAGTTGTGCCAGAGCCCTGTGCCACTCACTTGGCTCACCCCTCCTGTGTGCCCGTAGGTGTGGAGCATGGACAACATGATCTGCACTCAGACACTGCTGCGACACCAGGGCAGTGTCACTGCCCTCGCAGTCTCCAGGGGCCGCCTCTTCTCCGGCGCCGTGGACAGCACTGTAAAGGTTGGTTTCCTCAGGTTTCTCTTTGATGATTTGGTCACTGCCAGTACCAGAACCAGGACATTAAATGAGTTACCAGCCATCTTCAAACAAACAAGAGAATGGTTCTCAATGGGTGGGAAGTTTAACTCCTTACAGAGGGTGTTCTGGAAGCCAAAATCCCAAAGGGAAGCTCCACAAGAGCATGAAGAGAAGTCTGTGGAGCTGCCTATAGAATCACAGAATGGTTGGGGTTGGAAGGGACCTCAAAGTGCATCCAGTTCCAGCCCCCCTGCCATGGGCACAGATTGCTCAAAGTCCATGGGGCAGCCACGACTTCTCTGGGCAACCTGTGCCAGGGCCTCCCCACCCTCACAGGAAAACATTTCTTCCTGATACCTCATCTCAGTCTCCCCTCTTTCAGCTTAAAACTGTTCCCCCTTGTCCTACCCCTGCACTCCCTGATAAGGAGCCCCTCCATCACCTTGCTCGGAACAGTCACTGCCATGAGCTCCTGTTGTCTCTCCTCCGCAGGTCTGGACGTGCTAGCGAGAGCGCCATGCTAGTCCTGCACACTGAAAGACCAAAACCTCCTCCCCTCCGTCGGCCTACTGGGTGACCAACACCACTACAAAACAACTGCTGCAGCTCCCCTCCGCACCGACCACTGCCTGCAGCTGCCCATCGGTCGGATCCCCCACCACAGGGACCCGGCTGGCAGCTCTCAGGACGAGTCTGGCCCACGGATGCTCCCGCTGTTCCCTCAGATCTGCCGTACGTGATTGGAGATGCAGAGGATGCCGTTGCAGTGCCAGTACCTTCCATGCTGCAGGATGCCCTGCCCTGCGTGTTTCCCCCGAGCTGGGGAGCATCTTTCAGGGCCAGGGCTGGGGCAAAGCCGTGTCTCCAAGGCTGGGCAGCCCTGCAGGGCACTGGTGCAGATGCAGCCCAGCCCTTGGCCAGGATGGGACTGAACAATTCAGCTTGGCACAGGCAGAGCCACATGGCCAGGGCAGCGACGCTGGGAGGCTGCTGCCTTTGTAAATGATGGGACTGAGCACTGGGCCTTGCCCTGGGTTGGGACGCCAGCCCCTGTCTGTCTGTATATTTAATTTTACTGCCAAGATATCAGGCTGATCCATCTGGAAAGAGGTGATTTCTTGAGTAGCCAGGTACGATTTTTACGCCACAGCTAGTTCTCAAATCAAATAACACAAGCCCATCGTTCACCACCCTGTAATCATGGCCTCCACATTAAAGAGAAAAAGCCTCTGTTGCATTTTTACTCACATTTTCTACTGTTTTTAAGATTGTAATATAGATTTGGTTATTTCTTCATTGACAATAAAAGCAGAAAGAGTTGTTCCTTGCCAGCGTGAGTTATTGCAGGTTCCTGGTGGGAGCTGCCAGACCCGTGTGCACCGTGGCACCAGCACCCATGCTCCCACTGCCGGCACGGCCTGGGACTCTGCAGCCGCCCACCAGCCCCGCCTGCACGGCAGGAGCCATCTCACCGATGGGTTTTGGACACAAACAGTGGCCGCAGCCCAGCAGGGGTTTTATGTTTTTATTTTTCTTTAAATATTTGTTGCCAGACTTCGTATAGGAGCAAACTTCTTCACAGCACCACGAGCCACCTACTATTCAGAACAGGAAGAATAAGACGAGTAGAGGTGAAATCTAAGCACAGAAGAGCGGGGAGAAGCACCAAGATGCATAGCTGGACAGATGGGATACGATACAGAGTCCATAACTTAATCATAAAAAATATATATATGTATATATCCATCATGTAGAACTTTATGGATTGTTTTTTTTTTAGATACATATTTTTTTCTTTTCAACAGATATTTTCAGGCGAGTGATTTTTTTTTTTGTTATTTTTAAAGTCTTTTTTGAGTTTTTTTTTCTTTAAAGAAATTTCAAAGTTGTGCCAAACACATCTGGATCAGCGACCACAACGGGTGAGACGGGAGGAGGGAGGGAGGGAGGGAGAGGAAGGCGGCGGGAGAGACCACTCTGTAACGTCTCGAGAAAGAAAGGAACAGCAACACTTTGTTTGGAAACCACAAGCAAAAAAGAAATGCATTCATCAGGACTCAAGCGACTGAACCAGACTCCAACTCCAGTTTGTACAGGAATATACAGCGGCGCGTCCGAGGCCGCAGCGAGCACACACACCCGCGGGCACACACACCCACACCCACGCACGCCCACACCACACAGATGCCGACAGAAAAGAACGGAACCCAACCCCGACGCCGCTCCGAAAGAAGGGAAACGCCTCGAGGAGAAGGGTGAACAAAAACCGCCGTAAAACAAGGCACATCCTTTGAGTTCTTAACGGTGTAAAAAGAAAAGACGTGACACAATCCCAACGCAAAGACCCGAACAGAACTGCTTGCACGAACCTTCCACCCAGAGAAAAGGTAAATATTGTGCTACTCGTAGAATGAGTTTGCCACAAGACACACAGCTTAGTATAATCTAATAGTTTTTTCTCAAGCTAAAATCCAGTTTTCTCTTGATTTCTTTTAAACTGCTTTATATATAATTGCTAATATTTTTAAATCTTTTAAATATATATTTGTTAAAGTTTATTCTTTTCATTATTTTTGGGGGTGGGGGAAATCTGCTTTATATCTTTTTTTTTCCTTCCCCTCCAATAAATTAATACTTCTCTATAGCTCATCCCTGTCCTCTCCCCCCGGTGAGAGGCACGTCCTGCTGCCCCCCAGGACCCCGCAACAGGGTAATTGCTCCCCAATTTGCAACCAACGCCAACCAAGCCCCTTTCCCATGCCCAAGGTGAAGAGGAGCCCCTGGGGCAGCCCCCGTGCCCACCGACCGACGACGGAAAAACGCAAGAGAATTCCAAAACGGAAAATTAAAGAAAGGAGAGAAAAGAAACCCAAGTGCATTTGCCCACCCGGCCCCACCACTGGCGTCACCACAGCAGCCACCAGCATGCGGTGACGGAGTCGCCGTGCTGGGGCCACCAGGGCTTGTGCTACATTCGGTGACCAGCGGGCAGGGCACAGGCGCGATGGCCACTGGCCAGGTAGGTAGAGGGACCCCCACGAGCCCTGCTGGGGCGGTTTCGGGCCGGGGCGTGTTGCTTTGTTTCTTCTGTTGTGGTTGGGGTTTTTTTTTTGCTTCTGCAAAAGGGAGTCCTGCGGCGCCGAGTCCGTGAGCACAATCCTGAGGTATCTTCTTCTTTGTGCAAACCCCGAGGGACGGGATGTCCGGGAGGGGACGGCTGTACAAAGGGGACGGGAGGAGGACGGCGGGGCTGGGGGGGTCGTGGATCGTTGTGCCCTTGTGCCCACGTAAGCCCTGAGGTTCGCGGGGCCCTGGCGCCCCTCACTCCAGCATGGCGTCCAGCTGGTCCGCCAGGTCGTCGAACATGCTGCCGATGTCGTCCAGGATGCTCACGGTGCTCTTCGACTCCACAGCCGAGCTGGGTGAGCGGTGGGGATACGTCAGTGCCATGCACAGGATGGTGGCACCACACAGTCTCCTCCACCCCATGCACACCTCTGCCCCACAGTGCTTGGCACTGTGTCCCCAGTGTCACTTCCCCAGTGCTACTACACAGCTGGGGCCATACAAGCCCCACGCTGCTCCAGCTCAGTGTCCCCTCCCCAGTGCCATCTCCAGTGCACCCACATGCCCAGGTCCCCTTGCCCACAATTCTCTGGGCCGCTGTCCTCCAGTGTCACCTCCCCAGTGCTGCACATGATTGGGACCATCGCATCCCCACGCTGCTCTAGCTCAACGTCCTCCCCTGCCACCTCTCCAACACAGCCCCTGGTGCACCCACATGCCCAGGTCTCCCTGCCCCACTGCCCATGGTGTCCCCTGGTGTCACCTCCCCAAAACAGCTTCAGCCAAGGCCCTGTGATGCTCAGCATTGCCACATTGTCACCCCCAGCAGAGCCTGAACCCCTTGCCTGCGATGCTCATAGACTTGTGTCCCCATCCCAAGCAGCACTGTGGCTCAGCACAGTCCTGTGCCCTCCCCGGGGACCCCTGCCCACCGCCCCGTGCCCCCTTACTCTGCCGCCTGACTGTCCTCCTGCTTGATCTTCTCCTCCACCGCCTGCAGCGCAGCAGCCAGGGACGCGCTCGTCTCCTCCAGCTTCTGCTGTGCCAGCTCGGGACCGGCGGTGTCGACAGAGGGGCCAGCGATGGCAGAGCGCGGCGGCTTCACGGGCACCTGCTGGGGCTGGGCGCCAGGTGAGAGGGGCTTGGCGGGGCTGGAGCAGAGCGAGGGTGGCGTGCTCGAGGGCTTGGCGGCCGTGGCACCCAGCTGCCGGGCGGGCGACGGAGTCGGCGTCGAGCTGGCACTCACTGACTGGATGGCGGTGTGGGGCTTGGGGGGCTTGGGCGCCGTGGGGGGTGGCGTGGGCTTGGGGGACACCGGGGGTGGCGTGCCATGGACCCGCTTCACCTCTGCGGAGAGAAGGGAGAGGGACAGGTGGGTGGTGGGGCCAGCTGGGACCCCCAGCATCCACCCTGGGGAGACCCCACCCCAAGGGGCTGGTGGAGAACCTACCTGGGCTGCCGGGGCTCGGGATGGGCACCTTTTTGGGGACGGGCACTGGTGGTCCAGGCATCTTCTGGGGCGGATGTGTCAGCACGGGTTTGGGGGACACCGGTGGCTTGAAGGGTTTCTTGGGCTCGGCGGGTGGTGGGGTGTAGTCGGAGCCTTCCGGGCGAGCTGCGGGCGGTGGGGTTGGGGGCGGCTCAGCCCCGCTCAGCTCCGATGCCGGCCGCCGCTTGACGGTGCCGGTGCCATTCTGGTAGACAGCGAGTGTGGCCGGCTCCAGCGTCAGCTCCTTGTCCTTGGCCTTGGGCCGGCGCTTGACAGTGTCGGACTCAGTGAGGACGAAGCGGACGCCATCCTGCTGGCTCTGCCTGGCCCTGATCCGGCGCTTGAGCGTGGCACTGGCCTCCACCTTGGCCAGGTCCCCGTGGCGGTGGGCTGGGGACAGCCCCTCGCCCGCCTCACCCCTTACCGGCCCCAAGGGCCGTGGGCGCTGCTTGATGGTGAGGTTGCCCTCCTCGGCGAAGGGGATGGCGTCCGGGGAGCCGCCGCGCTCGACCCGCAGCCGCTCAGCAGGGCCGTCGGTGCCCATCTCTGACCGCATGCTGTCAGCGCGCTCGCGGCGGGCAGCTGCCACCAGCCCCGTGACGGGGCCGCTGATGGTCCGGCGCCGGTTCACCACCTCCCCGTCCAGCCCAATGGCCTCCTTGTGTTTGACGGTGGCCAGGACGGTGGCCACGCGGGCACGCTCGGGGCTGCCCGGAGGAGCCCCTGGCTGCAGGTAGTAGCCCTCAGGTGCCTTGGCTGGCACTGGCCCACCAGGCCCATGCGGCTTCTGCAGCGCAAGTGCCCGGGCCCCGCCGCCGATGGACGACATCTCCAGCATGGCTGCGATGCTGCGCACGCTGCCCGCACTGCCTGTGTCCACGCTGCCGCCCTGGTCGCTGGCCCGACGCTGCTCCCGGCGGCTCTCCCCATCAACGGTGGGTGGCCCAGTGGCCACCTCGCCCTCACCCTCTTTGGGGAAGTCCTCGGCCATGCCGGCGCTGGAGATGGCAGAGCTGGAGCGCTTGGGGGGTGGTGGTGGAGGCCCCTTCTTCTTGGGGCGGACGGCGAAGGACTGGCTGCGGTTGACGTTCTTGTCGCCGCCAGCGGGTGCCCGCACGGAGTGGCTGCGCCCCACGCGCCGCTGGACAGTGGCATAGGGCCCCGCGTCGGGCACCAGCAGCTCGTCCCGCTCCTGCTCGCTGTCGGAGGCAGCGTAGCGGTTCAGGCTGTGCGCCCGCTTCTTCGGCCGCCCCGGCTCCTCCTCGCCCTCGCCGGCTGGCGGCAGGCACAGCACTGGCACTGACACTGGCAGGACGGGCACGGCCGGGGGTTCGCCCTCGGGGGGCTGCGGCAGGACGTAGGCGAAGCCACGGTGGGTGGGCGACTGAGGCAGGGAGCGGGGTGACGCGGGGCGCTCGCCTGGTGGCAGCAGCTGCGGGGTGGGCTTCACCTTGGCGGTAGCGTGGGGCGCAGGCTGGCCCTGCGGCGAGGGGGGGCGCGGTTTGCCAGGGGTCTGTGGTGGCGTCAAGTGGCCGGCGGAGGGTGGGAAGGGCTGCCGGGGCTTGCCAGGCACTGGTGGCACACTGGCACGCTTGACGGGGTGGCCGTGCCGGGGTTGACGCCCCTCCTTAGGTGGCGCAGGGGGACCCTCGCCAGCCCCCTCCGCCAGGTACTCCTGGCTCTTGGAGATGGCAGTGGCCGGGGGACCCCGCGGGCCATCCCCCAGCAGCTCCTGGGAGCTACTCATCAGCCTGGCACGGCCGCCCAGCCCTGGTGGCGAGCGGTAGCCGGGGGCCACGGAGTTCGCCGCCTTCTCAGGGGGCTCCTCGGGGGCTTCGCCTGTCATGGCCACCTGCAACTCACTGCTGAGCTCGCTGTCCTGGAAGGTGGTCATCTTGGGTGACTGGCACTCGGGTGGCTCCGGTGGCGGGGACTCGATGGCCAGCACCTCTGGGCCCGCTGTCGCCTTCCTCTTCAGTGTGCCCGGCTCGTACTTGCCCAGCTCGGCGCGCTGCAGCTCCGCCAGCTTCTTCACCGCCAGCATCAGCTTCTTCTGGTGGCCTGGGGACAGCACGGGGCATCAACATCACCGCTGGGGACTGGGGCCACCACCGCCGGCACTGTGGCATGGGACCTTACCCAGTTTGGTGATGCCAATCTCCTGCAAGTCCTCCCAGGTGATGTCAGTGATGAAGTCGATGTTCTCGTAGCCGTTCTCCACCAGCACCTTGTAGTACTGGGACAGGCCGATCATGGAGAGCCACAGCGCCAGGTTGGCCTGGGGAGGTGGGCATGGGGTACAGCTCAGTGCCAGCTGGCAGCAGGGTCTGGCCCAAGCACCCCAGCACAGAACAGAGGTACCTCTGAGGGCTCCCCATCCCCACACTATCCCTGTTCTCCACAAGTACCCAGGGCCATGCCCAGCCCCATTCCTATGGGAAGCCCCCAGCCACGCTCATCCAATGGGGCAGGAGAGGCACTGGGACACACACGGTGTCACATCCATCTGATGACAGCTGGCACCCCGTGCTGCTTGAGGGGAATGTGCGCAACTTGGGACCTCGGGATGTGGGCATCATCTGGCAGCGGTTAGCCAGCTCCCACCATCATCCACCTGTGCCACCCCCTCTCCGGAGGGGACGGGGCGGAGGGGACCAGTTGCAGGTTCCCAGCATTGCCAGGTCCCCAGCACCGCCCTGGGTGAGGCTTTGGTGTCCCTGGCCCCGCACAGCTCTTACCGGCTTGTACTCCGGCAGCCACTCGGGGATATTGAGATTGTTGATCTCGGAGGCGATCTTCTTCCTGTGCCCCGGCTTGGTGACACCGATGGCCGTGAGGTCCTGGGGCAGAGATGGGGGTCAGCATTGCCCTGCACCGGCCCTGTCCCCCTTCCTGTGGCACCGATGCCAGCCACAGCATCCCCGCAGCCTCACCTCTGGCGTCATCCGGCTGATGGTGGTGATGTCGTAGCCGGCGTTGATGAAGTTGGGCGCATAGAGCTGCAGCTGGAACTTGCAGAGCCACTGGTATACGGCCTCCGAGCTCTGGGGAGAGGGATGTGCGGTCCCTTGGGCACAGGGACCTGCCACCCCTGCCCGTGTCCCCTGTGCTGTACCCACACCCATCCATGAGCCGGCACCACCGAGGAGCCGTGTGGTGCCCTGGGCACACCAGGGGGCTGATTCCATGGTGTCTGGCAGCACCAGGACGCCTCGCAACACAGCACCCCACTGGCACTGCCCTCACAGCCACCACTCAGAGCCATCCAGTTTTGGTGCCCACACCACAGGGCTGCCAAGGCATCTGTGACCATGGGTGCAAGGGGCTTGTCCCACTGCAGGGCCATGCCCGTGCCCCCCTCAGCAGCACTGTGGGGCTCCCCACAGCACCACAACACTCCCTGCTCTTACCTTCCCCTCTGATGGGGGCTCCATCTTCTTCAGCTGGGGCTCAGCGGGCGGCTGGGGGGCATACGGGGAGCTGGCCACGCTCTGCGACCGTGACGAACCTGCCGGAGAAGCAGTGGTCAGCAGGGCCAGGGCCATGCACCCCCAGGCTCCGACCACACAAGACAGGGAGCCGAGCCCCTGCCCCGAGCGGGATGGCACAGCCACCAGCCCCTACATTGGCAGAGCCAGGGCAGGTGTGGGAGAGAGAGAGCTGCCCCAGTGCAGCAGCCTGGAGCACCCTGGGGTGCCCTGGCTGTGGGATCTGCTCCCTGGGGATGGGCAGGGCTAGGGTGGGGCACCACACCTGGGCACTGCCATGGGGTCGCAGCCCCCGTAACTGAATCCCAGCATAGCCGTCTGCACTGGCATGGGGTTTACAGTGAGGGTTGGGTCTGCACAGGGCTCTGTAGGGCATCCGGACACTGGCACTGCGCTGTGCCCTGCCCTGTGGCACTGCTGGGCAGCCCACACAATCGCCCTTGCCCAGGCACCCACGGCCAGGTGAGCCCCCAGCCCAGCCATGACATCCTTCACCCAGCGTGGGTCTGAGCAGAGGAACCCACTGCAGCGGCAGAGTGGGCTTTCCTGACTGCCCATCTCCCACGGCAGCCGCCCAGAGCCCTTTGTCCCTGCTCCTCTGGTCATGCCACCAACCCACGACGGGGCTTGTTCACCTGCCGTGGGGCACAGCGTGGGACCTGGCTGGGGAGGGCAGGCTGGCAGGAGCTGCCTTGACCCCCCGAATGTCCCACACAGACACCCAGGCAGCCCTGCAGTGCCCACCCTCCTGCTGCCTTCGCCAGAGAATGATGAGGACTACACGGAAATTCCTAATCAGGACCTGTAAGAGCAGCCCCTTCCCTTTGGCTGGCAACTGGATCCTCCATGGGGGTGCATTTCCCACCCCCCCCCGTGTGTGTGTGTGCAGTCCCTGCCGCCTGTGTGCATCCTCTTGGCAGCTGCAGCCCCCTTGCGTGGGCACCTCCTCACATGTGCATCCCTCTGCTATGTGCATCTCCCTCATGTCTGCATCCCACTTGCGTGTGCATCCCTCTGGCATGTGCTCTCCCCTCCCTCCCCGTGTGCATCCCCTCGCCCTGGCTGCGCGCGCCCTCCAACCTGTGTGTGCCCCCCCACCCCCCACTCTGTGTGCACACCTCCCCTTCCCCAGGTTTCCATCCCCACTCTGCGAGCATCTCCGCAGCTCGGGCACCCCCGGTGCCTTCCTCCCCAACGTGTCCATCCTCCCTGCACGTTCATCTCCCGTCTGTCCCCCGCAGCGTGTGCCACCCCCCACAGCACGGACAACCCCCGCATGCCAGGGCATTTCCACACACGCAGCCCCCCCGGACAGCGCTGGTGGGGATGGGGGAGACCCCGGCAGTGACAGGGGACCCCAGCTCAGGCTCCGGTGGGGGCCAGGGCAGGGAAGGGGCTGAGGAGCGCTGCCACCGCCCGCGCCGCCCCCCGCCCCCCTGGGGCCCCCACTAACCGAGGCAGGAGAAGGCCTGGCAGCAGCCGAAAGGCGAGAGAGTCATTTTTTACCCACACGTTTTTCCTTCTGGCGACGGGTGCCGTGGCAATAAAAAAAAAGACAAATCCCTGGATCCACGGCTCGCCCGCGGCAGGGCCAGGGCTCCTCCTGCTCCCGGCAGCCGGCGGCCGGTGGCACGCACCTGCGGAGATGTCCTGCGCCTTGGCCGGCCCATCGCCCACGACAGTCTCTTGCGCAGAAGCCTTCTGGGAAAGGATGGTTGCCAGCAGCTGAAAAACACCCCGGGAAGGGAGGAGAGCAGGCAGGAGTGAGGCAGGCGGGCGGCGAGGGCCGGTGGGCGCGCGCCGCAGGTGCTGCGGGTGCCATGGGTGTTGTGGGTGCCATGGGTGCCACGGGCACTGCGGCAGCGACCCCCGCTGCCAGCCTGGGCGAGGGTGGGCAGGGAGAGGCGCAGCAGCTTTGGGCTGCGGCAGGGAGAGCAGGAGCAGCACAGATGGTGCTTCACGGGCGGCGGGAGCCCACGGCACCGCAGCGCCCCAAATCCAGCCTGACGCCAGTGCGGGCTGCAGAGGGATCTCTGCCTGCGAAGCAGAGCCCCGTGGGCATCAGCGTGGTGCTCGGCTCAGGGGCATGCGGACCCCTGCCCAGCCTGCTCCGGCATGACGCAGGCACGATGCCAGGGAGATGGGCTCACGCATGTCTCAGCCCAGGGAGGGGACATGCCAGGCTGCTGTGGGCAGGGCACAGCGTGCAGGGGCAGTGTGCAGGCAGGAGGGGGCAGGGGGCTGGGTGCCAGCAGTAGTAGGCAGGTGGCTTTGTGCAGCGCAGAGCTGCAGCAGGCAGTGTGCTGGTGGCAGCTCGCAGCGTGCAGTGCAGAGGCAGCAGGGGTGCGCCATGCAGCCTCTGCCCAGCCCTGCAGCCCTGCACCCAGCTGGGCAGGAACACACTGCCGGCCACTACTGGTGACAGACATAGCTGGTGACATGCTGGGTACCCACTGGACCTCACAGAACCCAGCTGGGAATCACTCTCAGCAGGTATCAGGTATCAGGGGCAAGCTGGCAATCACCTGCCCTGGGGTAAGTACTACTGCTGCTGGGACGGGAGCCGA
Source organism: Neomorphus geoffroyi (assembly GCA_033558235.1). Classification (NCBI taxonomy): domain Eukaryota; kingdom Metazoa; phylum Chordata; class Aves; order Cuculiformes; family Neomorphidae; genus Neomorphus; species Neomorphus geoffroyi. The sequence continues at coordinate 2,943,229 of JAUMJM010000038.1, forward strand.
GTGCCACCACAGGCTGGCACGGTCACCCTGGGGCTCGCCTTACCTTGACGCCTTCCGAGCCAGCATGCAGGGCATGCGCCCCGCTGCCCGCACTCTGCCCGCTCCCCGAACTGCGGGCAGAGGCCACACTGCCCGTGCTGCCCAGGCTGCTGCGGTCACCGCCTGTGCAGAGAGGGGAGACGCTGTCAGGACAGAGCCCCATGGCCGGGCCAGAGAACACCACCGTGCGGTGGTGCCCCACTGGAGCCACCGCCACGTGCTGCTATGTGTCCCCTGGAACAGGGAAGGTCTCAGCCACGTGCACCCACCATGCCCGCTGTTACCTGCAAAGGGTTTCCGCAGCACCCAGATCTCCTCTGCAGGAGCCGGGCTGGCCGATCCGCCCTGCGACGGTGAGAGGGGAGATGGGCTCATGTCGGCCCCGCGGGACCCTTGGTGGCAGAGCAGAGAGAGCAGTCGTCAGGTGCGGGTGGCTCCGCACGCTCAGGCTCGCCATCAGTGTGGCACAAGGAGACCCCTGGCCCTAGGGCCATCGCAGCTGCACACATGGCAAACCCCACCGTGAAGGTGTGGGGCTCCTGGCTGTGGCTATGCCCACGATGCCAGCACTGTCCCTGGGCTCTATGCCCCTACAATGAGCTGGCACGAGGTGGCAGGGACCAGCCCTGGGATGCCATCCTGCAGAGCAACCCCTTCCTGCCACCAGCCAGGGACAGACCTGGATGCCGCAGTGTCCCTGCTCAGCCCAGGCAGAGGATGGGGACCGTGTCCTCCCTGCATGGAGCAGGATGGGGACATAACCTGGTGTGAGGGAGCAAAGGGAGCTGGGCAAACCTGGGCAGTGGGGACAAGGGTCCCCATCCCACCGTCCCCCAGCCAAGACGGCGATGGCTGTGCCCTGCGGCTGCCTGCCCCTGGCTACAGGAGGACACAGGGGCCATGTGGGGCCAGGCATGGGCTGCTGAACCCCCTGGGCTGTCCCGTGCCCCAGGAGGGTGACACAGCAAGTGGGCAAGAGGACCCAGCACTGTTGCTTTACCGGCTCCCCATGCTGCCCATCCCTGCTGGCTCCTGCTCATGCCAGGGCCAGCCAGGGTGCCCAGCGCTGAGCACAGAGTTTAAAACAGCACCCGATGAGACGGACGATAGTCCTGCAAGGGCCAGTGCTGCCGCAGCTCCGCACCAGCCACAGAGGAGCCTAGCTCAGCCCAGCCCCACTGCCAGCCACCAGGAATGGGGCACTGCCACCCTCGTTAAGCCGCTTGCCCCGTGAGCGGCCAGGCCATAATGGATGGCGCAAGGTGATAAATTCACCAAAGAAGCGTGAGGGGAAACAAACAGCCACATCACCATAGGGCTGGGATGTCCCCATGCCGCGCGTGCCACGGTCACACTGAGAGGAGCCTGCACTGCCCGGGCAGGTGTAAGGTGCCCAGTGGGCAGAGAAAGGCCTGGGCAACATTCTGCTCCCTTGTCTCCATCCCTGGCAGACGGGCAATCCCAAGCCACATGTGTGGCTGGCCTGGCACTCTCCCAACACAACCTGCTGTGCCACCATCACCAGGGCACGTGCAAAGACTCCCAGTGGGAGCTCCTGCGGCCACAGCCCGCGCCGCACACCTGTAACCTCCCCACCAAATATCTACTCTCCAGGTACTCCCAATACCAGGACCCGCAGCAGCCATTACCTGGCAGTGCCGCAGGGACGATCCCCACGGTGCAGCTGGGCACTGCCTGCACTCAGCCAGCCCCGAGAGCATCCCCCAGGGAAGCATGCCCAGCACCACAGCCCCTGCCCGTCCTGAGCGCAGCCCTGACCCGCTCCCAGTGGCTTGCTGGGTGCCAAACACCCCGTGGGGGAGACTGCAGAGGGTCCCCACACACGGATTTGCTTCCAATGGCTCCTGGCAGGGCATCGCACTGCCCGGCCCCCAGCACAGAGCCTGGAGGGTGATTTTGGGGGGGTCTCCACTCACCCGGAGAGGGTGGGCAGGGCTGCAGAGTCCGTGGGCAAGAGCATGGGCAGCCCCACAGCCGGGGACACCGGGGTGGTGAGAGCAGGATGTGTTAGAGCAGCGCTGCAGAGGGCGTGCAGGGAGGGGGCTGGTGGCATGCACGTGTGCACACCCCTGCGTGCCCCGCCTGCCCGCATGCACACGCATGCACACGCCCGCATGCCCGCACATGCACATGGCCGCACGCGCACGCCCCATGCGCCCACGCGCTTGCACCACGCCTGCACGCACAGCACGGCGAGGGGAGAAGGGCCGAGCAGAAAGAAAAGACTCGATACACACGTTAAAGGGAAAGAAAGAAATCCATCGAGAGCACGAAGCGAGCGGTGAACTACCTTGTCCGTAACGCGGCTCGTTGGCACTGCTAGGGGAGAGCCTGTGATAGCCAAAGGAACTGAAAAGAGTCTGATGGGAATGTGGTGGTGGAGGTGGAGGTGGAGGCAGGGAATGGAACGGATGGGACGAGGCGTCACCGTTTAGCACAGCAGCCCCGTAAGCCGGGAACGGGATCTTTTGGTACTGTTGGGGGATTGTTACAGTCTCCCATGAACCTGATAATAAAACATAACAAGAGACAAAATGAAAAGAATCCAAATAATCAAGACACGCTCAGCGTCACTAAAGAAAAAGGAGAGGAAAAAAAAAAATAAAAGAAAGGAAAAAAAAAAAAAAGGCAGCAAAAAAAAAAAAGCAACCAAATGAACATGGAGAAGCCAGAACCGAGACCCAACCGATGCAGAGCCGAGCTGAGGAGCAGTAGCGGGAGCTCAGCGCAGGGTCTGGCCCAGTGGCAGGATACAGCCCGCGGGCACATCCTGCAGACCCTCTGTGGAGCACGGACACTGGGCACCCCATGCCTGAGGCAGCAGCAGCATCATGTGGTCTGGGCACCGTAAGGTTCCCACAGCCGGGCTGCTGGGGTCCTGGTTACCCCAAAAGCATCCCAGGGGGAGAGGGTGCAGGCACGGCTGGGCTGGGTCCTGCAATGCCAGCATCCCTGTGTCCGTCTGGTCAAGCCCTGGTGTCCCCACCACCTACCCCCTGCGCTGTCGCCCCACTGCCCAGCACCAAGGCTGCGGCCGATGGGGTGACTCCAAACCCTCACACCCTGGCAAACACTGCTGTGGAGCTGGCTGCATCCCAGAAGCCACAGACCCATCCCTGCGGTACCAACACACAACCCACACCTGGGGGGCAGCTCTGCCCCTGCCTGTCCAGCACGCGGCACCTCTGCAGCCTCCGTGGCTGGTGCGGCAGTGCCCGGCAGCCAGCAGGCACTCGTGCCATCGCTCCCCCGGGATCTCATTCAAGCATCACCATTCCCTGTCTGCGCCCCAGAGATGTGGCCGACCCAGAGATCGCAGAGAGCTGGGCAGCACACGGTCACCAGAAGGAGCGAGCCAGCTTATGTGGGGCCACAGAGGCACCAGCCCCATCCACCACTCCTGGCAGCAGGCACAGCCATGGGCATCACAGAGGACCACACGTCCCATCAGGAGCCTACAGGGATGGAGTAGGGACAGGCAGCTGCAGGGCAGGGGAGCAGGGTGTGATTCTGGAGATGTCCCCTTGCCAGGGAGAAGGGTCCCCATGGGGCAGCACCACATCCCTGTCACCAGTGCCCAGCCCCCTTGCTCAGACCCCGAGCACCAGGTCCCCTGGCCCCTCTGCTGTGCCATCACCCCCAAACCGCAGTGGTGCCCCTGGCTGTTCCCATGCATCGACCTCCTGGCACTACAAACATCTCCCTCAGTCCAACGCCAGCCTGGCCTGGGGTTCCCCTGGGCATCCCAGGGCTGCCAGCACTGATCCCCATGGGCACAAGGTGGGCCCCCATCCCAGTGGGAAAATGAGGCCACTGACTCCTCACACCTGATGAGGACACCACCCCATGCACCACGCGAGGCACTGACCCCACCATGGGGACACCAGCCCCACATACTCGAAGGCACTGTCCCCACGCCCATGCTGGGGACACCAAACCCACATGCACAACGTGGGCATCGCCCCAGCGTGGCTTCACCAGCCACACCATCCCAACACCTCTAGAACAAAACGAGGCTCCCCGGGGCTGCAGGTGGGAGCAGCCCCACGGGGGGAGGAAGGGGGGGATTATTTGCCTGTTCGTTTGCTTATGGCCTCAACGAGGCTGGAGGGGAAGTAGCCCACGCGATCGTTGCCAGTCCGGTTGTCATGAATGCAGCCCTTCCAGCGCCCGTCCGCGTGCTGCTCCAGCACCTGTGGGCAGAGGCAGGGTCAGGGGCCAGTGCCACCAGCGAGGTCCCCCCGGCCCCCGCAGCTGCACTTACGGTGATGATGTCCCCAGCTTTCACGTTGAGGCTGGTCAGGTCGTAGTTGTTGCAATAGTCCTTGACGGCCCGGACCTGCAGAGCGGCGGAGGCGTCTGTGGGGACAGAGTGGGAGCGTCACAGGCCGCCCAGTGCCGCCGTCGGGGCTGACATCCCCAGCCCAGCATTCACCCCAGCACCAGCACAGCCCCCCGACCCCCCTACCCCGCAGCATCTGCTTGATCTCCTTGCTGGCCTGGCTGGTGGTGAACTGGTTGACGATGTCCAGAGCTGTCTGGTTGTAGGTGTTCCTGACATGGGCGTTGATCCCGCTCTGCAACGGCACAGAGACCTTGGGAGGGGGCTGCATCCCTCTGCCACCTCTCAGGACCCCCTGGGGCACCCCGAGACCAGCAGCCAGAGGGCACAGCTTGCTGCCTTGCTTTCCCCCCACCCTGGGTCCCTCATCCCCATTCCCCAGGACAAGTGCACACGCTGCTCCGCAGCCCCCAGCTGCGGGCTCCCTCCCTTCTCACAGCCCCTCCCTGGACTGGGAGCATCTGGGGGTGTTGGTGGGGGGGGTCCTTACATCCAGCAGCAGCCGCACAACATCAGTCTTCCCGCACAGCGCCGCCTCGTGCAGCGCCGTGCCCGCCTTGGTTTGCCGGTTGATGTCGATGCCAGACTGCAGCAGGAGCCTGCGGGCAGGTGGCGGGGTCAGCGAGGCAGGGGGGCACTGGCACTGCCCTCCCTACCCACGGCACCCACCGGATGATGTCGATGTGGCCGTTCTTGGCAGCGAGGTGCAGGGGGCTGGTGCCGTTGGGGTCGGTGGTGTCCCCCGGCTTGGGCTCCAGCAGTGCCGCGCACATGTTGCTGTTCAGGAGCAGTTGGACTACCTGGCTCAGCAAACACAGATGGAGCAGGGCTGCAAGGGCGGCTCAGCCTGCAGCCCCTCTGGCCCCCCACTCCCTGCTCCGTCCCTCCTCCAGCAGCCCGAGATCCCCCACAGCGGTGGCACCATGGGCCCCCGCTGCCGTCCCTCCCAGAGGCCACCCCACGTGCCCCGAGGCTGCTCTGGCACCCCAGAGAGCTCACTGTGCCCCCCTCCCCTCCCAGGCTTTCTGTCAGGTTTCCCAGCGCTACAAGGACTTACCCCGACCCGACCAAACTCGCATGCCAGGTCCAGAGGCGTCTTCCCCGAGTTGTCCATGATGCAGGGGTTGGACTGGTGCTGCAGGAGCATCTCCGACTGTGGAGGAGCGAAACCCCACCTTGGCAAGGGCCAAGGCAGGGAGGCCACCACGCCCTGCCCCCACCCTCCTCTGCTGACCCCTGCTGCCAACCCCACCGTACCACGTCATAGTGCCCGTGCTGTGCTGCCAGGTGCAGGGGGATCTGCCCCTCATCCGACGGGATGTTGACGGAGGAACCCGCTTTCAGCACCATTTTCATGGGCTCCTTCTTGCCTTGCCAAGCCGCGTAGTGCAGGGGCCGCATGCCTGTGGGTGGGCAGGACAGGGCTACCACCAGCTCTCCCAGCACGCTGACACGTTCAGCCAGAGCCTGCAGAGTCAGAGGGGCTGCGGCCAGGATACTGGAACTCACCTTTGTTGTCCTTGATGTCCACCGCAGCCTGCGCCTCCAGCAGCAGTGAGATGAGCTCCGTGTTGCCGTTGAGCGCCGCATGGTGCAGAGCTGAGAACCTGGGGACCATCCGTGGTGTCAGGGGTCCCACATCCCTGTCCCCTCCACAACCCCAGCAGCGCCTGCCTGGCAGCACGGCCTCGAGCCTGCACCCTGCACAGCACCCCAGGGCACCTGCTTTGCCTCCCACAGCCCCTTCCACGTCTGCCCCCCAAGATCATAGAATCAGAGAACACTTTGGGTTGGAAGTGACCTTTACAGCTCATCCAGTCCAACCGCACTGCAGGAGCAGGGACACCTTCAACCAGATCAGGATGCTCCAAGCCCCATTCAACCTGGCCTTGAACACCTCCAGGGATGGGGCAGCCACCACTTCTCCGGGCAGCCTGTGCCAGGGCCTCACCACTCTCTTTGGAAAAAACTTTCTTCCTTATATCCAGTCTAAATCTCCTTTCCCTTAGTTTAAAACCATTACTCCTTGTCCTGTCACATCAGGCCTTGCTAAATAGTCTGTCCCCAGCTTACCTACAGGCCCCTTTTAAGTACTGAGCAACTCCACATCCCCATGGCACAAGACCAGTTTGGCTGTGCCATGAGTCAAGCCAGGCGTCGGCCAAATCCCAGTGTGCAACAAGGGCCAGAAGGTTGGCTGCGCTGGAGCAGACATGGGTTTGCCCTCCAGCCCATCACTTTATTCCACTTCCCCTAGGGGCTGGAGCCACAGGACAGACCTCCAACCCCATGGTGGGACGCAGGGATGGGATGCCACCAAGCTGGGCGCAGGAGCTGGCAGGTCTGAGCTGCAGATGCTGCAGCAAGACGGATGCAGGTGAAACGCTCCCAGGGGACGCTGAGATCCCCTGAGCTGGAGGCGGTGGGCAGGGCAGGCACAAAGGGGGTCCCACCATGGGAGTGGGGTGCCAAGGAGCTGCGGGGGGTGCCCCGATGCCCCCAGCAGCACAACCACAGGCACTGGCGCACAGGGACCCAGGTTGCCAGGTGGCAGCAGTGCCCCTGCCCAGTGCTGGGCTTTGCCGTGGGGTGAGGAAAGCCCCCGGCACGGCATCCCACTCTGCTTTCGCAGCACCCGGGACCAGCCAAAGCGGGAGGCTCATTGCTGGGAAGCAGGCCAGGAGCTGACCTACTTGCTACTTCTGGCGGCAGCACCGTCTGCACGGCTGCGCTTGCGCCCGTCACCCTGCTGCTCCAGGTCTGGTCACACTCAGCGTCCCTGTCCCATCCCTGGGGCCACCCCAGTGTCACCGGGACACGGGAATAAACTGTGGATTCCAGTGGGATCTGCCAGCCCCTGCGACTGTCCAGTGCCCTAGAGGTGGGCAGTGAGGCAGCCATCCCATCTGCCCCCCATCAGTGGGACCCCCAGGGAGCGTCCCCGCTGGGAGCACGCTCCAGCCACCACGTTCCCCATGGAGCTGCCGCCTGCGATCCCCCGGCAGAGAGCGGCAATGTGAGCAGACAGCTCGCGCAGAAGGCCGATCCCCAACGTCTGCCTGGGAAATGTCAACATTTTCCGCTCCAGCGCCCTGCTCAAATCCGCTCAAGATGGTGCAAATCGCAGCCCTCCCCCGGGCTGCCTCGAGGGTTTCCCCCGGCATGGCCCAGCCAGCCACAAAGACCACGCGCTGTGCAGGGCACCATCCCTTGGGCAAGCGCAGGGACACCAGCACGGTGCTTGCCCGTCGTCCCCACCAGCCCAGGAATCAGCAAGCGCAGCAGAAGTGGGGAAACTGAGGCACGGTGCTGGGGCTGGCTGAGCTGGCACAGCACACCGGTGGCAGAGCGGAGCACATGCACTGCAGCCTAGGTCTGCCCTGTGTATTCCCAAGGGATGATCCTTCCCAGGAGCAGCACTGGAGGCTGGAGGTTGCTCCTTTGCTGCAGGGTTGCTCGTACACCCACCAGGATGGCCAGTAGCCATGGGCAGTTGCATGAGCAGGGGCCCTGCCAGCCCTGCCACGATGCACAGCCCTCCGGCGAGCTGCCTGCCAGCTCCAACAGCCGCTGCACAAGGTGCTCCGTGGGGTGATGCAGCCTCTGGTCCTGCCTGCATTGTGCCCTCCAGCCCCTGCCCTGCACTGGCAGTGGCACACGCCCACCATGCCCACACACTCCTGTTGCCGTGCATGCATGTTTGTGAACACAGACACGCGTGCTCAGCTGCACATCTGCACACTTGCATGCACCCATGCATGCACCAACATGTACACACACGGCCCAGAAGAGCCGATGCTGTGGCAGGTACGGGGGGGATGCCCACTGCCCCTACCCCAGTGCTTGGGAGTGAGGATGAGGACAGACCCAGCCTGTTGCAGCCGTGCATTCCCATGGCTTGCCCTCCCGTTCCTGACCCCAACCAGCCCCTCTGCTCGTGCCATTTCCATGGCCACAGCAGAGCCATCCCTGAGGACCAACCGGCATTGCCCAGCACTGTTTTCCTGCTGTCCTGCTCAAGGGGGGACCCAGGGGGGCTGCTGCCCATCCCAGCAATCACTGCTCCCCACTCCCATTGCAGCCCCTCTCCTCCTCAGGTCTTTGGCTGCTTTCCTGTGCCAGCAGCCTCATAAGTGTGATTAACAGGTGCTGAGCCCTTTTCCTGCTCCTCCCTGCCTGTTGGATGCCGGCTGGGAAGCGGCACACCGGCAGCACGGCTCACCCACCTGGTGCCCTGCAGCGCTGCTCCCAGCACAGCACCTGCAGAGCCCCATGCCTGCGGTGTGACACGGGGCACAGCTCTGCCTCTGCCCTTCAGTCCTTGCTCCCATCTCCTCTGGTGTCTGCGCTGCAAGCCCACCGGCTCAGGGGTGCAGGCAAGGCTGAGCCGTGCTGGCAAACGGGGCTGAAAGCCCTTGCCCATCCAGACCTTGGCTGCACAACTGCACCACTCTGAAGAGCCCGGTGTGCCCGCACAGATGCACGAGACTCCTGCTTGCTTCACCCCATGCTGCACACATCCCTGGACATGTGCACCCCTGCTTCCCACAGCATGCACACTCCCATTCACAGCGCGCCACGGCATGCACACCCGTTCACAGCGCTCCACAGCATGCACACCCTTGCCCAGGCACCCCACCGCCTGCACGCCTGGGCATAGGGCTCCCAACTCACCCATCGGTGTCTTGAAAGTTGACGTTGACTCTTTTTGCCGATCCAAGGAGCTCTGGGAGGGAGGGAAGAGGACAGCACATTAGAGTGGCACGGGAGGTGACCAGGGCAGGGACCTGGGGCAGTGACACAGGGCGTGCTGGGGAGCTGGTGTGTTTGCAGCTCCAGGTTTCCCTCCCCACCAAGGTTTCAGCTCCCTGCAGCCCAGGTCGGGGTGCAGCACAGTACTGTGCCAGGCTGCCCCAGTCTGCAGGCAGGAGGTGGTGGTGGGGGGGTCCCTGCTGATGGCGGCATAGCCCAGCGGTCACTCCTGGCACCCTGTGCTTCCCTCCCCAGCTCCTTTGCCTTACTGGGGTTCTGGCATGGCCTGTGGAGCCCAGCACCACACCAATCCACCAAGCTGGGCTGCTTCGGCAGAGCGCGGAGCTCAGCGTGCTCTCTCAGGTCCCAGCATACCCCCTGTCCCTGCAGCCCCCCCGTCAGCGCTGCCCCATGCCCGCCCCACGCCTGCCTGTGTGGGAAAATGATCCAACTAGGGGAAATCCAATTAGCTGCACGAAGAAGGAGGAAAGCAGATTTACATAAGATTTAACCAAAAAATGCCACTCAGGCTTTCCAGCGAGGCTGCTCTTCCTCGCAGCAGGGAGCTGGAGCAGGAGGAGGAAGAGAAGGGAGCCCCGGGCTGGGGAGTCATAGAATCGCTTGATTGGAAAAGACCTTTGAGATCATCGATTCCAACCATACCTGTCCAGTTCCAAACCATCCCTGAGCACCTCATCTACCCGTCTCAAACACTTCCAGGGATGAAGACTCAATCACTTCCCTGGGCAGCCCCTGCCAGTGCCATGCAGCAGTCCCTGAGCCCACGCAGCAAGCTGGCACCCGTCGTTGCCCCAAGCCACTGGGAAAGAACTCAATAACGGTGCCTGGCTTGAGGAGGGGCGGCCATCCTCACCCTAGCAGCTCAACGGGAATCATGCCAGGGACAAGCACACCATGGACAAGTGCTCACTGGGAGACGAGAACTGGAAGGGGCAACTTCAGGCAGGGAAGGAAGACATGAGGCCAGAGGGATGGTCCCCACGTGCCATGGCCTCACTCGCTCCCCCAGTGCTGCGTCTCCTTGCCAGCATCCCAGGGCGACATTCAGTTGGGCACAAAGGGCTGTGTCAGAGGCAGCAGGAAGGGCGGCTGTGCCCGTCCCTGACCCATGAGCCCAGGGAGCGGTGCTGGGCTGAGCCACCCCTGCACTGGCCACGTGCGGCAGATGGTCCCAGGAGCGGCTGGGGTGGTGGCAGAGGTTTCTCCCTCCCATGCCCCCTCTCAGGGTCTTGCATCCAGCACCAGCTCCCTCCTGTGCTCCGTTGGCCACCCGAACGCTCAATCTGCAGGGCATTTGCTAACGACAACGCAGCCCAGTGCCGACAGACAGGAGCTGTGGAGGTTGGCTTCTGGTCAGCCACAACGATCGGCTCTTGTCCACCAAGGTTCCCAGCCTCTCCTCCTGGCACATAGGTGCCATGGGGTGGCTGTGGGACAAGCAAGGGCACTGTAGGGTCTGTGAGGCGCAGAGAGGGATGGGGCACCACAGCATCCCCTAGGCATCGGGAGGGATGGGGGCACCATGGGGTCACCTGGCCATGGGGAAGGATGGGGGCATTGCAGGGTCCCAAGGTGCAGAGAGGGACAGGGCACCATGTGGTCCCGTAAGCACAGAGAGGAATAGGGACACCATGGGGTCCTCTGGGCACAGGGACAGACAGGATCACTGCAGGGTTCCTGGGCATAGAGAAGGGACAGGGCACCATGCAGTCTCCTGGGCACACGGAGGGATGGGGGCACCACGAGGTCCCCTGGGCATAGGGAGGGAGAGGGGCACCATATGGTCCCCAGGGCATGGAGAAGGACAGGGCACCATGCACTCTCGTGGGCACAGGAAGGGATGTGGACATTGTGGGGTCCACACAGCCCAGCCCTGCCCACCCTCCTTCCAGCAAACCCAATGCCACCAGCCCAAGGCCCGCGTCTCGGGGCAGCCTCCCTCGCCCTGGCAGCCCGTGCTATTCGTTTAATGCATTAACAAACCACCCTAGCACCAACCCCCCTTCGGGGCAGGCAGACCCGGGTAGGAGCCCCCTGCATCCTGTCCCCACCGCAGCATCCCAGTGCTCCCCCAGGAAGGACTGGACATTGCCAGTGGGCAGAGCCCTCCAGGCACCGGGACCGAGAAGGTCTTCGCAAGCCCTGAGCTGCCACCAGGCTCCCCAACAAAGGTGCCATTCAGTGCCGGTGGAGAGGAGCCCAGCGCTGCTTCCGCTGTGCCCAGTGCCAAGAAGCAGCTCTCAGGAGCAGGGGGCCGAGCTGCCCCCCAGGGATGCAAAGGGCCAGTGAACAAAGGAAGCCGGTGGGCGCAGGAGCGGCACCGTGCCCGGCACTGGCTCCAATCTCCGACCCCGAGACGGGCCCCGCTAGGCTACCAGGTCTTTGCAGACAGACGGATGGATGGATGTTGGGGTTGTTCAGCCTGGAGAAGAGAAGGCTCAAGGGGGACCTTAGAGCAGCCTCCCAGTGCTGAAAGGGGCTGCAGGAAAGCTGGGGAGGGACATTTTACAAGGGCGTGCAGTGACGGGATGAGAGGGAATGGGTTTAGATTGAAAGGGGGAAGATTTAGATTAGCCATTAGGAAGAAATTCTTCATGCTGAGGGTGGGGAGGCCCTGGCCCAGGTTGCCCAGAGCAGTGGTGGCTGCCCCATCCCTGGAGGTGTTGAAGGCCAGGTTGGATGGGGCTTGGAGCCCCCTGATCCAGTGGGAGGTGTCCCTGCCCATGGCAGGGGGGCAGAATTGGATGGGCTTTGAGGTCCCCTCCGACCCAACCCATTCTGTGATTCTGTGTCAGCAGGTCTGCAGTGCCTGGTCTTTCCCACGGGCTGCTCCCAGCAAGGGGCTGGGATGGGGCAATGCCCAGGGGTCGGCATCTCAGGGTGCAGCAGTGATGCTGTTGGCACCCCACGACACCAGTCCCTGTGTACACACCAGCAGCCCCTGGAACCAGCCAAACCAGCATCAGCCGAATGCACCTAGCGGTGAATCTCTCCCCCCTGCACCTGCAGGAGAGGCTGCGGCTGCCAAAATCTGTTTAGCACTTCCATCACCACTCGTGCCAAGTGCTTAGTCAGGGACTTCCAGCCACGCAGCGGTTTGACTTTCGTTAAAGTCCTGGCAGTGGCCAGGAGGCTGCTGGTGCCTGTGCTGGGCTGCGGTGAGCTCAGCCTCCAGCATGGCTTCAGGAGCTGCTGGGAAAAGGTTTTTAGGTGTGGCATTATCTGATAGGGTTCCCTGAGGAGCAGCCAAGTGGTCCCCAGTGTTGTCAGGGTGCAGCACCCTGGGGTGCCACTGGCTGCTCAGCACATGGTGAGGTGTGGATCATAGAATCATGGAATGGTTTGGGTTGGAAGGGACCTCAAAGCCCATCCAGTTCCACCCCCTGCCATGGGCAGGGACACCTCCCACTGGATCAGGGGGCTCCAAGGCCCACCCAACCTGGCCTTGAACACCTCCAGGGATGGGGCAGCCACCACTGCTCTGGGTAACCTGGGCCAGGGCCTCACCACCCTCATCGTGAAGAATTTCTTCCTAACGTCTAATTTAAATCTTTTCCCTTCCAATTTAAAGCCATTAAATTGTTGGTGGATAGCAATAAGGACGGCAGCGTGGTGGCTGGCACCCCCACAGCGCCAGGCCAAGGCCACAGATGGTGTTAGCTGATGTGGCACCAGCAAAGAATCAACCCCATGTCTTCACCAGGACCCCCGAGGTTCGGTGGCTTTGCACCATCAGTGAGCGGAGCAGGAAAACCACCAACCACTGTGCCAGCCAGCAACACCTGAGGGGTTACCTGAGAAGTAGAACCCTCACCCCCTGGTCCCACCACCAAGCAATTAAGCCTCTCTGGTAATGAAGCAGTGTTCTTGCCTGGCATTGGGCACAACAGAGCTGTGCTGAGGGTGCAGCACTGCAGCCAGGAGCCTGGAGTCCAACCCAGCCCTTGGCACAGTTCCACCATGGCAGGATCTCGCGGTTCCTGGGGAGCAGAATGGGTGCACAGGCCAATCCACTGTCTGGGGTGTCCCAGCTCCGCTGCCACCGTGCAGGATTTGCAGCCTGGCTGGGGGCACCAAGACACGGGAGAGCTCATGAATGGCTGGGAAGCACATGGAAAACTCCTGCACTAGCAAGGGAGAGGGCAGGGAGCTGAGAGCACTGCCAACTAAAAATACCAGCCACAAAAAGAGATGGACACGGCAGGGAGGAGAGCGGGGCTCCAGCACAGCCATGCTGCCAGCGGGCACCGAGTGCATCCCTGGCTCTCCTCCCTGCTGGGATCACCACAGGAGTGACGGAGAGCACGGAGCACCCAGAAGCACCCATGAGCACCATCCTGCCCTGCCTGCACTGAGGCAGATGCTGGGGCCATCGGGCAGATGTTGCAGGACAGAGGGACAGTGGCACCTGGCTCAGACTGCCCGAGCCCCACCAGTGCCCTCGGGGCACCTCAGTGTCCCCTCTTTTTTCCCCATGGGCTGCTCGGATGACAGTCGTGCCATGTAGGAGCATGGGGCTCCCGGGGCCCTGCTCCCCTTGCACCCCAGCTCCATGGCACAGCGCCCCACGGCTCTCAGAGCAGCTTGCACCCGCGAGCATCCTGCCAGGCCTGATGGTGCTGAGCAGGCTCGGGCAGGACCCCCCAGGGAAGCGGGACGTGCTGCACTGCAGGATCCAGTGAGCCCCAGCACCACCAGTCCCAGCTCCAGCGCAGGCCTCCTGCGGGCACTGGGAGCCGCAGCCCCCAACCCGACACAGCGATAAACAGCGCCGCGGGGAGCCCAGCCCTGCCGCTGTGCCCACAAATGCCTTTACTTAAATACAGGGCTCACCGTAGCGAAATGCACGCTTGAATGCAGCCCAACACTCAGCGTGCAGCGAGGGCAGCGAGCTCCTCGCCGGCCACTGCGCCCCGCAGCATCCCTGGCCCTGATGGGTGACGGCAGGCGACGCACGAGCCGGCTGCACGTGCAGCACCAGGCGGGCACAGGGGAGCCATTCTGCACAACCCCAGGGTCCGGCCATGCGTCACCCTGATCTACATAACCCCCTGCCGCGCCTGGGTGCTGCTCTGGGCACCCTGGTGCGTGCCACAGGGAGACCCCCATGCCCAAATTCAGCTCCAGGCATCCTGGTGCACACCACAGGGAGATCCCTGTGCCCGCCCAATACTCCAGGCATCCCAGTGCACGCCATGGAGAGATCTTTGCGCCCAACCACAACACCAGGCATCCTGGTTCATGTCATCGGGAGATACCCATTCCCAACGGATACTCCAGGTATCCCAGTTCATGCCACGGGAAGATGTCCCTGCCCAACCACAGCTGCGGGCATCCCAGTGCATACTACATGGAGACTCCCATGTCCAGCTGATACTGTTGGCATCCCAGTGCATGCCACCGGGAGACCCTGGTTCCCAACCACATCTCTGGGCACCCCAGCACACCATGAGACTCCCATCCCCAGCCACAGCTGTGGCACCCTGGTGCATGCCACAGGGAGATCCCCATGCCCAACTGATACTCCAGGCGTCCCAAGCCCTAGACCCAACCACAGTTCTGGGCATCCCGGTGCACATTACATGGAGACTCCCCTGCCCAGCTGATGCTCAAGGCATCCCAGTGCGTGCCATGGAGAGATCCCTGTGCCCAACCACAGCTCCAGGCATCCTGGTACAAGCCAAAGGCAGACTCTCATGCCCAGCTACTCCAGTGCTGCCCCTTCACACGTGTCCAAGGCCATGGTCTCATACTGTGGGACTCCCCGGTGCCTCAGGGGGCTCCTGTCCCTCCCCAGCAGCGCAGCCACACAGCATGCTCACGCGCCAGCCCCTTGCACCTGCAGCCAGTGCAGCACCAGCAGCGATCGATGCCCAGCCAGGGTGTGGGGGCTGCCAGCCAAGCCCCCGCTGATGAAGCACATCCTCACCCAGTTACCCCCGGCAGCACCAGCTCGCAGGGAGAGGGCGGCTGCTCCGAGCAGATGGCTCCTGCCTCTGCTATATCAACATCTTCTTAACGAGGGGAAAGCTGTCACTGTCTTTCCCCTAAGCCCAGTGGCAGTCACAAACGAGTCAGGGCAACCCCTCCAAACCCTCCTCCCCATCCCTTCCATCACCCCACTGCAGTGGTCCCCAAACCCTTCAGTCTCACCATCCCTGCTGCTCTCCCCTTGCAGCAGGAACCCTGAGTGTGTGTCCCAGCACAACGGGGGCCCCTGGGACCCCACGAGGAGGATGACAGCGAGTACCCCCAGGGAAGACATTCTCGGCAAACCAAGCGTCTGTTTTAGAGTAGGAGGGGAAGATGCTGCAGCAGCATCGCCGTGAGCTGCTGGATAAAGGAAGCATCCAAAATAGCTGCTCTTAATTATATCCTTGCTGACGAGCGCCACGCAAACAACAGGCGCTGCAAGTGCTTGCTGTACAAGGAGCCCTGCCGTGAGTGGTCCCTGCAGTGGGGATGGGGTCTATGTTGTGGGGTCCCCATGGGGACACATGCGTGAGAAGAGTGCATGGCCACACACTCTGCCCATGTTTGTGCCACCGTGGGGACCCCGCAGGGGTGGCCAGAGCAGCCATGGCTGGCTCTGATGGTGATGGGGACACCGGTGAGCCGATCCCCACCACTGCCAGACAGCGAAAGGCTTGTACTCCTGCAGCCAAGGTCATGTCAAGTGCCGAGGCCGTGCAATGTTCAGATGCTAATGAAGCTGTTATCATCTTCTGATCGATCTTGACTGTATAAATAATGCACTCAGAAGATCTGCTGGCTGCGTGGGAAGGGATTGCCTGGGGCAAAGGGGTGGCAGGGATGAGATGGACCTGTTTCAGCCCAGAGTCCACCAGAGCTGCACACCACAGCTGGACACACCCTGCACACCACAGCTGGATAGCCCAGTACCAATCACAGCTGGACACCCACCAGCTGGACAACCAGAGTTCATCACAGCTGGAAAACAATTGCCCATCATACCTGGATAGTCCAGTCCCTGACACTGCTGGACAACCACCGACTGGATACCCAGCGTTCATCACAGCTGGAAAATAACTGCCCATCACAGCTGGACACCCACCAGCTGGACACCCAGTGTTCATCACAACTGGATACTCAGTGTTCATCGCAGCTGGAAAACAACTGTCTACCACAGCTGGATACAGCAGTGCCTGTCCCAGCTGGACACTCCACTGCCCACCACAGCTGGGCATCCCATCATCCATCACATCTGGGTAACAACTGGCCATCACACCTAGAGACTCCAGCACCCATCACATCTGGACAGCCCACCAAACAGGGACAACCCAAAGCTAGATGCCCCGGTGCCCATCACAAACCATTCCCCACATACCAAGGCCCTTCCCGGGGCACTGGCCCTGTGCCCAGCACACCTGCGGGCACTCTGGCTGCCCGGCCCTCTCAGAGCCTTCCCCGGGGAGTGGAGAAATCTGCACTTCACAATCAATGTGCAGTGGCAGCCTGAGTCACGGCGCTGCAGCGCAGGACTGTCCCCTGGGGCCAGGATGAAGCAGCTTAAACGCAGCGTTCAAGGGGCAGTGGGGCCCCCGCTGTGGTTTTTTTATTATAAAAAGGAAATTTTCAGTCCCAAGGGAGAATGAGGAGCCGACGCTGTAGGCTGCCAGGGCAGGCAGGGATGGAGCACGCGGTTGTCCCCATGGTAAGGCCAACCTGCTGAAGATGTGAGGCTGGAGCCGGCCAGGGCACACAGCACCCCATGATGCCCACCAGCACCATGCCAGGGCAGTGGTGCTCACCAGCAGCTACCACGGGCAACCCCACTCTCCCTGCATTGCCAAGTCGTATCCTCACCCGACCTTTGCCAGGGGTACCACGGAGCCCAGCTGAGCCGCTCCCCACTGGTGCTGCATCAGCCAGATTCCCCCAGGGCAGCCTCGCAGTACCATAGGACCTCCCCTAGCCCCAGTTTGGGGCTCAGACGTGCACACCCCCCCGGCTCTGCAGAGCCCTCTTCCAGCACAGGGCCACTGCCTGCGAAGCCCTGGCAGCCTCCTGCCTGCTCCAAGCTGCTGGCAAACCCGCTGACCCCAAATAACACACCATGGCACGCTGCTCTGCCATGCAAAGGATGCCAGTGACTCGGCCTCGTGCAACCAGGGATGCAGGGACGCTGGCAGCAGTAACACAGGCAGCGCAGTGACACCTTGGCTCCTGCCACACAAGTGGGACACGAGTTGCCACGCTCAGTCCCGTGGGATCAGCACGAAAGCATCACAGCAGCTCCATCGCGCCCGTCGCCGCCGGCCGAGTGCCAGCCGTACGCCCACCCTTGTCTCCGCGGAAATGCATGTTGGTGGCGCTTCCATGGAGCCTTAATTGACAGGCTGCTCTCCCCGCACCGGGGCGGTGCAAACAGGTAATTTTCAGTAATCACTCTGACTGGAAGGAGTCACTGCTGGCACCGCGAGGCTGCCGTGGGATGCCGCTGCTTGGGGCCACTGCCAGCCTCCATCCGTCTGCATCCCAGCAAAGCTGGCACCGAGCAGAGGCTGCCCAGGACAGGGGAGCACAGAGGGGGCAGATGCTGGCACTGCTTACCTCCACCCTAGGTAGAGGCAATCCTGCCCAACCCCATCCCCCAAGCTCCCCATCCCCTCCTCATCCTGTCCAGGGAGCCCTGGGAGGACCAACCCCAGCCACACAGGCCTGCAGGGAGGGACCAGCAGCTTTGTGTATCATAAAGCATCGTTAACTAACAGTCACCATCATTTGGCCTCCCATGAACCCAGCCACAGTCCAGACATCACTGGGAAGTGGTGGGGAGCTCCCCCGGCACATACAGAGCGTGTGCTGGTGTGTGTGTGCGTGCATGCGGCCATCCCAGATAAGTAAGAGGCCAATGTGCGACGCTGCAGTGCTGGGCTGTGAGCTCCCGCGCTGCATGAGGGTAAAACAGCCCCTGAGGTCTGTTTTAAACACGGTGCCTTTAGTGCCACTGTTTGTCCTTATGCACATCACAGCCTGGCTTCCGCACGTGCTGGCTCACAGTGCCCACCCATGCACCCTGCGGTGCCTGCAGGCAGGATGGGTGCAGCGGTGGGCAGCTCTGCAGGCTTACGGACTGACAGCTCGGTGATGCTACGGTCACGGCCGGGACAGACGGGCAGCGCGCGGACGTGCAGCCAGTCAATGCTGTGCAACTGCCCTGAGCACCGGGAGCCAGGCCAGAGGTGTCACACTGCTCCCAAAAGGCCTGGCAGCGCTGCAGGAGAAGGGCAGGGCTTGCAGGACACGTCCCAGTGTCCCCAGCACAGTGGGCACTGGTGGGGGTTCATAGAGGGGCAGTGCGGGACCACCTTCCCCATCCCTGCCAGGAGCCAGGATGTGTGCACGCCGGAGCAGAGGCAGCCAGGAGAATGGCTGCTGCGGAGCTGCACAGCCGCGAGGAGCGCACCGTAAACAGCCCAGCTGCAATGCAGGAGCCGGGCAGGCGGCTTTGTCTGCTCCAGCAGCTCCGGCAGCCACGGACCAAAATCCTTCAGGGGCCTCGGCCAGGAGGTGGCACAGAGCCGGACTCCCAGCAGCCACATCTGGAAAGGATCAGTCGGCTGCTGCCGCTACCGTGGAGAGTCATTCCCAGCACCAAGCCCCACAGCAGGCCAGGGAGGAGGCACTGCCGAAGCAGCCAGCGGAGACGGTTGCGGGCACATGGATGCACGGGGCAGAGGCACACTGATGCACACGCATGCACATGGATGCACAGGAGCACACATGGATGCACAGAGGCAGCTGAATGCATACATGCACATGCATGCACACAGATGCATATGGCTGCACAAGGGCACACAGATGCCCACGCAGATGCACGCTGGCAGAGCAGCACTGGTGTGGAGCAGCCAGACGCCACAGTGCTCAGAGAAGCAGTGCCTGGGCTGTGCCTGCTTGGGCACTAGCTCCAACCTACTCTATCTCCAGCCTGCATGGTACATGGCAGGGCTCAGAGCAGGGGTCCATTGGCCCACTGTGCCCAGAGCACCCCAGCCCCACAATCACCTTGATCTGCTCAGCTCTCACCAGGCAGGCGGAAGTGACCTTGCCAGCAAGACCGAAGGAGATCCAGGCAGATTCAGCATCAGCCCACCAGCCGCCGTCCTACCCATCCCAGCACTGTGCTTCCCCAGCCAGCCTGCTCGTGCTGGGCACCGGCACTCATCCATCACCTGTGCCAGTCTCGGCAACGCGGAGCTGACAGGCTGTGCCAAGGCCGGTGCTGCGTCCCCAGCTCCCCATTTCTCAGGCTGATTGCTCCTGTCGCTGCGGAGCCCGGTGTTAAACACCTCATTTTCTACTCCCGTATTGAGTTGGAAAATACTATTAACATTTCATTAAAGCTTAAAGATCTCTCTTAGCCTAGCACGAAGAGCCAGCCCACTGGCGGGATCGCTCCTGCGCTGGTCCCGTCCGTCCCTCCAGGGAGAGAGGACTGGGAAGACAAGTCCCGCATGCATCCCAGCTGCAGGACAGCATGGTAACCCGGGGCAGAGGTGGACATTGGTGCTGCACGTTGGCTCAGCAGCCAGCCTGGCACAGCCTGTCCTCACAGGGAACAAAGCAGCGAAGGAGTTGCAGCAGCCGCGCAGGCCAGCACGAGCCCAGGTGCTTCTCAATGCCTCTCCCTCGCCCACGGGAGCCTGGCCCAGCAACATCATCCATTAAATAGAATCATAGAGTCACAAAATGGGTTGGGTTGGAAGGGACCTTAAAGATCATCCAGTTCCACTCCCTGCCATGGGCAGGGGCATCTCCCACTGGATCAGGTTGCTCAAAGCCCCATCCAACCTGGCCTTGAACACTTCCAGGGATGGGGCAGCCACCACTGCTCTGGGCAACCTGTGCCAGGGCCTCCCCACCCTCACTGTGAAGAATTTCTTCCTAATGGCTAAACAGTAACAGCAAATTAGTTATAAAAAATAACAGTAAATTAGTTCTTCGATGTTTTCTTGATGGTGTCTGAACGCTCGTGAATGGCACCAATAGCGAAGGCAGCACGTGGCGGGTTCACGGCCAGCGTTCAGCCAGAGTCTCTGCAGCCCCAGCCCTGCAGGGTGGCCAGTGGTGCCCAACACAGGCAATGGCTGGTCCTGGTGCAGCGGCATTCACTGGTCTTGGCACTCCCACCACTCCTGGCACTTCCACTGCTCCTGGCTCCCCCACTGCTCCTGCCCCGGCACCACGAGGAGGGAAGAGCACCACAACAAACACATTCACGCACAGCCTCAAGCATCGCCCCAGAGCCACACAGTTCCCAATGCCCACCCTGCCAGCAGCACTGCAGCTCCACGTGCCCATGGCCAACATTCACCAAGGACCCAGCATCGCTTTGGCACCCACCCAGGCCCTGGCACAGCACCACGTAGTCACCACCCAAGGGTATCAGCACCATGGGGCTGAATGGTGGGCACAGGGGGAGCGGGAAGGGGTTGGGGGCAAGTCAAGCCAGGGAAGGGGCTAGTTGCAGCCTCTTCCCACAGGTGGGAAAGGGAGGGAAGGGTTAAAGGGAGCTCAGCAGAGTAGAGGAGAGGAGCCAGATGCCAGCCTGGCTACTGGAAACCACACTAGGCTGGTAGCCAAGGGACTGGCTGCAGAGCCAGGCTCAGGACACTCACAGCACCCCATTCTGCTGCACTGCTGGCACCATCACCCCTGGGAGCAGCCTGGCACTGCCATGTCCCCAGCCACTCCTGTGTGCATCACCTCGCCACAGGGCATGGGCAGCAAGGAGCACAGTGGCACCCAGCAGCAAGGTCCTCATGTGGGACACAGCCAGAGCTGGTGGCTCCCTGAGAGTCCTGGGCATGAGGAGCTGCCCGCTGCCGGCAAAGGGCTGATTGGTGCCAGGCCAGGTGGATTAGGGACTACCGTGAGAAAATCGAGCCTCGAGCTGCAAATGGAGCCACCTTGATGGCAGTGGCCAACATCCCCGGGGCCGTTGCAGCACCCACGAGAGGGCAGGGTCCCCACAGCCGGCCCCAGAGGGAGGGTTTTCACCCGCAACTTCAGCCAAGTGGAGAGAGAGCCAAGAAAATAAAGTAACGAGATGTCACCCCGAGCTGAGCAGTAATCCCCCTCTGGAAGGAAACTTGGCACACGCCAGCCTGCGCCCGCCTGCCAAGTCCTGCGGGGAGCCAGGCTTCACAGGCAGGCTAGAAACCCCAAAAAGTTTATAAGGGACCCACTGACACATCGCTAAGCACGGCAGGAGCTGCTCAGCCGGGAACATGCCAGGATGCACCAATATCGCCCTGTGCTTGCATTGCCCTGCATGTCCCAGCCCACCCATTAATCCATGCCAAGGGGATCAGGGTGATTGCAGGAGTAGCACCCAGCTACAGAACAGGGGATGTGGGATCCCAGCACCCCTTTGCAGCTTCCCACCTTGCCCAAGCTGCCACAGGATCCAGTCTTGCAGCCCCTTCCACTCCAGACATCCTACCCAGCACCAATGGCTCCAGAGGCTGGGAGCTCCTGGGGATTCTCACATCCTGGTGAGCATCATCTGCCCAGGCTTCTCCTGTAGGAAAAAGGTGGCTGCCCCAACACCCATGCCCAGGAGTGGCAGCCACCCCAGGAAGTTCCCTGTGTTACCAGAGGGAACCGGGCAGCTCCAGCAGCTGCCGGCCACGAGCTGCCTGGGCACTGCACCACAATTGGATTTGCAGCTGCCCTGCCTCTTACTGCATGGAAATTGAATTGTAAAATGTCAAAGACATTTCCTAACTGCGCCATATTAGCCTGGTTTTATTAAATACTATTATCAGGGAAGATTATTAATGCAATCAAACGCAAGCAAAAAAACCCCGAATTAACTGGCCGCTGGGAAGGAGGACGCACTGGCGGCAGCTGGCAAGGCCCTGCCCGGAGAGCCTGTGTTCCCGAGGGTCTGACTCCTGCCTCCCGCTGCCCCCGCATCCCGGACCACTGGCAAAGAAGTGATCCTGCACGGCTGCTGCAGCTCCGCTTGCATCCTGGGATGAGTCCTCATGGGATGGCAGCACCCCAGCGGGTAAAAGCCTCGGGGTGCTTGCGGGGCTCCCTTCCCTGCTGCCCATGCTGCCTGCACCATGCATACCCTTCTGAGGAGCTGCCTGGCTCCTGTCCTGCTCTATTCACCTGTAGAGGCTTTGCTCGTCCTGTATGGCCTCTGGCCAGGAACAGCGTGGTCAGAGGTGGTCACGGGGCCAGCAGGACTAGGGTCTCCCTGTGGGCAGCAGCAGGACCAGGGCTGACTGGGATAAGCCCTGAATTGCCAGGGCTGCTGCTAGTGACACGCAGGGCAGGACACACAGCACACACAGCAACACGGGAAAGGGCTCTCCCACCCAGGGCAGGGGCACCCCAAGAGCGTCCTGCACCTTGGCACCCACATCCCCGGGCAATGGGGCCAGGCAGGGCTGGGTTAACCCAGCATGGCAGCGGTGCAGAGGGATCCAGTGCCCTGCTCCCATTCCCAGCCCAGCAATGTGGCTTATCCAGTCCTAAGCGAGGTACTCAGAGCTGCAGTGGCACATGAGGACACAGGTGCAGCCTGGGGTACCTGGATGGCACTGAGGGCCAGGTGCAAAGTGGGCAGCACAGCCCCGTTGGGCACTGCCCCAGCTCCCACTCGCACAACCAGGCGACAGCGCCACACCAGGTGCTCACCCTAGCACCACAAGACCATGTGCCAGGATATCTCCTCTGCCACAATGAAGCCACTGCACGTGGATACACTTTGCAAAGCCCCCCAGCCTGAAGGAGAAGCTGGGGCAGAAGGGCCTGGCACTTGGTTGAGGTCTCTCCTGCAGCACCCTTGGGTGCCATGCAGAAGCCATTTCCAAAGCAGGTGAGCCACCAGCAGCACCAGCCTTACAAGGAAGGAGCTCCAGCCCATCATAGCCAGAATCACGAGTCCCCTGTGCGGTACAGCACAGCCCCATCCCCTGCTGCCCAAAGCCCCAGATGCCTGGCATGAGGATGGTGCAGCAGGCATGGAAGCTGTTG
Source organism: Neomorphus geoffroyi (assembly GCA_033558235.1). Classification (NCBI taxonomy): domain Eukaryota; kingdom Metazoa; phylum Chordata; class Aves; order Cuculiformes; family Neomorphidae; genus Neomorphus; species Neomorphus geoffroyi. Next base: position 2,966,420 of record JAUMJM010000038.1, read on the forward strand.
AGGACACCTCTATCCTCGTCCTATCCCATGGCGCACAGACACTGCTGGGGACACCCTGATCCTCGCCCCATCCCATGGCGCACGGACACTGCTGGGGACACCCTGATCCTCGCCCCATCCTACGGTGCATGGACACTGTTAGGGACAGCCCAATCCTCATCCCATCCCATGGTGCCCAAGCCAGGGAGCCAAGGGGAAAACGCCAAGTCACTACAATTCTTCGAGGTAGCACCGGGGAGGAGGGGAACTGGAGGGAAACCGTTTGCTGCCAAATCCCTGCATCTGATTTGCGTAACTTTCAGACAACCTCATCAATTATGGATGCCCGGGAAGCGAGTGCTGCGGCCGGCCCGGGCCCCACAAACTCGTACTCCACCGGCAAAATCGGGCCCCACGTCGCCATAGCAACCCGTGTTAATTCACGCAGGGATTTTAAAAATCTCATTTATTAAACCCCACATGAATAGGATATTATCCAGATAACAGAGCTAAGTTACAAATCTTCCTGGTGCCGCACAGCACGGGGAGTGCTGGAGGCACACGTGGGACTGGCACGCGGAGGGGACGTGGGGAGCCTACGGCACACGGACAGCCCCTGTTCTGCTCTCCCACCCCGTGCCGTGGCATTGCTCCTGCAACCCCACTGCTGCAGCAAAAGATGCTTGTGCACCCCATGTCAGGAGTGTGGCACCCTGAGAGAGAGAGTCAGGTCCCGTGGTGACATGGTGCCAGAGCAGCCCAGCACCAGCGCTGGAGCAGGAGATGTGCAGCCCAGCCAGGGCACAGGCCAAGCAGCCAGGCCCACAGCGAGAATCTCCCCAACATCAGGATGGCATCCCTCAGCCTCACTGGGCATCCCTTGACCATCGTCTGCGTGCCCAGTGCACGGAGCCTCACTGGCCCCTACGGCCATCCTGCCCCACAGCTGGAGGGCTCTGCAGCTGGAGATGTAGCAAAGCAGGGCTGGGAAGGAGAGGGATGCAGGAGGAGGTGGTGGCACTCCAGCACCGCTGGCCGTTGCCACAGCAACACCAGCTGTGTGCAGGGATGGGAGAAGGGGATAGCACTGGGCACAGGCCAGGAGTCATCCCCATCCTCACCATCCCCGCTGCGAGAAGCCACGGAAGTGGCAGCACCTGGAGTGAGTTGGGATGAAGGAAGCTCTGAGCTGGAGCTTCTTCTCTCCCTGCACAGGCCCTTGGCAGTGACAGTGAAGATGGCACCGGAGACATGGGGGAAACACGGTAGCCCTGCACATCACTAGGGATGCGGTGGATCCCATGCTGGCCCTGCACAGCACTGGGAACATCACGCCAGTCCTGCACAGCAACAGGGACACAGTGGATGCCCCACAAGCCCTGCATGGCACTAGGGGCACGATGGATGCCAAGCCAGCCCTGCACAGCACCAGGGACACAGTGGACATCAAGCCAGCCCTGCACAAGCCAGCCCTGCACAGCACCGGGGACACCGTGCTGGCCCTGCACAGCACTAGGGACACAGTGGATGCCATGCTGGCCCTGCATGGCACTGGGGTCATGGTGGACACCACATTGGCCCTGCACAGCACCATAGACACAGTGGACGGCACGCTGGCCCTTCACAGCACTGGTGACACCACACTGGCCCTGCACAGCACCAGGTACACAGATGCTGCACCAGCCCTGCACTACAGCATCAACAGGGGATACTCTGCCTGGCACCAGGACACAGGGACACCATGCTGGCCCTGCTCAGCCAGGAACAGCCCTGCACGACCAGGGATGGCGGACATGGCACCAGCCCCACACAGCTCCAGGGATAAGGGGGATGCCCATGTTTGGGAAGCGCTGGGCCCTGGAGGAAGGGATGCAGGACAAGGAGGCAAAGGCCCTGTGTGCCCGTGAGACTCGATGCCATGCGAATGCTCCCCACGGTCCCTGTCCGTGCCCAGGGTTGGTCCCCAGCTCCCCGAATCAGCCCCGCGCACCAGGCCTGAAACCTGCGGCTGCATCAGCACCATGAATAATTCAGTCCCGGGCGGAACGCCTCAGCAGAGCGGTTACAGCGTGCAGAGAGCAGATCCTCACGGAGCTACACACGCAGATACACACGCACAGACACACGCAGACGCCCGCCGCCTCACACCCGGACACACGCGAGGGTGCACGCACGGAGCCGCGCAAAGCCCGCCGCAGGGATGCACACCAGGAGATCCCCATGGAGCTACATCCAAACACCCCCACACGGAGAACCACCAACACAGCCCCATCCAAACACACATATGCCAGGGTACACATCGATACACAAACACAGACACGCACCCAAACACAGTCACACACGCACACCCTGCACGCACGGACACAGCCACACGCACAGAAGCAAATCCATGCAGGCACCAGCAGCCCCGCTGCACACACGCGTGGTCCGTGTACAAACGCTCCACACACATGCAGATGCCCCCAGCACTGCCCTGTGTGCCCACCCACAGCCTCCTGCCCTCAGCCCTGCTCATGCCCAGGCCAGGGCCCCTCGGGGGGGTCCTGAGCTGCTCCCGAGAGTAGGACAGCCTGGCTGGGGGCTGCATTGGGGCTGGGGGGGGGGGTGATGTGCAGCAGTGAGCACCCGGGGATGCTCTGCACACCATGCCCCCCGCCTTTCGGATTGGTCCCCACTCTCCCCGCTCCGGGGTGCTGCCAGGGGACCCTGGCACATCTGCAGCCCCTGCCCATGCTGTGCTTCACTGGAGAAGGGTCAGGGATGCTGAGGGGTTGAGCAGGGTGGCATCCCCCCAGGAGCAGCAGTTGGGATGTGGGGAGCAGCGGGTGGGATGTGTGGTCTCAGGGACCAGCGGGTGGGATGCAGGGAGCACTGGGCAGGATGCAGAGTCCAGGGAAGCAGCGGGCGGGATGCAGGGAGTGGTGGGCAGGATGCAGGGTGCAGCGGGCGGGATGCAGGGTGCAGGGGAGCAGCGGGCGGGACGTCGGGTGCAGGGGAGCAGCAGGCAGGATGCAGGGGCTCAGGGAGCAGCAGGAGGGATGCGAGATCTCGTGGAGTAGCAGGAGGGATGCGGAGTCCCGGGGATGCGGAGTCCCGGGGAGCAGCGGGCGGGATGCGGGCCCCGAGCCGCCGCTGCGATGCCGTTGCCCCCCCGGCCCCCCCGGCGCCGCGGCACTCACTGGCTTTGCCAGGCTTGGGCCTCTGCAGCAGCTTCTGCACGGCCGCCACATCCTCCGCCTTCACCGCCTGCACCAGCTCCTGGTCCTTGCCCATGGCTCCGCGGCGCCGCGGTGCCGCTGCGGGCTCACGGCCCGAGCATCCTCCGCGCCGAGGGGCGGGCGGCTCGCTCTGGCGCCGCGGGCCCCCCCGCCCTGCCCGCTCCGGAGGCGGCGGCGGCGGCGCCCGGGGCGGGGCGGGGCGGCGGGACTGGGAGGAGGGGGCGCTCCGGGATGGGGGCGGGGGGGCACCGGGACCGCGGAAAGGGAGGAGGATCCGGGAGGAGGATCCAAGGAGGAGGGGGCGCTCCGGGAAGGAGGAGTGCCGAGAGGAGGGGGGGGGAGCGCCGGGAGCGCGGGAGGGGGGAGGATCTGTGAGGAGGGGGCTGCACCGGGAGCGCAGGGAGGGGGAGGGAGTGCCGGGAGGAGGGGGTGCACCGGGAGCGCGGGAGGGCACCGGGAGGAGGGAGCTCACTGGGAGCGAGAGGGGGGGAGAGAGTGCTGGGAGGAGGGGGCTGCACGGGGAGCGCAGGGAGGGGGGGCTGCACCGGGAGCACGGGGTTGAGAGGGGGGAGTGCCAAAAGGAGGAGCCACACCGGGATGAGGGGGGAGTACCGGGAGGAGGGGGGGCACCGGGAGCGCAGTGGGAGGCGGTTGCGGGAGGCGGGGGCGCACCGGCAGCGCGGGGGCGGGCCGAGACCGACAGGAGGGCGGGGGGAGTGCCGGGAGGAGGGAGATTGCCAGGAGGGTGGGGGGCACCGGCAGCACCTGGGGGAGTGCCGGGAGGAGGGGGCACCGGGAGAGCGGAGGGAGGCGGTTCCAGGAGGAGGGAGCGGAGGGAGGGTGGGCTACACCGGGAGCGCCGGGGAGGGGGAGTCCGAGAGGAGGGGGGGAGCGGCGGGAGCCCAGGGGGAGGGGCCACACCGGGAGCGCGGGAGGGGAGGGAGGGGAGTGTCGGGAGGAGGGTAAGGGGGTCGCCCCGATGCGTGCGGGGGGGCACGGATGCCCCTCCCCTCGCGGGCTCCCGCGGGATATAACGAGCTGCCCGGTCTCAGCGGCCCCGGCAGCCGGGAAGAACCGGGCTGACCGGGCCTCCCCTCCCTCGAGGGGGCCCCGGGAAGGGGGGGGGGGCAGAGAGAAGACGGGGGTGGGGGTGTCTGGGGGCCGAACAGTCCTCCCCGGGGTACCCCGTGCCCTTCGCTGTCCCACGGCTCTGCCCGGTGGCTGCAGTCACCCCCGCTGTGGCGGCCGGTAATGGGCACCGGGCTGGAGCAGGGATCCCAGTTCTTTAAATAAAGCTTTTATTACTGCCCAGTTCTCCGCTTTTGTAGACACAACGCCCAGAGCCACCCGTCCCCTTCCGCTTTTTTTATGGCTTAAACAACTCCAGCACGAAAGGTGTGGAGGGTGCTTGGCTGGGATGAGGGTGCTGAGGAACCAGATGAGAACTGGGGCCAGCGGTACCAGTGGTGCCCAATCAGTGCAGCACACAGTCATCATCCCCCCAAAATCACCCCGAATTGCTGCTCTCCCAGAGCAGTTACTGTCTGCAGCCTTGTGGAGGTCCCAGCTCCCAGCAAAACGATGTTGGGGTGCGTTGGTCCAACAGGCTGGAGCCTGGCCGGCCCCGACAGCAGCGGTCACAGCGCACCGGTGGGTGCAGTGCGTGGGGATGGGTGGTCACAGTGCACTGGTGGGTGCAGTACATGAGGATGGGTGGTCACAGCGCATTGGTGGGTGCAGTGCGTGGGGATGGGTGGTCACAGCGCATTGGTGGGTGCAGTGGGTGGAAATGGGTGGTCACAGCTCAGCAGTGGGTGCAGTGCATGGGGATGGGTGGTCACAGCGCACTGGTGGGTGCAGTGCATGGCGAGGGCAGCTGCAGACCCTGGTGAGTGCCTGTGGCAGAAAGAAAGATGGAGGGAACCAAACAAACTCTGGGCAAACATGAGCCAAGCTCCTCCCCGATGCCCCCTGCCAACCCTATGCCCCCTGAGCTGGAGCCCACAGATGCCCATGGCAGTCTCCAACTCCATCCCCAGCCCCCAGCTCCAGGCTGACCCCCCCTCAGGGGTGGCGGGGTCCGTCTCGCCTCCCCACCCCCACTTTCCAATCCAGGACATTTAGGTTGCGAGCGCAAAACGCTGTCTAATCTGCCCTCTAATCCCGCAGGCTGGCGCTGTGCGGCGGCACGAGGGGCTGAGCTGCTGTAGGTCCGCCTGGGCTGGGGGCTGGGGGCTGGGGCTCCGCTCAGCCAGGCAGCTCAGGGGCTCCCCTCACATCTGCCACCACTTCAGAACAAACGAACCTCCTCAACAAAGGTCCCTTTGTGCCCCATGGCCCTCTCATGCTGGGCTCCCGCGCCCAGCGCCAGCACCCGCGGACCCAGCACAGACACGGGACAGGGCAGCCCCTCTGCTGGTGGCCTCGCTGGGCACCAGGACATTAGTGACCGAACCAGGACACAGGGCAGCAGGGCTTTGTGGGGCTGCGTGGCGGGCAAAGCCACCCTCCCTCTTCCTCTGGTTGAGCCAGGCTTTTGCAGAAGGCGCTTCCGAGTGCCTCACATTTCTGCGGCTCCCTCCGTGCTCTTGCCAAGGCGGGCTGGTCTTTGCCGAGCAGGGAAATGTGCAGCAAAATGTTGTGTCACTGCCCTGCATGCACAGAGCTGAAACCGGCACCCTGACCAGAGAGAGCCAGGGGCACGGGAGGGATTGGCTTTGCCTCCTGCCACTGCAGGGATGAGCGTGGTGGAGGAGCAGTCGTGTGCTCAGGGGTGGTTTGGTAGTGGTCAGGTAAGGTTGGACCTGATGATGTCAAAGGTCTTTTCCAACCAAGCGATTCTCTGACCGTATGTGGGAACTCCTGCTCACCTGCAGCGGGAATGCTCTCCCTGCACAGTTGGAGCCTGCAGCCCACGCCACCACTGCCATCTCAATGGCCACAGGTGAGGAGCGCAGTGGAGACCCCTGCCCAGGTGAGGCAGGCAGGATGGGAGCGCGTGGAGCCCCAGCAGTGGATTAAAGGAGAGGCAGGAGGAGAAGAAAGCAGCATTTGGAGGATGGCTCAGCTTGGCGTGGGAAGCCATCAGAGGGGCTCATGGTGGCAGGCGCTGCTGGGGTTGGGGAGGGGTTCTAGTGGAAGCCTGGCAGGAACCCACACTCCCCTTCTCAGGAGGGTGTGCAGCACCCAGCACCGTGCCAGGCTAGATCCTGCAAGGAGGGCATGGCCACCCTCATGGCCAGCATGAGGCACGTGGGTGTTCTAATTGGCCTGGCTGGAGCACCTCCTGTGTGAGGAAAGGCTGAAAGATTTGCGGTTGTCCAGCCTGGAGAAGAGAAGGCTCAAGGGAGACCTTAGAGCAGCTCCCAGTGCTGAAAGGGGCTGCAGGAAAGCTGGGGAGGGGCTCTTGATCAGGGAGTGCAGGGACAGGACGAGGGGGAATGGTTTCAAGCTGAAAGAGGGGAGACTGAAATGAGATCGTAGGAAGAAAAGTTTTGCTGTGAGGGTGGGGAGGCCCTGGCACAGGTTGCTCAGAGAAGTCATGGATACCCCATCCCTGGAGGTGTTCAAGGCCAGGTTGGATGGGGCTTGGAGCCCCCTGACCCAGTGGGAGGTGTCCCTGCCCATGGAAGGGGATGGAACTGCATAGGCTTTGAGGTCCCTTCCAACCCAAAACTGTTCTGTGATTCTATGATTCCCCCTGCCCTGTGCACGGCTCAGCCCTGCGGCTGCCAGGCCCTCCACTCCAGCAGGGCAGCAGCGAGGGACTCAGGATCCGTGCACAGGAGAGACCCCAGAGCTCGCCTGCGCGGGGGAGCAGAGCCGCGGCCCCTCCATCACTCACAGCATCTATGAAAATAGTTTATTGTGGCGGTGGCTGTGCCGGAGCTCTCTGTACAGTGCAAACCAACGGCAGCGATGCAGCCACCAGCAAACACACACGTGAGGGTGGCACCTGGAGCCCATCCTGGGGGGCAGCGGGAACTGGGGAGGCCACAGCCCCTACATGGCCTTGGGTCTGGCGTTGAGGCGGATGATGGCCTGGTAGTCCCGCACCAGGTCCCGCAGCTGGTCTAGGTAGGGGTTGACGTTCTCCTCCATCCACTCCTCCACTGTGTCAGGGAAGTAGACCCTCTCCAGGTGGGCATGCAGGTCATGGATGAAGCTCTCCCAGTCCTCGTGGAGCCTGGCAGGGGAAGAGTGGGGGAGTCCAGAAGGAGGTGGGAGGGATCCCCAGAGCCGAGCCTGGGACATCCCTTAGCCCCATGCAGACACTCAGGAGCGCTCCTGGCCCCAGCATCACGTACTTGAGCACCTTGCTACCGAAACTCTCCATGTTGCGGGGGTTGGCGAACAGGCGCTTGCGGTGGTAGGGGCTGAACCAGCCCTTGATGGCGCTGGGGAGGCACGAAGAGAGTGAGGGGCACAGGGAGCACACAGGGTTGATACCCAGCCCCATGGCCAGAGCCAGCCGACCCCACTGCCACACGCTGTTACCTCTCCTCCTCCAGGGCCTTAAGGATGCTCTCCTTCAGGTGGCCATTAACCTGCTCGACCATGTGGTAGATCTCTGCGCCAGGGAACGCTCCCCTGCCCTCACTGAGAAAAGGGAGGAGGAGGTGAGAGCCCAACAGGTGGGGGGCGCTTGATCATGCCAGGGCTCTGGGCTGGGTGAACCCCAGCATCCTGTGTGGCAGGAGGGCACCTGCCCTCACTCCAGGTGGGTCTGGAACTGGGGCATTTAGGTAATCAGTTTCCCCGCTCCCCTCCAGCACAACCCCTCTGACACAACTGGTGTGTCCGTGCCATGGCTGTGCCGTGCCACGCACCACGCGCTCTGCTCCAGCTGCATGCCCTGGAAGCCCAGCGCCTCCAGCACCTTCCTCTTCGTCTCTTCCGTGAATCCTCCTGTGGAGGGTGAGGAGAGGGGCAGATGGCCTGAGCCACCCCTCCATCACACACTCACCCCTGACTTCACCGCACCCCCAAACTGGGGGAGCTGAAGCTCTTCCCCTGCCTGCAGGATGGGCACTCGCAGGCAGTGGGTGGGGAGCTGGGAAATAAGCCCATTCCACGATGGCTGCTGCAGTGGGGGCTCACCGTTCACCAGGGTCTGCAGACAGATGGCCAGGGAGGGGATGCCGACGGGCAGCAGCTCGCAGAGCACCGAGTAGTGGTCGTACCTGTAGAGCGGGGCAACCCACGCCATTGCCTCCTATGCCTCCACCAGCAGAGCTGTGCGGGCACCAGAGAGGGCAGGGGTCCTGCCGCCCCTCACCTCTGCCAGCCAGTGAGGATGATGCCCTGGAAGCGCAGTGGGGCCAGCTGCGGCAGGGCCTGCATCACCTTCAGCCAGCTCAGGTGGTTCTTCAGGTGGTAGTTCAGGGGGGGCCAAGCCTGTGTTGGTCCCGTGGTGCCCTTGAAGGCGCTGGCAAACCACACTGCCTCGAAGCCACTCTCCGCGTACTTGGTGAGGAACGGCTCTGCAGCGGTACATGCACGAGCCACTAGTGCCACCATCCCTCGAGCTGGAGGGAGCTCCGTGGGGGTGTCCCCCGCCAGCCCTGGGAGCCTGGCACACCACCTTACCGATCTGCGCCACATCAAAGTCAGGTGCGTAGAACCACACCACTGGGGAGACGTGCTTCGCTATCCCGGACTCTGCAGGGGAAGCAGAGACAAGGATGTGGACACCAGCACCAGTGGTAGGAGGATGCCTGGGGCTCCTCATGCCTCCCTGAGACCTGCATCCCTGCCAGAATGGGCATATGGATGGGCACTGCCAAGAACCCAAGCCAGGTGCCACCACTGTCACCCCCATCCTCTCACCCTGCAGGGCTCCCACACTGATCTTCCTCAGCATGTCGTCCCACATGAGCACCCGCAGCCCCCAGTACTGCGTGGCGATGAAGCCCAGCACCTCCTTGATGTGCTTCAGGTAGATGGTCCCTGTGTCACCCTTGTTGTAGCTCATCCAGTTCTTTGAGTCCATCCCCTCCCCGAGATGGAAGACCTGGGTTTGGGAGGGGGAAGGGGGATGCTCAGCACCCCTCGAGCACACTTGGTATCTGGGGCAAGGGCTGGCGACCCTGCATGGCCCACCTCATCTGCACCGATATGGATCCAGGTGGAGCGCTTGTGCTTCTCCATCACCTGTGACAAGATGCTCTTGAGCAGGGCCAGGGTGTCAGGGATGTGGGGGTTGAAGCTGTTGGGGAAGCGCTTGACCTCCCGCAGGTGCTGGTACTTCTCGTGTTTGAGGATGAACTGCAGGGGATGAGCCATTAAGGGGGTGTTTCTAGGGGGAAGCCCTCATGATGCAGGATGAGGAGCAGGACCAGGGCACCCTACCTCTACGTGCCCAAAGGTCTGCACCAGGGGAACCACCTCCAGCTTGTGGAGCTCTGCCAGCTGCTGGATCCGCTCAATGTCCTCTTCGCTGGGAGGGCAGGGACAGGCTCACCAGGGGCAGAGGAGAGAGGGTGAAGGCACTCACATCTCCTCCAGCACCCTGCCCAAGTGGCCCCAGCCATCCCACACCTGTGTAGACTTCACTATGGGGACACAAATATTGACCCGGCGGGGCAGGAAGCTGGCCTGCTGGTGGCACAACCCAGCATTCTGACCACAGTTATCGCAGGCAGGGGTCCAGGCAGGTCACACCCAGTCCCTGGCACACTGGGACCTGCCAGGGCCGCACAGCATCGGCAGCCTCTGGCCAGCTCAGCACGCAGCCCTCGCTCACCTGTAAGCATACGGGGACTTGAGGATTTCCAGCTCCTCCTTGAAGGGGAACATGTCCTCGTACTCGATGAGGATGCCGTTGGCTCCCAGCTGGGACAGGAGTGGGAACACCTACATGGCAGGCAGGGTGGGCTTAGCCTTGTTCTGCACCCCCAGCACATCCCTCCCCAGCACCTCCCAATGGCCCCTGCTCATCCTCACCTGTTCCAGGTAGGAGACCCTGGGCGCAGCTCCCTTGAGGTCCAGGTGGACCAGCCTCATCTCGGTGGCACTGATGTCCCCGGAGACCTGCCCAGGCTCGTGTCTTGGTGCTGTTATCTTTGCCACGGGGAGCTCCACAGCCTGGCTCTGGGGGCCAGTGTCACCTGGGCCACCCCAGAACTCGCTGTCCTTGCTGGCTTGTTTGTGCAGCTCCAGGGTGAAGCTGCAGGGAGCAGAGCAGGGTTGGAGATGCCGTGGGGCACAGGGGCACAAGCTGCCACCCAGCACCAGGCCCCTGAGCAAGCATGGCCCAAGGGCTCCATGCAGCCCCCCAACCCAAGCTGGGGTCCTGCTGGCCCCTCACCTGTCACGGAAGAGGAACTTGATGCCGGCCAAGGCCACAAGGAGCAGCACGACGAGGCGCAGCAGGTTCAGCCGGTGGCTTCGCTGGAAGGCCATCTCTGCAGGGCACACACAGGGGTCCAGCCAAGCCCCCCAAGGGACCCCGAGAACAAGTGACCCTGCGCAGCCCCACACCTTGCGTCTTGCTCCCCTGAACAGGGCAGCACAGGGCCCCCAGAAAGGGGACATGGGGGAGACCCCTCCCACCACCCTGGTCCACACCACGCACAGAGGTACTACCTCCTACCTCATGTGCCCCAGTGTGGAGGCCAGTGGCCAGATCTGCCTTTCCCTCTGCCTGCAAGGGTGCAGCCTCCTCGGGCTCTGCCAGGGCAGGAGCAAACAAGGCAGCGGGTGCCCTGTCACCTGCAAAACGAGGGCTGTGCCACATGGCAGCAGGGTGGAGTGTCATCACAGGGCGGGCACGGAGCAGCTGGGGCTGGCCAGGCACGGGAGGCAACACCCCTGCTGACAGAGGAGAGGTGACCGGGGACTACCTGGGCGCATGCTGTCATCAGCACAGCCAGAGGCACCACTGGGGTGAAGGTGGCATCCTGGATCCCCCAAGGATCAGCACATGCTTGCCACACGCAGCCAAGGCATCTGCCCAGGGTGGTGAGTCCCAGCCAGCACCATGGACGGGAAGGGGCTGAGCTGCTTGGAAAACAACATTGGAGTGGGGCAGGAGCCCAGCAGGATTCATCCACCAGGGATCTGAGCCCAGTGAGAGGAGGTGCTGCTTCCCCCACAGAAGGAGAGAAGGATGAGGGTGGGATGGCCCTTGCTGCTGCCAGAGGCTGTGAGACACCGCACCGTGCAGAGGGGCTGCTCTGGTTAGACCCGTGTTTGATCCCTCATGGGACACTTAGGACAGGCCACGTAGGATGCAGGGACACGCTCGTGTCAAAGGGTTGTGGCCATTAAGATTAATAAAATTCATTTCATAGAATCATAGAATCATGGAATGGTTTAGGTTGGAAGGGACTTCGAAGACCATCCAATACCAAGTCCCCTGCCATGGGCAGGGACACGTTCCACTGCATCAGTGTGCTCAAGACCTCATCCAGCCTGGCCTTGAACACCTCCAGGGAGGGGGCATCTACAGCTTCCCTGGGCAACCTGTGCCAGGGCCTCACCACCCTCATCGTGAAGAAAGTCTTTTTTCCCCAAACCATTTTTGTTAACTCCTGAGCTGGAGATTTACTAATGCAGTAAAGCCCAAACTGAAGGCAGGCTCTGCAGGGCAGGAGATGGCAGGTGCCCCTTCCCCAGCCCTGCCCTGGTCACAGCTCAAGGATTTATGCAGAGATTTGTCCCCTCTGGCACAGTACCAGCCTCACACCAAGACCCACAGCAGTACCCCTTGCAGCTGACACCATGGCCACAGCGGGAGATGTTCAGCCAGGCCAAACCCTGTTAACAACAGCACTGGGGGCATCATTGCCATGACTGGGAGCATCACTGCCACTACTGGAGGCACTGGTCCCACCAGCCCCAGGGATCCCCTGACATCTGCAGCCCCGTCAGGGCTCCTCCTCACCCACAGCCCCACTCCCAGGTGAGAAGGGACCTGTAGTGATGCCTGCTCCCACCCCAGGAGCCCAGAGCCACCCTGCTGTCGGCAGCACCCTTCCTGTGTCCCCCACAGCAGCAAGGATCCTCCTGGAAGCTGCACAAGAGAAGTGTCAGCATAATTTTTGCCTCTTTTTCCTCCTTTTTTGCCAACTCTGGTGCATGGGCAGCACATCAGCACCCCCCCAGCCCAGCAGCCACAGCCAGTGCCGGGGCAGCAGCTGCCAGCCCTTGCGGTGAGTTGAGCGCGCTGAAGTTCAGGGCTAAATTCAGCATTGCCAGTTTTGGGAACTGAAAAGCAGATTTTGGCTGCTGCCGGTGCACAAGCGGCTCAGCTGATCACAAGGGTTTTGTTTGTGTTGCCAGAGCAGTGGCACTAGGGGAGAGCTGCACTGAGCCACCCCGCGCCGCCGGCTCCGAATTAGCCCTTTTTCTAGACACAGCCCTAATCCCTCCCGACATGCTGCTCCCGCTCATTGCCACAGGGCACAGGGTGGGCACTGCGACTGGGAGCCCTGGCATGTCCTGTAGAGCCAGTGCAGGACCTGCTGTTCCCAGAGCATGAGGTCCCAGCAAGGCCATGTGATGGGACAGCGCAGCCCCATGCAGGAGGGAGCTGGAGCATCCCTGCTCCAACCCCATTGCCCAGTTCCTGCACGTACCCGGTCCCCTGATGCTGACACAGAGGAGATGGGGCAGGGTCCCAGTTTTGGGGCAGGTCATGCCCATGGGTACCTGGTACTCTGATGCTGACACAGAGGAGGCAGGGCAAGATCCTGGTTTTGGGGTAGGTCGTGCCCACACTGTCCCCTGTGCTCATGTCCCGGCATGAAAAACACGCCTTGTGCTCGGCACTGCACCTCCTGTTCTGTGGGGGACAGACGTGGCACCCGCTGCCTGCCCTGCCCGTCACAGAATCATAGAATGTCCTGAGTTGGAAGGGACCCACAGGGATCCTTGGGTCCAACTCCTGGCCCTGCACAGGACAATCCCAACATCCACACTGTGTGTCTGAGGGCCTTGACCAAATGCCCCTGTAATATTGTCAGTGTTGGCACTGTGACTGCTTCCCCGGGGAGCTGTTCCAGTGCTCCACCAGCCGCTGGGGGAAGAATCTTTTCCTCATGTCCAACCTAAGCATCCCCTGGCACATCTTCCTGTCGTTCCTTTCCATTGTCTTTCTGTCCTGCCTGGCCCTGGATGCTCCTGGCAGCTCCAGCACAGCCCAGCAGGGATGTGCCAGGCTGGGGATGGCTGCCAGCCTGGGGCACACCTCTGGAAGGCACAGGAGGGACATGGATAGGGTGTCATTGCCCCCGGGCAAAGAGCAGAGGCCATGAGGAGCCTGGCACCCAGAAAGGCCATAAATATGCACTGTGCTAATTGCGCTGTCATGGGAACACAGTGCCTGATCGGAACAGGAATAAATATTTAGACAGACACTGTCAGCTCGCCAAGATTCGGCGTTTTTAATATATGTTATCTTATTTAAATAGAAAACAGGTTTCAAGGGTTTGAGGCTCCCTGGCACAGCCTGGGCGCGGGCAGGCAGGATGGCCACACACAGGTGCTGGGGTGCAGCACTCTGGGGAGACAGGGGCAGCCACGGCTCTGCCAGCGGGGGATCCCTTTGCAGCCAGCACTCAGCTGATCAGTGCTGCCACTCTGAAGCGGCATCTCCATGCTAGCACCCACTGTATTTATTATTATCCTCTGCCAACCCTTTGGGCATGGTGCTGGCATGGTCCCCAAAAGGCTCAGAAGAGCCCGTGATTCCTCGCAGCTTGGCTTAACACTCTCAGCAGCCACAGGGTGAGGAGGGGGCCAGACCCTCGGCCCCCCGCCTGCCTCCTCTCAGCACCTCTGGGTTTTGCCCCAGCAGCCCAGCTCCCTGCTTGTCTTCCTGAGCCCGGAGGAGAGAAGAACGGAAGCAAACCCAAACCTGAGCCTGGAGAGTGTGGGGCCATAGGGAGGGTGCAGCTGGATGCCCCTGACTGACCCTGGGATGTGGGTGCCACCGCAGCCCACAGGCCAGCAGCAAGGGTTTTGGTGCTGCTACACGGTCTGGATGCCACCCGGCTGCCCACCGCCTCACTTGGACATTTCCCATCTTTTTCCCTGGCCAAACCCTCACTCCCATTGGTTGTGGCCATGGGAAGAGCGTTCCTGCTCCATGCACGCCCCGTGCACGCTCACACGCTTCCAGTGCCTTCCACGCTCAGCCTTGCACCCAGCCTGGATCTGCCCCAGGGGATGAGCTGCCCCTTGCAGCCCCCCAGACAGGGGCTCCTGCATGGAGAGGCTGCGCCAACCCCCGCGCATGGGCACAGCAGGAGGGTGCTGTTCCCCCAGTCCCCAGGCAGAGATGGCCCATGTCCCCCTCTGGGACACTGGGACACATACTGGGCAGCCCCTGGGCACAGAGAGCCTTTCTGCATCCATCCAACCCACTGCGCTGCAGGGCACCACCTGCACTCCACAATCCTGGGGCACCCCATGTTCCCCATTGCCCCCAGGTACCTCTTGGGCATCCTGTCACTACACGGCATCCTGCAGGCTCTGCTGGGTGTCCCCAAGGCCCCAGTTCCCACTATAGCACTGGGCATCCCTGCATCCCACTGGGCACCCCTGCAGCTGTGAGCATCCCTGCGGCCTTGGTCCCCCCTTCTGCCCCAGGCATTCCTGTATCCTCCTGGGCATCCTTTCGCTCCCTGGGGCATCCCTGCAGCCCTCCAGGCATTTGTGTGGCCCCTATCTGCACTGCAGCCCTGGGCATCCCTGAGGCACTGGGCATCCCTGCAACCCGCCAAGCATCCCTGCATCCTGCCAGGTATCCCTGCATCCTGCTGAGCATCCCTGCAGCACCGAGCATCCCTGAGGCACTGGGTATCCGTGCATCCTCCTGGGCATCCCTGCATCCCTCCAATCACTCCTGTGGCCTCCACCTACCTCCACTTTGGCCCTGAGCATCCCTGCATCCTCATCCTGCAGCACTGGGCACCCCTGCATCCTCCTGGGCATCCCTGAAGCACCATGCATCCCTGCATCCTATCGGGCATCCTTACAACCCCGGGCATCTCTGCAGCACTGGGCATCTCTGCATCCCGCTGAGCAACCCTGCAGCCCTGGGCACCCCTGCAGCCCCGGGCATCCCCGCATTCCCAGCCCTCGCTGCGGCCCCGATCCCCCCGGCTCCCCGGCGCTTACCAGTAGGTGCGGGGCGACCGCGGGCACCGGGCACGGCGCGGTTCTTCACCGCCACCGCCTCCGCCGCTCTTAAAGGGCCCGCGCGGCGCCGGTGCGGCGGGGGCTGCGGGGCCGAGACCGAGCGGCGGGGACACTGGGGACACCTGCACGGACCGGAGCCACCGCCCGATCTGCACCTGCGCGGTGGCTCGGCGGGCCTGGCCGTGCCCAGTGCCTGATGTGTGCCCGGTTCCCGGTGTGCCTGGTGTGTGCCCAGTGCGACCCCGGTGCCTGCTCGGTGCCCGGTGTGAGCCCAGTGCCTGCCCAGTGCCAAGGTGTGCCCAGTGCCAAGATGTGCCCAGTGCGCAGTGTGTGCTCAGTGACTGCCCATTGCCCAGTGTGCCCAGTGTGAGTCCGGTGTGCCCAGTGTGTTATTGTAGTGTGCCCATGGTCTGCCTGGTGCCTGATGCTCGGTGTGCCTGTTGTGTGCTTGGTGTTCGGTGCTCAGTGCTTGCTGTACCCGGTACCTGGTGTGTTGCCCGCCTGGTGTGTGCACCCAGTGCCCAGTGTGTGCCCGGTGCTCAGTTCCAGCCTGGTGCCTGTTGTGTGTCCAGTGCTTGCCCGGTGCCAAGTATGCCCAGTCCCTGGTATGCGGCCAGCGCCCAGTGTGTGTCCAGTGCCCGGTGCCCAATGCCCGGTGTGCCCAGTCCTTGATGTCTGGTGCTCACCCCGTGCCCTTGTGCCCGACATGTCCAGTGTGCCCATTGCCAGCCTGGTGTCCTGTGCCCAGTGTGCCTGATGTACGTCCGGTGTGTGCCCGGTGTGCCCGATGTGCCCGGTGTACCCGGTGTGTGCCTGGTGTGTGCCCGGTGTGCTTGGTGTACCCAGTTCCCGGTGTGCCCGGTGCCCGGTGTACATGGTGCCCGGTGTGCCCTGTCGTCCCCGCCCCCTGATTCCCGTCTCGGCGCCCCCTGGCGGCCCTGCCGGGAACTCTCTCCCCCCCCCCCGTGCCCCGTAGTCTCGTCTCCTCCCCTCTCCCCCCGCGCATGGTCTCGCCCGCCGCCCTGCTCTGAGCGCGCGGGGCGGCTGCGCGTGAGCGGCACCGGAACCGGAAGCGGAACTGGTACCGGGGGGGCGGGGGGGAGGCGGGCTCCGAGCGCAGCGGGCGGCGGAGCTGGACCGGGGCCTGAACGGAGCCCAGGAGGCTCCAGTAGCGGCGGGGCCATGAACACGGCGCAGGGCACGGTGGGCAGCGACCCGGTGATCCTGGCCACGGCCGGGTACGACCACACGGTGCGGTTCTGGCAGGCGCACAGCGGCATCTGCACCCGCACCGTGCAGCACCAGGACTCCGTATCCTCCTCCGCCGCACCGGCACGGGAGGGGAGGCGCCACAGACACTCAGCAACCGCCTCACGAGCTGGGGTGATCGGGAGGGGCCGCCCCCCGTCCCTCAGGAACCCAACACCCACGTCCACTGGTCAGGGGGGACTTGGAGGGGTCGGGGGGGACCGGGGTTACCAGGAGGGGCTGCTTCTCTGCCCCACGGACAGCCTGTGCCTGTGCTACCATGGATCAAGGGAGATCGGGTGGGGCTGCTCCCCAGCCCACAGGCACCCAGCACCGAGTCCTATGGCCGGGGTTACTGAGAGGGGCTGCCCCACAGACACCCAGTGCCAGCTGCCATGAGTGGTGTTACCAGAGGGGGCTGCCCCACGGGCACCCAGTGCTGGGTCCCACGGCTGGGGTTACTGAGAAGGGATGCCCCACAGACACCCAGCTCCCACTCCTATGGCCAGGGTTACCAGGAGAGGCTGCTCCCTGCCCCACAGGCAACCAGCACCCTCACCCATGGGTCAAGGGGGACCAGGAGGGGCTGCCCCGCAGGCCCCCAGCACTGGGTACCCACTGGAGCTGCCTCTTACTGCCCTTAACGGGAGCCACAGCAGGTGAACGCACTGGAGATCACCCCAGATCGCAGCATGATTGCTGCCGCAGGTGAGGCTGCATCCCTGGCCACTATCCTGGGCACCGGGAGCCACTGGTGCCTTGGTCACCACCTACCTGGTCGATGTTGCAGGATACCAGCACATCCGCATGTATGACCTCAACTCCAACAACCCCAACCCTGTCATTAACTACGATGGTGTCAGCAAGAACATCACCTCGGTGGGCTTCCATGAGGACGGACGATGGATGTACACAGGCGGGGAGGACTGCATGGCCCGCATCTGGGACCTTAGGTGGGCAGAGCTGGCGTTCCTCACTCCAGCAGTGCCCTGGAGACAGTGAAGCCAACTGCCTGCTCTCACACCCACTCCTTCCTCACTGTTGTGTTGCAGATCTCGGAATCTCCAGTGTCAGCGGATTTTCCAGGTGAATGCTCCAATTAACTGTGTCTGCCTGCATCCCAACCAGGTGAGCACTGGCTCTTCCGTAGTTTCCCAGCTCGTGCTTTGCTGTGACTCCTCTAGGCAAACGTAAGGGGCTGTGGGCTTTTACACTGGTGGACGCAGCAAAAATCTGGGAGCTGGCAGGGAGGGTGAGCTCCTGGTGGCGCAACTGGACAAGCAGCAGCTGGTGTCCTGCACCATCCGCCCACTTCCTTGCTGAGCTGCTGCCACTGGGAGCTTTGGGATGGTGTGGGAACACAGCCCATACAACACGGAAGCCAGCATGACAGGTGTACAGTCTGTCCATCTGCCCTGGGAAAGCCAACACAGCTGCCTGCAATGGAGCAAACCTCCCGAGCAGCAGCACTGGGAGCGAGTAGGTACTGCGGGCTGGTGTTGCACGTGCGACAGCCCGGGAGCTTTGTCCTCAAAGCATATTTGCCAGTGTTTGTGCTAATTCCTGCTGCCTGTTGCAAAGTGACAGCGTAGCGGCTGTGCTGGGGCCTCAGGATGCTATGCTCCTCTCTGCCCTGTGGTTATAACTAAGGGGATGTGGATGGGAGGGGAAGTGGTGATGCAGGGAGGGCTGGGGAGCTCAAGGGTGGTGCCGCTGCCACGAAAAAGCATCTTAGGGCCCCTGGCCCCCATTACCTTCCTGACTCAAGATTCACCAGGCAATCTGGAAGCTGTTGATAAGCAGAGGGATGGCTGGGGTTTGGGAAACAAGGCCAAAAGGGAGCGCGGTGTATTGGAGGGATGGCGCATGAGGATCAATACTTATCATTGCAGCATTAATAACTCCTTGGGTCCGTTTCGTGTTCACAGCACTGCAGGGTTTGGTTGCAGATGTGACAGTGCAGACCTTTTAAAAAGCTGAGTAACAGAAAGTTTTCTTTGCACATTTGATTTTGCAAAGGTTTAATTTTGCAAGTCCAGGATAGCACACCAAATTTGAGATTAATTATTTGGAGCAGACTTTACCCAGCTGGTGCTACTGCTTCTGGGGAGCCAATGCTTTGAGTAAAGACTGTTGTACATGTGTCTTGCGTGTGAATTAACCACTAACCCAGAGGCTGCCGAGTTGCAGGAGCGGTGTTGGTTTGTAACAGAACACAGTTAATTAGTGCCAAGGTGGCAGTATTTATTCAATTGCTTCATCATTTTGCAATCCCCTGCTGCAGTGATGCTGATCCAGTTCTCTGAGAGAGATTTCTTATGGCATGGGTAAGGTATAACGGCTTTAGCATTTGCATTTAGGCCTTCTAAGAGGGGGAAAGGATTGAGGCGTCCAGAAGACGCTTCTGTGCTGCATAGTTGGCTAAATATATTGAGCGATGATTGTCTTCCTTGGAAACAAGCCTTTGCTGACAGGTACAGGATTAGCTGCACCCAATGACCTGGTCTCCTCTAGGGATTCTGCTAAAATTGTGGGCAGCACAAGATTGTCGATAAAAGCACTGGGTTTGGTGGAGAGCTGCCAGCATTGTCTTCTGCTCCAGGCGTGGGATCGGAGCCAGAACTCCTGCCCTTCAGCTGGCCCTTGTCCTTCCCCTGAGAAGGGGGCAGAGAGAATAACCTGTTCAGGCTTGTGTTGTTCAGGTGTCTGTATGCTCCTGAGTGCTTCAGTTGTTCACTGGCCAACTTGCATCTTAATGCCTGCTTCTCAGACCTGCTGAAAATTATTTGGCTTCTGCGGATGTTGTTTGGAGCTGTAGCTGTGCAACAGTTCTGGAAGTGAGGCAGCTGCTCTCTGCTCTGGGGTTTATACAATTAGCAAACATTTCTGGAATGTAAAGAGCCTTTCTGGAGAGTGTAACTTGAGGTCAGTGCTCTGCTTGCTCTCGGCGCACAGGGGTGGTCAGCAGGCTGCTGGAGCTCTGAAACAGCCCCATGCTGGGGAATGATCAGACAGAACAGGACCTTGGTGTTTAAAACCGGAGAAAGGCTCCATGTGGTGCTGTGCTGGCATGGTCTGGGCATCAACTCGAGGCCGCTGCTTGCGGGGTTCCTGTCGGAGATACAAGGCTGCTGTTGTCTTGCAGGCAGAGCTGATTGTGGGTGACCAGAGCGGCGCTATCCACATCTGGGACCTGAAGACCGACCACAACGAGCAACTGATTCCAGAGCCTGAAGTGTCTGTGAATTCAGTTCACATTGACCCCGATGCCAGTTACATGGCAGCTGTCAACAGCTCGGTGAGCTCCGAAGACCTCCAGCATGGGATAGGATTTCTGCTGCTCCAGCAGAGGTTGGGCTGGGTCTCCCATGGGCAGAGACAGCCTGTTGGCATATTCTGGCTTTATCTCCAACTTTGGTGGGATGTGGTGAAATGTGGGAAGTCTGGGCTGCCTTTGGGTGGGTGACCCAGATCCGCTGTCTTGCCACAGGGAAACTGCTATGTGTGGAACCTGACGGGTGGTATTGGTGAGGAGGTGACCCAGCTGATCCCCAAGACCAAGATTCCAGCACACAACCGCTACGCCCTTCAGTGCAAGTTCAGCCCCGACTCCACGTGAGTGCCAGCCCCTCACCTGCCTGCTTTGGGAACAGACAGTCCTTCCTGGAAAGTCCACATTGCCGTACAGGACTTCCAGGGCAGAGCAGGATGGGAGGCATGGGGATACCTTAGAGCAGCTTTCCAGTACTGAAAGGGGCTACAGGAAGCTGAGGAAGGGCTGCTGATCAGGGATTGCAGGGGTAGGATGGAGTGGAACGGTTTTCAGCTGAAAGAGAGGAGACTGAGATGAGATCTTAGGAAGAAATGTTTTCCTATGAGGGCCCTGGCACAGGTTGCCCAGAGCAGTGGTGGCTGCCTCATCCCTCGAGGTGTTCAAAGCCAGGTTGGATGGGGTTTTGAGCAACCTGTTCCAGTAGGAAATGTCCTTGCCCATGGAAGGGGGTTGGAACTTGATGGGCTTTGGGGTCCCTTCCAACCCAAACCATTCCATGATTCTATGACTGGCACTGGGTTGCTGTTGGTGACATCCCAACCTCGTGCTCCGTTGATCTTGATGAGCTTTGCAGCCATGTGCTTTTCTTCCAGTTGGGATGGAATTGCTGATCTCTGCGAAAGAAGTGGTGAACTTTGTGTGCTTCTGTTTGGTTTGAATCTCAGAATGCAGACGGTATCAAGTGTAAAGCAAATCTGGCTGCAGTGAGCACAGGTCTCCAGGTCATTGTGGCTTCAGGCTCATGCTAACGAGAAGCCCTCGGGCACGTAGTGTGACTAATGAGGTGCCCTTGTGTGTCTCTTCCTTGCAGGCTTTTGGCTACATGTTCTGCAGATCAGACCTGTAAGATCTGGAGGACTTCAAACTTCTCTCTGATGACAGAGCTGAGCATTAAGAGCAATAACCCAGGGGAGACGTCTCGGGGCTGGATGTGGGACTGTGCTTTCTCCGGGGACTCCCAGTACATCGTCACAGGTGAGGCACTGCTGCATGGTTGCCCTCATTCCTCTGCTGGATCTGGGCTATGCCGGGCGCCGGCAGCAGGGCCCTGCTGCAGCGCAGGACATTGCAGTTCCTGTGGCTGGGGCACTGCCAGACCCTCCTGCACTGATGGATGTGGTGAGAGAGTGCCCGGCCTGGCGCCCTCAGCCTGGCCTGGTTCCCTTGGGCTTATTGTGCTGCGATACTGCGTCTGTGTGAACAGGAGCGATGAGTTTTGTGTGTGCAGTCAGTTTCAGCTGGTAGCAGTGCTGCTCACGGACAGCAGCGCAACAGTCCCTTCAAAGCACACGTGTTGTGAATCCCACAGTAACTTCTCTCTGAAATAATTAAACACCCCCACAATACAGAAATGCACCAAGCTTCTCACACTGCACAGCTCTCTTCCCAGTCATCATCAGCCCCAGTAATGGGACAAAACAAGAGAGATGTCTGTCTTAGTGTAACACAGAAGTTTAAAGGGTGATGCAGTATCACCCACTCCTCTCTTCACTCTCTGTTCCAGCCTCCTCTGATAACCTGGCCAGACTGTGGTGTGTGGAGACGGGAGAGATCAAGAGGGAATACAGCGGCCACCAGAAAGCTGTAGTCTGCCTTGCTTTCAACGACAGCGTATTGGGATAGTGCTTACGTGTGGGAAGGAGAGGAGCTCTGCTTGACTTCCTTGTCTCACAGTGGCATAAACCCTCTCTGGAGCCTGAGACACACTGTTAACGTCCCCTCCTCCGGCAGAGAGGGCCCCATCTCCAGCAGAAGCAGCTGGAGTGAGACCAGGCTTCAGCTCTGAGCTGGTCATTACCAAATCGTGTGCAGCCTCTAAGGGAGGCCACTAGGACAAAAGGGAATGGGAGAGGGAGGCACAATCCCTCTGAGGGGAGCTGGGTACCGTTCAGCTGCAGAAATCCTCGTGGCATCAGCTGCCGAAAGCTGTGTGGTCTTGTGCCCCAGAGTGAAAAACCGCTTTCTAAACAATGGAAGAGCTGAGCAAAGAGAGGAAAGGCAACTGTTTTCTTGTTTTGCGATCCCTTTATTCAGTGTATTTCACAGAGTGTATCAGAGAGCTGCACTCCTTGAAATCCAACCACACCCAGCAGAGTTAACCACCTCATGTTGAACAGTGTGTGTAGCCATGAACCACAGCTGCTCCACATGATTCCTCTAGACCTGGGTCTCCTAAAACCTACGGACGAGGTGCAGCCCTGGAGCACAGCTGCGAATAAAGCGTTTGTCCTGACCATGCTGAGCTGCGGGTTGCTGTTTTCCTAAACTCCTGAACTGCAGCGTGAAGTCAGCAGGGAGCTTTGGGGGTTGCTGGAGCTGGTCCCTTCCTTGCTGAAATCGGAGGCTTTTCAGGAATCCGGTTCAAGTACGCAGAGCAGTGAGAGGGCATCTGCAGCCACAGGGCTTACTCGGGGAGGTAATAGAAGCAGATAGAGACACAGATGTTGCTTGGAAAACAGATGTCAATGCAAAGGTAGATCAGCCGTTGCTTCCCAGGACCTGCCAAACGAGTGAAGAGGGAAGCAGGCTGAGAGGAATGCCTTTGTAATCCTGCAGATAGAGTCCCTGGGGAGCCAAAGGAGTGGAAAGCCTCAGGGAATGACCTTTCTCATTAAAGCTGGAGTAAGACAGAGAACAGAGTGAGCGCTCAGCAGGCTGCCTTTGCTGGAGATGAAGGTGACGTGTTAAGCCAAGGCATCACAGGGGACTGCTCTGTGTAGCTGTGCCGTGCAAGGAGGCTGTGCTTCCCAGGGAAGCAGCACCTCTTCGAGCCAGCACCATGGTTCAGTGCAGGCTGGTGGCTGCTGAACAGTGATTTGATAACAGATCTAGTAGTTTCCTGGCCCTGGCAGCCTATCCTAGGCCATGCATCACCTTGTGCACAGCAGATCCTGCTCCCCTCAGAGGTACTGGAAATAATTGTGCTTCCCTCTCCTGCAAAAGGAAGCATCCACTTACCCTCTCCTCGCCTGACCCAGAAGATAGCTGTCTGCTCACACAGGGCCTGCACAGGCTCCCCCAGGCTCTTGGGGTCCACCTTGTCCCCCATCAGGATGCCCAGGAACTCCCGGTAGTACTTGGTCTGGTTATCCTGATGTAGCAGCTGATCCACCTGAAAGAAACAGCCCTTTTAATTTCTCCCAAGGCTCTTTGCCCCTCCTGGCCTTCCCCCCAGCCCCACTCTCACTTTCAAGATATTCCAGGAGGGGTCTCTACTGCAGCAGTGAGGGTGGGTTTCTCCTGGGCTGCTGGCTGTGGAGCAGGCTGGCTGGAGCACAGGCAGCCACAGCCCTTTGCTAGTGCTGCAGCTTGGGAAATGGGAGGATGCAGTTCTTCCCGCGTGCTTTGCTGGGCTGCCTTGTCCCCAGGCCTGGAGTAAAACCCTGTTGTACCCAGTGCCACAACATCCCTGGGCAGAGCAGCATCCAGCTCATCTGTGCCTGCCAGGCTTTGGCTGCATCACCACCACTGTGACCCACAGTAGCCCTGTCCCCTCTCCATGAACAGCGCAGGCTGTGATGTGGATCTGTACCCTTCAGCCCCGTGGTGGCTGGGACAGGACAAGGCTGAGCTGTGGCTCCCCAATGCCACCAAATCCCATTCAATGGCTGCTGGCAGCCTCGTACTGCCAACTCTATTACCTCCATGAAGGAGCCTTAGAGCAGGGCACATCCTTTCTCCTTGTGTTCCATTTGGTAGCTGCGCCCGTGGGTGATGTGTTCCTACACTGCCCAGGGTTAAACACTGCCCACTGTACCCTGGCTGGGTGGAGCTGCAGGCCCTTGAATGGGAGCCCCCAAGGAAACAGCAGATGGCAGGGGCACAAGAAAATGGGGCCTTCTGTCTTCTTGAAATAGGATCTGCCCCCTGCCTATGCATGCATTAACATTTTGTTTGGAGGGTCCATGTAGGTGATTTCCTCCAGCTTTTCCCCTGTGAATGCTCCTTTTGTTTGCTGTTGCCCAGAATTCCGAGCAGGTAACAGAACCCAGTGGGAGTGGGTCCTGCACAAGACCTGCGCTTCACCTCTGTGGGACACAACTGCCTGCTTGGTCAGCATCTCTGCTGTTTCTCACAGGATAGGATGTCTGTGAAACCAGGGCAGAGCTCTGCTCCTACACAGGGCACCAACCCACCCGCCTGAGCAGGAATCGCATGGAGCAGGGGGCTGCCACTGCTGTCCAAGCCCTCACGTAGCCATGCTCAGAATGCTGGTGTGCAAGAGCCGCCACTATGAACACAAATCCATGCAGGAAGGGGCCTTCAGCAAGCCGGGACTCCATGCAAAGCCCAATTTATCCACTCAGCTGTTCAGAGAGCAGTTGCAGCAGCTGCTCACCCTCTGCTCTGATGCATTGAGAGGCATCTGGAGGGTCTGGAGGTCCCAGGCGTCCATCCTCCTCAGGTAGCAGGCATGCTGCTCTGCGGGCTTGTAGCACACGTAACCCTGTGAGACAGAGCATGTCCCTTACAGCAGGCAGTGGAACACACCTGCAGCTGTACCCAGAGCCCCAAAACTAGACTTCCCTCCTTTGCCCTTCTTTCCTAACCAAAGCTGCAGAGAAAGGCACCAAGCAGTAGCTCACTGATGTTTTTTCTCGTCTGCACCTCCTGCTCCCACCCAAGCGCCTCTTCTCTTGGCAAACTGGGCTCCACTCTTTGCTTCCATGCTAATGAGGCAGGTAATTATCATAGAATCATGGAATGGTTTGCATTTGAAGGGACCTTAAAGTCCATCCAGTTCCACCCCCTGGCCATGAGCAGGGACACCTCCTATTGGATCAGGTTGCTCCAAGCCCCATCCAGCCTGGCCTTGAACACCTCCAGGGATGGGGTAGCTACAACTCTGGGCAACCTGTGCCAGTGGCTCACAGGAAAACACTTCTTCCTGGTATCTAATTTAGATTTCCCCTCTTTCAGCTTAAAATTAACCCCCCACACACTTACGTTCCTGCTGTCATACAGCACCACGGCACTGTGGTTACTCTGCGAGGTGACGTAGTAGGTGATGGTGTTCCTGGCTGCGTCCACCAGGGCTGTCTGGTTCCTCGGTGGCTCCTGCTGGCCCTGGACCGTGAGCCGGACGAGCTGCGAGCCAGCCTGGACACAAAGAGAGCGAGGGTAGTGCCAGCCATCAGCTGTTCTGTGTCTGCGTGCAGCATCTCCCTGCTCAACATTCCCACCTAGACCCTTTTTTGCCTTGTCTGCGAGATTTTTGCAGCCAGAACACTCTGCATCACTTAGGGAGAGCTGCACCCACTCTGCTGGGCTGCAGGGAGAGTTATAGAATCAATGTCCTGAGTTGGAGGGGACCCACAAGGATCATCGAGTCCAACTCCTGGTGCTGGAGTGCAGGGCCAGGGCAGTCACCAGACTCTGCTGCAGCGGAATTTGGGGGGAGGCTGGGATCCCCTGCCCAGCCAGCACAGCTCATGCTCCCCCCTCACCTCTGAGGCCACAGCTGCTCATCGGAATGCATCTGCTTAGCAAAATGCCAGCTTGTAACCACATTTACAAATGATTCCATGAAGTTCCTCTAATTTAAGCAATGATTTCTGGCAGGCACCTTGCAGGGGTGAATTGGCTGCTGCTCAGCTCCCAGCGGGCACCTTCCCACTCCACTGCCTGTGATAGGGGAACCAAACCCAGTCCTGGCCCCGGTCCCTTCCACCCTCTGGACACAGATCAGGGTTATGAGGAGGAGGAGAGTTCCTGCCTGGATTGGGATCCCGTACCTGGGCAGAGTTGGAGGCGAAGCTGAGGACCCCTACAATGCTGATGCCAACAACTGCAAATGCCACGGCAATGGACACGCTGATCCAGAAGGTCCTGGAGGAAACTGCGGGCTGCGCTGTGGCCCTCAGGTCCTGGGAACCAAGGCAAGAGGAGGGAAGAACAGAAGCTGAATTAACCCTTCCGCTTGTTCTTCACCATAGTGCCCTTCCCATTCACAACACAACTCTGCAAACTGCTGAGGTGTGAGTGGAGACCAGCCACAACAGCATGGCAGCACCGGAATACTGCTACTTTTATCCTCCAGGGATGGAGTTTTGGATCCCACATCCCTGTAACCAGCACTCCCACAGCCGAGCACTTTCCTTCTCTGGCCGCGGAAGCTCACAAAGGCTGCAAAGCTCCAGCAGAAGGGCTGGAGCAGGGGCTCGCCACAAACAGGGGTGGCTGCAGTGCTTCAGCAGCAAATTCAGTTATCCCTCCTGCTTCCCTGCCCCTCCATAGATCTGGTTGGGCTTTATTCCCTTGATAAGCTGCTCTCCGTGCAGACCAAGCTGTGACTCAAAGCAGAAGAGCTTGGCAGTCATGTGGCATTTCAATTAAAATTCACTTTAATTCTCACATTGAAGCAATTCAATTGAACTTAATGGCAGATAAAATCCTTTTTACAAAGCAGAAGGAATGGGCTTTTGATAATAAAAGTTTCAACTACACTTCAAAACCCCAATATTTGTCTCAATCATCTGGCACACATCAGAAAATGCAATAAATGCCCATGGGATCTGCTACAGCTGCAGGAGGAAGGGGCTGTTGGGCTCAGTCACTGATCTCACTCGGTATCATCTCACTGCCAGGTGTGTTCCACTAGAAAGGCAGCGACTCTTCCAGTTAGAACCATGGAAAAGTGAAAGCTCCTCAGTTCAAATGCAACAGCGCCCAATCCCGACAGTAAATGAGTGGGTTTTCAGCAGCTAAAGGCATTCCCCGGGGTGGGAAAGATGCGAGTAAAGACACTGTGACTCCAGTCCCTCAGCAGGCTGCTGTTGGCTGCACACATATGTCCCAAGCAGCTCTGAGCACACCAGCCGGTGTTCTTCGCTATCTCTAACCCAACCACCCTGCCCTGGTGCACGATCGGTTCGTGCCGTGTGAGTCCAGGCATACACAGGGAAATCCAGGCGACAGCTGCCCCGGGAGCCAAGCTCTGGATGGACAAAATCTTACCAGGACCCACGGCAACGGCAGGAGCTCGGCCCCTTCAGAAGTGGAGTCTAGCACAGGGTGGGAGCAGGGGGTACTCACTGCAGGGACAGCAGATACGGGGTCGCTCCTGCTCTCCATCCTCTGCATCAGGAGAGGACCTGGCTCCTGCAGCTCTGCCACCTGGCAGCGCACAGCCTGGGCATCATCCCCAGCTCCAGGCGTGCCTGGGAAACCTAAGCGTGTGTCCACAACAGGTGAATACGTCTCCTTTGTGGCCAAAGTGCTTCCCACCCAGCTGCTGCCCAACTTGGACTCACAGGGAGGGTGAAACCTTAGAGCTGCTGGCTGGGGAGAGGCAAGGAGGGGGGTGAAGCCCCGGGCTGCAGAGTGATGTTGTCAGCGCATTAAACAGTTCTTCCTGCTCACCTTGTGTGGTGGCTGGGGGAGCAGGTGGACCACAATCAAGGGCTTTCTGCCAGCCCTCACTGCTGGCAGGCCCAGACAGCAGGAAAGGGCAAGCCTCGTTGAGAGGACAATGCACAGAGAGTGGTGGCAGCTGCCCTTGTCATCAGTTATTTCTACATTTCAACACCAACTCTGTGCCACCGGAGCTCCGCGGGCCCAAGCCAACTGTTGATCCTGCTGCCCTGCAAGCCTTGGCTGCACAAACACCCTTGTGTTCCACTGACAGACCTCACTTCATCCCAAAAGGAGAAAGGATCTCTGCATCAAAGTCATCGCCACCACCTGAGCTGCGCTCATGCCAGCACCCATGTCCTGTGAGGAGGAACTCCCCGTGCGTAGCAGCGCTCCCAGGCTGTGGTTTTCCTAAGCGGTCCAGGAGATTGGAGCGTGCTCTGTATGTCTGAGCCCTGCCAGCTGCAGGAAGTGCTCAGCAGAATCCCTTCACGAGGTGTCCATCACGGGACAACAAAACATGTGGACATTCTCCCATCATGTATGGCCTGGGACTAACCGAGCTCAGCCCAGAGGTAGCTCATGCTGGCGGCTCTTGCCACTGAGGCACCAGTGATCTCTCACCTCTCACCCTCTCTCCTTCCCTAAGTCAAGGATGAGCTATTTCAGATCTCATCTCATTTCACCACGCCGCTTCTGTGGGACCAGCACTGACTCTGGACAAACACACGTGGCCAGCACAGCCAATGCAGAACTGAGAGTGCAAGACTGCAACATCCTGTGCTGCATCTTTGGTGAGACAGGAATGGTACTGAAACAACCAAGCCAGCGGTTCTGCTCCCACAAACAGGCAGTGGAAAGCTTGCTGTGACAGGCGGGCAGGGTGCTCTCCCCACAGGGATTTTAACGGCCTCACAGTGGATGCTTTCCAACTTTGAGAAATTTATGCCGTGCCAAATCCAAGGCACAGGAGTGAAGCAAAGATACAGTGCTGTTGGTGAAAGGCTCACTGTGAGGGGGAGTGCTCTGCTCTGCGCTGCACTCACACTCAGAGCAGCAAATCCCAGCCCACATCAAGAGCCCCGCACAGCTCTGGGCACCTGAACCAAAGCAGTACACTCCAGGGTGACAATTCTTTTCCCTGATGCTGCTTGTGAGGAGCAAGGACGACGCACACACTGCACCCCAACTCTCACACACCAGAGCTCAGAGAGACCACAAAGCATGCCAGTGCCGGGGGAAAGCAGGTTTGTGAGTTTAATGTGAATTCAAGTAGGTTAAAAACCGTTTGGAAGCCGATACAGGGATTTGAAGCATGATTGACACCTCCACCAGCACATTTCAGCACATGGGGCTTGAGGTAATGGCTCCCTTGCACAGTGAACAGTGCTTGGCAGCAACAGCGCTGCTGGACAGTGCAGAACACTTCTCCTGGCGTTTGCTGCTTCTCTGAACGCACTCCGAATTCATCAGCACCACATACAGAACTGACTTGAAGTCACACTGTGAAGAAGGACCCGACCAGCAGTAACATCTATTTCCAAGTTACCCAGACAAAGTGGAAGTGTAGGTATTTCTCCGTGACCATGTAAGCCTTCAAGCTGGAGACAGGAACAGAGGAAGATTATCTGTGCTTCCTTTCACAGTTCCCCACTACAAATGAATGTCTTCTTGCAGCCCCAGCTAACACTCTGGTAATACTGAAAGTCATCATGAACTGCACGATTATTGCTGTACAAATGAGGTGGAAAGTCCACTCACTTCAAGTGTCTGGGTGGAAGGAAATGGTACCGACATTGCCAAAGTGAACCAGCTGAACACTGGGAGAGGCAGGAAGGCCAGTGCTTAAATTTAACTGCTGATAGCGGAATCTATGGAATAAAAGCACATTATTTGCATATATAGTTTTTCACTTAATTCTGTAATGCAAAAGGTTTCAACTGTGGCCTTCGATGCAGCCAGCATGAAAATCCACCCCAAGCTATGCGTCAATTCAAAAAGAACCATCACCGGAGGAAGCAAGCACTCCTCTTCAGAGGAGCAGCTGGTGCCAGGCCCCAAGCCGGACACACGTGGAAGAGACAGACCGTCCGTATCTAAAGGAAGCACGTGCCACCCTGGTAGAGCCCATATGCTCGCAGGCTCGCTCTGGTGGGAAGCTGAGCCGTGCATGACATCCACCCTCGTGGGCTGAGCACTAATCCAGTCTGCAGCTAAAGCCAAGGCAAGTGGCTGTTTTGATGCTGAGGAAAGTAACTCGGAACTAACTCAGTTATTCCTGGGAACAGCACTAGTGAGGGACAGTCTTGTGTGGTTACAGACTCTACATCACCAAATGCAAAAGCTTAGAGGAGACCTAAACCTACTGTGATTGGTGAAGCATATTCTTCTTATTCTCCCTTCTGGGAAATGAGATATATTATCATATACTCTAAGTAAATCTATACTTTAAATATACTCTGATATATATTTAGGATCGGGGTAGCTCTGCTACGTACATGTGTGACACATGTACACCCAACACAGCATCCAGCTGACATGGCCTGTGTTCTGCGAGTGGAACTGCCCTGACCTGCATGAGTGCCATTCGCAGCAGTCCATTAAAGGAGACGGACTTCAGTCTCTGTGGCCCAAGTCGCACTGGCAGCAAGCTGTGCTGAGCAGGACCCCCTCGGAATAAAAACAAACCACTCGATGGCCAAGCATTCATTCTGCCAGGCACCACAACTGTTTACAAGTGCAGCTGCTAAGTTACACACGCTCCAAGTAGTTTCCCTGAATAAACCGGAGGGAGCCCTCATCTGTCCAGGCGAGATGTGGCATTCCCTCCCTCAGATCAGCAAACTCTACTTCCCTAAGCTTAGCCTAGAGGACAATGGGACATCGAGGATCACAAACACCCAGAGAGATGTGTTTATAATTTAAAAAGCAGCCCCAGACGCGCAGACCTGGGTGACACCGTAATGCCCTCTTCCGTTTCAAAGTGCATTTAAAGACTGGGATGTAAACAACATTATATCGAGAGGACAGAAAGGTTAAAAAGCAAAGGGTTTCTAACTGCGGGTGGTATCCTAGTGAGCATGTTACCGTCACAGGGTGACTAACAGGGGCTCAGCTGGGCTACAGCTGCAGGGGCTGCAAGCATTTTGCTGTATTAATCCCCTAGCGCTGGGAGAAGGTCAGCGATGCTGTCGACGTAGTAGTCAGGTACCAGGCTGTGCCGGTCTGGACAGCCGCTCTCCTGGTGACCCTGCACCTCCTCAAGCGTGGAGACCCCGGTCAGCGTCAGCAGCGTGGTGAGGCCACAGCTGTTGCCCATCAGGATGTCCGTGTCCAGACGGTCTCCCACCATGATGGTACGAGCAGGATCGATATCAAACTCACTCGCCACACAGTCGAACATGTACCGGTTGGGCTTCCCTACAATGAAAGCCTCACGCTGGGCTGCTGTCTCCACGGCTTTTACCAGGCAGCCAGTCCCTGCAGAGAGGACAGAAAACATTGGTTAGAGGCCATGGATGGCTCCTAGCATCTGTGCAAGACGGTATGAAACTGCATGGTGCTTTGCAAACAAAGCACTACAGCTTTACAGACAGGACACGCAGAGGAAGAAGTCAGCCCCATGAGAGGTGGTGGTTGAAACCTGCTGTGTGACTGCAATACCGTCCCACATTGAGATCAAAAAGGGTCTACTACTCCCTGAGTAAATCATAGAATCATACAAAGGTTTGGGATGGAAGACCTCAAAGCCCATCTAGTTCCAACCCCCTGCCATAGGCAGGGACACCAACCAACGTGGCCTTGAACACCTCCAGGGATGGTGCAGCCACCACTTCTCTGGGCAACCTGTATCAGGGCCTCCCCACCCTCATTGTGAAGAATTTCTTCCTCATGTCTAATCTAAATCTTCCCCCTTCCAATTTAAAGCCACTCACTCACCCTCGTCCTGTCACTACAAGCCCTTGTAAAAAGTTCCTCCCCAGCTTTCTTTTAGCCCCTTTCAGAACTAGGAGGCTGCTCCAAGGTCTCTCCGGAGCCTTCTTTTCTCTAGGGTGAACAATCCCAACTCTCTCAGCCTGTCCTCATAGCAGAGGTGCTCCCGCCCTTTGAACATCTTCATAGCCCTCCTCTGGACCTGTTCCAACAGTTCCAGACCCTTATGTTGGTGATATAAAGGATCAAGGAAGGATTGTCCCTCTTTCAGGGGTGCAGAGAGGAGGGGGTAATCCAGGGCTACACGGAGTACAAGCCTGATGCTGCCCTGAGCTGGGGGGCCGGGCTGGGGACCCTCAGAGCCTGGTCAGTCTCCCCAGGCAGGTCAGAACCAGAGGACAGCGCACCGGGGATGGCAGTGCCGCCCTCAAGCGGAAGGCGGTTGTCGCGGTTGGTTCCGACGAGGAGGCACCCGTCCCCGTCACGCAAGAGGTAGCGCAGGGCCTGGCACAGCTTGGCATAACTGAAGTGCTCGTCGAAGCCGACCAGGACGGCGCGCACAGCGGGATCGAGCGGCGCTTGAGCCCAGTCAGCGGGCGCGGGGCCGGGCAGGGCGGCGGGGCCGGGGCCCAGGTGCGGGACCCCCACGGCCTCCAGCTCTGCGGCGAGCGCGGGGCTGCCCAGCACGTAGGCGGCGGCGCCGGGCGGCAGGGCCTGGCGGAGGTAGCGGGCGGCGCAGTAGGCCGAGCCGAAGACGTGGCGGGGCTGAGCAGGCGGGAAGCCCAAACGCCGCAGCTTCTCGGTGTAGGCCGCGCGCGTGCGGCTGCTGTTGTTGGTCACGTAGCACAGCCGCTTGCCCGCCGCCGCGAGCCGGCCCAGAGCCGCCGCCGCGCCGCCCACGGCCACCTCGCCCCGCCACAGCACGCCATCACAGTCGAACAGCAGCGTGTCCGCCGCGCCCAGCACCTCGCGGGCCGCCTCGGCCTCCAGGCGCCGGCAGCGTCGCGGACTACCACCCGCCGACATGGCCGCCATCGCCGCGCTTCAGCCGCGCGCCCGCCCCCCGCGCGCGCCCATTGGCTGCTCCGCCACCGCGCCGCGCTTCCATTGGCTGGGAGCCGGTACTCTCCGTCCGCTCCCGCCTTCCGCTCTCACTGGTCGTCCCCTGTTTCGTCCCCGCCCCCCACACTCCCATTGGCTCTGCTGCCAAGGGTAGGTGCTCCCATTGGCCGGAGGTACATCGTGTTTCCCCCTCCTCCCCCCCCCACTCCGCTGGGAGCCGGCGCCCGGAGCCCTCAGTTGTCATTGGCTGCGCAGCTATCCCGGCCCGCCCCCGCTCACCCATTGGCTGCGCCACCACAGGACCTCACTTCTATTGGCGAGAGGCAAGGTTATCCCCGCCCACCCGGTGGCTCCCGGCACTCTCCGCTCTCATTGGTCTTCCGCCTCTCTGGCCCGCCCCCCACGCACTCCCATTGGTCATCACATCGTGGTCACACCACGCGCTCCGACACCCGTTGGGTGATCTCCCCGCCACGGGGGCTGGTTAGGTAACTGGTTAAGTAACTGGTTAGGTAACTCTTTAGGTAACTCGTTAGGATCCTCGTTAGGCTCTGGTCAGTCAGGGTACGCTCACTGTTCCAGGGCCCGGCGCGGCCCCGGAACTCTCGCGCGGCGGCCGCGTTCCCCGCCGAGCTCGCGCCGTATCACGCGGACCCGTTGTTATGACGACACGGCCGTAAAGCCGCCATTTTGGCGGTGCGGCTCGTTGCGACACGGAGGCCGCGATGGCGCTTACGGCAGCCGGGGCGCGGGGGGGGGCGCCGGCCGCGGGGCCGCGCACCGGGACCGGCCCCGACAGCGGCCCCGACAGCGGTCCCGGCGCCTTCCTCCGCCTCCCCGCGCCCTTCAGCGAGGAAGGTACCGCAGCGGGGTCCCCGGTGGCGTCGAGGGGCAAGCGGGGCGTGGGGGGAGGGGGCGGCGGGGCGGGACCGGAGTGGAACAGGGGCAGGGGGGCGGCGGGACCGGTTCTGTTGATCGGGAGAAGGTGAGGCCACCCCACATCCCTTCCCTCCGCCCTACATCCCTCGGCAGCTCTCCCCACCCTCCTCAGCCCCCCCTTTCGCTCCACACCCTATTCTCAGACCCCT